>CM060845.1:1637500-2237500 GCA_030762175.1 Metallyticus violacea | reverse complement strand
TGTTGTCACTTCCGACTCTTACCTGCAAGTTAAGATATGTTCTGTTCCGGCTACAGCAAAATGGAGGTGACAAGTGATGTCTGTTAAATTCTGCCAAGGTCTCAACAAATCTTCAGCTAAGGCCTATAGCCAGCTCCAAAGTTTCACTGGGTACCACCGACTCATCGATAATTGAAAAGTTGTATTTATGCCCGGTGGGTCCCAAGACCGAAGCAAATGGTTGCTTCGGCTAGGAAAGTTATGGTCATGTCATTTTTCGATATTCAAGGAATTCTTCATCAGCATGTCGAACCTGCACACACAACTGTAACTGGGTAGTACCTCACAGATGTCCTGAAAAGACAAAGGCCACATACAAGAAGCTGATGCTGCACCACGATAATGCATAGCCGCAAGTCACAAATGTTGCTGCTGGATTAAAACCAATGAAGTGTGTCCCTTACCCTCCCCATAGTCAAGATTTATCTCCGTGTAGCTTTTTCCTTTTCTCCAAATTGAAGAAACATTTCGTGGGAAACATCAGAAGCAGTGGTGAAGGCTGCGGAGGCGATTCTGAAGGAACAGTAAGAAAATGGCAATTAGCTTGTTTTTGAAGACTGACAGAAACCCTGGGACAGATGCATTGCATGCACGGGGGCTACTTTGAGAATGATCATTAAAATTATGTGAATGAGACGCCATAAATGTTTCATTTTCTCACACGCCTTGTTCGCTCTTGAAACGAAAGTGAAGATCCAAGCATGTTCTGCATTAAACTATAGAGGCGGTCACAGAGTGCTGGTAACGTTGGGGATTCTTGTCTATTTGGGCAGTGTAGATGCAATTTCATGAATCTAAAGGTATGTTGATATACATCGTAATGTATTGTGCAGCTTATGAGAGGAGCTCAGAACAATGGGAGGAATAAAGAATATTGAGATAATCAGCGGGATCTATTCCTGATACTAGCAAATATGATGAGGGCTAAAATATTTGCATAATCAACAAGTCTTTCTTCAGAGACAATGAATATCTTCCTGAGCTTACAGCACTCCATGAAAGAACTGCTACAAAGAGTTTACAAACAGTTCTCCCATGTAAATAAACACCTCCCTTAAATTAAATTGGGACAAAGGTTGTATAAATGTTTATAGACAAAGTTTCAACCTCTGGTTAGTGAACTATTCTGTATAACGAATACGTTCTTAGTAATGTAGTCAGTAAACTTTGATGTCATGTTTATAAAAAGATTGTCTCTTTGTTGACGACACAAAAACAACACTTGCCTGAATAATTATGTAATTTTGCTTCCTTTTCTACTAAAGATGAGGTTTTTTGCGACCTCTCTTACAGCACGTGTAGTAGAAAACGTTTTCGGGTTTTTGTGACACATGATCGGTGTTTCCTCAACGGTTTTCTTGCACTGTTGTGAACGTTTCACTTTTGCACGCAGTTGGCTGGCATGGTAATCCCAGTAATGAATTTCGACCATTGGTCAGTTTGTTGAACAAAACGGAAGGGGCAGTGCGCATGAGGGTGGACTGTCCACATTTAGATGAGTTTCTTTCTCATGCGGATGTGGGTGGGGAAGAGGGTGAGACAAAAGTTTGGAAAATGAGTTTGCTCGCCCGGTAGCCCTCTCAAATGGTTCCTTTTGTGTTGTAATATGGAAAGTCTTCCTGCATTTTATGGCTTTAAATAACACACCCTGGTGCACATTTCCGCCTTATTTTGCAAGAACGGCTGTTCATTGTTGCGAGTTCGCATTTAATTCTGTTTTGCTGCATTCAAAGTATCAGGTGATTCCAAAGTTTTCGGATTATCGAACAAATTTCTTTCTTTGTGTATATGTATGCATGCATGCATGTATATACAGAGGGTGCCAAAAATGTACACACACGGCAAGCAAAGAAAACACTGTTATAACATAACAAAACTGAATTCACACATGATGAGCACTAATCATCTTAGACTTTTACAGTTACAACAGTTGCTCAAAATGCCCACCATCGGCGTCGATATACTTCTGAGTACGTTAAACTACTGACTGAGCAACGTTTGCGAAAGTGTCCTCAGCGATTGCAGCACATGCCGTTTCAATTTCTTCCCGAAGTGCTGCCGGTGTAGATCGTCTGCCTAGAACAGCCCTTATAAACATCACATACGGTACTATGAGTATCAAATGTGTTTCGAATGCGTGCAATTGTTACTCGCGTTGGCGGTGCTGTTCTGTACACACGTCTCCATTGCCTTTGAACTTCAACAACATTCTCGGTTTTCCAATATCACTTCAAAATTACTTTCCGCAGTTTAAAGATAACCTTGACTCCATTTTGTTGTAGCAACGCTATCATAATGTATGTGAGTCACATCGTTTTCAGGACATAATAATACACATTACTGTTGTTTTTCGGTCCAACTTTGAAATATATTAAATAGATATCTACTGTGAAAGTGTGTATACATTTTGGCACCCTCAGTATACATTTTACGGTACGAGGGTAATTTGAAAAGTTGTTGGAAAGAGGCACAAAATAACGACAAAGCATTTTGCAAATATTTTTCATCATAGTCTCCCTTGACGCTAATGCACTTTGCTCCAAACCTTTTCCTGACAATTACGTTTTAACTTATGATTTAAGTTCTTCAAGGGGCTAAAATTTATTTCCACTAAGAAGTTTTCTCAGTTTAGGGAGCAGATGGAGTCAAGTCAGGAAAATAAGGCGGAAGTGGCAGCAAAACACACCGCAATTCATTGACTGTATCCACACATGCATGAGGGCGTGCATTGTTTTCATACAAGATATTTTTCTTCTTTGATAAACCAGGACTTTTCTCGCGTATTTTATCTCAGTAAATGCAAATGATTAACACAATATGCTCCAGTTATAGATGTTACATTGGCAGTACACTTTTGCAACCCTGAGAACCGAAGCCACGATCTTCCCGGCCGATTTCACACACTTCACACAATTTGGCGGTGGAGAATCAGTTACTTCAATTGTTTAGACTGCTGCTTTGTTTCAGGTGTGCAGTAGTGCATCCATGTCGGCGGGATCTGTCTGAAAACAGCCCAGACTTTGTTGAGAGATTTGCACTCTGATTCGCTTTTGATCTTGAGTCAGCAGTCGCGACTCCCGTTAATATTTTTATATACAAATGTTCTCTCAAAATGTGAAATGCGCATTCCCTTGAAATGTCCAGAGCTTCAGCAATCGGCGATCCTGCAGAACTGTCTCGCGCCACTTATCGATTTCTGATGTCATGTTTGTCTCATCTGTTACATTCATATTCTTCTTTTACAAGTACTTAACATGTTCGACATTCCCGTACACACAACAAACAGCTGTAGCTACTGCATTCCTGACCAACCCATGTATTATTGCACAAATGCTTCTATGGAAGATGGCGGGTTTTGATAACAAAACTGCTGCTGCTGCAATCTATAGATCATTCCGAGAACTTTTCAAATGACTAAAATAGGAGTTTGTATACACTGCTGGTAACTATTGATCCGCAATTATCGGTAAGCCCGAACTTAATTTCTATGACTCAGGCAATTTGTGAACTTGACAAATGAACCTACACCCCAGAGACAACACTTAATTGAAACAATTTCAAAGACAGTAAAAACAGCTGGCAAAACCAAAGCATCAGTTTTACGGGATGGTAAAGAGGTTCTAATGGTCGATTATATTTCGAAGAGCAAAAAATAAAAGGGGAGTATTAGGTCATCTTCTGGAACAACTACAACGTCTGGAGGGTCTATATGTGGAAATTTCCCTTTATATTCCTGTGTGAAGGAGTAGTCAAAATTATTTCATTTGGGCAGAGAGAGCTTTAAACATGAGGGGAGGAGCAAGTTCTGAGTGACAGGTGTCTGAAGACAAAAGAAAAAACTGCCAGTTTGGGGCTTTCTAGAACAACGGTGCTTCCCAACTTCCATTAACATTTGCATACGAATAAGGTCAGTGCAAATGCAAGTGTGCGTGGAATGTTGTCAGAAGCTTATGAACCTTTACCTTGGTAGCAAAAGGGTAGTATTGGAAGCTGTGTCAAAGGGGACTTAACTATGAACCATGGTGTAAAAAGAGAATCAATTGCAGTGAGGAAGAAGGGTGAAGCACGCCCAGAGAGGCCAAGCTCACATAATCCACACAGAAGGCCATGATTGGGGGAAGGGAGGACTGTAAATGAATCCTGATGCACGGTAACGCATAATGAACTGAAAAAAAAAAAACAACAGTTTTCCTTCATTTTGTAGACAAAGTTTCCCTTTATTGTAGTGAGGGGGTTGAAATGTTAATTCAGAGATGCGAGGAAAATTGAAGTAAAGAAAGATTACGTTGAAAACTGATGCCGATATTTTCATTTTATCGCGTGTCTAACATGGACAATCCGGAAACTTATGGATCGTAATATACTGCTGTTTGTGGCAAAAGATACATGTAACATGTCTGCCGCCAGATACTGAACTCGTAGTTATAAAACTCCTTTAGAACATTTTTCCTCTAAAAACACGATAATTCATATTTACATTGTGAAACTAATAATTTATTTTAAACTTATATTTCCTCCTTCTTGATTATTTTAAGTAACTGAGACGTTGGAGTGTGCTCGGGAGGGGGGAGGTTGCAGCCGTTCGGACACGGACCAGGTGCTGAGCAGCTTTTGTTGAGCCACCGAAGTCGGCGGTCACTCGCCACAAAAACCGAAAGGATTTTTTCTCCCCTCACACCAATTTCCCCCGTCCATCCTTCCTTTTTTTGTTGCTTTCAAAGAAATTAGGTGCACCATAATATCTTTGCTCTTCTATGCTCCCTGACCAGGTCCAAAAGTCCAGCGTTGCTTTTCACCCTTCAGCCCATAAATCACCACAAATGTTCCCGAACAGAGATTTCTTTTGCGATTCTTTTTTGTCTGCTCGTGGAGAAAACTAGAAACGAGATACACGCATCTGTGCTGTACCGGTCGCCTGATATCAGCGCTCCTAGCTGACAAACTTTCTCCGTGTTATATACGATTTACAAGTTCAGGCAATTACGTCATTATTTTGATAACCTAAAATTTTACAGAGAATACACTTAAATCATGCTCTAATGAACTTAAAATAATCTAAAATATCGTATAATAAATGAAAAAAAACTATGTTTAAAACGATAAGTACCTAGGTATGTGATAATAAAATAGATTTTAGAGGAACACGTAACATCAAAGATGCCTTTTGACTTACATCGTTTTGTTAAATAACTACCAGAATTTGAGTATTTTCTTACTCTTAATGATGTTTCGTCAATGCCTAATTGTAATAAAGCTCTAAATATACAGGTTAGTTCCCCACCTTCTAAATTACTTTTGAAGCACGTGATTCAGTATGTGGAGATAGTGAAAACTCAAAAATCCTTTAACGACTTTTTCTGCTTTCGGTTTATAAATAGAATACCAATATATTTACACATTTTGGAATAATGTTCATTAAGATATTTTCAAAAAGTACCCAAACTAGATACTTGATAATACATTTCTTTTGTTTACTGTGTTTTGTTAGTAATACCACCCTTTGTTTATGTCCATTGAATTATGTTTATTGATACATAAACATCTAATCTAGTGTGTTATATAATTTGACAGTGAGCGAAACAGAACTAAATTATAATTTTAATTATGGTTGGCTATGGAGACAGATGAAACCACATTCTGCCTGAGTGAATTTGTCAACGGACACGATTGCCGATACTGGTCAGACATAAATCTACAAACCATACGCAGTATCAACAGAAACCTAATTTTTGGAGCGGTTTGTTGGTCTTTTCTTCTTTAGAGAAATGCTAATAAATATTTGAATTGCTTTGAAATCACTGTGTACCGGCTATCGCAAGTTTGTTTCCAGCTCCAGTCAAACGTTGGCTGACATTTATTTCCAACAATCACTACTGACAGAATGTTTGTCAGCACTTAGACGTTTTCCCACAATGATGGAATGGCCAGCAAGTTCTCATTATTTGTGCCTTTGAACTTCTTTTTGTGGGGTCATTTGAAGTTAGTAGTATATTGAGAAAGATCTAACTACTTGGAAGGTCTGGAGAATGGAAACGGTGCAAGTCATTCCTTAAATGGTTTCTACGATCGACTGGCTCACTGTAAAACAACTGAGGGCCACCAGTTTGAACACGGAATTTAGACGTTGTTAAGGAAGAAATGTTTCATTATTCGCCACACTTTTTTGTTTTCTTGAGCGGGAAACAATACATTTTTACAGAAGTCTCTAGTGTGGATACTTTTTGATAATTCTTTAGTGAGCATATTCGGAAATGTAAAAATATGTTTGGTATTCCAGGTAAAATAGAAATTGAGTTACTTGCCGTTAAACCGGAAGTAAAAAAGGCTTTTGAGTTCTCAGTATCCACCCCCACACCTCAAGTTTTACTGAACCACATGCTTCAAGCAGGAGCGGGACCTTTAACTTACCTTGTGTATTAAAAGACACTCAAAACTACAAACTGCTCAGAGTTATACACATCTATTGGTTTAATGCAGAATGTGATGATTATTCATCTATTTCAACTGACCAATCCGGTATATGATATGATCACAGATGCCTATCGCCTCGTATCCGTTACCTTTGTAGTTTCTTTGGTCTAAATCACAGTAGGGCGGCTTGTGTGCACATTTGATATTCTCGTTCCGTGTTGGGTTTACTTCTCAATGAATCCATTGAAAGTCGCGGCTATAGCTGCAGATAATAATTGTTAAATGCACAAGTTGCAGATTTATTATTTAAGACTTTAACTGTAATGAAAAAGTACTTTTTATTTTCTGAATAGACATGAAACGAAAGATAATTGTGTATAACACAACGTTAATTAAGGTGGATACTTTTTTCCTCTCTGGTTTTCGGTTTTGATTGTTTGTTGGTGGTTTTTGAAAGGCGAACAAGCATTTTCAATATTACTATTATTACTCTATTTTTTCTCCAAATTCCTACTTTATATTAAGACGAGAAATTGTATCGTTTCTGGTATAAAAAAGTGAAATTAGGGAGCTGGCAAGTGTAGCTTAATTTTGTAATTACCGTAAACGACTTATCTATGAAAACCGTATATTGTGTTTTCAACGCTTTAAAGCAACTTTATCATATGACACCCATTACTCGATAAGTGTAATGTAGGAGAGAAGAATATCGTAAAGAGATATGTGACATTCAGCAAAATTACTGTATAAAATAAACCATTGTGCAAATTTTACTGCACAAATATCACCTCGATTTGTTAATTTTTCTGTATTCATTTTATTGGTAGCATTTAGCTACATAAGAACAGCCTAACCCTGAAATAATAATAATAATAATAATAATAATAATAATAATAATAATAATAATAATAATAATAATAATAATAATAATAATAATAATAATAATAATAATAATAATAATAATAATAATAATAATAATAATAACAAAGGATGGCGCGACTTATTTTAGTACCAGTATTCATTCTAGGTTCCTTTATCGGAATCATGCACTGAAATTCAGGTGAGCTTAAAAACGTTTATTATTGCCGTATCCTGTGCAACAAGAAAATTTTCGCAGGCTTAATACTAAAGAGCGGGTAGTGCCAACTGCCTAACCACCACCAGCGCACTGACTTAAACTTTAGCGTCAAAATATTTCGGAATGCTTACATTCGCTAATAATTATTATTAATAGGGTTTGATTGTATATGCATATCTGATCTATTTAATTTATTAAAAATATTAACAAACGTTTTCGGGTTGTATTCAATTATGCCATCCCTTTGTTTATGCAGAACCATCTGGTAATAGTCAATTTAGTGACATGCGCATTCAGAATTGGTCCCGGAAAATACATTATAGTTATACCGTATGTACTTTAGAAATAAATAATCAACAATTCGTGCAATTGCAAGCAAACATTTTGGCGATACGTCAGATACACAAATTGATCTTATAATTCAAAAATACTAAACACAATAGAAACAGTTTAATCATGTAATTTGATTTCCAAATTCTGTTTTTAATAATTGTAGGTCATCATGCTTCAACTGTCTTCAATTTATTTCCAAAGAGTTTAGATGAAAGAAAAAAACACATATATCCCGTAAATACTTTTAATTTTGACATTCATTTGTTTCCGACCTTCATTTGTTCGACTGTTAGGGAAATTAAAATGCCGGACCGGACATTCATAACTGTAAGTGCAATTTATGGATATATTATTTGATATTTATAACTTTGTTTGATAAATAGTCAAAATAAATCAATTGGGTCTCCACATTCTACCAAGAAAAATTCTGGAGCTCTTATTATATTACTGTGGGTGTTTTATAATGTGACCGGGAAAAAAATGCAGGCAGTCCTGGAATGTGTATCAAATAGCATCATAAAATTGACTCTATTACCGCATTCTTCTTCAAATTGCATAATTGAATACAAACGAAGAATATTTATTAGTACTTTTTAAATATATTAAACATTTATCAGACATGTGTATGTTATCTGGACCTTATTATAGCACTAGTATGCAGATTTTAACTTTCACTTGGTGTTTTTATTCTAATAAATGAATGTGCCTAGCTCGACCATGAACTCATATGAACTCATCGCGTACCAACTTTCCACAACCTATGAATTGATAAAATACACTTTACTTTCGGTCCTATCAAATTTATGTTCTATTATAAAATGTAAGTTAATAAATCACAACACTCTTGAGGATCAATCATACACCTACCTCTATCAGCTGTTACTATGGAGAAATGCGATATTTTCTATAGAATATAAAAGTAAACGCAAAAAAGGAGGAGATGTTTGGGAAAATCTGTTCCGAGTGCTTCTGATCTTCACAAAAATCACTTCGCTTAATTCAAATCTGTGGACTAAAAGCAATGGAATTTACGGAATTTCTCGTATTTTTCCTGGAGACAACAAAAGAAAATCTGCTGCTGGCCTACAAATACTTCATTGTCCCCAAGGGCTCTCAAATCCATCTAAGACGTCAATAAGATCGATGGTTTCCAGGTGGATGTCGAAGAAAGAAACAAAATTACAGATAAAAAATGAAGTATAAAAAAGATTCCTTGTCAAAGAAAAAATGTTGACTTGTTTGGGATAACTCGAGTAAAAAGCGGCTGGGAGTTGCAGATGACCAAGCCCGTTTCCTGTGTCCACAATGGAAGAGGATCTCTTGTGTGTGGGAGGAAAGCTGCTAAAGAAAGAAATGCACCGCACAAAAAACCTGCCGCTCCCACATTTGTCACTGTTCCGTACTTGGACTTCTTGCCAGAGATGCTTCTATATCTAACGGTACGGACTCTTTGGAAAGCACAGAATGTTGAAATTTGTGCGTCTGGTTGCAAGCATTACCCACGTTTTTATAGCTAGTATAAAAAAACCGTTCAAATGTATAAAAGGTTTGGTAGACAGAAGATCAACCCTAGCTGTGTTTAAAGCAAAAACTTTCACACAGGTTGCCTAGAAACACTTTAACAGTTTTATTTTCTTAGTTTAGGATCTAGACTAACAAGGGTAAGTTACAAAAGGACATATAAATTAAATAAAAAAGCGTACAGATTTGAAAAATGCCTTTATTTCTCTCCCTGTATATTGAGGCACTTGTTTAGCAAGTCCCTGAAGTACAAAGCAACATAAAATTATTTGGGCCGCTGTCGGAAGCAAGTGGTGACTCCCCTTCATCGTCGGGAAAGTGTTCCCCTAGAAGATGATGATGTTTAAGAGAGCCGAACACATGGAAGTCACTTGGAGCAATGTCGGGGCTATAAGGAGGATGCTTTCGTCCTGGTCGCTTCCTTTGAATGACCTTACGAAGTTTCCCGAGGATGTTACACTAGCAGTCGGCATTTACGGTTTGTCTTGAGGCTGGAATGCAATGAACAGTATCCCAGAAAACTTTCAACATCATTTTATGTTACTTTACATTTTTTCCCCCTCCCAAAGGCGACGCAGGATACTTCCACTGCATTGACCACGCTCTATCTCCGGTAATGGTGAACCTAAGACAGTTCAGGCTAACATGTCGTGTCCTTTATCATGGTAGAGAAGCTGTAATGTCAGACACTTCTTTGTGTTGCGGGATCAGCATGCGCGGTACAGAACTTTGTGAAAATCTAAATCGCCATGCATTATGAGGCAGGTCATACAGTTAACCTTCTGTCTTTAACATGTTGCAAATTCACCTCTATGTCAATTACAGTTGCCCACCGACGCGGTGCTCCTCTTCCATACGTGTTCGCCCTTCGCATAACTTGTCTGATTGTAAACAGTTTGACGTGAGGGCTGTACACTGACTGCCATATTGCAGCTGCTGTTTTGCTATTGTAAACACAGATTGTCTCGTGCCGAATGTCACACAAAATGTAAAAATCGCTGTAACGACATCAATATTTTGTTTTTATCTCAACGAAACTCGGTATATACAATTTAAATAAAACAAGTAAAATAGTTTATGAAAATCAGATACATTGAGATGCTAGGATTGAGGATATACTTGAAAACTGAAATTTAAATGCAGTTCGGAGTTCGTTAAAAACAGTCTAACGGCACCAATTTATCTGTAATATCCTTCATAAATTCGTTTAGTGTACATAGCTCCTGCGTCTGTAGCTACACAATTAAAACTTGTTGAATAGTTAACGTTGTATTTATCTCCGGCTATATTGAATTCTGTGGCACTATTGCGGTATATATGGTGCATTATTGCATTTTCATAAAAAGACATACAAACAGTGTATTTTATTTAATACGGCAATATAGAGTTACTCTTCTTGTTATAGACCTGCTATAGTACCCTTGACATGTTGATATTCAATACTTTTTACTTTACCGTTCTCTGTTGCGTGATAGGTAGTACATATAATTGTAGTGATGCTTGAGAATAGTTTGCCTTAATATTTTTTCTTACCCCCAGAAGGCATGATAAACTTTCATGCAGCTGTAGGTAAGCGCTAATGTTGCCCACAATTCCGTGACATTAGCTACTGTTTAAGTGGTTGTGTGTTTTTATAAAGTTTATATGTATTGGTACTCGCCTAGTATTGCTACATAATGAAAATAACTTACGTTTTGGTTCTCTACTTGCTCTAGGAAACAATAAAAACACATGCAGAAGGTTACCTATTCTCAAACATTACGTTTATACTCAAAACTACGTAGTATTAGGGCAGCTGTCAAATTTTTAAGTCATGGGCAGTTTCACTTTTACAGACACCGCCATCCCTCTCACATTGTACAGTGGCATCTATTGTTGCTCGTTCGTGTTCATTAATTATTTTAGCTGTCAATGGATCTACAGAAACAAAATACAGTTTCTCTACCAGCTTCTTTCAAACACATTTCTGATATTATGTGTTCTTGTAGTCTTTTCAAATGAAGGGAGAAAATTAACATTTTTTTTAAGAATTCGTGGGCTTTTCTTATCAAAGAATCATTTTTTAAAACCCCTGAAGCTTCACAATTTCCTTCTTTGAAAGAATTAAACACACCAAGTAGTTTTTACTTGCGTTGTTTATGGTTTTTATCCAGACCGAAATATCGAACAGTTGATCTGGTTGCATTAGGTAAACAGTGAACATTCAAGGTATCATTTGCCCAAACACACACTGCGTCATTTTCACTTAAAACGAGAAAGGACTAACAACAACAAACAATCATGTAGTGTAAGACATTTGGTACCGCCACGGGTGGCGGAGGTCGCTAAGGCGTGGACTCGTGAGTGGCATGTCTGGGGTTCGAATCCCACCAGGACCGTCCTTCCTGACTGAGGGTTTTTTTTCAGGTTTTCCTTAGTTCTCATAAATGGCAAATGCCGGAGAGATACCCTAAACTTAAGCCTGTAACGGTTTCTTCCTTAAAAAAATCTTTCCCAAAATATCATTTCATCTCATGTATCATCATGTTCATCGCCTGTGGTGTCTCAGTAGTTAAACTGACTTTAAACACTAATACAAAAAAAAAAAAAAAAAAGACGTTTGCTCTCTTTGTCATATTGATAGAGAGGCATCTGCGGACAGTGAAGAGATAAGCACACGGGGTGTGTTTTTGACATTATTCATTGTAACTTTATATAATACAGAAATTTACATCTTTACTCATCCTAATAATTTTAAAGATATTTCTCAATGGATGCAAGGCGCCTGTCCCAGCGTTTCTGTCAGCCTTCAAACACATGCTGAAAACATTTTTGACAGATCCTTCAGAATCGCCTCGGCATTCTTCACCACGGCTTCTAATAATGGAAATTTCCTCCCGCGAAGGCATTTTTTCAATTTGGGTTAAATGAATCACCTTGTTGCACAGTTGCATGTGATACATCTGTGAAGTGTTGCCAGCTACAGTTGTGTGTGCAGGTACCACATGCTGTAAAATGACACGACCCTAACTTTCCCACTTTGTTGGTGATGTCCACACAGGTCTTTGTTCTTGTAACGCCATCTTCAGCTGCTCGCAAGCGTTCAGTTGTCTTGGAACCCACCGTGCACAAACACGTCTCATGTGCAACGTGTGAGGCGCCCCTCACAATTTCTTAACCTTATTCAACAATCCTCTCTCACGATTTCTGCTATCCTTAACGCACAAGCTTGAGCCTCGGGTTCACCCTTTGAAATTGATTGCCTTCATCTTTAAACCATCTTCGAGAACAAACTCTCCATAGGCCTCAGTTGAGGATTTGTTGAGACGAAAGCAGAATTTCAGAGTAGCATGTTGTTCGTCACGTGTCACCTGCATTTTTCTGTGAGCGGAACTGAACATGTCTCAACTTGCACGCCTGTCACATACAGGAACTGGAAGTGACAACAATGAAACTAGTTCTATGTATACATTATGCATTAAGCTAACAAAATATGTAAAGTTAAATTTTAGCGCGAGAAAATATGTCCGTACAAAATTAAGATTGTTCTTTAGTGAAAGACCTGGTTTTTTTATTTTTACTGAAAGCGTAAAATAATACTGTGTATAAAATTGCTAATTACAAGTGCTAGTCAGATATAAGAGCTGTTGAAAACGGCAACATGTTCCGGCATCAGTTTCATTTCACTTTTGTTGAGTAAAATCACGACTTTTCGTAACGTGTGTATTGTCAGTCTCTTGTAACTTTTTAACAGTTTCACCTTAGCATATGTTTTCACATAAAACACCCTCTTCAAGAATATGTGTAGTCACACAACACATAACCATTAGCTGATAAAGCAACTACAAGCTACAACATGCACATGCATTATAAGGTCTTGACGACTAGCTTCTCCCATACGCAGGCGTGTTCTACCATTACTCAAATGATTTCATTGTATGTGTGGCGTACAGTTTTACAGATGTTTGGTCAATCTGAATTTTTACAGGTATTTTTAAAACGAAGTGAAAAAAATAGACTGCCTTATAATTCGGACAAACCTCTCTTAACTCTATTTTCACATCTTTGATATATGAAAATCAAAGTTCTGAAAATTCTGTACGAAATTTCAGGATAACTGCGGAAATTTTAGCTTTTCAACGCATCTTCTCTTACTCTTAGTTTCAGTACCTTGTGGGGTGCACAATTTCGAAAGGGGTGTGAAATTCCACGTTCTCCTGGTCCGGAACGTAAGAAGAAAGAAAATAATTAGATACGTGAGTGTGTTATAAACATCTTTAGACAGAGATACTCTTAACAATTTTAAGGTACAATAAACTGATACAGTCAGGTGATAAACCGCACAACTAAAGCAAGTGGCATGCAACAGGTACTGCACTAAGCAACAGGTTATATGGGGAAGTGTTGCACTCTTGACCTCAGTTTTTTGTTAAAATTCCCCTTTACAGTGCATAAGTTGGTATTTTAATGCGATGCTTACCCTTGTTGCTAACATGTGAAACGAACTTTTCCCCCTTATGTAAAAAACAGGGTGCTGTTCCCTATTAGAGCGAGGGGAAAAAATGATTGGGGAGGTTTATAATTTAATGGCTGTATAAGAGGTGCACCTGATAGAAGGGCTGCTAATAAAAACATCCCCTTAAGCTATGTTAACAACAACCCCTCTTTTTACTCTATGTATAGGGGTTTCTCTGCTCAGGAATCTGACACCGCGAGAGAACGCACGGGGTTAAAAAAACGCAACCTGGGGAGTGTTCCCAGCGAGGGGTTTTTTTGCTACCGGTTTTTATAATACATGGGGGGAAGAATGTAGCTCTAAGGTATTGAGGAACATAATATATAGCTTGTAGGTTAGTTTTCTTTTCGTGCTGAGCGGAATTCGTTAATTTATCTATTATATTGCTTTACTTATTTTATGACACACATACACAATAAGAAGTGCTTCATTTAGGTAAAAGTTATTAGCTAAAGAAATACAAAAATCTCTGGCACCATATGATCGTAGCCTGCCAACCTGGATTTATTTGTACTATACAAAGCTTTCATTTCAAAGTAAGCTGGCCTAAATAATTATTTAACATAAACACATTTAAACAAAAAAAAACTCAATTTAGATATTGAGCGAAAAATATGAAAACAATATTCATTCAGTTTTAGGTTTCGCCCCCTCCCACTTTAAATTTCAAAATATCACATCTACTGTTTTGTTTCTTAAATGTTTAAATTAATGCAAATTTTGTCATACTTTGGATTTTTTTTAATTTTATTGTCTGACAACCCGGATAGCAATTGCTGTTTGGGTCTGAATAAAATAGAGAGAGAGAGAGAGAGAGAGAGAGAGAGAGAGAGAGAGAGAGAGAGAGAAGCAGGTAGCTGTAGGTTGAAAAAAAGTTTTATTTTTGGATAAATTTACAATTGTTAATATTCCAAAAATTCAGCCTATTTCAGAATTCCTTAAAAATTAGCTTACTTTTTTTCTTCTTACGGCGTTTATACATTTTGAAACATTTTTTTTTTTTTACCAAAATGCAACTGAGGCATTAAATCTTAAGTAGGCTTTAAAGCGCTACTCTGTACAATTTAAAACAATAACTACTGCCCAGGTTGCCAGGCTACGGTTAAAAAAAAAACTATAAACGTGATAAAAATTAAATTCTCTTTAAAATTTCAGTTTAAAGGCTGTATTGTTATCTTTATTTGTTGTGGCAGAGCTAATGTCACTAGCCCTTTTTCCCATTCTAGCAGTCTAACGACTAAGTTTCAGTGACAATACAATAACAAATAGCGGAAATAATAATAGTGACATTATCCATATAAATCTACGTAAAATGTAAATAAATGTGCTAAGAAAACATTACAATTAAGAATACTAAAGTAATAATAATAATAATAATAATAATAATAATAATAATAATAATAATAATACAAACAGTAACAAAAACAATTTATTTTTATAAGTGAATAATGAAACACATTCAAGATATATAAGTGCTAGTAAAACATTGACTCAATTATGAAGAAAGTATGAAAATTAATGATAGAAGAAGAAGAAGAAGAAGAAGAAGAAGAAGAAGAAGAAGAACAAGAACAAGAAGAAGAAGAACAAGAACAAGAACAAGAAGAACAAGAAGAACAAGAAGAAGAAGAAAACATTTTGCTATATTTGCAAAGGTTTGTTTGCCTTGTAAAATAATTGCGTACTATTCTATTTAAGATAAATAATTCTAAATTCTTCGTATAAAATTGCTATATTTCATGAAGGGTGTTCAATAAAGAATTGCCTTAATTTTTTACATGCATTATTTAGCACACTACAGTTTAACTTTAAAATATTTTGTTGCCTAAATGTGTAATGTACGGATGGTACGTTCATGATGCAAAATTTCAGTTCCAACCTGTAAGAGGTGCGCAAGTTGAGACATGTTCAGTTGATACCCGATTAGTGCTGCTCTAAAGTTCTTCCTCCATCTCAACAAATCTTCAGCTGAGGCCTAAGCAATGTTACAGAAGGTATTTGGAGCATTTGTTCTTCACTGGCACAGCTCAAAAATGTTTAAAATGTGTAAATAGGTGAGACAATCAATTTAAAAGGGTGGTAGACCCCGGTCTAGGTTGTGCTCTAATGGAAGAAAACATTAACACCTCATATAACATTAACGATACTTTCAGAAACTCTGAACATTTTACTGAAATGTTCTACATTGAGACGTATTTGTGCACTGTAGGTTCCAAGACTGCCTGCAGTGCAGTTCAAGATGATGTCACAGGAAGATGCTGCGTTTCCTTCAAAGGTTGATCACTGCTAATGAAACTGCGCTACATCATTTCCATCTGTGTAATAATTTCCATCAGCACCAACATAAACAAAAAATAAAGCATAAAAAAAGCAAAAGTGGTCGAAACAGATATGGTCATATCATCTTTCGATATTCAAGGAATGGTTTACCTGCACACACAACTGAAACTGGGCAATGCTACAGGGATATCCTGAAAACTGTGCAAGGTTTTCATGCAGCAAGCTGGAAGCTGATGGCCGTACATCGCAAATGTTGATGAATATTTCGCAAATATCAAAATGATGTGTATCCCTCACTCTCCATATAGTTCAGATTCAGCCCAATTTAAGAGAGGCATTTTCCATCGGCAGAAGCAGTGGTGAATGCGGTTCCGAAGATCGGGCAAAATTTGTTTCCAGTATGTCTTTGAAGACTGACAGAAACACTGGGACAGATGCACTGCATCCAATTCGGACCACTTTGAGAAATATCATCAAATTATGAGAATAAGTAAAAATGTATTGTCAAATGATCATCTTTACTGTAGGTATGTCGTGCGTGTTCTGTACCACCAAGAGTGTCTAGGAACAGTTTTGTCAACTTGCGAACCGGACAGAGTTGACAGTAGGTGGGAAATTTCGACTTTTCATAATTAAACCGCAGATATTCCGGTAACCTAGTCACAGCTTTAGGATATTTTAATATTAAAAATTGCAATTTGTGTACAATATTTAAAATCAATGAATGTGAACCCAAAGTCTTGAAGTTTTGCTGTAGGACTGAAACTAACAAAGCGTGTCAGATAAAGGAGGAAAGCTGTAGGAGGGAAACTCACTCAGTACATTGTGTTGCGCTCATTCTTTAGCTAAAAGTCTTTATGGGCGACAATGGTTCTTCTTCATATTCTTTTTACCGCATTGACAATGGACTGGCTACTGCGGGGGGTTAAAAGTGAAAGTGACCTTGGTGACGTAACAAACCCCCCTGTCTTTAAGGACACATTCTTTTGCGTGAACAAGGAGAGGGACAAGGCTTGCAAATTGGGCAGACAAAAAGTCTATTATTAAAATAGATTATTTGTTGTTTTTCTTCAGTAATGAATGATCATCCGTTCTAATGTATCGACGCACTCTAGTTACTGTAGCCCCAAAGTCTGTAGGCCGGCACATTAAAAACACTTATACACTCGTAGATCGCGGGTTCAATCCCGGCTCAATGGCTTTTTTTTCGAATGGGTCGAGAAAATATTGAAGACGGAGAGCGTGCAGGTCGGCTCTTGGAGGTGCTCATTCCTGAAAACATCGCTCTTGTGGAAGGAGAAATTATGGAAGACCGGCGACTCAAAGTTGCAAAAATAGCAGCAAGGTTGGGCCTTTCTTAAACAACAGTCCTAGAATTATTCATGAACATTTAAACATGAATAAGGTTAGTGCATGGGTGGCTCCTCAAGAGCGATATTTTCAGCAGTTAGCTCCTCCAAGAGCCGACCTGCAAGTTCTTCGTCTCCATCGCTTTTTATCGATCCATTCAAAAAGTTTAGCCAATTCTTTTACGGTAGAATATGAGGGGATTCTTTGCCATGTACACCGTCCAATCGCTGTTTAATTTCATTTGGAGTAATTTGTGAAGAACTTGATACTAGCTCGATACTCCATTTTGAACAATTCACAATCTTCTACACATAGCCTTCTTTATGCAACTATGTCTGAACAACTGAACACAGTTACAGCTGCAATTATTTACTTAACACATATGGTATGGCACCAGATAAGTATTTTGTGAAGGTGATAATCCTTATCGAATCTGAATCCGAAAACTTATGGACCTACCCTCGTATGTAACTACCAATTTCGTTAATACCCATTCAAATAAGATAGGGCCAAGACTGATCCTTGTGAAACACCATATTGAATAATCCTTATCGATTTATGGGTATAACAATAACATATTGCTTACGGTCAATTAAATATAAGTTAAATAATTGTAATACAGTATCAGCAATGTAAAGAGCGTCCATAAATATAACAAACTATCAGTAGTGTCATAGAACTGCATTTTAGAAATTAAAATGTCATTTCAATAAAGTCAAAATGATCACAGGTAGTCATGAGAGCATTGTTCCTTTTAAAAGTGTCTAATACATGATTAATTAAATGTGTTACTTAAGCCAGTACTGAAACCATATTGATTTGTATAAAATATAATATTATTTTCAAAGTAATTGCAAAGCTGTTTTTAATTATCTTTTAAACTTTTTTCGAAAATACAGAAATGTTAGATATTGACCTATAATAATTACCAAGCTCACTTATGTCCCCTTTCTTAAAAATCAGAGTGACTCTGTCTATCTTAAATGTTTCCGAAAACTTTATCAGTTATTTGACAAATAGTCAGCGGATATAAAATATACATTATAATTTGTTTTACAAAATAATTTGACATTCCATAAAAGTCTACCGATCTGGAATTTTTAAATTCTTTAACAGCATTTAAAATATCGTTACTGGTAATCTCTTTCTATTTAAATATAGAGTTTGGTTTAGCATTTGTATGCAACATTTGATTAGCAGATTTATAAATGCGAGGAATGAGTGTTTAATGTCATAATAGAAAAATTATTATTATTATTATTATTATTATTATTATTATTATTATTATTATTATTATTATTATTATTATAACATCTCTCTACCAGTACACCATACCAATCCTTGAGCTCGTCGGTCCTGGTGGTGTAGTGGTTACCATACTTGCCTCCTA
The DNA here is from genome assembly GCA_030762175.1 of Metallyticus violacea. Classification (NCBI taxonomy): domain Eukaryota; kingdom Metazoa; phylum Arthropoda; class Insecta; order Mantodea; family Metallyticidae; genus Metallyticus; species Metallyticus violacea. Next base: position 2,218,603 of record CM060845.1, on the reverse strand, counting down.
AACCCAAGTTCGCGGGTTCGATCCCGGCCAGGACAGATGGATTTTATCCGGCGTAAAATTCTAAGTATGGCTTCCTTTGGAAGGGAAGTAAAGCCATGTTATACATTTACGGTACGATAAAGAACCTCAAGCCTGGAAGAAGAGACATCTGGGCAAAATTTATCGGTCGTTTCACGCCCTGAGTGAGAGGGACGCTGATGACCTGAGATGTTAAAGAGCATCAGTAAATAAACCAAATTAAAAAAAGCCTTGAGCTTAGAGGCAAAATACACTGAACAAGATTATCCAACCCCTTTCCTCGAAGAAATGTTGCATGGTCCGGAACAAATACCTGCTTGTTAGGGATCAATCTTGGGCATTGTTTTGTTGCAGTAGAGCGCGCTTTCTATTTTTTAAAGTCAGGTAGTGAAGTAAACCATAACTAGATGCTCATAGTACAACTCAGCGACAACTGCAGGACCGTTTGGGACCAGCTCGAAACGGACAGCACTTAGAAATTCCGTTAAATGTAAAGCGTCACCTTTGACTCAAAATTATACTGACGAGCCATTGGCTGCGGTTCTTTCCCATGGGATTTCTATTACTTTCTCTTCTATGAATTGCCAAATAAGAACCATTTTAATCACAATGTGTGTTCAGAGTCGATCGCCTTAAGAAGTTAATTACAGACTAGTATTAGTTTACTGTTTAGCACACTTCCGCTGCATGCGTTCACAGGAGCGAATGTGATTTGCAACGGTTTGATTTCGAATTTATTTTCTAGCCTTCTGTTAAACATACCAGTTATCTGAAAAGTTTTACATTATTCTATGTAAGTAGCAAATCAGTGCACATTGTAAGGGGACTGTATGGTGCTGAAACAAACTAAATTCAATAGCAACCCTCATGATGAAATAAAGTAATCGTGTTACAGTTGTGGTAGACGTGAACGACGGTAAATAAGTTTCAAGCAAGAAAAGAAAGATCAAAACGAAAACGGGAGATGGAGAGGAGATGGTCAAGAAACGTGTGCGAAGGGGAAAAAGAGGAGAGAAAGTAAAAAATCAAAAAGAGTAAAGCTGAAAAACAAGGGAACTTTATGATGCGAAGTGACGAGAATAAAAGATAAGATTACGTGAAAAAAGAGAATATGCATGGACAGAAGAGCGAAATGAGAGGATGGAAGAGGAAGCTGCAGCAGACGGCCAGCCAGCCCACGTTCACCTGCCTAACCGCCCCCCATCACCACACAACAACCCCAGACAAAAAATCAAGAAACACACTGAGGGTTGAGGGGCAGCCCGTTTTGGCACGCTTTTTGACAGCTCGCATTATATTGGCTATCCGTCAGAAAAATGGCAACAAAATGTATAAAATATGAAGCGAGAAGACGCTTTGAGTACCCTGCATGATTGATGGATAAGGCACGTAGCAGACAGGTACCCCGCGGTAACAAAGTTGCAGATGAAATCACCACGTACCGACAGGCAAAGAACGTCGCTTGGTTCTTTAAATTTGTACACAGAATCTTCTGCACTTGCGTACACAGTTTACAATAAATGTGGCAGCGAGGGGCGAGCCGAGAAAACACACGAATTAAGAAGTTTCTTTCATTTTTCAACATGCGTCTGTCTCATCATTCGATGTGAATCTTCCTTCACTCAGCGATTGGGAAAGCTGAGAACCTAACCCGGCGAATGTAGAAGCATTTGGAAGTGAAGGTCTTGCAACAATCCCAGACGTGTGTGAACGTGATGAAAGAGAATTTAATTCTTCACAAGTGTAGATGTTTAGTATCCTTCAGTTGGTCCAGTAGTGAAGCATAATACACCCCGGTGATGGTTCTGCCCTTCTGATGGTATTTTAGGAGCACCACACCCTGAGAATTCCAGAAAACCTCAGCATTGACTTTTCCTGCAGATGAAACCGTTGTTGATTTCTCTGGTGCACTTTCACCTCTTACTGCCCACCGTTTGCACTGCTCCTTCGTCTCTGGCGTGTAGTGATGAATCCATGTTTCATGTAATGTTATGAAACGTCGGAGAAACTCGCTGAAATTGTGTTTAAGCATGTCTAACTCTTGCAAAATGTTCATTGGAATGAGTTTTTCATTCATTGTAAGTAAATGCTGCACCCATCGAGCGGAAAACTTTCTCATACCCAAAATTTCCTATAAAATACAGTAGACACGACCTGTCGAGGTCTTTGCGATGTCAACTGCTCTTGTACCTTAATCGGCGATCATCGAATAAGGAATTGTGAATTTTTGTCACAATCTCTTATGTCGTGGAGGTTTTGGGACGTCCTGAGCGTTCATTATCTTCAATGGACGTACGACCGCACATAAATTCAGCAGCTCACGTTTTAACCGTTGAAAATGAAGGGGAAAAATCATTTAATGTGGATACTAACTATTTTTTTTTATGTTGGGGTTAAAACCCCTCAAAATGAAGTACTTTATCACAGCTGGTAACATTTTGCAGAAAATGTTAACACTAGTTTGTTTACACGATCGCTACAAACAAGTGACTACACTTACGCGCCTGAAACTTTACAGTACGTCATCTATCGGGTGATACTTAATAACTATCATAGTAATTTGACCATGTTCACGACATTTGTGAGAACATTTACAGCCTCCCACAAATCTGCAAAATTTCCGCCAGCTGTGGGTTGAAAAGAACACAAATATCGCACAGTATCTCTTGCGATAACCTTGCAGTGCAACGATTTACGGTTTTAAAAGTAACTTAAGCTAGGAACGCAGACTTTAGTTGGTTCGGGGAATATAAGAGAGTTCGAACATCTTTTAAAGATGAAGAGAGATATGCTGGGGACACCTTCGAGGGGAAGGATGAGGCGAGTGAGACACCGAGTGGTGACTGCGCGGACACAGACGAAGTGCCTAAGATATTTCCATGTATAACTCCCCGATGCCGAAGAAGTCCGCCCCAAGAAGTTTCAACCCCTCAGAAGGGCTACTTCCATACCAGACGTCGGGGCAGAACATTTTACAAAGCGATCCTTGTAACGAAATGAGCGACCAGGTGAAACCCAAGGTCACAATGACCAGCCAGTTGAACTTGGGATCTCTGAAATGCAAGTCGCAAGCGCTAATGTTTACATGCTTGTTCAAAGATCACAAACATTTCCTCTTGCCCCTTAACGGGGACTTTTAAATTATAACACGATACATCAAACTTCTCGAGCGAGGTATATCCACACCCAGCACCGTCCTCCTACACTGAGATTTTTTTCAGGTTTTCTCCTCAGTCTTTATAAATTTACACCTAGAACTCTTCCCTTCCTAAAACAAAACCTTTTCACAATTTATCATTTCATTTCATGTATCATTTGTAGTGCCTCGGCAGTGAAAACGGGCGCTAAACACTTTTAAAAATTCAGCCATAGTTTGTATCATTTTAGACGGCTCATCCGCAACGAAAGACAACAGAGAAAAGTGTACGGGGGAGAAAGTGATAATGGTATCGACGGGCACTGGTACACAACAGTTGTGTGCAAAAGGGCCAAGAACCGGACTGCGCCATTACAATGTTTTTGTCCATACCTAACTTCCTGGAGAAGCTTGCAAAACATCCTCCTTACAGTCTTAACTTGGCACCTTGCGTTCTTCCTTTTCCGTTCGGTAAAAATCAATTGCGGGGAAAGGCAGAGCATTAGCACCATTAGGGAGACTTCTGTTAGTCTGTTCTTAGACCCGAGGCGTGGTCGAGGTCGTTAAGCCATGGATTATAAGCGGAAGGTATGAAGTTCGATTCCTGCCAGGATCTCCTCCCTAATTTATTTTTTTTCCAGGTTTTTCTCAATGCTTATACCAACAGGTGCCCCAAACTTAAGCCTGGAGCGCTTCCTTCCTTAAAAAAAAACAAACAAACAAAAAACGAAAACAAACAAACAAACTCCTTTCCCAATTTATCACTTTATTTCATGTATCATCAGTGTGGCGCCTCATCAGTAAACATAGGGGTTAAACACCAGGAAGATGTAGTTATTATTAATATCTATTAATATCTAATTGGATTTTTTTCTGAATAAGGTCATATCTAAACAAGAAAATGAGAAAAAGGATGTAAAAACTTTCTTGTAACTGGACTAAAGTAAATAGTTGAATATTATGAACAAACTTCAGTTTAACAATTGATTTACTTTTATTAATGATAATGTCAATACTTTTCAAATGAAGCCCATATTTGTAGTTTCATTATTGAGAAGGCAACGTGGTAAATGTGATACGGAGATTTGCTCTGAAGAGGTGGAACAGACCGTGGCGGAACCCTTGAAGAGCTAGCCAGGTAAAAGGGCTTGTCGCGAGCAGATAAACAGGAAGGAGCCTTTAAAAAGAGATCAGGACGGACCGTGGAGAATGAATAGCCGAGGATTACAAAATACTGAATGAGAAAAAAGAACGGAGAGGCAAAGCTACTGGTAAACAAAATGACGAATTCAAGATGTGGTTAGGGTGTCGAGCACACTGCTGTTAGCCTTTTTAATTCTGTTTTCACCTGCCCCTATACACCTGGTAATATGTTCCCTTTAGATTCGTTCCACAGCTTCAGAACTCCAGCAAAAGTATTTGAATATACGAGGGCTAGTTAATAATGACTAACAATTATTATAAGCTTGAGTTGTATGCAGTGACCCAACCTGTCTGCCAGTCCTGGAAGATATGCGAGAAACTATTTTTAGCTTCTTCATGATAGCCGTCTGGTCCCGCTCGATTTGAGACGAGAAAACAGAAAAAAACTCACACGGTACTACGTTGGGGAAGAATGGAGGGCGATACACATATACCATTTTCTTCTTCTTCTTTTATAAATGTTGAGCAACATGAGGACGTGCATTCTCGTGGTGAAGGTGTCGGATTGTTTGGTCAACACGCTCAAAACAGTGGAAAAACATTTCCTGCCTACCGACAACCTTGGCCTTCTTTCGTGTTGGAGAACCAGGCGATTTCCACACTGAGCTCGCCAGATCCTAATGGTGAAGCTAAGTGTGTATAATCACCTGTAATAGTGGAACTCTCTGTACCATTTTCTATTCAGACATCAGCAATCTAACACAGACGTGTGTGAATGATGAACGCACTACATGGGAAATGAGTAACGTCTACCAGTCTCCACTGTTATTCACCGCCACGGGTGGCCGAGGTCGTTAAGGCACGGACTCGTGAGCGGGAGGTCTGCGGTTCGAATCCCGCCAGGACCGTCCTCCCTGACTGGGTTTTTTTCCAGGTTTTCCTCAGTCTTCATAACTGGCAAATGCCGGGGAGGTACCTAAACTTAGGCCTGGAACGCTTCCTTCCTTAAAAAAAAAATATCCTTTCCCAATTTATCATTTCATCTCATGTATCATCAGTGTCCACCGCCTGTGGTGCCTCAGTAGTAAAAACGGGCGTTAAACACTACTCAAAAAAAAAAAACCAGTCTCCACTGTTATTCGTACCAATGACGGCAGCAGTTTCACAGCACCTGGGCGTTCTGGTTCATTTTGGAAGATCATCGTCATATGCTTGCTGACTTCCGTACCAGATTTCTGCATAAAACGGCGTCCTGCATTAAGAGACATGCACATACGTCTAACTTTTCTACCAATCTCATGAGATACCATTGTCCTATGTAACTTTGTCGTATCTCAATTTACTAACTAGGCGTTGTATTAGGTCGTATTTCCCAAACTGCAGTTTGCCAGATTTTTACAGTTGTTTTTTATTCTAATGATCAGGTGTTTTTTTGTGTTCATTTTTAAATTTTCTCAAAAATTAATAAAAATCGCCAATTATGCCTAAAAACAAACATTAATTTTGAAAAACTTTCTTGATAATTTTTTTTTTTTGTGATGCCATACACTGCAAACGGTCTTAATATGCACTAATGCCCGACGTTTTAATTATAACCTTAATTATTAAATAAACATGTTACTAATAATTGAACTTTTGTTAAATCAGCCTAATGTCATGTAAATCAGTTTTATACAAACATTTAAAAACAAAATTGTGTGCGAAATTGTATTTAATTTTAAGTATATTAATAAACATACACACACAGCAGTGACAACATACTTCTACTCATATCTACAAGATTGTAAAAACAATTCACTATCTGCGTTTTAAACTGGTAACCACAAACACTTTATACATTTACCAACAAATTCTTTAAATAAATTGCTTTCAATGTTTCCATATGACATGATTTACAATGGCGCCGCTTAACGTACACCACACAATCTGTGGACACGTCCTTTCGTAGAGCAGATGGCCATTGTAATCACAGTGTGTAGTGTTCGTTTGTTGTCAAGTAGATAAAGATGGACTGCTTGGTATTTGTAGAAGAAAGACATAAACTGCGGAAACCTTTAACTGCAGTAAGTGGTCAAGAAGCTCTGTTTACAACTGGGTCAATGGGTTCGCCAGCGGCAGGGAATCTGCACACAAGAATATTGGTCGTCCTTTAACAACTCGCTGTCTCCCACGAACATTGAGGTTATGTTTGATTTGATTATGACTGATCGGTGCATAACTCTTGATAACTGGAATGTCGGACAGATGGCCTCGGCCGTGAAAAAGATGTGAGCACATTGATGGACACGGGCAAAAGGATAGAAGTCTGTCGTCGGCTACTGGAAACGCACAATGAAGATTCGGAATAATGGAGACTGTGATTGATGGTGCATTACCGGAGATCAAAGTTCAATCCATGCAATGCAGTCCAGTACATTTTGTGCTGCCTCCATCTTTTGGTGCGACACTTCAGGCATATGGTAATGGACTGGCTTCTTCAACAGCGAGATGATGCAGGATTCAGTAAGTGCGCAAGTGGTCGACCGGAGTTCTCCGCGGCTCTACAGCAGCAACAGTACAACCGCAAAGTTGGCATCGCTTTGTTGCATGTTGAGCGGACCTCGCTCCGTGCCTTATTCGACTGCACGAAGGAGGCAAACATTTCGGCAACTACGAGCAAATTCAGGTTCCTGCTCGGTGAAGTTACCAGGAAGACGACAACAGTGCATGTAGATATTGTGGGGCGCAGTTTCCACCATATTCTCGATGAAAATAATGGGGGAGGGGATTGTTCGTGAACGTTTAGTGAACTTTATAAAAAAATGTATAATCAAGGTTGCGTTTCAAAATACGGCACATGCGGATTTGTGTTCAATTTGTCCTCCGTATTATTGCAACACGGTTTTCATATTTTCTGCAGGTTTCCACGTGGTAGGTGAGCTAAGGCAGACAAACGCTATATTTTTTTTGCCTCAAAGCTGTTTTAAGGCGTTGCGGAGGGATGCGACACCTTTCTGCCGTCAGATAGCGCGAAAAATACACACGTCAGCCAGGGTGGGACAGCCGGAACGGATGGGGCACTCGTACAAAAGCAAACAACCGCACAGCCGGCGCAGGATCGATCGAAATGGAATGAAGACGAATGACTAAGAAATGCCGGGCTACGCCTCGCCTAATGATACAATCTGGTGACGTTACGGAACTTTTGATTTATAGACTTCTTAATGCTTTTTGATACTCTTGAATCAGTCAGAAATACCAAAACCTTACGCAGGGGAGGTTCTTCTTCTCCCCTATCTCTCATATTTTATTCCTCCACTTTATTCACCCACTCTTCATCATAGACTAGTTTCTGTTTTCCTTACTCAACCTGAACTTTCAGTTTCTAGTCATGTAGTTCCTTGTACTTCGTAATTCATCACTTTTGGTAAATTTGGAGCGAACTATATTTTTAATGAATGTATATCAATTTCATTTTTGTTGTTTTTTGCATTTATTTGTCCCAAAGCTGGTGGAAATGTAAACCTACTGCTCGTTACCTATTGCAATGCGTTACCAAATATTTCACAACAGATATTGTGGTGAAACCATTTTTCGTGAGAAGAACGCATCTCATGCAAGAGAGTGTTTGACGTTCGGTTGCTTAAAATGAGTCGCTTCATACAAGGGGCAATCAAAAGGTTTACAAGTGTCACGTTACAGAATTGGAAAACTTATCCTCACTAGTACTTTGCATCTCTCTCCACACACGTTGTAGCAACCACTTGTCAAAAGTACTACGGTACTCAAACAGAGCTGAGCAAGGTGCTATACTTGTTTAAAAGGTTTGCCAGCAATGCAAGATTTCATTGGAGGAAACAACCAGAAGTCGCACAGTGCAAGGCCAGGGCTGTAGGGTGGATGGTCAAGTAACTGGACTTTGCCCACGTCCAACTTCTTCAAATTTGCAGCTGTTCTGTGGGGAGATACAAAAGCAACATCCTCAAAGTTCCTGTCTAAGGACACCACCATCTCAGCTATTCAAATAAAGAATCCAAAATAAGTGACATAGTGTTCATTCATTGTTATTCCTTCTTACATACAGTCAACCACTAATGGTCATTCATAGCTGAAGAAAACAGTGAACATTCGCTTCACCTTGTGGAAGAACAACAGGTCTTGAGTCATTTATCCACACGCAGTTCTGAACTTTACTTGAGGTGGTATAGAAATAAAACCAACTTTCATCACTATCTGTCTAACGTTTAGGGCCATTTGATGGAAACATGCTCAGCAGTTCTCTTGTATATTCCTTTCTCTTGTTCTTCTCTTCATTGATTAGGGAATGTGGAACATATTTTGCAGCTTTTAATGTTCATGAAGTATACTGTCAGTGCTGCTAACACTTCCATACTTAGCATTTCAACAGTAATAAATCGATTTTCCTCATTCTTTGAGTTGTTCTCTCGTTCACAGCTTCCCAAGACCGGTAGGAGTGAGGGCTGTCTTTCAAATCTCTCGCCCTTCTTCTAATGATCGAATTCATCTTGCAATGTATCAATTGAACACACTTGAACACCATGAACAGCTACGAAGTGCTCGCTCCCTCACTTAGCTCATAGTGTGTGAAAATAGAATCCAAGGTTTTCTTTACAAATATTCATGATTTTTCACCAGCTATTGACAAAGGACTGAACTCAACAAATTGTATAACAGTGAACATGCAAGTTTAAAGCTTGCATTTGTGCATATTTTGACAGCTTAAGGCCCATTGTTGGCAACTGCGTTATTTATATTTTTGTAAACATTCTCTAGCAATTGATAGGCTGGTTGCAAAACTTTTGAATGCCCCTCTTAACGAGCAGTACGCTGCTCTGAAATTTTGCTTCCGTCTGCAGAAATCCGGTATGGAAGCGTACTCGAAGTTATAGCGAGCATCTTGCGATGATGTTCTGCCACAATTAACCGCCTTCACCCTCACGTTGTTGCTCATTTGGCAAGGAAAAAACATCGAATATGTGTCTCAACTTTCTTACAACCTGGTCCTAGCTCCGTGTAGCTATTTTCTGTTCCGTCATCTCAAAAACGAGCTACGGGGCTAACGTTTTGCTTCGTCAACAGCTGTCGTGTAGAAGGCGAAGCGGTTTGGAAGACGATGTCAAAACTGTTTCCAGAACTGAGTCAAAGTATACAACTAAACAGGAAGTACTTGACCCTACCTTGTATAAGTAAAAATAATTCTTAGTCTTTATTGACTAGTGCTCCTCTAAGAATGTTGACAACAAACCATCACACTCGTTTTTTGGAAGCTCCTCAATTTGAGATTCTGTACTATTTGACGTTCGGAATGTTTGATTTCTGTTGCTTTAAGATAAATAATGTTTTACCTAAACTGCCTCGTAAAGAAGTCATAGAGAAAGCGAGATGGCTGGCACCTGTATGTATTGCATATATAACTGACCTGTGTTAAAACGGATATTTTAATATGATTTAACTTTTGTTATCGCTGATTTATCCAGTTGCCAATGAAATTGAACATATTTTAATTCCATCACCTTAACTGCCTGTTGTAAAGCATTTGACTGGCAATGATTTAATCATACTCCGTCAAGAATTACCCGAGATGTTTGATGTGTCGAGGTTAGTTTTATTTGTATAGCCTAAACTGTGTTTTTACATATGCTTTCATACCTCTACGCAATTGGAGAATGTATAGACGTTTGGAAACCGGCAAGTAGTCTTTCGGTGAACGCGCGATAGCCAGTAAGTGCAGCTAATGGCGTAATTGAGCTTGCTCAGTCATGTTTATTATAACATAACCCTGGCAAATTCCATGTTAAATGGATTGGGCATACTGGCCCTGCTGTCTATTATATTACTTTTTTAAGGGGGTACCTAAACCAAAATGTCATGCATGAAGCATCCAATATTGGAATTGTGTGTCACATTCTCTCCATGCACGTTAAGAAATGGAGGAGATAGTCTCCAAAAAGAGTCTGAATGTTTAAATGTTGATAAAACTTAATAAAATGATGTAAGATAATAACTTGGTTTTTAATATTTATATTCTATCTAAAAGTATCTTTTAATACCCTATAGTTCTCAATATTTAAATTTATAAAAAAATGTTTTAAGCAGAAGTTACTTAACTTGTTGAAGGCTATCTAAATATCTCAAATTTGTAGCGCCGTTGCATTTAAAATTCTGAAGTTTCTTTCCGGAGCCCTACATGGAGCCCAAATTAGAATTTCCAATAACGCTATCTTTTGCAATATATTTTGAAATAGTCAGCATTTGGTTTAATTGTTCCATTTAAGAAATTTTCATGGGGTATTTGTCAATTTTTTAAATAGTATTTAATGTCCCTTTTTACTACTGAGGCACCACAGGCGGTGGACACTGGTGATACATGAAATGATATATTGGGAAAGGATTTTTTTAAGGAAGGAAACGTTCCAGGCCTAGGTTTAGGGTACCTCCCCAGCATTTGCCATTTATGAGGATTGAGGAAAACCTGGAAAAAACCTGTCAGGAAGGACGAGATTCGAACCTCGAACCTCCCGCTCACGAGTCCACGACTTAACGACCTTGGCCACCCGTGGCGGTATATTTGTCAATGCTGCCAACACTTCCATACTTAGCATTTCAACAGTAATAAGTCGATTTAATAGCAAACTGGATACGGTAACCAGAGATATAGACTTTAAAATTATTTTGATACTTATAAAGCATTTATTAAACGCAACACAGGTGTGAAATGCTGTATATGGAACAGTCTGTGACACACTAGAAGCCTGTCAAGGACTGACATGAACCCACTCTACAGAAGCCACTTCTTTAGTAAGTTCTTTAGAGAAAGTTTCATCGCTTCATTGTGCGGTAATCCTGCGGGACCCCCGCGGTGTTCAATGTGTGCATCCTTGTGGAAAACATCCCGAGATAGATAATCCGACGGACCTCAAACTGGAGTGACAAAGTGCTTGCGGCTTCCAGCCAGATGTAAACAGCAATGGTAAATACGAGAGCTGTTCCATTAAGAACGAGCATGCTTTTTACAGGCAAAATTTAACTTTATCAGTTTAATGCGTAATGTACACGTGGTACTAGTTTCATTGTTTTCACTTCCGGTTCCCGCCTGTGAGAGATGTGTTCAGTTCCATCTACAGCAAAATGGAGCTGATACGCGATGAACAATATACCACTGCTTTCTTGTCAGTATAAATCTTCAGTTGACGCCTATGGAGAGCTCTTCCCTATAGTACAGCTAAAGAGGGAAGGCAATCAGTTTCAATGGAACAAACAGCAACTTTCAATCATCACAAAATAAATAAATAAATAAGTAAAAGCCTACATACACAACTGTGGCTCACAATTCTACAGAGATGGCCTGAAAACTCTGCAAGGACGTATCACACACCTGCAAAAGACCACGTTTCCGCACAACAAACTGTATGCTGCACCACGATAATGCACTACCACACATCGCAAAAAATCAATGCGAAGTGAGTCCCTCACCCTCTTTAAAATCCAGATGTAGTCCCTTTGGAGGCATTTTTCATTATTAGAAGCAGTGGTAAACATGTCTTTGGAGACTGACAGAAATGCTGGAACAGCTGCATGACTTCCAATGGGGACTAATTAAAAATCGTCAAAATTATGAGAATGAGTAAAGACATGTTGTTCTTTATTGAACACTATCGTTCAGTTGTATAAGTAGCAGTTGGAACATTCCTTTTCTATTTGACTCTGTGTAGTGAAGTTCGAAACGATAATTCCATCCTTGGCACGATGACGTCACATCTACAAGGAAACAGGAAAACTGCTGAAATCAAGTCATTGAGAAAGAGCGATACATTGTCACATTTCTGTTCCACAGACTGTTAGTACTGCTCGGCAAGTGTATTTGATTGTTCTGCAGGCCAAGAGACTGACAGAAATATTCACACTAATATTGCAGGATAATGCACGGCTATATTCAGTGCATTTGACTATCATACCAGTAGGAGATTGTTGTTGATTTGTTTTATTTACGAACGCTCTTTAACATCTCAGGTCATCAGCGTTCCATTCTATTCAGGGCGTGAAACGACCGACAAATTTTGCTCAGAGGCCTCTTCTTTCAGGCTTGAGGTTCTTTTTCGTGCCGTAAATGTACGACACGGGACTCACGGCTTTACTTCCCTTCCGAAGGAAGTCATACCAGGAGCACTCATCGTGTGGAAAACTTTCTCATACCCAAAACTTCGAGTAAAATGCATTTGACACGTCCTATCGAGGTCAATTTTTGTACCTCAATCGACGATCATTGAGCATGGAATGTGAATTTTTGTCAATATCACGTCGGTCGTAGCAGTTTTGGGACGTCCTGGACGCCCATCATCTTGAATGGATGTACGAACACACTTGAATTCAGCAGCCCTCTTTTTAACCGTCGAAAACAAAGAGGAAGAATCCTTTAATGTGCAATCTAACTCCGTATTTTTTTTTTTTAATTTCCGTTAGGTTTAAACCCTTCTAAACGAAGTACTTTAACAACTTGTGTTTCAATTTTATCTGTTTGTAGAAAATAATTGTTTATACCATCATCACGAACAAATGACCACACTTACGCGTCTGAAACTTTACAGCGACATCTCTTAGTAGAACTTTTAAAACTCCCCTAGTAATCAGCTGATACTTCGTTTTGTGTTCGATGGAATTGTTTGGGCCGGAGGAGAATATTTCGGTACTTGAATCTTGCTTATGGCTGGTCATTTGCGCCTATGCCAAAGGGGATCTTTCTAGGAAGGGATAAGGTGAGGGTTTTATCGGGCAGTATGGGCTGGACATAAAATAGTCCGAAACTGGTAAAACACCCCCCAAGGAGTTCGAGCCCCTCAGAAGGGCCGCTTCCATACTAGACGCCGAGGCAGACATCTCTCCAAAGAGCAAGCCACCGTCACGCTGCACTCTACCTCGCCCTGGCACTTTTAGCTCTGTAACAGATCAAACAGCATGAAATGGGAAAGCGAATAATTGCAGCATTTGCCAAAGTGATCAAGAGAAAGTCAAGACGTCGCTCAATCACTAAGTTACTTAACTACGAGAGAAGAACAATAGCCTGCTTCATTTCTGAGTCATTATATTCACGGCAACACTTCAATCTATACGGCTGTTATTGCAAAGGTTGCACGAAATCGATCACGTACCCTGCAGCCTAGATCTGGCACCCATTTCTCTATTACCTCGTCTTTTAACTGAAGGAAACGTTAACGACAGCGAGTGAAAAGTGTCATCTATCTATCATTTCACACACTCTCCTCTCACAATTCAGACATATTCTTACTGTGTGTGTCAACATTTTCTCACTGAGTTTGGAATCCATTGCATTTTGTCAATTTGCTGCTTCTTATTTCTGGCTATTCCGAAACTTAATTAGGGCGAACATTTTTGAAACGCACCCCTTAAGTAAGCGGCTATCCCCTACAATGAGATATAAACCTCAATGGAAAAGATAATTCCAACAGGATTGAAGAAATTTTATTAAGCATAAAATTTGTCCTCTTTGGAAGTCCATCGCTGCTATTAAAGGAATGAAGAAAGTCCAAAGATTAGGGTATGCGTTCTCTATCTGCCATCTTTCTGTTTCATTAACTGCAGGGGCTGCTTGCACCGGGTTCTGTCATTTCTTTTTAAAGGAGATGGCGCGTTATCTTATTTTCGTCTTCTATTTTCAGTGTCCATGTGAGCACACAACATCAAGCGTTTTAAAGTTGGCATTTGCTCAGATATAAGTCTCAAAATTTTAATTGTACTTAACGCCCATTTTTACTGTTGGGGTATCAAAGACCATGATAAATAATACAAGGGTCGTTCGGAAATATTTTACACTAGCACAATCAATGGGAACATCCATTCGTAGGGCGGTTTTTTATTATTTATTTGGTTTATTTACGGACGCTGTAACATCTCAGGTCTAGTGTCCTGTCCAATTCAGGGCATGAAATAGTCGATAAATTTTGCTCTGAGGCCTATTTAATCAGACTTGAGGTAAATCTACGACATGGGACCATTGGTTTCATTTCCCTTCCGAAGCAAGTCATGTTTAAGACTTTACGCCACCGGGACAGATGTAGGGCGATAGATTGATACTAATAAACGTTAGGTGGCGGTTGCAAGCAGAGTGTGTAGAGAAAGGACAATGTTCGTATGTTGTGAAGGAGGGAAAGACGTGGACAGCATGGAAGTGACTTCATGGGCAAAGATGGACTGCTTGGTTTTGTGGAAGGCAGACTTCAACGCTCAACTGTGGTTTATGGTCAAAAAGACCCTTTACAAGTGAGCCAGTGTGCTCGCCAACGTCAGCGAATCTGCTCAAAAGAATGTGAGTGTCTCAGGAACATGGAGGTTGTATCTGATAGGTGTATTAGTACTCCTGATGCAACCTGCACATCACTATTCACATTAAATATGAAAAAGAGATGCTCATTTTTACTTTGAAGATTATTTTTCAGATAAAGTTTTGCTGACATTACTTGTGAACGAGTACCTGCCTATGTTATAGCAATTTATTTCCGGCAGTCATTATTTCAAAATTACTGAACAACCAGCGTATTTTTCAGCAACATATTTGGAACATAATCCGCAACAAACCGCCTGTGGTGCGTCAGTAGTACAAACATCATTTAAAAAAAAAATCCGCAACAAGTGGATTGCAAGTGCTCGTGGCAAACAAAAGACCGCACGACATGCTTGTGTAGCTCTTAATGATGCTAATGATGTAAAATACGTTTAGTGCAATCTTTGGGGAATTTTGTTAAATATTACTTCAAGCTTTAGATTTTCATATCTTCGCTTCAAATGACTTGACCCCAATCCCTGTGTGCTAAAGCTCACTCCACATGCTTTTGGTTGAGACAAGGCTTCTTTCTTGGGGTCATCGCTCTAGACCATTTTCGCAAAGTTTTTGTCTAATTGTTGGGTCAGAGACTTGCAGCCCAGAAGTTCTCAAGATGACATTTAATATTTTTAGCCGTACGTGGACATAGAGAAAGGCGCAGTATTGAGAAGTTAATTTTGGAGACATTCTTGTACTCCCAGTTACTTCGTACGCTAGCAAACTATTCTAATGCCTGGCTATGTAGCGCCACCATCCGTTATTTCTTCATAGGAATAGCCTCCTTCACCTTACTCCTTTAACATGGTGACCAATCAGTGCGTTTTGTCTTGGGAGCCATTATTTAAAATTGAAGGATCACTCTGAAAAATGTTTACTTCGCAAATGTTAACTGCTATACAACAATGATGATCACACTTAGATACTGAGAGAGTGCAACAATCGAACACAGAGCTCTGTTGGTTGAAAATGCAATTATGTTACTGCTGCACTAAAATGGAATTATTTAAGTTACTTAATGAATGTAGCACGTTCCACCTTTCTTAAAGATAATAAATATCGTATAAAAACATCATTAGACAAAATAGAAATGCCATTTGTTGATTTAGCACAACATAATCTTGTAAGAATTAAAAAGGATAAAAAGAAGTTACTGGATAAGCAATACATGCCTTGAAAACTGCAAACAGTACTTGGTGAGCACGGCGAGTTTCTATACCAACGCGTCAGTCAGTTCTTTACAATTTCCCGGCCCTCTCCATTAAGGTACACACACACACGCTGTTCCCCACCAAACGGTAGCCATTACAAAAGAACCTTACAAAAATCTCTTCTCTCTCACTCTACCAATTTTTTTCTCCCTTCCTTTCAGATCTCCTCTTTTCCTGCAGGAACGTCTCTTTTTCTCCGCAAATAATGGAAGCAAAAACCCCTAAACCAACCAGTTTTTGTAACCGCTTCTCTGTAGCAGCCACCGTCTTGAATATTGAAAAGTTTCTCTTGTGTTGCAGTGCGTGATGCATGGCCCACTCTGATGATAGCTGCCCGAGTATCCAGCATTTTTGGTCAGGGCTCGAGAGCGGGATGTCACTGAGGTTGTCACAGTAACCACTCATTACTTAGCGCAAGAGCGACTCAAGAGAACTGCCTTTCTTGCTAACGAAATTCTCCTCGTGCGTTAGAAAAGTTATGATGCAGTTTTTTTTTTAACTTGGTGCCGTTTCAAGAACACTCTTTTGTGTCTAATTTGGACAAATAATAATCTATATGCACACCAAATTAAACTTAAAAATTCTTTAACATTTACTTTCTCTTTCATCACGAGAATACATCCAATTTGAATAGAGGGCTGATCTATAAACAATTATCATACTTATTTTATAACAGCTTTTGTGCTGTGTCAAATTGTGGGGCACCCAATGAGAGGAAACCTTCCTGACACTGCGATCCAGTCTGGAAGGCTGCCTCAATGTCCTTAAATGTTTTTCTGTCGCGGCAATGTTCTCCTCAGTTACTCTTTACTCAAACTTATAATTTTGATGATATTTTTCGAAGTAATTCCCGTTGCATGCAGTGCAACTGTCTCAGCGTTTCTACCAGTCTTCAAAGACATACTGGGAACCATTTTTGACAGCTCCTTCAGGATCGCTTCTGTAGTCTTCATCGCTGCTTCTAGCTTTCCAAGAAGATATTTCTGAAAAAGGAAAAATTCATACGGGGCTAAATCTGGACTATCGGTAGAATGATTGATTTTTGCGAGATATTCAGCAACAACTTTTACGAAATGCGGCATGCAGCCTTTTTGCAAGTGTGTGACACACCCTTGCACAATTTTAGGGACATCGCTGTAGTATTGCCCAGTTAGAGCTTTAACTGCATGCACGCAGCAGTCAGGCAACCCACCGTGCACTAACACGTCTCATATGCAACTTTTGTGTATGTGTGTGTGGCACCCAGTAAAACGTTCAGTATTTCTAACGATCCTCTCTCACAGTGACAGCAGCAGCGTTAATGCTTTAATGTTTTCTTCCGTTAGATCAAAAACTCCGTGACCACCTTCCTTTGAAATTGATTGCCTTCCCTCTTTAAACATTTTAAATCACATTCGAGCTGTCTGTAAGGAAAACGAACTCTCCTGAAGATTTGTTGAGACGAAAATTTCAGAGCAGCATGTTGATCGTCGCGTGTCACATCCATATTGCTATAGGCTGAACTGAACATGTTTCAACTTGCACACCAGTGAAGTGACATCAGTGAAACGATTACCACATGTATATTATGCATTAAGCTAACAAAATATTGCAATGTAAACTTTTAAATTGAGAAATGATGCATGTAAGAAAAATATGCATTTTATTTATTGAACAACCCTCATATATTTAAGTACACAATGGAAAAACTCTTTGATAGATTTGTAGCTAATACATAACATCAAATGATCTGGTCAAAAAATGCCCGACAACAAGTCCAATTCAAAAAAAGATCGCCAATTTAAACTAACGAAAAAATACTATCACGCAATATAATTTACCAAAAGAAAAAATGTATTTTAAAAGCCATACATTTTAAAATGTTGGTATTACATAAATAAAATGCAGTACATCTGCTATTTTTATCAATATACAGCTTCTTCTTCTTCTTCTTCTTCTTCTTCTTCTTCTTCTTCTTCTTCCTGCTTCGTAGATCCAAGATCGTGGATTCAATCGCAACCAGGGTTCATACTTTTTTCGAACGTAAAAATCCTAAGTATGGCTTCCTTCGGAAGGGAATTAAGCCGTGAGTCCCATGTCGTAGATTTATGGCACGTAAAAGAACTTCAAGCCTGAAAGAAGAGACCTATGAGCAAAATTTGTCGGCTGTTTCACGCCCTGAATAGAATGGGACGTTGATGTTAAAGAGCATCAGTAGATAAACCAAATCAATAACTTCACCTTTAACCTGGAATTAAGCTGTAGCCCTGTTTCCAATAGAGATTGATTCTTTCCATCCACTAATTGAACCATTCACCTTTCTTTTCCCTCTTGGTTGGTAATGTAACAATTTTAGGTATTTATGAATGTTCATTCTCTGCATATGATGATATCAATTCTGATGGGATTAAATATATTTTTGTATTCATTTTTTTGTTTTGCCTAGTATGGTATACACCGCTTAGAAATATAAATTGTTTTGTTATTGATGACCAGAGTAACAAAGAGAGTGAAATTGCCTCACTGCAACCCTTCCCTGCTGTTCATGTTTGTCTATTGTAGTTTTATCTTTATCTTGTACCTTTAAGAATAGCTTATTTATATTTTTGTTGCTTTTTTATGTTTGTTTTAAGACTTCCCTTTTGTCTAATGGCTAGTTTTGCTGATCAGGAGGTCCGGGATTAGATCCCTAGTTCTATTTAGAAAGGTACTAAGTTCAGAAAAACTTGAACAAAATCTACTCAGCTTCTTGATGACAATTGAGGAGCTTCTTGATAGAGAGATGGAGTTCTTTGATATAAAAAGCCTCGAGTTGTTGCTGTGCTGATCACAAGCCCTTATGTGTCTTTTGGTAAGAGGTAGAAAGTGAGAGAGAGAAAGAGAGAGAGAGAGAATAACATTTTATATTAATTTCATTTCCTTTCTTCACTTTTTCTTTTTATTTTTCAATTTTCCTGTTTAATTAAGAAGATATTTTCCTATTGTTTTCTTCTTGCTGGCGTATTGTTGTTAAAGAAAGAAAGACGAAAACAAGGAAACGTTTATATTTATCACTTATTGCAATTGTTGCCGAATTCGACAACAGCGTAATGTGTGGGGCATTTAGATTACTACAGGGGTTCTGAAATTCACTATTTTAACATAAAAATATGACATCTAAAGTCGAGACCTAAAATTTGATTGAACAAATAAATTTTAAAATCTTTTTCTGTGCGTATCAAACCTTAAATAAATTTTGGTAAGTTTATTACTTTTTTCCTGTGTCTTGCGGCATTTCCACTGTACAGTTGCATATTGAGAAAGAGAATGTCCCTGTTCCTGCACTCATTTGTACATTTCCATTGCCTACACGAATGATCAAGTAGACAAATACATGGGGTGTTTTATGAATTCGGTACAATCATTCGTAGGGCGATCGATGATACTAGTACTCCATGCAGACGCTAAATGCAGTTATATGTAGAGCGCATAGCGAAAGGTCAGTGTTCGTTAGTTGTCAAGTAAAGAAAGACGTGGACAAGCTAGAAGACGATTATCATGCACAAAGATGGACGCATGGTTTTTGTGGCTTACTCCTTCTGATTATGCCTTATGAAGGACTTGCTGCGAGATTAAAAAAAGGAAACTCAGGAAACTGTCTACGTGTGTTGCCGTACTTATTCCAAACAATGATTTCGCGGCGACATGATGAAGCTACCAGCAAGATGCTGCATTGAACCATATTGCATAGTAAATGAGGAACAAAAACTACGTTTGTAAACCATTTTCGAACGCACCTTGTAATTAAACAAATAAGAGAAAATTTCTGTTTCAGCATTTGTAGAATTTGAAGGAAAAAAAATATTCATGGAGCTATTACAAATCTTAAAGATTTCAGATTCTCAACATCTGACAAACTACGGTTTCACACTGCGAGACTCCATGGTAAACTGGTTAGCATTTGGCAAAACGTTATAGCTTTAAAGAGATAAAAAGCAAACGTTCTTTCAGAAACGTTTCAGAAACTAATAAAACAGTGATTACAAAAGGTAACGAGTAACTTGTTATTAAAGTTCCAAAAGAAGAATAATGCAAAACTTAATGAATATTCATAGGGAATAAAAACGTCATATGTTACCTCTACTGGTTCAAAGTAAAATGAAATGTAATTAACTTACAACGAATTTAATGCGGAGACTGCACACTTAAAACTTTTGCTTGTATTGATCATTGCTTCCGAGTTTATTGCACGCAAACAACGCTTGTAACCATAGCAACCTAACTCATATGAACACAATCTAAATGATTCTGTTATCCACATCTTTTTCAAATGTTTCAGAGCATTTACTTTTAAAATATGATATATTACAGTGCCAGAACATGTCGCAATTGTTTAATTCACATTTATATCGAAAGCAGATGCCCCCAAAAAACAGAAACGCTCACTTAAGTCCTTGTAGCACATAGAGCGAACTAGTATGTGCTTCCGAAAGAAGTCGATACTGGGGGATGTTTTGTTATCGATAAATGGAGGTGGGGAGATCTGGCCTGCAGTATATTTTTACGCAGACAAAAGACGGCCGCACACGCTCAGCACACGAATACCTTTTTTTTTCCTTCTTTTCTCTCCCCCAAGTCTACATCCCCCCCTTCATCCATTTCCCCGCCCTCTGCACGCGCAAGTTCGTGTTTTAGATCCCCTCTCGTTCTTTACCATCAGTCAGTATCAAAATGATGCTCCCCTTGTGCAAAATGGCGACGTGTACGACATGCATAGGCACGCGACAGGAGCCGGTTATGTTCCTGGAGAACCATCTGGGCCCCGAACATGCTGTATGCTTTATCTTTTGTTAATTGCAAAACTTTTGACTGTGTAATATAAACGAGTTTATATTTTAATTTATTGACGAGTAAGTGGAAAGCAGAAAGAAAAATATTGTGAAAGTCAAAGAGCGAGAGAGATAGAAAAGTATAACTAAACAGAACAGAATAAACATTTAAGGCTATCTTGTCAATATCGACAGTATAATGTCTTTTTATCATAAATCTAAGAAGAAAAAAACGGGGATAGGTCCATAAGTTTCCGGCCTAACCGTTTTCTAGGACATTAGGACATTCTGTCATAGCATTTTACAGATTATAAATTCATAACGTTTCGTTTAGAGCATCTATGTTGTACGTTCTGAAAGTAAAATTGTAAAACATAATCTTGTTGGCAGTGGACCTAATATTTTTGTTTTAAAGTAAATATTTTCAAAAATGGGAAAACGGAATAAAAATCAAAACTGAAGTTGTGTATTCTGTTTTATCGATATGCAAACTGTCGACTTATACATTACATGTATATCGTTGCCGCTTGCTAATCATGTAAAGTTATAAGCAGTTTCTTCTTAGAAGAGATACAGTACATCCATTTTTGACACATGTTGAATCTCTTGGTACATCCTTTCAGCATTGTAAGCGTTTTATAGAACTCAGTGCCATATTGAAATTCATAGTTTAATTTTTGTCTTCTTCAGGCAAGTTTTCTTCATCAGAGAAATAAAAAATGTAAACAAATAAACAAACATATAGATAAATATTAAGGTATATAAAACTACCCCACATTTACAATCGCGTTTTTCTAATAATTTATAAGCTTTCTTTACAGTGCAAGAAATATTTTAAAAATTACAAGTTATGAATGATTTCAATAACACTATTGGTTTGAAGAATGTGATGCAACAGAGCCCAGTCCTTCGTTTAGGAGGTGAGAAACCCTTGTTCAGAGTTTGTGAGAGCCTTAAAATTATCAAAGAAGCATTGCTATAGAACGGAACAAACAAAAAGGCACAACATCTGGACTGTGTAAGGCACCAAATTCTATAACATTCCTGAACTTTTTAATGGACCAGTCTTGCTCTATATGCAGGAACATACCCGGCCAGCCGTTCTTAGTGCAATTCATTGCCAACTGGAACAAGTTTGAAATTTAGCAAAAGCAGAGCGTTGTCCTTGCTAGCAGCAAAGAGGTGTAGTTCGGGTGTTGAAAGAGAATTTCATCGTACATTTTTACGATCGTTAATCTTGCTTCACTTTAAGCGCACCAAACAAACAACGTGTGTGCAATAACAAACAAGAATACGCTACTTGCCTACTTCCCCATTAATGACAAGATAAACAACTATTAGCAATTTTTGTTAGCTTAAATATGGGACCCTCGTTTCTGCCCGTCATAAACAGTAAATTAAAATGTTACCTACGAAAGTTGGTATGCTCTTTTTCGAAGTAGTCCCCATTTGTATGCATTTGGCCCAAAGTGTCTGACAGACTGAAAGAAACCTCAGTCAGGGAGCACGGTCCTGGCAGGATTCGAACCCCAGACCTCCCGCTCACGAGTCCGCGACTTAACGACCTCGGCCACCCGTGGCAGTTCGACCGTCACGTGAGATATGTTATCATGATTAATTGTTTCACCCCTGTATCAGCATCATCTGATGAGAAAAAAGAAATAATTCAATCTTTATTGACCATCCCTCGTAAATAGAAGCAAAGGTTTATTATAAATAATTGACAATAATGCCCATACACCTTTGTCAGGGACTATAAGAGCAGAGATAACAGACAGAAGAAGAAAATGTAATAAAAATAGAAATAGAAAAGTAAATGAGAAGTTTAGATATTTATAAAAGATGAAAAAATGCAACTGATAAGTGTGTCTTCTTAAGAAAGAAGACAGAAGGAGAGAGAGAAGAATAAAAGCATTCTAACGGATATACTTCGTGTGTTAGAACTGGAAAGGAGGGAAATATCAACGGTAATAATAATAAACCAGAAACATAAGGTAGAGAATTGTTTTTAAAAATAAATGTCGGTGCAGAAGTAGAAGAGGAAAGAAGGCGCGGGGAAGGAGGAGGAAATGAGGGGAGACGAGGAGTTATGCACCCTTTGACGAGGGACATTCTCCCCTCTTGAACACACGTCGGTTGGTTTTTATAACGAAGGGGGGAATTAACTCCCTACCACTCGCTCGCGACCAATGACGTGTGAGCTATAAAAAAATCGAGCAGCGAATAAAAAACAGCCCTGCTTCTACTGCGCATGCGATGTAGCCAGTGGCAGGAGAGATTAAAAAATTGGCCCCTCCCTGGCAATAAACTTTAAAAGAATAGTCCTGAACGAGCATTTTAATTTCTGTGGGTTTTGATATTTACGTGCAACGGAGCAAGAGAGGACAGAAAATATTTATTATAGATAAACTCAAAGTGTTTTTTAATTTTTTTTTTTTTTTTTTTTTTTAAGATTGCTGTGTTAAACTGCTAAATTTCGACGCGCCGGTCTGTTTAAGTTTGCCAGGCTATTTGTTGTAGCTTGTACAAAAGTTTACAGAAATAATTTTGTATCTAAGAGGCTCTAGGTGGATAAAGATGCAAAAGCTATGACGAAGAAAACAGTAGGAAACTGGAAAAAAAGCCGAAAAAGAATTTACTCCAGATATGGGATCATATGGTTTGCCGACTGTGAGTTACAGCGTAACGGCCTCACCACCAGCCGAAGAAATCATGTCGTGCGGTCAGAACTTATAGCATGCATTTTGTTTCTCTTTGTTACAAGTTATTTTAACGCTGATTTTTACTACTGAGGCCCACAGGCGGTGTAAGTTGATATTACTTAAGGTGAAATATGAAATTGGGAAAGGATTTTTTTTTTTTAATTTGCATTTGACATTTATGAAGATTGAGGAAAACCTGGAAAATAACTTCAGTCAGGGACGAAAGTCTTGGTGGGATTCGAACCCCAGAGCTCCCGCTTACGAATCCGTACCTTAATGATCTTGGCCACTCTTGTAATTTTTTTTTTATTTGTTAGTAATAATTTGAAAAAAGATTTTAGCACACTCGTTGAAATTCATCCACCCAAATCTCCTATTGCAAACTACCTATGATGTTTTGTTTCAAATGCTTCCAAAAGTTTCGGTTAGTACAGCAGTAATTTTATATGGATAAAGATTCAGCAGCTGAGTGGCTTTATACGCACTGCCGACAGATTTTCACCAACTTGATAGGCTAATTATGTTAAAGACTTTAGAGGGGAGGTTTCTAATCGATCAACCTCTAAACCTGGTCTCAGCTTCTTTTAATTAAAACGCCTTGGGTCCCAAATTTATGCACCAATCTAAAAATTGCACTTTTCGATGGAGATGTTACTCTAGGAAATTTAACAAAACATTCTCTCCTACGGTTTTTGTAGCAACAATAAATAAATATGCTTTGTACTAGAGCATTATCTCATTGTCAGCATACTCCACAACAATACACAAATACACAGTAGAAAGCCTACACGCGCTTCCCACAGAAATGCCATTAAAACACGACTGAGCAAGCTCAGCATCAGCGAGACGTTTAACTTGTCTTTTGCTCGCCCACTGAAGATTGCGTACCGAAGTTAAAGTTCTGCAGTTTTGACGCCTTCCTTCCATAAAAAACCATACAGTTTATCTTTGTCCATGATAGTGGCCTTCCATCTCTTTCTGTATTTGACAACAAACGAACTACGATATTGTAAAACATTTCCGAAGTTCCTCATATATATCTGGTCAATTCATTCGCGACATCACAAGTTGAACCGACCACACACACACACACACACACACACACACACACACCGAGGTTGTCAAAAATGTATACACACTTTCAGAGTAGATATCTATTTAATATATTTCAAAGTTGGACCGAAAAACAACAGCAATGTGTAGTCTGTAAACAGACGTGACTCACATTACCTTATGCTAGCGTTGCTACAACAAAATGGAGCCAAGATTATCGTTTAAACAGCGGAAAGCAATTTTGAAGGGTATTGGAAAACCGAGAATGTTGTTGAAGCTCAAAGGAAATGCACACGCGTGTACAGAACAGAACAACCGTCAACGCGAGTAACAATTCCGTCTTATCCGCCATTCATACACTCTATGGAAATGAGGAATTTTACCTCCAACAGGATGGTGCACCACCACATTAGTACCGAGATGTACGTGCGTACCTTGATGACAAACTTCCAAGGCATTGGAGAGGACGAAGAGGTCCGATTGAGTTTCCAGTCTAAGATGATTAGTGCTCATCATTTTCTGTTTGTGTGAATTCAGTTTTGTTATGTTAACATGTTTTTTCTTTGTTTGAAGTGTGCATACAATTTTTCGCACCTTCTATCAGTGTGTGTGTTTCGCATTTAAAGTTTTTTATTTCTAATATTTTGAGTTATTGTAGAATTTATTTGACAAAAATTATGTTGCTAAAATATCGAAAAAAGAGTCAATTCAAGACTTGTCGCATGTACGATTATGGACTCCTGGAAAATAGATTTACTTCTGCTCTTCTCTAAGGAATATCTGAGGTAGTTTGTATCAAATGCTAACCACATCGTCTTGCATTACGTTTTTACCAATTAGACTCTTTTTAAAGCAGCTTCCGGAAAATATTTAGTCGCCACGTTCCTTGCGGGAACTCGATATTTTCCAAAGATCGAAGGGTCAGTGGGACGTTAAACGTTTCTATTGAAAGACACGTGTTCTTTTTTTTTTAACGTTAAAAAGGGGAGGAAGGCGGCGGTTCTGTAATTACAAGACATCCGTCCCACATCTTGCATCTGCCGGCTGCACCCACTGACCAAATCCAGAACTTGTTCCGGCTATCAGGCGCCACATTGTGGACACGTCATAACACCAAAACACGAGTAAATACGATCTCAACCGAAATTCGGCTCCAGAGCGTAGTGAAAATGCCAACAGTTTTTGAAAGTTAAAAAGTTTTACAAGCCTGTTTCTTGCTATACCTGCATAATTCTTGGGGGTTACTTATTTCTCGAAATTCATGCACCCTTTGTTTAATGTACTGAAGTCAACTTTATTGGCATTTCCGCTTTTTGTTGCCTTATTGCTGTAATAATATTATTTTAAGACAGATCATTTTAAAAATTGTAGTGTTTAATTCCTAAAATAAGCGGTTTATTTGAAAAGTTCCCGGAATAACCTACAGATTGCAGCAGCAGTTCCGAAGCATTTTTGTTATTAAAACTCGCCATATTTCTTAAAAAAAATTGTGCAATAATACAGAACTGTTAAAGAATCGCTATAGCTGTTTGTTGCAATGCAGACGTGTGTATATGTGAAAAATGGCAAATATCGAACATCAAGTACTTGTGAATGTGAATGCGACAGATGTGACAAACATTCTTGGGGACCTGCATCAACATTTCCCAAGTGGACCGAGGCCGTGAAAGGTTGGAAGATGACGCTCGCAGCTGACGACCGGTCAGCCACGACTCAGTTTTTATAGATAAGCTGCAAGACTTGGTTCTGAAGGACCACCTGTTGAAGATGTCCGAAATTTCTGAAGCTCTGAGCATTACACGGGAATATTCAAAAGCGAATCAGAGAGCAAATCTCTCAGCAAAGTTTGGCCGTTTGGCCGCTGACTTTATGCGTCGATTTGTGACCATTGGTGAAATGTAGTGCGCGACTACACACCTGAAACAAAACAGCAGTCCAAACAGTGGAAGCACCAGATTCTCCGCTACCAAAGAAGGCCAAGAGTGTGAAATCGGCCGGGAAGATCATAACGTCTGATGCCAAGTGTTTACTGTAAATTATCTTCTCACTGAAGTGTATTGAGCCAATTTTGGAGCTATTGAAAACAAAAATACGTGAGGAAAGGCCGAGCTTAGCAAAATAAAAAGTCAACTTATATCAAGATAATGCTCACCCTGACACATGTGGGCGCTAATGACCTTAGCAGTTTTGCGCCCTAAACCACAATTATCATCAATGTGTCATTGTTATGGCGAAAATCAATGAATTTTGTACGATTTGCTGCCACATCCGCCTTATTCCCTGATTCGCCTCCAACAGACTTCCATCTGTTCCCTTGGTGTAAAGAAATGGTCGTCCGATGAAGAGCTTAAATCACAAGTTGAGCGTATTTTACAGGCCTGGTGACTTTAGTGATGGGACAAAGACTCCCGAGCATCACTGGACAAAGTACGTTGGAAAGTGAAAATATTTTTAGCTTTGCTTATAATGAGCATTTTCATCGCCTAGCAACGGCTGACTTAGAATGAAGCATTTGAGTAAATCTTGAATTTTAAACATCAAACAGTGCCACATGTTTAAGTAGAAAGACAACGCAATAGAAGAGTCTGTAGTGAGATTAATTACAAGGAAAGTCAATTCCTAAATATTTTATAGGTGAACGGATAAAAATAAAGGACAATTTTTTATTTCAATAATATTTTCATATAATTACCAAAGTTATTCAAATAGATGCTATGTTTAGGGACCAGAATTTAACAAAATCCCCCCCCCCCGTTTTTTTTTTTCAAATTATGACAGCAGAAAATACCTATGTGTACAGAAATTATATATGTGAGTGCATTAAGGAAAAGTATTATTTCTGCCACATTAGTAATTATTTTCTAATTTTTCGAAAATTTCTATTACGTAATTTAGTGCTTTATTAGTGGGAATACGAAACACTTGCTTGTTCTAGCGTAGCTGTTGTTGCGGCGAATTGGTCTATGGTTAACAATGAAAGACGTTCTAAAAACTTTTAAGTGGAGTAAAAAGGTCGCTATAGTAATCTTGTTGCCATTGCAGACGAGTGGTATTTGTATATATATTGTTACGTGACAGGTAAATCAACAATGAACAAACGAAGCCAAGATTATCATATGACGTTCTGCAAACAAATGTGATACATTACGTTATGATAGTGTTGTTACAACAAAATGGAGCCAGGATTATCGTATGAACAGCGGAAAGCAATTTTGAAGTGGTATGTTGTTGAAGTTCAAACGCAATGGAGACGTGTGTACAGAACAAAACCGCCAACACGAGTAACAACTGCACGCATTGGAGACAGATTTGAGACTCATGGTACCGTATGCGATGTTCACAAGGGCAGATCTGGGAGACCTCGCACAGCAACAAGCCCCACGCACTGGGTCCTTGCTTTAAAATTTCAAAATATACATGTACTATTGGCCGTTTAAATTCACCTGCCAATACTATTTGAAAGTTTAAAACATTTATTTACATTGGTTGGTTTAAATTTAGCTGTACAACCGGCTGACGAGTTCATTGTCCTAAAGTATTGGAAAGCCTGAACTTTATTAACCTTTGCCAACGAAAGGTCTTTTAAGAAGTAGCATAACGCTTGTCCCTTTCCTTTGTGCGATGGTTTATGGAGTCCTTGGCTCTGCCTGGCTACCGTAGACAGTTACACCAGAGGACTTTCTCTTTCCACGACATACAATTTAACGTATTAAATTAAATATAATTTTGTGCATTTTAATTAGAACTGTAGCTATTATATCTGTGTGACATAGAAGTAGTTTTAACCCCTGAAGAACAATGGCTTCTACATTGACGTGTTTTCATCTTGTTGCTTGACCCCCCCCCTCCTCAAGTGTTCTTCATTTTTAAAGCTGTTTTTCCTCGTGTTAAGTTCTAAAGCATCGCAAGGAAATGCTCTCTAATCGCCGTCCGCAAACTTCTGCTATGGTTGGTTAATAATCAAGACACGCTCTTTCCAGGAGAAAACTTGTATCTCTCACAGTTACTTCAAATTTCTATAATTCAATAGCGAATTTTGTAACTTCGCATCTATACTCAAGTGGTCTATTAATTGAACTACTAAAGGATCAACTCTTCCTTGTGTTTCATTTTTAATTATCTATCGAACTGCCTTTAAATTTTAAGCGGGTCTTCCCCCCCCCAATTTCTTCCTTATTATTCTTATATGAAAGATGTGAAATGGAGAAAATTAAATGATGTAACATGAATCTTAAAATATAATGGTTTTCATTCTATTATTGTTCCGCCTTCCTTGGTTGGTTCGACTTTCAAAACCAGTGCTACATGCTGTTATGTGCAACAAAATATTTCTAGAAAACTGGTCGGCTAAAGTAGGAAGTTGACACGCTGATTTACAGCAGTCGATGTGCACATAATTAGGTCTGGACAGCAAGATCTTCCGGTCTGTTGCCGTCACACGTGGGCAGCTGTTCACAAGGGGAACTGATCCTCATCAGACGGAAAGATTAGGAAAAAGGAGCCTATTACATTTTGTTCAATACTCGCACCATTTTGATTCAGGCAAATAGGAAGAAGGGACTAATTATGACAAAAATAATTAATTATGAAATTTAATATTTAAGAACATCTATCACAGAATACTGAAAAACGTAATTTTTTTTATTTAGCATATGTAAAATGTCTTAACAGGCATATTTTCTCGTTCTAAACGTTAACATTACAATATTTTATTAAGTTAGTGCATAAAGTACGCGTGCTAAATTGTTGTCACTTCCGATCCCCCCCTGTGAGAGGTGTGCAAGTTGAACGTTCAGTTCCGCCTACAGCAAAATGGAGGTGACATACTCCGCTCCGAAATTCTGCTTTCTTCTCAATAAACCTTCAGTTGAGGCCTATGCAAGGCTACAGGGGGTCTTAGGAGAGAGTTTGTTCTTTCCTATAGCACAGCTGGAAGATGGGAAGGCAACGGCTTCAAAGGAAGGTGGGCCCGACGCTCCAGTTTGTACTTTAATAGAAGAAAACTGTCATTGTGAGAGAATATCGTCAAATAAAATTAGAAACACTTTCGAAATTCTGAAATGTTCCCTGAATGCCAGCTGGTAACTGAAAAGTTTGAAGATGATGTGACAGGAGAATACGGAATTTCTTCCAAAGGTAGAAACTTGGATACATCATTTCTATCTGAGGAGGTGGTTGCTTCTATTGGAAAAGTTACGGTCATCTTCAAGGAATGTTCTACCAACATATCGTACCTGCACACACAATTCTACAGAGTTGTGCTGAAAACTGCACGCAAAAGTCCACCCTTGCTGAACATCTCACAAAAATATGTCTCTCACTCTCCCTGCAGCCCAAATTTAGTCCCTTGGTACATTTTATGTATTATATTACCAAATTTCGGCAACATGTCTTTTATTCTGGTTAAAAAACAGTGTTTAATGCCGGTTTTTACTAATGAGGCATCACAGGCGGTGGACACTCATGATAGGTACATGAAATGAAATGATAAATTGGTAAAGGATTTTTTATAAGGAAGGAAACGTTCCACCTGAGTTTTTGTCATTTATGATAACTGAGGAAAACATGGAAAAAAGCCTAAGTCAGGGAGGACGGTCCGGGCGGGATTCCAACTCCAGACCTCCCGCTCGCGAGTACGCGTCTTAAAGACCTCGGTCACCTGTGGCGATTTCTGGTAATTGAAACTGTAAATAAATAAAACACCATTACATGCTTTTCTGACTCTTGCTTTGAATCCAAGAGATTCTCTCAGACTACCAATATTTCTTCTTTGTAATGCAAACGATTTCTTTTTCGTGCCACAAACATCTGACCTAATAACCTATAAGCATCATAAATTATAACTAGCGCATCTGTTATACAGAAAGGTTAAAAGAAGGGCAAAGTAAAACCTCTACACTGACCTTTGCGTGATGCGTTTTTAGTTAGGAAATGGTATCACTTTATATACTGACCTTTACGTGAGAGTTCGGAATATACAAAGAAATTTCCTTTGATACTTTTCCTAAATTAATTTGTGACAATGATGGCCAATTATTTCTTATTAAACAAGGATTTCGATTTCAGACACATTTTGAAACTCTAGAAATTCAAGTAAAATTGTTACAAGTTATTTCGATAAACTTTTCGGAATATTGGATACCTATTCTGAATTCTGTTATTGTTATATAAGAAGTTTATTCTTTGTTCATGCGCTATACTTGTATTTTCTTTGTGGCAGTTAATGAATATGAAAAGTATTATTATTATTATTATTATTATTATTATTATTATTATTATTATTATTATCATCGCCATCATCATTCCAGCATTCCCCTAAGTGTCCAGGAAAATCAAACTGCGTGAGATTTGAGATAGCGATTGGATAATGTATCGACTTCTTTATTTGAATGAAACCAACTTTATTATTTGTATGATTGAATAAAAGAATCGACTATTTTATGTGTGGTTTTTCTTCGCATGCTTAAAGCCTGTCGGTCGGTTCAAGGTGGTGAACGGCAGTCAGAAAGTCAGCAGCTATGATTGTCACGTAAGCTAGTACTAACAGTTAAACACTTAAAAGTTACATTTACTTACCTTATCAAGCAATAAGATGCTGGAACTGCCTCCTTCATTTTCCATACATTTCTGCCATGAACTTATGAAATTAACCATTCTCTCTGCAGTTTCCTCTGAAAAATGCAAGAAATTTCGTCACGAATGTTATTTTTCAGTTCATCTAATGTGTGTCTATTTTTCTTGCACACTTTTTCCCTTAATGTCCTCTGTCCAGAGATAAAAATAGCAGGGCGTTAAATCGGGGGACCAAAGGGGGGTATATGTTGTGAGCACCCTATCGTCAAATATTTCATGAATTGCATGTAAGGAGAATGGTGCCGTTACAGAGTCCTGTTGGAGCTCGCAGTTAATTCGCAGAAAAAGTTTTGCAAAATATTCTGCACATACGTATCACTATTAATAGTCACCCTATCTTTTGATCATGCAGGGGTTCCTCGTGAAACAGGTCAGGTTTTTCTGAGCTCCTGTATCGGTTCCTTTGTAAATTAACATACACACTTAGGTGGATTTATCCGTAAAGAAAATTAGACTAGGGCCAATTTCTCCGTCATCCATTCACAAAATCTACTTCTGGACGCAGGGTCACCCGGTTTATGTTCTTGCACTACATAAGGTTTTATATTCAGTAGCTTTGTAGCCGTTCGAATACAGGAATAGAAGTTCCGTTTGCTGAGAAATACGTCGAAGTGATTTTTAGGAATGTTCCAGAACATTTCCAATGTTATCTACGTTTCTATTTGAGTACTGTACGTGGTTGTGTACACTTTTTATGTAAGCACTTGTGAATCGAACTTCGACTTGGAAGATGAATATCTTGAAACCATCTCCGTACGCCACGAGCCGATTCCGTAAGGATCTTAAATAAATGTTCTTTGGGGAAGTAAGCCATGTTATCGTAATTACTACACTATATTAGGCACCTAACAATACTTAATACAGTCACACAACATACACGTTCGTATGCTTCTAGAGTATTGACCTCTCCTCCAGCTCCCCGAGCGACTTTCAAACGGCAGAACTCAGTCAACTGTACGTGGCGGGGTCCGCGAAGGAAAAATCACTAAGTACATGAGAACGTACGTAAGGAGGAAACTCGCATTCAGGATGTCCTGGTTTCAATTCCCGTTGGACCTTTGGTTTCCCCTCTTGGGCAAATGCTCGGATTATTTACATTCCATGAGTTTTCCGCTCTTTCATTTCATTACTGGTTGAAGGTTCCAGGGCAAGTTTGTCTGACGAGGTGATATGCTAGTTTGCGCTTTTCGCCCCGGCTTTTGGAATGGAAACGGACCTTTTGTGGCACTAGGCGTTAGGGAAACACGACAATGGTCCCATAGGCGTTTGCGCAGTCGCCCGGTATCGCCCGAATGTGCCCACAGGAGCACAAAGTTATGATCGTCTCATTTTTTAATACTCAAGGAATGGTTTACCAGCATGTTGTACCTACACATGCAACTGTAACTGGGCAATATCTGAAAGGTCTTATCATACGAAAAAGGTCACGTTATCAGCACGATAATGCACGGCCATACATTGCTAATGTTGTTGGATATCTCACAAAAATCAGTTTAAAGTGTGTCCTCACACACCAGTTTAGCCTCATGTGACTTTATCCATATCCCCAAATTGAAGAAACAACTCCTGGGAGGCATTTTCCATCAGCAGAAGCAACGGTGAAAGCAGCGGAGGTGATTCGGGAGGTGATTGTTTCCAGCATGTCTTTAAAGACTGGCACAAACGCTGGGACAGGTGCATTGATTGCATCCAACGGGGTCTTCTTTTCAAAATTATGAGAGTGAGTACTTTATGGAACAACTCTTATATTTTTTAAACATCCATAGCAAATTCTACATGTGAATATTCCATTTTGAAAGAGGAACAGCACTTGGTGAATTTTATAAGTAATCTTCTTGGCGTGCGCAATAAAACTGAAAACGTTTTCTTGGATCATTAAGAATTTTCCATATTCACTTCTGTAAATGCTTAAAAAATATAAAAATGTAAAAACTCATTTCCTAGCTCAATATTTATGCAGACACTTTCACCAGTTTGGTGAACAACAAAACTACAAACCCAACTGCTTATGTCAACTGAATTTACAACCAACACTTTCCAAGTCTAGGAATTGGCATGCGGAAATAGGGCACGCACTTTGCAATGCAGTTTCCTTTATTTCTTTCTCTTTTTTTTTTTCTGTTCTCTTTCGTAAACAAGGTCATAAAACTTTTACAGCCTTCACTTCCACGTAAAGAAAATCGTTGCCTCCTGATAGCATATGGAGAAACTCTCACCGTATAGAAAAAGGGGCTGTTTCTTTGAATGTCATTGAGGCAACCATTTTTACAAAAGCAGAAACTCCCCATCGTTTACCCTTCTCTATCTTGCAACAACGGCGTAAGTACAATGTATGTTAAGATGCAAATACAGATATTAATGGGTTCATTGTCTGAGAAAATATTCTGCACAGTGACACAAAATGTCAAGTCTCTGGTTAAACATGCTTTACTTCAAATAATATGCCAGTGAAAGAACATTTACACATAGACAGCGATTATCAACTATTTTAACTAAAGCGTTTAGCTATGGGGCCGAATGATAAACCGCCACGAGTGGCCGAGGTCGTTTAGGCTCTTGACTCTTGAGCGGGAGGTCCGGGGTTCGAATCCCACCAGGGTCGTCTTCATTGACAGGTTTTCCTCAGTCTTCATAACTGGCAAATGCTGAGGAGGTAACCTAAACTTAGGCCTGGAACGTTTCCTTCCTTAAAAATAAATCCTTTCCCAATATATCATTTCTTCTCATGTATCACCAGTGTCTACCACCTGTGGTGCCTCAGTAGTAAAAACGGGCGTTAAATACCATTCATTCATTCATGCCCTGCGCTGGACCTGTCAAGAAAGTTCTGCAACGTCAAAAAAAATGATACTAAGATGATATACGACCTGCGTTGCAATAAAACACAAGCTACACCGGAGCAAGGTTCGACTCCATCGTTGGAAAATTTAATATATATTTTATTCAAAAGTCTTTGATCAACAACAATATGAGTACTGCTTTACTTTTTTGGTAAAAAGTACTCCGTTACTTCTCAACATAATATCCTCTCAAATCTATACACCTGTTCCAGTTATTTCCCAATTTTGTTTATCCCATATATATAAAATATTATTTTTTCAACTCTGCAAAATACACATTAGGGGACAGGAAGTGGTTCCAAGGAGCCAAACCTGGAGAGTAGGGGAGGTTAGGAAGTAGGTCATACCTTAAGTTCAATAACACAGGTATACACGATTCTGCATATTTACTAAATTTGATATGCAATCCGTTTTTTTTTTTTTTTTCCTCACCACGAACAATTTTTTACAATTGGTACAGACACCGTGAAGGAATTTGTTTAATGTTTCACTCAGGACGGGAATCTCACATATTGCTTTTATATTCCTGATTTCGGGAACTGCAGAATACATTCCAGGTATTTGAAGACTGACTCCTCAAAAATTAGTGTGAAAGGTGTACTGTTGTATAATAGAAACAAACATACATCAGTCCCAGTTTCCATTCACATCTAATTAAAATTACTTCCAGAAAAAGTCAAACATGAAGAGCATAAGGGGCAGGTGTGTGGAGATTTAAAAGTTTTCAGCATGCTGTTATGTCAACAATCAGGCTGTACTTGATATGTGAATGGGAGAGTAGAGTTCTATGTGATCACTGGAGAGAGACAAACTCATGACAGTTCTGAAAATGTTCTATCACCTCCTCTAAACTAAAATTAGATTTAATGAAGCTTTAAACAAGGACGAGCATCTGCAAGAGGTTTTCTGAAATATATGATGCTAAAGTTAAAGAGGGAATGTTTGTTGCATCACAGATTAAGACGGTGATTATATGATGATTTGAAGAATGATTTGGCTTGGTTTAAAAGTGCCATAAAAACTCTTGGAAAGTACAAGAATCCATATTACTAAAATATTAGAAGACATGCACTATGACTGTCAAACTCATTTGGACTTTGGTTGTGTCAGCGAGGAACAGGGTAAAAGCTTTAAACAAGACGCAAAAGAGAAGTAAAGACGTTTCCAAGATAACATGATAGCAGACTATTGGTGATCACTAAAAAGAGTCACCACTTTTATTAAAATGATAGCAGGTAAAATCTGGGCTAATATTCAAATAAATATATGTGAATTATGTTGAAGAGTGTTGTGATTTATTAACTTACATTTAATAACAGAACATTAAATTGACAGGACCAAGTATAAGAAAGTGTATTTTAAGGAAAAGTGGTATGGATGGGGAAAAAGTGAGTTCATGTTTACATTCATCAAGGTATATTCACATATTAAAATAGAAACCCCAGGGATAAAGTTAATATTTGCTGCTAACCCTGTCACATTCATTAATGATGCCTGGCAATGATAATATCCTATGAAGACGAGGGAAAGTGGTTAACATTTCAAACGTAAGGAGGGTGAATTCTGTTGTATGTAAGTTTTACATTGGTGAAGCGCTTGAAGGCCGCGGCTGAACTTGTATCGGGACATCTAAACTATTCACTATGTTATCATAGTATGAACTGACTCTTTATTTAAACAACAACTCAGGTTGCCGGCAATGATAAAAACAAAAAGATGTGATAGTAAAAGAAAACTCTTTAAAATTTAGTTTCATAATGTAAGAATGTCATTTGAAATTTCAAATTGTGATTGCTGGAGTGAAGGGGTAAAACCTCAAGTGTGTTTTTATAATAATGTTTAACGCCCGTTTTTGCTACAGAGGCACCACAGGGAATGGACACTGGTGATACATGAGATGAAATCATAAATTTGGAAACTTTTTTTTTAAAGAAGGAAACGTTACTGGTCTATGTTTAGGGTACCTCCCCGGCATTTGACATTTATTAGGCTAAGGAAAACCTGGAAAAACCTCATCAGAGAAGACGTTTCTGGTGAGATTCGAACCCCAGACCTCCCGCTCACGAGTCCGAGCCTTAACTACCTCGGCCACCCGTGGCGGTCAAGTGTAATCTTTGGAGTTGGCCGGAGCGAAGGGACATGCTTCGACATCGCAACTTCGCTCCCAATAGGAAGGGATGAGGCGAGGGGGACATCAGGTGACAGAACTTCACGTCGCGCCGATTCTGTAGCAGAACTAATACAATCAAATGATATGATATAGGAGAGAGGAAAATGTTGAATGTAAACTCCTCCAGAGTTACCAGGGAAACTATGGGGGGGGGGGGGACCACGGTCAGGAGATGGGCTCATCGGAAATTGATCCTGGCACATTCCGATTTCGAGTTTCGAGCGCCAACACTTCGGTCAAATGTAATCAATTTCACCACAATATCAGAATAGGCTGATGTTCAGACTGGCAAGTTGTGAAACGAAAGCTCTGCTCGAAGCTTTCGTTTCTGCTTTTTATCAGGAAAACTATTCAAAAAGAAGACAACACGAGACAAAAGTAATTTATTCACCAAATGATGCAATTTCGTTGTTTTTTTTTAGAAAAGCGGTGTAGTTTAATAAATATTATAAGTTAGCAACATTGCATGTTTACGAAATATGATACGTAAGACGTTTTTGCAATAACGTCAAAGGAAGAAATGTACACAATAAAAATCCTTCACGGTCTCTCTTTCTTCTGGCCATTGTCAGCAACTGTCGAAAATAAGTAAAAACCCAAGTTGCCGATATCCTTTTTCGCAAAATGGACAACTGCAGGGGTTAGAGAATGTTTACCCTGCGATAGGGTTGCAAGGTCAGGCAAGGGAGGGTGTTTTCCTGCCAGACCGTGGGACCAATCCCTCATATTTTTTGAGAAGGACTTGTTTACCGGCAAGTGGAACAAAGGGGTCGCTTCTCTCACCCCGTCTTCCCATGTGCAAAAATTTTAGGAACGTAAAAGCTGTTTACAAAAATTCTTATCATCTGTCATATTTAATTTTTATAAAAATTGGCCAAATGCTTTAACAGCTGTAAACAGGAGTAGACAAACGTTGATATAAAGACAGTTAATAAATGATTTATATATCCAGTGCGTTAGAGATTAGTTAATTCTGTATCTTCTTTACTTGTACGTTTAAAATGTCAGAGTGCTATTAATATGATGTGATAAAATTTATATATCTAACACCCACCTACCCAACTTGTTTTGATTTCCAAATGCAAGAGTTGATATCTATACTACACCCCGATTATATTTCTAGTTAATATAACAAGTTTACTTTCATATTACTGAAGATGTATAACCGTTGCGCGCGCAGTGTCAAATTCGTACATTGACCGTGGATCCATCACCACCTTATCCCCATCTTCACTTTCATCATTCAGCGCAGATTACACTGAACAATATTGTTTTTTTCACCAAAAAAAAAACTGAATTGTGACCCCAGTACAATATTAGCGGATTTCGAAGGAAGGTTGTACCCTTGAAAATATTTTTGAAAATGTTCTGCAAATCACCATCGATCCTGCTTACTAGGTACCAAAAATGACAATTAAAAAAAAAACATATATTTGTGTTTGTATGTTCGTGTGTGTGTGTTAACGCTCTAGCGGCTGCAATTTTTGTTTTTTCCTAACGAAATTCAGCCTATAACGATCAATTAATAAAGGATTCATCGAGTTCCAAAACCAGCAACATTGATCCATTGGGGGTGGGGATTAATCTAAAGAGAAATTTTAAAAATCACTCCAGAGGCCAACATTTTTTTTCCAACAAAACTCAGTACATTCCACTGAAACAAACCAATAAAAATATTTTCTGAAAATCAGCAAAATCAGACTATTAGAAATGGGGGTGTACCTGAAACCCGACATTTACAAATCACTCTAGCCGTTGCAATTTTTGTGTTTGTTTTTTCCTCGACAAAACTTGGTATATACAATTTAAGTAAAATAATAAAACTATTCTGAAAGTAAGCGAAATCAGATTATAGGGGTGGGGATTTACCTGAAACCCAAATTTTAAAAATTGCTCTAGCAGCACAACATTTGTTTTTTCGCAACATATATGTGAAACAGTTTCTGAAAATTAGGGAAATCGGACCATTAAGAGTAGGGGTATACCTGAAGATCAAAATTTAAAAAGTGTTCTATCGTTTAATTTTCTCTCAATTGTTTCAAAACAAAAGAAAAATTAATTCAGCATATAAACTGTATTTATAACGATGCATATGCTTTATAATTAACAAAAGCATCGTCGGAAGATAGCAAATGTGAAATATTAATTTAATATATGTTTGAGAATTATAGTTGTATGTAAGAGAACTCTGTAATGACCTTCAGAAAACGTTTACGTTACATGTTAATAACATTTTAATTAAATTTCAAAGCCACTGAAAATCGATGAAACTTTCCATTGTTTATTGTTAATTGTGTATACTTGCTTTGCACATTGTAATTGTTTTTGAATAATAACATGATATTATTTCATTTAAACGTAAGAACATCATCTTAAATACACAATGTAACTGGAAACTTTCTGTTATTTCTCTCTATTTTATTGAATATAAAGATGATATCAAGGGCTCAGTTCATAAACATGGTTAATGTTTAAAAATACCACACAGTATAGCTTTGTCTATAATCGTATATTTCATTTAATAATAGTATATTATTAATTTTTGTGTTTTAATCTCAATAATGATGATAATTCTAAAAATTTGGTTTCGCTTTTGCAATACTTACACATTGCAAGAATTGCAATTTTGTTTCGATTACGTTTGAAAATTAGAATGATTTCAATATATACATTTATTTTCAAGTGATTTTTAAGGGGAAACGCAGACAAATCTAGTACGTAATGTATAATAGTTCAGTTTTTCTTTTATTAGTTAGCTTTAGAGTTTGTCATGCTAATAATGAGCATTAATGCTGTAACTTATTTCATTAATTAGTAAGGCCAAATGTTGGATTTCTATTTCTATTTTAAAGCTCATGCTGGGAAGATGTTTCTTCTCAAAGAAGCTCGGCATACAACTATCAATTAAGAAGCGATTCAGCGAGTTCAAAAACAGCAGATCCTTAACCGACATGTTAGTGCGCTTTTGAAATTTAGATTTTTAATTTAATGACATGACTATTTTACTTGCTGAGGAATTCGCTTAGTTTACGGATTTTTTGTTTCTTGTGGTAATGTTTGTTTAGTTATGGAGTCTCATGGACATAAACGCCGGCCAGGTGAATGATTCATGAACTTGTCAAAAGTTAGTTTGAAGACTTAACTTCTGCATAATGACAATGAATTCCGCTGATATCAAACAGAAATATGAAATACTGTTACAGAAAGGCCAGTATACAAATTATCTGTGCAGACTTGAAAGCCATGGCTTGGTTTGCAAATTGGAGGCTGTTTCTTGTGAATGAGATAGGCGGTAATGTTGTTACATTAAGAAACAATCACCTTATACAAACCTCTTATTTCTTGGCACAATACTTTGTCAATTACCCCGTTAATGAGCCTTTGAAAAAAAAAAAACATTTACTAGATAAAAAAACTGCGATTATGAAAAATGTTGCAAATTTACATTTCCAAAATTTATTGATGCAAAACTGAAGGAAGCAATTTTATAGAGCCACAAATACGATCTGTTATCAGTAACGGTTTTTCAAAATTTGAATTCAGCATGTAAAAGGGAGGTTCAGTTCTTGTGAAAGAAACAAAAAACGCAATGTTTTATAAATAATATCGGTACGCTCGCTGCAACAGCCTACCCCGGCAAGCATTGAGTGCAAGAAACACATTAGTACTGGACCTTTTTTAATGACATCACAATAACTACCTGTGCCGCATTAGGGAAACCTACATTCTTTCCGGAGTGTTAAAGGGGGAAAAAAATACAATTAATTCAAACACGCATTTCACACTTTTTCCTTGATAATCAATAAAAATGTCAATATCAGGAATTAGTTTACATAAATATTCATCTAAAATTAATTAAATATTATTTATTTATAATATTTTGTTAATCGATCGAAGGACTCTTTTGTTTCATTTCTCCTTTTGCTTATTTTTATTAACTTTTACCACCATAACTTTTTCGCTTCATGCTTATTTTCATTCTCCTTGCTTTATTATTATTATTTTTTTTTTTTTCCTTCTACACTTCTTGTTTCATTTCTCATTCAATTTACTTTCATTACTATTCTGTACTAAATGTACATTTTAGTTCTTTCCTGCTCAGTTATGCGTTTTCTGACTCGCATGTTTTCCTGTAGATATTGGGAGACGCAGTGCAAAGCTGTTTGTCGGCTTTTGTTTGCCACTTTTTCTTTGCTAACTTACGAGACGGCAGGGAATTTTTCCTTGAAATACTGAAGCAGGACAGAGGGTGATGCCCCTTAGGTTTCTCCAGGAATAGAAAAGTGAAAGGAGGGACATATATTTAGTTCGCTCTTTTGGACCGCCATATTGTTTTCTGTGTAAATAGTTTTTAAGAGGGCTGCAGTAAGTTTGTTACGATAAGAACCACTGCTAATAGAGCACTACTAAGTGCATTTTTCCTTGCTGTTACCATTCACGATCAAACGCTTTAGAATCTTGACATTTTTGACTATATTTTTAGTGGTCTGTTAATATTCCCGTTTCATATACATCAGATTACATATATCTTGCACCTTATGTCCATATAATAAGGATATGTCAAAAGTTATATGATTAAATATTTAATTAGGTTTTTGAACAGCCAATATTCTACATTTGTTCATTGCATTATCTAATTATTTTTCATACATGTAGGAATATTAATTAACTCATACGATTGCTATCACCGAAACCATATTTAAGTGCCAATGACACCCACGCGTTGTTGGTAAAGTTGCACATTAGACGATAGGTGTCAAAAAGTTGCAGATGACGTTACAGAGGTAATCACTGTTGATGAAACTTGGCTACATCATTTCGATCCTGAAAGTAAACAACAAAGCTCTGTGTTAGCTAGGAATGTTATGGTCATCTCATTTTTCGATGTTCAAGGAATACAAAATGTCATACTTGCACACATAGAACTGCTCCATACTACAGAGATATCTTAAAAATGCTGCAAGGCCACATCATACACTTGCAAAAGGCAATAAGCTGGATGCTGCACCATGATAATGCACGGCCGCACATCGCAAATGTTGCTGAATATCTCACACTCCCTATAGTTCAGATTAGCTCCGTGTGACTTTTGCATGTTCCTCAAACTGAAGAACACGTTCGTGGGAGTCATTTCGCATCAGAAGCAGCATAAAGGCTAGGGAAGCGATTCTGAAGGACATGCCACATTTTTTTTCCAGCATGGGTTTGAAGACTGAGATAGGTGCATTGTATCCATCCATAAAGTGAGAAAATTTTGCAAAGTTATGAATTTTCTTTATACATACACACATATATATAAATGAAAGATTAAGTAACAATATGAACAATGTTACTAAAATAACAATATCTTAAAAAGCAGAAAAAGCACTTAGGTAGACACAGATTATTTCTGGCTATATTTCAAACTTTTGCCCTCTTCTAAGGCAAGAAGACAATTCGATGTCTCTACTTTCAGTAAAAACATAAATACTAAAATAAAAATACAAACTTTACGCGAGGCGACTCTATCTCCTTACCTACCGCACTTTCCCAGCAAACAGCCGAGCTCATGCAGCCCATAACTGAGATAAAGTCCCTGTATAGACCTAAGTAAGCATGACAGTGCTAATGAATGTGCTAGTAAATATTTAAAATGAAAACTATTAACGCAATAACAAGAACAACAACAAAATTAGTGCAATTAATAACAAAGAGAACACGGTGACTTCGGTTGTCTAGAGGCAGCGCGCTCTCTAAACCTATTTCGCGGATTCGCAAGGTCTATAGATTTTTCAGGACGTAAACACCTCGAATGCAAATTCTCCAGGAGGGACTTAGAGCCATGGGCCCCGTTTAGTAGATTTACGACATGTTAAAGCACGCCGTACCTGAAAAAGAGGCCCTTTGACAAAAATTATCGGCCGTTTCACCTCCAGTAATACCTTAGTTCTCTGTCAGATGACGTTAGAGGCTATGAGCTTACCAGCTATCTCTTTACTGTCTGCAGGGAGGTGATGGAGACCTCCCTATGCTCTGAAATGGAACAACGTGTACTAACTAACTAAATCATGAACCAGAAGAAACAAATATAACGATAAAACATATACAGGTGTCCCACATATCTTGCTAACCCAAAATAACTTTTTTTCTGATACGTCAAATGAAAAATTGTTTCATAACATCGTGGGAAAGTTCTTGCTATGGGTATGTGCATTAATGTAGGAGATGCAAATGAAACCAGAGTTCACTTGAATGAGCATTTTAAAATAGAGACAAGTTAACCAGAGTTTTTTTAATAGCATCAAGTACTTTTGATTTATAAACACACTCCAAGAACTATTCTGAAATGTATCACACTATAGTTAAGAAAACAGAAATGATAGATACGTGATTTCCTTCATTTAATTGCACTACAGTGCATTTGTTTAAGTGAATCATTGAATCTCTTCAATAATGAAATCAAATAAACATTGTCTGCCAACTTACATTCAACGTAGATCACCAACATTTCTATTTTCTCTTCATGCTGTACATCTTTACACAAGAAAAATATAGTGCAGTACAACCTACCCTGAAAAATGGTAACAGTTCACTGGTATGTAGGCTAAAGCAGCGACAATTTGAGGGGTGAGCAAGGTAGATACCCGGTAGAATGCAAAATGTGTTATTATGAAAGGGATAGAAAAATGAATAATATTAACAATAAATAATAGGATGATAAATTCAACAGCAAAATACAATAAATAACTTCCTGTTAATTTGTTTTATTTATGGACGCTCTTTAACATCTCAGGTAATTAGCGTCCCATTCAGTTTAGGGCGTGAAACGGCCGACAAATTTTGCTCAGAGGCCTCTTCTTTCAGGCTTGAGGTTCTTTATCGTGCCGTAAATGTACGACACGGGACTTTACCTCCCTTCCGAAGGAAGCCATACTTAGGATTTTTACGCCCGAAAAAAATCCATCGATCCTGGCCGAATTTGAACCCGCTATCTTGGGTTTAGAAGGCAAACCTTCCTGTTGCAACACCACGTATCTAATTATATCTAATTTCGTATTAAAGGCTCCTAAGGTTTGACAGTCTGACATTCTGTGACAATGCATTCTAGAGGCGTGCGTAGTTAATGTGAAAGACAATAAAGTAGGTTTTTTGAATAGTCAGGGTCCTGTTGGGAATCGAACCTCAGAACCCCCTTCACAAGTCCGCGCCTCAATGACCTCAGCCACCCGTGGCGGATTTCGGAGATACTTTAAGGACATGAGAGGAAGATATGGTTTTAATGTTTTATTTCAAGCATTTCTGCAGTAAGATCTATGACGCAATTGATGACGTCACAGTAAAAGTATGTTGCGTATTCAATATAGCTTTCGTTCGGCGCGTAAACATAGACGTACCAAAGTGTTTACATTATAATTATGTGCCAATTTCTCTTTAATCTTTAGTTTAGCTTATGTCAGAAATTTATATGTATGCATTCAGCATGTCTATAAGAAAAATACAACATTCTTTAAATTTATTGCTAAATGAGGCGATCTTTTGATATGGTCACACTGAAACAACTGCAGATTTACTACTGTCTGCACGCTGAAGGGAGGCCCAGAGCTATTCGGCAATGTACAACATGTAATCCTTTTGTGGCAGCTATTGTTTCAGATGCGGTCATGACGTACTTCGCTCTCTCTTTGTCTTCCAGGGATGTGCGGCTCAGTAGCTAATTTTTGTTACCTGCACGTCTGGCACTTCAGGTATCCTATCATTATAAACACTGCAGGAGATGTGGATGCTTACAGTTCTACTGAACGTTTCCGTCACTGTGCATTAAGTCACAAAAAACTTTGCCGAGTGAGAATCTCTTTCTTCCTGTGCGGCAATTATAGAAATGATGAACTCTTTTACACACCATTGAGAGATAATGAACAACGCACATTATTTGAGAATGTGATAAATTTTAAAGATATTCTTTGGTTCAGTATTATTTCCCTTCAACATTATATAAAAAACCCTGTAACTAATACCTTTTTAAAATTTCTATCTTAATTAAAACTACAATAACAACAGTCCAGGTTGCCACGCAACAATTTGACTCAAGTGTCACGAGGTAAGGATGCTATTTAAAATTTCAAAGAGAGGTGGCCTGAGGTGAGGGTGAAATCCAAAATTATATCAACAATGACTTTGCAATTTCCCCTCAATATATAAATTGGTGTTTTTTTTAATTAAAACTAACATGTTATTATTTAGAATGACAAATTTTAAATTAAAACCCTGAACACGTATATAATAAGCAAAATCTTTCTTTTGGGATTATTTTTTTCCAACCAAAAGCTCGTTTTACGCGAGTTTATATTATGAGGTTTTACTGTGCATCCCAAATATATCTTATCTGGGAAGAGAAAATGATATTATTCTGCATAAATATTTTAATATACCTATTAAGTAATGTCGATATTAATTTTGAATTTTTACACAAGTAATCAGTAATATTCAATTTAATTTTGAAAGTAATATCTTTGGAAGTTTCTGAGAAAAACGTTAACTAAATTAGAAGATACGTTTATTTTGTGAATATTGTATTTTAAGGGTTTATATCACTTAGTTCTTATTTATTAAGTAATAACAAATTCCGAATATATTTTAATCTTTTAAATTTAAAACGCTATAATAAGTTTAGCTTCCTCTCTTAAGAAATGATCCTCACAATCAGTGTCAGAACATCTCAAGTTAACGTCTATTTCATTGAAAACATT
Source organism: Metallyticus violacea (assembly GCA_030762175.1). Lineage (NCBI taxonomy): Eukaryota > Metazoa > Arthropoda > Insecta > Mantodea > Metallyticidae > Metallyticus > Metallyticus violacea. Next base: position 2,173,851 of record CM060845.1, on the reverse strand, counting down.
AGTGCGTGGGGCTGTGTAATGCCGCAGGGCATATACCGATAGTGTTGGAACCAGGTGCCAACAAAACTCCCGCCGTGAGAGCAGATAAAAATATAGCAGTGCAGATGTATAATACATCAGGTGATTTCAACGCGCGTAATGCCCCGGATTATCTTTTGTGTTGTCACTGTCTATTGTGTTGCACTCGGGGGCGTTGCAATTATGTGCCTTGTCGCCGTTACGTCTTAGCACAGAGCGAAACAAAAAAGGCGGCTCTCACGACTGCAACAATGGTAATAGTCCAGTTGTTGACCACATGTTTCCTTTGTATGATGTCGCGGGGCCATTCAGTGTCAGACCTTTTCGATTTGTGCAAAATTGAGGGGGCGGTGGGAAGCTTCTGCTTTAATGTATTGAGCTTCTCGTTTTGCCGTTAAGAAATGAACACCGAATCTTTTGAAATAACCTGGTAAATCTCCACTTCTTAAAAGAAGAATACCTTATGTTGTAGTATGGTTAACGGTTGCTCAACTGTTTCTAGTAAAATGCTCCTATCATGTGAAAAAAGAGAGCAAAATTTAAAATGAGTGATAGAAATAGCGGGCAGGTTTGAATCCTGACTTAGTCGTTATTACTAAATCATTATCACCATATCAATTGTTCTAGAATTAAACTTGTCTGTTCCGGTTTCATGTTTCATGCTTAGTAACAAATTCATGTTGGGTACTACATGTTTGAACGAGGCCCTGAGGCTATTACCACTAGATGGCAGCATTAGTCCGGTGACTATTGGTGACATTTGACACAACAATAGATGTTTACAATAGCGAAACAGAAGTTATAAGATGGCGGCGCCTCTGAGTGAGTATATAACCCTCGGGCAGCGCTCCTTTGTGGGCAAAAGATGTGGAATCAAAGAATATTCATAAATAAACGCTACAGTGAGAAATACCTGTCACGTGAAGTTGTTTGCAATACGTGCAGAAGTTCTCTGAACAGCGAACACGAAGATTCGCACAGAAGCGAATTAGCAACAGTTAAGACTTTATCCGAGCAGACAAAAGGGTAACTGTAAACACTATAGCCGCTGTTATACCTTATAAAGCGTGACAAGTCAAACTTTGACAAAGTCCATTTACGAAGGTGCCGCACAAAACAAAGTGCAAAGAATGGGGTCTGACATTACAGCATCTCACTCGATACCACGAAATGCTAGTACCAGTTGTCACAGGTGATGAGTCTTGGGTTCATAATTACCAACCCGAGACAAAAGCGCGTATCAATGCAATGGAAATATCCTGCATCGCCTGAGAAAGAAAAAATAAACAGAACCGCAATTAAACGGAAGCGATCAGGACTCCACACCAAAGGCATGTTGCTCTTCCATTTTTTTTTTTTTTTTGAGTAGTGTTTAACGCCCGTTTTCACTACTGAGGCACCACAGGCGGTTTGCTCTTCCATGACAACGCATGTCCTTATACTGTCAACAAGACAATGAGATACTGCGATATTTCAAGTGGGAAGTCCTTGAGCACCCGTCGTGTAGTCCCAATCTTGTTCCAAGCAAGATTATCTTCCGGTTAAACATTTTCCCAACGTAAAAAGGGACATCACAGTCTGGTTGCGACAACGCCCAAAGAATTTGTAGGGTTTCAGGGGCTTGTGAAAAAATGGAACAAGTACCTCAAAGTACAGGGAGATTATATTGAGAAATAAAAGTAATTTTAAAATCAATTTTATTATCTGTTTAAATTCTGTATCCATTTGTAACTTAATTAATGAATGTCTACAGCTATGTACGAGGTATCATACGTTCCGTAATTTTCCAGCCTAACTTACTTTTACAGGCAAGAGAAAGAAAACATTCATGTAATTTTTCAACATGTTTAAATGAACATTTCTATGCCCTTGGAAAAAAATAGTCTGAACTTTACCTGCAAAATGTTCTGTATCACTTCCCTTCACTTTAAGCCGTCATAAAATATTCTTCTTTTTGAATTCTGAGAATAGACACTAATCTCTTGGAGTTTTGTCAGGGCTGTTGGGTGGATTGTACAATACCCCGAGTCCACTTTTCTCACAGCATCATTTGCAATTGGTATATGGTTCAGCATATCGCGTCTCTTTTCTTTAATTTCTGCTCACAGTTTCTGTAGAAGGCTGTAGTGGTAGTCTGCGATGCTTTTTGCTTTGAAGCCATTCAGCCCCCTGCAATGTCATAAAATTGTGGGCATGATATTTCTTCTGCACTGAACAACCCTTGGCGGTGCCTCACCAGGTTGCCGCTGCTTTTTAGAAAGTAAATAATGACAAGACCCGTCATTTCATTCCCTGTCTCAATGAATTCCAGAACTTTCATCTTGTTTGACACTTGGTCAAACACTTTTTACAACACCCCACTCGATATTGTTTTTGAACTAACTCTTTCATACTGACATATTCATTTAGAGTCCTGAAGAGGAAATCCCCCAGCAATTTCTTTAAGTTTTAGTCTCCTCTTCAACAAGAGCTAGCACCTCAATTCGTCTTCAATGTTTTAATCGAAACTGGCCACTCTTTTATCGTTGAATATGAAGGGGAATTTTTACAACACAAGCTTTTTAAATAGTTTTTAATTTCTTTCTTTTGTGAAAAACAAACAAAAACAAACAGTGTATTATCGCGCGGTACTCAGTTTCCTACATTACGAAAGCTCGCACTTTTCTGGTTATTCATATGGCTCTCTCCAAGACGCTGAACACATGAGCGCTGCAAGTTAGTTGAATTTTTTTTTTGATTGATTTATTTATGGACGCTCTTTAACAGCTCAGGTCATCAGCGTCCCATTCAACTCAGGGCGTGAAACGGCCAACAAATTTTGCTCAGAGGCCGACAATTTTGCCGTAAATGTACGACACGGGACTCACGACTTTACTTCCCTTCCGAAGGAAGCCATACTTAGGATTTTTACGCCCGAAAATATCCATCGGACCTGGCCGGGTTCGAACCTGCGATCTTGCGAAGTTAATTGAATAAGCTTATTTCCCGATTATTACGTTGCCACTTGATTAAACAGAAAACCTCGGAACTACTTCGTATAATAAAATGCTGATGTTATCCATTCTAAATAAATGATTTCTTTCATGTTAACATTTAAAATTTATTCAGAATGTATTAAAGTTTTATTTGAATATTTATTATTATTATTATTATTATTATTATTATTATTATTATTATTATTATTATTATTATTATTTTCATTTGACACACGAGGGACGTTCTAAAAGTTCTCGACCTGACCAAGAAAACAGAAAATTTAAGAGATGTAATTTTTAAACATACTAACCTTGTAAATCAATGCATTTAGACCCACGACTTTCCAACTTTTTATTACCCTCAGTAAAATAACACTTGTCCAACTGAGGAAAATAAGTTTCTGTTTTAGCTATAACCTTATCATTCCATGTGGAGTCTTTGTCCATTCAGTCATTTCTCCAGGTTTGGGAACAAAAAATAATCATTGGGAGCCAAATCCGAAGAATATGGTGGATGTGGAAGCAATTGGAAGTGAAGGTCGGCAGTTTTGTAGTAACAATCCCAAACGTGTGTGAGGCGCATTTTCGTGATGAAAGAAAACTTTCTTTTTCGAAAATTGTGGATGTTTAGCCTGAATAGCATCCTTCAGTTGGTCCAGTAATGAAGTATAACCGAATGGAACCGTTGGTGCACTTTCACCTGTTGCCACCCACTGTTTGCACTACTCCATCATCTCTTGCATGTAGTGACGAATTCATGTTTCATCCATTGTTATGAAACGTCGGAAAATCTCACTGGAATTGCCTTTAAAAAAATCTAAACACTGTTGAACAATGTTCATTCGAATGCGTTTTTGGATTGTTGTTAACAAACGTGGTACCCATTGAGCAAAAAGCTTTCTCATACACAAAACTTCGTGTAAAATGTTGTAGACATGGCCTGTCGAGGTCTTTGCAATTTCAGCCAACTCGCATACCTTCAATCGGCAATAATTGAATACGGCATTATGAATTTTTGACACAATCTTGTCGGTCGTAGCAGTTTTTGGACGCCCTGAGCGTAATCATTACTGTTGCACATTCTTATTGTACGGATGTTACGTTACAATTAAAATTATTTAATGTTCCAGTACTTTATCGTTTGAGACAATCTTTAATCTTATTATATACTTTCTCGAAAAGTCATTAACTTCTAATTTTTCATTTCTGGTATTAAGAGTTCATTTTTGTAAATTTTAATTACTCATTTGTAATTTATTTTTACTTTCTTAAATTGTTATGATGTAGCAGCACAATAACTGTATTATTTTTTTTATCAAATTTAATGCCAGATAGTATTTATTATCTAATTTTCCGAGAATGTCCTATGTAGATATTGAACAGCTACGGGCTTACTGAATCCTTGTTTTAAAGCATTATTTTATAATTATGTCTTTGAGAGATGTCCATTAACTGAAGTTTTGTTAATCTTTCTTCTCTACATCATTATTACATGGTAATGCTTAGTACTTATTTCCTACATAGGTACTAATTTTAAATGACAGAATTGGTACTTACGCAACGTAGATCACAAAAAAAAAAAAAAAAAAAAAAAAAATTGTACCTGAATTATGTGCCCCCCCCAAATACTGAGGCCAGAAGCACCAAAGTCAATATTGCATGGATTAAACATATACGCATTATTATAATGCTTGCTATCTACAAATAGTTCAGAATGATCTGCCGCATTTAAGGGAGTGAGATCGTTAATGGAAATACACGAAGGGGAGACCCTAATATGATTTATGGTACTGTTAACAGTTGATACAGGAGTGTTTTTAAACACACTCTTTAATCTAATTATACGCGAATTTTTATGAATTTAATAAAACACTCAAAAGGAACAAAATCAAACGGAAGATTCAGCATAACTGAGTAAATGTTGGTAGTAGTGCGAATACGTGTTGTCATCAAACTTGCTGTTGGCAGTACTGTGCGCACGCAAGGGAAAGACAGAACATAAGAAATGCATTAAAGGTTTGAGCAATTATTTTTCGTGTTATGGGTATAGCTTGGAAAACTGCTGAGAAATGTTAGGAAACAACAGCATGGATGAAATAGAACCTGAGCCTTCAGAGCTGGGGACGAAAGAGTAGTAAGTAGCCGAGCTGAGTGTCTTTTAAATTAATTAGATTTGTTACTGGATTAGAAAAAAGGAATGACCATTTGTATCATCCACGTTTCTCGCGAAATTCAAGCCATACTTAAATATTTGATGCATATTAATTTAAACAAATTCTGGAGAAGTGCCTGAATTTTTGTAGAAAATATGAGCACATTTAATGATTCATTTGATCGTTACCCAAAGGTTAAATACATTCTCTCCAAATTTATGGGTTATGTTGATAAAGTATATTGTTTACAGTTTGGTTTCTTTAAGCATGCTTACATTCTCCACACAATTTAAACGGGATACTTGAGAGTTTTTCTTTATTTTTAATAACGCCATCCATAACTTTTATGTATTGCTTTGATCATCGCACTGGGTGCAAGGCCGAATGGAAAACACGCATTTCCTCTTCACTGTTGCGGATAATTATTATCTTCCTCCGAATTAGCATGGAGTAGGAATGTCATGCAGGATTAAGATTATTTGTTAACATACTTTTAAGACTATTTAGCAAATGTAAACTAGTTTGAAATACGAATGTTAATAGTTATGAAGCAGATTTTTGGACAAATATTGACCCTAAGTTTTGTGAAACTTGCATCAAAATATGCTGCCAATGTTTAGGAAGAGCTCAATTTTTTGTTTTTCTGTATTTTTTTAAAATGAATAGTAGCTGCATATTGCTCTGAAAATATTTGGAAAAAATAATGTTATTTCACTAAAAACATCACCTGGTATATACATGTATTGATTTTGGAACAATAAATTAGGTTTATCTTTATTTCTTAAGTATTTATATGGTTATGGCTAATACACAAAATAAAAATGCAATATGACCTTTGCCTTTAGAAAGGCCTTCAAATGATGCAACATTTGATGGTATTCAAGTGTTCTAAAGCTTATAATCTGAAGGTTTGAGATTTAGGCTTGAAGATAGCTAATTATTGGCATAGTCAGTTAACCCAGCTCGTTTTCCTTGGAACCACTGAGCACTTCAGACTTTCTGACCTTGCATAGACTCCTGGTAGATACAGTATTTGCTGTGGAACATGATCTCTAGCCTATTTAATACTATTAAATATATTTTACTTTCTATGAAATTTTGTTCAATTATGAAGATTTTTTAATGGTAAACAAATGAAATATAGTCTTATATTTTGGGGAAACTCAGTAAAAAGTGAGCGTGTCTTTCTATTATGGAAAAAAGCTATACGAATAATCACTAGTACACATAACAGACATTCATGCAGAAACCTTTTAGGCAATTTGAAATTTTAACTGTTTCATGTGAATATGTAATATCTCTCATGAACTTTTATATAAGAAATAAAGATTTGTACAAAATAAACATGACAAGAATACTAGACGAAAAGCATATCTACATAGACTGGTTTCAACACTTTCCTGCTATCAAAAAGGAGTTAATTATGGGTGCATTTTAGTACCAAATACTCTTCCCTCTAGCTTAAAAGCCTTAATAAACAATGCTAAATCCTTTAAATCTGCTCTTAGAAAATACCTATGTAAAATATTATTATTCTATAAAGAAATATATGAATGGCAATATATTATATTGAGTTAAAAACACTGCAATAATTATATATCAATGCATATTAAAGATGTACATAGTAAAATTTGTGTGGTTGAAGTGATTTGTCTGATTTTTCTTCTCTGGTTTTTGTTGCTTTGGCTGAGTTGTTCTAAGTGCTGTTTTTTTCATTTTTATTGCAACTATTTATGCAGGAGTACACATTACATTACATTATTTTTTGAAAAAATAATGTGTTGTACTGTTGTAATTTAAATAACAAATTCTGCTTGTAAGTCTCTGTGACTGCTTTGCGAACTCACTGAATGCTCCAGGAACTAAACTAAACTATTATGATGCTAAATGTGTTGATTGTTGGAACATCCTAGTAATACTAATTTAATGCATGGGTTGGATATGTTTTCTGTTTATATGTAAGAGATGCTCCAAAATTTTGTTTCAACCCACATGTTCAATCCTTAACCTAAAAAATGAGGCAAGAAAAGTAAAAAAAATTCTGGTGGAAAAGTTTCAGTATCAACTCTTGCCGAGATTACTCAACACTCTTGAGCTGAAACATTTATCTAAAAAGTAGTTTTTTTTTTCTGATAATATATTGCATAAAAACTGCAAGCTAGTTATGTGCTTAAAAGAATTAGAAGCTTACTTTCAAATGAACACCATGGAGGACGATCTATTACAGCAACAATGAATGAAAAATGATTAAAGCAGAGATATATTGCAGGAATATCATTACGGTACATATTATCAGATTTTCAAGAAGCCCTGGATGTTAGATTTGCAGCAGTGAAAAAGATCCTCAAAGAAAACCTTCTCTGCATTCGTCCCCCACCATGTCATAGATGAGCAGAGGAAAGCATGTATGGATTGGTGGTGAAAAAATATTGAAAAACTTTGGTGGGGAGAAGATCAAAAATCATTCACTATCATAACAGCTGGATATACCTGTATGATCCAGAACGAGGGATAAAAAACTGCTATTGTCAGGCGATACACCAAAATGTGCCTGCCCCAGCAATTCATTGTACTGAGAACAAAGCATCTTAAGATTGGTTTGGGTGGAATCCTCTTGCCTTATGATGAGGCCTCTGCCATACGCACTGGAAAATTTTTTTTGCAGGAATCAAAGGGTTGCCACATTCTCCCTAGAGTTCAGATTTCTGATCAACAATTTGAATCAGCTGAAGCTGCATATCAAGGATATACTTGCAGCCTATCCAAAGATGCATGGCGTTCAACATTTACAAAACTGTTTGATTAGATAGATATTGTATAGAAAGTAATAAAGAATAATTTGAAAAGATGCAATGATCAGATTACATTTTTTAACTGTTTATTGCTTTCATTCACAAAGTTTTCAGAGTGCCCCTCAACATAAAAAAATCAGTTGATTGGCTGTAATCTCGGTTCCAAGATAAATGCCATTAAAGCTTGTCTCGTACTATAAGAATAGTAATTGTTCTATTCCTCAAGCATTTATTTATGATTCATATGTCCATACCAAGTTCACTTATGCTGTCAGGATGTTATTTGAATAGAAATTCCCAGGTTTAGAGTTTAAAGGCATAATACGATTAATAAATTAATAGTATCCATTTACAACAAACTAAAGCATAACATCTGTCATAGGGTGTTATGGAAAATGCTTGAGCACTGAAATTTCTATTATCAAATTCTGAAATTTTTCTACTTTCCCTTTTAGAAGCATTGCAGATTTGTGAGGAATTTCTAGTCAGATTTTCTTAACTTTATGAATTGTTTATAATTCAGCATTCCACTGATGATGTTGATCACAGAACTTGTCAGTAAAAGCATTGGATTTGGAGCCAAGTCTTGAAAGTATAATGCGAGAGTGTTTTACATTTCAAGTTGAATGTTTCGGTTGCTTCTGAACACATTAAATATGTTTTACATTGCTTGCTTTTCATTAGTTGAATTCACATATTTTTTCCAATCACAGATGTTTTTCTTATTTAATTTTTAAATTGTAGTTGGGATGAAACATATTCGGCAGAAATAAAAAATTTCCACGAGTTTGGAGATGTTGGAGAAGTGTGGTTTGGAGAAGATAGTGGCTTAAGAATAATGAGGTAAGTACAACTTTCAATACACTTATTTTCTTAAAATATACTGAAGATATAAAAGCTTATATAAGGATTAATTTTTTCTAAAGTTTCAGTAGCATACACATAGCATTTTATGTGTGTGTGTGTATTTATTTATTGGAATTAAAACAAGCAACTTCTGACAGTTCATTGAAATAGGTGTCGTACCTGGTGGTGTAGTGGTAACGTAAATCCAAGATCGCAGGTTTAAACCAAGCCAGGATCAATGGATTTTTTCAGGCATAATAATCTTAAGTATGGCTTCCTTTGGAAGGGAAGTAAAGCTGTGGATCTCGTGTTGTGGATTTATGGCACAAAAAAGAACCTCAAGCCTGAAAAAATAGGCCTCTGAGCAAAATTTGTTGGCTGTTTCATGTCCTGAATTGAATGGGACACTAATGACCTGAGATGTTAAAGAGTGTCTGTAAATAAACCAAATCAACAACAACTTGGAATAGGGAAGTTATTATTATGGAGATTAAACCACAAATATGAATGGTATAATATTAATAAAATTAAATAAATCGCCTCTGGTAGATAAAGCTATACTGTGTTGGTACTTTTAAATAATTTTTAAATGTAACCACATTTATGAACCGAGTCCTTGATATAACCTTTACACTTACTAAAATAGAGAAAAATAACAGAAAGTTCCAACTCATCTTGTATATTTAAGGAGAAGAAGAAGAAATTCATATGTATCAATAAAATAAAAACATGTTACTATTCAAAAAAATTGCAATGTACTAAGTACAGAATCAACAATATACAATGGAAAGTTCCATTAATTATCATTGGCTTTAGCTTTGAAATTTAATTTAATTTAAATGTTATTGTAGTAAAAAATATGTATTACAAAGCACTCTTACATACAAATATAATTCTCACACACACATTGGATTAATGTTTCACAGCTTCTATCTTCACGATGATAATTTTGTTAAATATAAAACATATGCATCATTATAAATACAGTTTATATGCTAAGTTAATTTGTTCATTTATTTCTAAACATTTTGGAGAAAATTAGTGCACTTTTTAAATTTTGGTTTTCAGATATCCCATACTCCTAATGGTCTGATTTACCAAATTTTGTTGTTAAAAAAATAAATATTGATGCTGCTGGAGCAATTTTTAAATGTTGGGTTTCAGGTAAACCCCTGCTCCTAATAGTCTTAATTTCACTGATTTTCAGAAAATATTTTTCTTATTTTATTTCAGTGTTTCAATACCATAGATGACAGATTCAATTCACGTGAGCTTCACTGTGTTAGTTCCATATGAATTTTTTAAAGTTTTTACAATTTTTAATAAGTAGCATACTTGTCTGCAGGTGGCAACACTGCACTTTTATGTAAGCAATATATGCTGTTCACATAACACAATGGAAGTGATACAAGAGAAGCAAGCAGTATACACATCTGTTTTCTCTTGAAGCATACAGCTTCAGAAAGGGAAAGGAAGGAGGAGAGAGATCCCCATACTGCATATTAATGGGAAGTTTTGTTATTTTTCAGGTGGATGTGTTCAACTGATTTAATTTCTAAAGATGACAGTATCATTGACATCGGATGTGGCAATGGAATGATGACAATTGAATTGGTGAGTGTGAAGCTAGTTCTCATTTAGTTACATTTTACTGTTGTGCCAAAACGTATTTTTAAGGGATAAATGAATTATGGTCTGCATTTAGATTTCTATATCCTATAAATGTCTCCAAATGTGTGCCTTCTTTGTATGAGAGACAATCATGCACATTTCTTTTTATAAAATATTTCATGAGAATAAAAAACAAATAATATGCATAAAAAGCTACAGGTTTTTATTACTTTTCAACATATAAACTAAATCTCTCGAGGCATTTCTGCCTTCATTGCACCAATTTGTATATGCCTTATTCATAGAACTTCATTGCCTGGGAGTGTGGCCACTTGTGCATGATCAATTTTCATTTCATGTGCACCAAGGAATTTCTTCATTGGTCTTAAGAAGTGAAGTCATACAGTGCAAGGTCTGGACTGTATGGGTAATGAGTACCTCCAAGCCAAAGTTCTTAATTTTTGCATGAACAGAAACCCAACATGGGGATGAGCCTGTCATGAAATCTGACATTCTTAGTCTCGATGTTAGGGTGTTTAGTCTCTAAGGACATAACACAACTTTTGCCAGTGTTGTAGCATAGGTACATTTACAGTGCTCCAGTTGGAAGAAATTCCTTCAGGAGTAAGCCAAGTGTGTCTCAGAATATCATCACTATACTGTGTTGTTTAACCTTACTCCAGATGTCGGCAATACCAGGTCCCTGTTACATAAAACCATGATGTAATACATTGCAAGTGTATAGATTTGTAACTTTTACTTATTAGTAAAATTCTGTTCCACAGGAGTATTAATCGGACACTGGTAATTTGTATAACTTCTCTATAAGCGTAGGAATATGAACTTAAAATTTATTATCTTTAATGATTTTGGGAGTCAGTTGACCCGAATGTGCTAAGTATTAGCGAAATTGATTATAATGGGCAAAGTGAATAAAAAGTAGATAATGCCACTTTAGTATGAAGTTATAACTTCCTTTGGTATGTAGCAACAACTACTCTCTATAACTATAACTTCGTTTTTCCACATCGGTAGTTATAACTTCACTTTTGATGTGAATAAAGTGAAGATACAACAAGTTAGGTGTAGCTACAACTTCATTATTTTGGAATCTAAGGGCAGGCACATGTTATGGCACTGTTTATGCATGTGAGGGAGAAAAACATTTGGTGAAAGAAGAGTTATGAGTAGGCATAAGGAGCTGATGCATTTTGGGACTGAATGGTCACATTGTAAGGAAGTTAGTGCTAGACTGTAGTTATATCTCCACTTTTTCCGGATACCGCTACTCTTGAGGTAGTTGTTAACTACCTAGTTTAGCATTTGTTTATTCACTTCGATTTAACTTAAAGCTATCACTACACTGTAGATTCTACTGTGTACTTGCTATGTTTTATTCACTTCACTCAATGATGTGTAGGAATATGTATAAAGAGGGAATAAATTAGTATTTGTGTACAGTGATAAAGTTAGGTCAAGTGCAATTAAAGTGCGACTTATGACTGATATTGACATTTTCTGTTTCATACGCATATTACAGACCAGACAGTTCATGTACTTTTAAGGTTCTTGCTACATGCCGCTAAAATAATTTTTTTTCATTCTTCATTCTCTTTTAAATAATCTATTTTGACACAATTTTCCAATTTTTTGCATATAATGAGAACATGATTGTCAAACAACATAAACAAATAAATAAATATGAACTATCAAATGGGCTAATATAATGACAGAGCAATTGGAAAGCTCGATTCTTCTACCATTTCTTGACAAATGAAATTGATGCTCCTAAATGTCATAGAAACCGTCATTTCAAAATGGACTATTATGCTTTAATATCGATAAATACATTATAAAGTATTTAAACTATCATTATATCTTAGAAAAAATAAAAGACCCATTGGGCAAGAATGACAATTATGTGCTCTTAATTTTGGCTATTTCTCTAATTAGATACATTTATTTCAGAAATTGTATATCTTTAAGTTAATTCATGAAATCATGGTTTACTTAATTTAATTTTTACTGGAACAGATACTATTGAAATATGTTTTCCTTTCTTATACAGGCTCGTGAAGGCTTCAGCAACTTGACTGGAATTGATTATTCTGAGAATGCTATTAATTTAGCGCAGTGTGTAGCTGATGCACAACACCTAACTGTAAAGTATAAACTGTGTGATATGCTGGAAACTGGCAGTATCTGGCACCCAAAGGATTATGCTGTGGCTTTAGACAAAGGAACATATGATGCTATCAGCCTTCATCCTGAAGATGCAAAAGAAAAGAGACAGAGATATGTGGAAAATGTGAGCAACTTGCTGCGACCTCGAGGGTTGTTGATTATAACATCTTGTAATTGGACTGAGCAGGAACTCATGTGTCACTTTAACAATAGTGAGTTGGTTTGTCACTCAGAGCAGACTGCATGTGCGAAGCCTGGTGATGGAAATTAATGCATGTGAATGTAATGATTGACTTGCGGTACACTTTGAGTTGGAGAGGATCTTCTTTGCATGCTGTGGCACCTTGCTAGAATAGAATGATGTCTTGCACCTATTGTGTAGCAGCATATAGTGTTCCAGAAGAGATTCTTCATGGTTAAGGATTTTATGTATCACAAAAAAAAATATTAAAATAAGTTACCTAATCCTTTAATTTTCTTTATTTGTATAATAAAAAGTACAACTATAATTTTAGTGTATAATGTAAAGTGTTCCTAATGAAAGCTGAGATATAAGAGGTGTTGGGATATGATTTATAAAGTAGTTTTATGTAACATGGTCAATGCTCATGGGATCTCTCAAGTACTCCCCACCTTCAATGCATGTTGACATCTTCCTGGTAACTTCATGATGGCATCTCTAAATCATTCTTTGGGAATACTACAGCACTTGTAGAATGTAGATTCTGGGCTTATAGGCCATGGTCCAGTCAATGAGTTAACACGTGACACTTCACCTATCACGCATCTTCAGAGGGTAGTGACTCCTGGCTGGTTGCAACTAGAGTGGTGCTGAGTGGAACAGCTGTCATATTTATAGGCGGGAGGGATCGACCCCTTTGTCTCCTATTGGTCATCTGTCTGCCAATCCCTGAACTGCTGATATGTAGGTTTTGTTCCGTAGGCATCCAAGCTTTGTGTATGTGTGCTGCTTCTTATTTTCTGTTTATGAATCTTTATGGCCTCATGGTAGAGCCATACATGGTAGTAGGGGGGATGCAATCAGCCAAGAGTCACTATCCTTTGAAGATGCCTGACAGAGACATGGGCGAAACTTCAGGTGTTAACTCATCGACTGGACCATGGCTTGTAAGCCCAGAATCTACATTCTACTGGATCAATGCCAACCATGAAGGCCTAAGCATATATACTACAGCACTACTTATGGACAGCTTCCTGAATTTCCTGATTGTGGAATTTTTTACCTTGCAGCAAATCCTTCATGTTGTCAAATAAGGCATAGTCAGATGGAGCAAGATATGGTGGATATAATACGAAAACCTCAGTGATGGCAACTTTGTATTGTACTGTTGCTGATGTGGGACTACACATTGTCATGTTGGAACACTCCTGTCAACCACTTCCCATTTTGCCATTACTGAATCCTTGCCTAAGCCATGCAATGATCTAGTAGTACATCTGGCTGTTTACAGTTGTTTCCAGTCCATCAGCAGTATGTGTAGTAACTTCCTTTATCTGTTTACTGCTTTTTGAACCACTGGATCTTTTAATCCACTGAAACCATTATATTCTGCAATTTCTATTACACAGGGTTAGTTAAAAGTCCCACACTACCTAAATAACTTTTGAAGCATGTGGTTCAGTTACACGAAACTTGATGTGTGGGGATGCCATATACTGAGGACATAAACATTATAACTAAATTTTTTCTATATCCAGCTTAACTGGAAGTATCTCCAAATCTTTTATTTTAAATGGAAAACCCAATATATATTTACTTAATAATTCTTATTAAGAGATTTTCACAAGTACCAACACTAGCAACTTTTGTACAAATTTATTGTTTAAAAATCAAGATAAAATATGTAGCAAGTAATAAAACATTTCTTTAGTTTACTCTATTTAGGTAGTACAGGATTTTTAACTAACCCTATAGTATTCTATTTTGTTTATCTGTCTGTATTAGTTTTAATTTCTGTACCATTGTATTTAAGTACTTGTTTTTCTTTATTGCAGAATTTTGCCTTCTCCATGTAATTCCAACACCTTCTTTCCATTTTGGAGGAAAAACTGGAAATGTTGTCACATCACTAGTTCTTCAGAAAAAAAATTAGTGGTGAGTTAGCTTAGACTTCAAGAGTAAGATGCTCTAGCCTTGTAGTATTGGAGTATTCATTTTGCTCATTATGTGTACATATGTATACACAAGTGTCAGTAATAACTGTACTTTGGCACTTTACTACAACAAAAATGTGTACAGTTTATACACTTAGTGCTCTATTTTGTGATCTTATACAAGAACAATATAAAGTGGTATACAACTCTACTTTCATTGGTAAGAAAATTTAGTTTAACTAGCGCAGCATAAGGGCCCACTTTGATACATCACACACCTCTGAAACTATTTAACCAAACCACTGTATAATAATGTGTGCATCCTGCCTGCTTGTTCATCTGCGAATCTCTTCCTGCATATTTGTTGTGCTTTTCACTGTCATTTCTTAATTGTATGTTGCTGTGAATTTGGTCCAGCATTGTTCTGCTAACAGTATCACCAGAAGAGCCATCTAATATATTATCAGCCTCCAAAATCGTGCAGGCAGGTAATCTAAACATTTAAAGATAGCTTATCACCATACTATAGCACATTCTATATCTATGAAAAACATGAATATAAGCTACACCCAGATTAACCCGGGGTGGGACTCAGTTGTCTAACCCAGTGCATTTGTAATAATTCCAAAATTACTGTAGTTGTTAACTGAATAATTATCTGGAATGCAAGACAGAGTCACATTGTAGCAAACAGAAGTGGTTCTGTGTTACTGCAAAACACACAGTGCTGCATTCATAGATTTTGTAATAAATCGGACTATTCCTGTACTAAATTAATCTCAATGTGAGTGAGAATAATGTTACAGTATTCATAGACACAGAATAAATTAGGACTAAGTTATACAGTAGACGTCCTAAGATGATGAAATTTGCATCTGTGCAGCATACACTCATAGCTGCCCCCATATTTTGTCATGTAAGGCAATTAAAATATAGTTTTTGGAAGAGAAAAAACATTTTATTAAAACTGATCAGTACTAAGCCATTTTGTCTTGGTCATTGGTTTAAATTAATATAAAAACCAGAGCTCTTGCTAACAGTGCAATCATCATCATTGAACTGGAAGTATCGGGAGAGAACTGTTCAAAGTTGGAGGAGGTAGGAGTGTTGACCAGAAATGGATTCCAAGTCTTGTTTATTTGAAAACTCTGTTTATATTATGTGGATGCTGCTTTATTTCTAAGGCTTCTCTAATAGCTAAATTAAAATATCCTGGTGTTGCTGTTGCAATTACTTGTGTGTTTGTTTTTTTTTTTTTTTCATGGCAATTTTGAATGGGTGTTCTGCAAATGTAGATTTTTCTCAATAAGATTTACAGGTTGTTTATGTCCTACCAGTCTAGTTTTAATGAATCTTCTGGTCATACTAATGTATACTTTTCCACATTCATATGGGTTGGTCCTGGTGGTTTAGTGGTAACCATACTTGCCTCGTAGGGCTCAATACTGGCCAGGGTTAATGGATTTTTTTTTTGGTTGTAAAAATATAAAGTATAGCTTCCTTTGGAAAGGAAGTAAAGTCGTGGGTCCTGTGTCATACATAGATTTATGGCAAATAAAAGAACCTCAATCCTGAAAGAAGAGGCCTTTGAGCAAAATTAATCACCTAATTCAAGCTCTGAAATAAATGGAATACTAATGAGATGTTAAAGAATGTCTATAAATAACCAAATAAATAAAAATTAATATACATTCACATGGTACTTATATTGTGATGGAATAAGAGAATCCTTTGTGTCTTTCACAGAACACTGTTTTTGACCTATTGTTATAGTTATGAAAATAATCTTTGTTTTTGTTTTTCAAAATCCGAACAGTATATAGCACAAAATCTTCTATAAATGCAAGAATGCTTTAATTTGGTCTTTATGATTAGGTATAAAAGTCATGATTTTTTTCAAGACTCGATAAATTTCTTTCTTTTATAGCCATTTATTTGCAAAGCAATGATTAAATTCAGCTTTTGGTCCCACATGTTTGGCACCAGGTTTTGGCCTGGTAAATTAGTGTTTTAATTAGTCCTTTTGAGCTGAATGATGATTTGAGATTCTATCCTAGTGTGCCAAATGCCAAATTCCTCAAACAAGAATGTCTAGGAAAGGAAGTGTGTTGCTATTTTCTGTATCCATTGTAAATTTTATATTGTGGTGAAAGCTATTTAAGTGCTCAAGGAAAATATGCACTGTTTCTTTCCCATTTGACTACATTACGAAAGTGGTGTTATCTACGTAGTGGAACAGTGTGTTCGCTTATATTCTGCATTTTTTCATTCCCCCATTTCACAGCTTGCCATTAAAAAATTTGCCACAACCAGATTTAAGGGGCTTCCCATGGCCACTCCTTTCTGTTAATTCCATTCAAAATAGCTGGTGGCTAGGACATGGTGAATAACATAACATCTTCAGGTGTAAAGTATGGGTATAAAAGTTTCAGAGTGCCATGAGTACCTTGGTGAAGAGAGATTCTGCACCAAAGTTTGGAGTCTTTGATAATTAGTTTCTCAATAATTTCCACAAAGTGCTTCAAGTTCTGAATGCGATATGTTCATTATATCCAACCAAAGGAGACAGTCACGTTGTAAGAAATGGAGCAAGTTTGTTTGTAGGGGAATTAATGGTGTCAACAATAGGTCTTAGAGGAATTTCTGGTTTGTGTGTCTTATGAAGTCCATATAATCTGGCAGAAGACTGTCAAAGTAATAGTTTCTTGATATTCTGGTTTTCACTTTGTGGCTTTCTCTGGGTAGATGGTTGGGTGCTTATATTGAGCTGGTATGTTTCTGGTGTGAGAAGAGAAACTTTGATGATAGTAATAGAGAATAAAAAAAAGTGTAGAAGAAGGAAAGTTCTTTTGGTTTTGCTATGGGATGTGTGCGCGATTTGTGGCACTGTATCTTATTAGATACACAGTGTTTTATTATTTTTTGTGTTACATAAATACAAGGGTAGATTGAAATGTCTGGTAAAAAAACATAGTAAATAACATTGTTTTGCAAAACAAAAATTTATTTCTCAACATAATCTTATTTGGGTTCAGTACATTTGGCCCAGTAAGATTACAATTTTTTAATTCCATTAGAAAAAAAATCGTTTGAATTGTGTATAATACTTATTTACAGACAAATAATTTTTTATTTTGACGAAAATTTCTTACCCCAAGACAATTTTTTGAGATTAGAAAAGACAAAAAAGGCACGTGTGGCCAAATCTGGGGAATAGGATGGGTGAGAAACTATTTTGAAGTGTAGCTCATGCAATGGCTGACGTGTGGACAGATGCATTGTCCTGTGAAGGAGCACTTTTTCACATGCTAATCTTGGTTGCTTCTGCTTCAATTCACTATGCAACCAGTCCAGTAATGTTGCTTAATAACAGGCAGTCACTGTTAATCATGGTTATACCTTGTGAGCTCCATAAACAGGTTGCCATCACTTTTCCTGCCAACAAAACTTGGATCCACTACTACACCTGCAAAAAAACAGTGGTTGATGAAGTTGAAAGTACACATAAAAAAGCTAAAACCGATGCATTGGGAAATATTGCAATCTTTCAGGCAGAAATATGTGCCATCCTGAATTGTGCTTTTAGAGGACTTAAAGGTTACCATGATAAAAAAATTCTGATCCTCACAGATAGCCGAAGTGCTTTAAAAGCACTCTCCTCTGACCAGATAAAATTTAAAATGGTATGGGAATGCTTAAATGCCCTGGCATCTCACAATAGGCTTGAATTGCAGTGAGTGCTGGAGCATCGGGTCATTATGGAAATGACAGAACAGATCAGCTGGCTAAAAAAGGGTACTGATACACCCTATATTGGCCGTGAATCAGTGGTTAGAATCTGTACATATACTGCTAAAACCACGGTAAAAACATGGTTTGAGGAAAAGCGCCAACTTAGTTGGCAAATCTAACCTAAGACAATTGCAAGCCAGGAAATTAGTTCTAGGTCCAAACAACACTATTTCCTCATCTCTCCCAAAAATTGGACAGAAGAAGAATATGGAAAGTACTTGTTCTATTTACTGAACACTGACTTCATGAAACAACTATGTAAAGTGTGACTCTATTAAGATGAATCCATTTTTAGATTGTGCAAGCAGGATGAGCAGGATGTTTGAGTGTAAAAAGAGACTTACTCTTTTTGTAAGTAAGGAGAAGCTGTAACAGATGCTGCATCTTGTTCAGGGAACAGTGAAAGTGTCTTCCACAGCACAATAAACCTTTTAGGCTGATGTGCCAGAGGTCGATAATCTAATAGAATCCCCCATGTTATCTATCTGTGCAAGAAGTTCTTGCATTGATGCATCACAAGGTGGTTGGGCATTGTCATGAAGCAAGACAGACCCAGAAGACAGCATATCTCTCCATTTGCTTTGTCTTGGCAATGAGACACAGTATGCATTCGCATATTGATGCAATCCCTGACTTCATAAAGTCAACCAGTAATACTCTTGTTGGCCTCAAAATACTGTAGGTTCTTGTTGAATGAATGAATGAATTTATTTCAACAAATAACATTGCAATTAAATTTAAATTTTCTCCTCCCCATCTTTCATAACTTTCTAAATTACATCACTGAAGAAAATATAGCTTTCAATACGTTTTCCTTTAATTTTACTTATTTAACTAATTTCTGAACCCTTGTCTTCAGCTCGTCAGCAGTTATCTACTGAATATCCAGAAGACATGGGTTCTGCTGTTCTATTAAAATTTATTACAAATATACCTGTACAGACTATTTGTATACTTCTACATGCAAAATATTTATAACAAAATGAACATGGAAAGCCAATTAAATAAAACAAATAGGAATATTCCTTTGGCAATACCCGAAGGCACTAGATTCAACAACATTTAATAACCCATATATCTATCAAATTATATCTTACTATACTTCACTACCCTAAATTGCTATATTTCCTGGGGCCTAATATACCCAAACATTGTAGCTACCGAGTTATAGGACCTACTATTTCAAACTAACCCCTCACACTGAAAACTTTCTTTGTTGCCTTGCTTACTAATTTTTTCAACCATTTTGCTGTCACTTTACCTAAATAAATGCCAATTTCCACCATGTCTTTTCTTGATTTAACGAACATCTTTTCTCTGTAATTATGATAAATTGGGCCATCTCTGCATTCCCAGCTTCTCCTTAAGAACGTTAATTTCCTCACATTCTAATAATATATGCTAATCATTATCTTTCTGGCTACACAATGGACATTTATCCAACTTCCCCATGCTCTTAAACCCTTCAAATTCACAACCCTTGTTTTTGCCCATGCAAAGTCGTCTGTTGCTGCTTTATCACATATTTCAATACATTTTTTCCTGTTCCTGACCCCTTTCATTTCTCTGTATACACTCAATGACTTTTTGAAATTAAAACTGGCAAATGTTTCTTATCATCAATTCTTAACCTAATTTCATTCCAGAAACCCCTTCCTAATGACCCCTTGTTGTCCACATATCTCCAAAACCAATTTTTTCTAGAAGCTTCTTGTGGCTGAATGTGTGTTTAAATTTTATGAACTTATAACCTCTTCTGAGTCGGAATATTAGAACACTCTTTATGATTACACTTAAATGAGATTTACTCAGGACATGTTTTGTGGACCTTTTTTTCCACATCATCAGTTGTTCACGACTAATGGATTATTCGTCATTTATGGACTTGTTTGGGTAAAGGTGTGTATCCACATTGTGGCAGCAGTTTGGTTTGTTTATTGTCAACTTTTCATCAACTGTCTCATTTTTTTTTAAAACACTGTTCTCCATCATTCTTGCCAAATAGCAGAAACATTAAATCTGACGCTGTTCACCGCTTCTTGTAATTTTCATTCAGCATACTGGGTACTCATCAAGCACAGTATCCAAGGGGTGTATATCAATGTTGTACAGGGTTGACCTTAAAATTTCCAGAAAGTTTTCAAATAGTTTAGAAATATGAACCAACACCCCTCACAAACCACAAGGTCCACTTGCTCACAAGTTCATCTCCCTCCACAAACTTTTGTCCCTGACCACTGTCATGAACATCTTTACAGCCATCCTAAATTTCATGCACTACTCTCAATCATATCATTTTAATGGTATCCATTCTGTTGTGAATTTCTACTGCATTATGCCCCTCTGCCTATAGAAATTGAACAAAACAGATATCTTTGTACTCCCAGAGCCAAACTTCAAAATAGTCTCTGAAATTCAGGGATATCAGATCATTAGAAATGGGGATTTACCTGAAACCCAAAATTTAAAAATTGCTGTACTTGCAAGAATATTTGTATATTCACAACAGATTTGGTATATGCCATTTAAATAAACCAAAGAAAATAGTTTTGAAAATTTGCTTAGTTTACACAGTTCCTGCATGACAAACTTATTTTGTTGTTGATAATATCATTATTCATCCATTCTTACTTAGAAAGCAAAAAAGATAAATTTTTGTCATTATGACTTACAGCCTAGTTCATCTCAAAACTTACGTAATTATCCTCAAAAAGTTCTGTATAAAACAGTAACAAAATGCTGCTTAAAAGTTACTCAAAAGCTTTATATCTGTGTTCCAAAACTCATCTGCAATTAGTAATTTTAAATTTTGAATTGTTTTTTTTTTCCTGACCTTGTGAAATGAAGGAATTCAACATTGATGTTCTGCAGTATTTATTTATTGACATAACCATTGTAATTAGGTGACATGCACAATCCATAGCTCACATTAAAAATCTCAACAACAAAATGTTGAACAACTTACTCATCTTCTCATCTAGATCTGTATAGAAGTGGGTCCTAAATTTTTTGTGTAATTGTAGTTTCAAATAGTAGGAATTTTCACAGTGAACTACAGTATAATTATGCAATTTTACGAGAAAATCAATCAAATTTTGTCCATTTACAAAATTAGCGAAATTTGAGAAATTTCCTCAGACAAGATTGCATAATTATTTGAAAGTTTCATGCATGTAAAGAGCAATGCTGTTTTATTTACAAGTGTATATGTTACAGTTAATGGATAGTTCATTTAATCAGTAAATATGTGAACATAAGATCAAGATATCAGAATAATTTACAGTTATGCTGCAGATTTTCTTCAATTACTGTATGCAGCATAACACCCAGCAACCAGTTTGGTATTTTTTTCACTTTAAAGAGACTCTGAATAGGTAATAGTTTTTTGCTAGAATGTGAACATTTTATGGATGATAACACTTACACTGTGATATACTTAATGAGAAAGCACTGATTTGACTGTAGTTATGGAAACAATGCAACCTTTGCCTTAAAAAGCTGTGCAACAAACTTATTGATAAATCTTTATATAATGTTTGTTCCGTGTTAACACATTAAATTATTATTCAGAACATTGTGTTTAGTTTGTAACCCTTTGTATCTTCCCTTATTCCTAATTTTTCCTTCTCCTGAGTGATGTAGAGTAGTGTAGAACTGGAAAGATGGGTTAATTGTTTATGTTTGCATGTCCTGCAGAAGTGTTAGAAAAGAGAGAGGGTATGGAATAAAGTAACTTAATGAACTACAGTGTTTTCACTTTCAAGGTCTGTGATATATTGTCCAATCAGGTTCATGAAATTTGCTCAAAATGTGGTCTTTTGCATGTGATATGGCCTTGCAGACATTTCATGATAACTATGTAGTATTATCCAATTACAATTGTGTGTACTTGTACGACATACTGATAAGCAATTCCTTGAATAGTGAAAAATAAGACGACCATAACTCTCCCAGTAGAAACAATTACTTTACTTTTTTGTGTTTGTAATGATGGAGGTTTTCACACAGAGCAACTTCCAGGTACACCTTCCTTTGCAATGCTTACTTCTCTGTTTTAAACATTATATTTGAGCTGTGCTATAGGAAAGAACAACTTTCCATAGGCCTTGGCTGAAGATTTGTTTGTGATTTGTCACCTCCATTTTGCTGTAGGTGGAACTGAACTTGTCTCAACTTGCATAACTCTCACAGGTGGGAGACCAAAAGTGACAACAATGAAACTAGTAGTGTGTGTGTATATTACGCATTAAGATAAAGTTAAATTTTATCACCAGAAATTATGTTTGTAAAAATATTATGACCATTTTTTATTGAACGGCCCTCTTATAATAGCTAGACATATTGACCTACTATAGAATTTAGTTTGAAATTCTATTCAAGAAAGCTGTCACATATATTAACTGCATTTGGAGTGTCAAGGAAACTGTGAATATATGAGTAAAATTGGGAACAAAATCCAATTGTAGAGTTCTATTTTACTGAATCTTTCCTATGAGTTATTTAAAAAATTCACAAATGAACTATATTAGATGAAATTTTGCTTAAGGTGGGAAAATTAAAAAACAAACTGTTTTCTATCAAAGTATTTAATTTTATCAAATAAATAAATGAGTAGGTCTTTGCTTTGCAAGGAAGTATTGAGGTCATTTAAATGGTTTGTAACATGTGTAAGAAAAGCCAAATAGGGTCAGTTAGCGGGGAAAAATATATTTTTTTTTTTAAATCTGAGTAAACTAATTTCTTCAATCAGAGAAAGAAAAAAACTTTGCAGCATTTTTCGAGGAGTCGACCATATGATCTGACAAAAATAAGATATATCTGCATGTAATTTATCAAGAGATTCAAAGTTCCCTGAACTGTCAGCACTGTCATCTTACTCTGCCCTTTATTCTGCCATGTATTCTTCCTTTAGGGTGAGGTGTTTACTAATTTCTGTTTATAGTGGCATGTTGGTATGGTTTAGGGTTGAAGTATTTATTCTTTATGTGTGATTTCCTATATATACCAAATGAATTATATTGTTTCTTCTGCAGATTTTAAGGTTCAAAAAGGACAAACATCGTTTTGCTTCAGTTTCTATAGCAAACTTAGTGCTTTGATCTTGCAGATTTAATAGTTTTAAGGCATTCTCTGTTTTTTTAGTACTATTGTAAATATGTTATCCACATAGCAAAATCAGGTTTTTAAGATTATTGAAAATGCCTTGGTAATGTTTCCTGCCACTATACACATGAACTAATTTGCCACAAATGAAGTTAGGAGATTACCCATAGTTAGTAGATAAGAAAGACATTTGAAGAGACACAGATAAAAAAAACATTGCCATGATAAAGAAGGACAAAAGTTTTAAATTCACTCACCATCCATGGGTAAACAGGGCATTCATGAAAAAACTTTGCTATTGTGTTGACCACACAAAATAAGTTTGGGAATCTTTTGAATAGAATCATAAATATTGTCATTCCATCCAACAAAATGGCAGAAGCATATCAGATAGATTGTTTGGATTGTAATCAGATACATATAGGCAGAACTATAAGACAAGGAGAAAGAACACTTTAGGTATGTAAGATGAATCAACAGTTGCAAATCATTTTTGGGTGTACAATCATGACTCACAAAAGAAACTGAACTGCTGAAAGCTACAAATAGTCCCAGGGAATTAGCAATATGGGAAAAGATTTTCATTTTAAAGAATGAGTATCAAGTTATGAATTTTGACATCCCACCAAAGGACTTCCTTTTTTGCTGTACATTGGAACCACCAGAGGTCTCATCCTCACTTGCCAGCATCAGTTGGTCCCCAGCTGAAAATGAAATTGAAAGCTCTTTAAACATGTTTCGGATTTTAAACAAGTGAGGTATAATAGTGTTACTATGCCGACTGCTATGATCAAATGATAAATTGCTTCACTGTTAGTTCTTCATTAAATTTTTATTACTCTCAATCCTTTAACAATTGTTATTCCACGTTAGAACTCACATTATCTCCTTAATAATCACTTTTAATTCTTCTCCATCTTTTCAACAGTATGTACTTAAATATTTCATGGAAACAAGTTGACATTATGACAGTAAGATTGAAATCCATAAAAATTAGGACTTCTGGTGACATAAGACCAAAATTTGAGGGTTATTAAATTAAGTTTTTTTTTTTTGGGGGGGGGCAACATACCTTTACTCATCCTCATAATTTTGAAGATGTTTGTCAGTATTCTCCAAATGTTAGGCCATGTGAAGCAAAGTATTGGACATTAGACAACATGAAAATAAATTATAGCTATAAAATATTTTGGACATAATTGAAGAGCAAAAATTGAAATGGTTTGGTCCTGTGAAAAGGATGAGGAACTTAAAATGATACTGGAGTAGAATGCTGAAGACAGAAGAAAAGAACAGTGGATGGAGTTAGGGGGGGAACTTAACACAAGAAGAAGATAGAAATTTGCATAGGAGCAAAATTACTTTGTGTTGAAGAAAAACTACTGTACTGTAGAACAGTCTTATAAAGTAATAATAATTTATTTCCTTAAGGCTTTTGGCCTAGCTGCATTGTCTTGCTTGTATAGTGCAGTATTGCAGGAGGACTATTCCACTGGTTGCCACCACACAGCATTTCGATCAGGGGCCACTAACTCTCTTCAGTCAGCTTCCCAATTGTCCATATTCCAGGTACAACATTCCTAAACAAGTACCAAGGAAGCCGTCCATAATACTATTGCTCACTGCTTTGTGTAGCAAAGGCAGTGCAATTGTTGAGTGGATAGACCAAGGCTTTGATGCCAGTGGCTATATGTAGAGTTTTGGCAGCTTAAGCAGCAACTGGAGAGGCTTGTTCTGGTTTCCCCAGACACTTTATCTTCATGTTCATCATATCATCCAATCTGGGAATAGGTGTGCTGGCTCCTATGCCCATGATTTTGATGACAGGCAGATGAGTATTGGCCAGCCCTAATTGAATTAAACTCAAAACAATTAATTGCTTTACAAATGGGAATATGCAAGTAATAATATAACTGTTTGTCTTCTTGTGGTATGAAGGACAACAATGAAACTCCTATTAATAAACATTTCTGCTCCTCTTTTTCAGTATTCCAATTTTTTAAGAAAACTGATTTTAAAAAGAGCTTGCGGCTTGGAAGAAGTTGCAAAGTGTTGTAACCCATTAGCATCCGGGAAACTATACTTTCGTTGTAGACTCAGGGTCATGGGTTCAAAGCTAGTCAGGGTTGATGGATTTTTTAGCTTGTAAAAATCCTAAATATGTCCTCCTTTGGAAGGGAAGTAAACCAGTTGGTCCTATATCAAAGATTTATGGCACGTGAAAAAACTTAAGCTTGAAAGAACAGGCCTCTGAGCAAAATTTATTGACTGTTTCCCACCTTGAATTGAGTGGGAAGTTCTATGACCAGAGGTGCTAAAGGATATTCTTAAATAAACATAATGATAATATTAATATTAATGGATACCTACCAGTTATATTTGTATCTTTCCTTACTCTTATATCCATGTGCACTGAAGTCTTTTATCAGAGCTAGGGAATAATACATCATTCCTTTCAGAGATAAAAGTCATCATGATTTGTTACCTACACAATAATAGTTTTAATATTAATTATCTAATCAGCACTTAGTATTGCTTTTCAACAATGAAATTAAATAATTATAGATATTTGGATCTGCATAGGTTGTAATGGCCGATTTATTTTACTTTTTGATATATCAGTTGCTGACAAGATTGTGGTTGGTTGCTAGTGGTCATTGGGATGCTGATATGTATAATTTTTTTCTTAGCTTCCCAATAAAGAGCTTCCAAATTAATTTTTATTTGTGTGATGCTATCGAGTTGACTGCATTTCAGTTGATGTTCTTTGTTTAGGATAGTATTCATGTTCTTACACAGTGGGCAGTGACTGTTCCAATTAATTTCATCCTTAAGCATGTTCTGACAGGCAATCATGCCTAAAGTTTTGGGCAACTCCAATTTTTCTTGGTTTCAATAAAAGATCTTTGAAAGTCTTTAAATCTTCATATGGTTTTTCCTTTTAAGTTTTTGTTGGATATTTTGTTTAGTTATTAATATTTTTATGAGTTTCAATTTAGAAGGAAATTCTAGTTCAAAAGATGGTTTTAATTTTATACTGACTCCTTTTTATGTCAAAGTATGAGCAATCTTGTTCCATTCATTCCCATATGGCTAGGGATCCATTGTTAAACTATTTCTGTTTGGTTCTGTTGGATCTAAACATTAGATTTTGTAAAGCTGATCTAATTGGATTATTTTGCCTATTCCAAATGCTGCTTCTCCATATTTAAGAGATCCATCTGTATATTCTCTACACCATATATCAATCAGATAATAATTATTTATTGTACTAAGTGCTGTAAATCTTAATACTTCAGGTAGATCGTCCTTCTTGGAGACCATTGTATCCACATTTAGTTTCATATTTATGTCTATATATTGTAAAGGGTTAGTTGTGTTTTTTAGGTTTAGTGCTTATTTTTTTCTTTCTATAGGTAATTTCTTTGCATTAACAGCAACAGAAAAAACAGGATCTCAAAAATATAAATGAAATATATAAATCTTAATTTTAAAGAGTAATTTAAATTAAAATTTGAAAGACAACAGTAAATTATAACAATAATTAGAATTAGAGCATGTTATACAGTTAATAACATAATACAAGCAATATGTAAAAATAAATGTTGAGTTTCTGAATGTCTGCTGATACAGGGGTAGGTAGCTTGTTTTTTACTATGACACACACCTGCGCGCGCGCGCGCACACACACACACACCACTAAACTGCATTTCTATCATATTGTTGATTTTCAAATTATGAAATTAACAAAAAGGTTAATGTACTTGAAAATTGTATCAAAGTTGTGGTATTAGTTCATTCATCTGGAATATAGCTGTTAGCTTTAACTCTTATATGAAAACAATTGTTTGTTTCATTCAAAATAACAATTAGTTGCTTTAATAATCAAGTAAGTGATTATTTTGCCGATACAGTTGTGATCTCCAGCTGAAACTGTCTGCGATAACCTTGAAATGAAGCTGGTGCTTTGAACACGTCTTTATTAACATCAATTTGTAAGCATGAAATAATCTCTTGATATGTAAATATAACATTTAATTTCGTGTCGGAACCAATACAGTGAAGCCACTATTTTGTTTTAATTATCTAGTGAGTCGATTTGATAATCTATTGCTCCACTTACTGTTGAATTATGCAAAACTAGTTTCATAGGCTTTTGCCTGCATCTCAGTTGCGAGTCGACTATCGGCTTCGTTGTTGGTTGGCTGGACTTGGTGTAGCTCTCGTGGACTTTTTATGAACTTCTGGATTAATTTGTCTTCTGCTGGGATCTCAAATTCATAACCTTATCCTCATATTTTTTGTATTAATTTTTTTTCATATTGGTGTTCATAAATGTGTGTAGGTTACTACCATGCACATTTCATTAATAATAATAATAATAATAATAATAATAATAATAATAATAATAATAATAACAACAACAACAACAACAATACTTTCATTGAAATTAGTCATTTTCCTGCATTCAGGAAAAAAAAATTGTTAATTAAATAATCAAAATGGTTTCCAAATAATCAAACAATCTACTAATAAATTTTTTTCATTAATTTATTCCATGACTAACATACCCCATTCTGCATGCCTTGGAAGAAGATGTGCATAACTTTGTAAGCATCACCTGTTGACGAATATGAAGAGGTTGCAATTAAGAAATGGGCAAATTTGTAAATTAATTATATTCCATATTGTGACCTGTATAATATTTATATTACAAAGTTAATTTATTTTTATTAAAAATATCACTCACTGCACACAGTCATGCCCCAAAAAAGTGTTAATGGAAGTGACGATTAAATCACCTTTATCTTAATGATTGAAATTTGGTCACCTAAGTAACATACCGGAATGCTTGGTGCTTTCTTCACAGTTTAAGATAGAGGTACTTACCTAGTGTGTAAGAGCAAAAAGAGTTGTTTTAAAGATACACAGATCCTCCAAGTTCTTTTAGACATTAATTGACAAGATGTTGTATATTTATAACAGATTTTAGCCTTATAAGGTGTTTAGTTTACAAAAGGAGTAATGTTGTTTGCATAAATGCATATTTTCAAACAGAGAAAAATGGATTTAATATAAGCATTATTTTTACTAAGATATTTAATTTCATTAGGAGGTATAAAAAACTAGACCTTAATAGTTATTGGTTATAAAATTACTTTGATAACATGCATCTCCTTAAGGATTTTATATAAGGTTTTAAACTTTTCAAGCATTTTTTTAGGATATTAGAGAAAATCTTCTTTTCAGTTACTGTTCATGAAGTCACAATATAATTCTGAATATTAAAGTAAAGGTGAACCAACATCATTAAGCGTATTTTCACTGACAATTGACATAGCAGCATTTACATACATTTATACACATAACATAAATTACACCTTATTAGCTCAATAATCTAAACATCTGCACAAGTTACAGTTTGAATAGGTTTTCAATTTTAATATTTAATATACATGAAGAATGTTTGTAATTTACTATACATGAAACATGAATTAAATCTACAAATTGTGGTGCTTAGTCCCTGATTTTCAGGCTGAGAAATGTTGCAGTAACAAGTGTGTATTATATTTGCTTCTCTGAGAATGATATTGCCTACCGTACCAAGTTTGATAAACAAAAATGACCCTTTGCCTTCATCACCTGCTCTTAAACATTGGTGAAAACATTTCCGTACGGCTAATTGCCCTGGACTCACATCATTGAAAAGGGTTGCCATTGTAATTTGGATATACAGGCTAGAAATTCCCACACCAACTAATTAATCTAATGTGCGTACTTGCCAAAAAGCTCTAAATGAGCGTTATTTGAAAATGCAAAAATATGTTGGTTGTCATATTGTGGCATATAGGGGGCTGATATGTCGCGATCTCGCCCAGCTAGTGTTCCGTACTTATTTCATTAACTGGAGAGCGACTGGGGGCGTAACTAATCTAACGCAATTCTAACCATCATGAATTAAACTTAAACAAAAACAAGAGAGTAATGGGCCAAGGTGTGCTATATAATTATAAATATTTTCTCTAATTTAGATCATACCTTTATTACCTTGTGTAAAGTTGTTATGAAATAGACAGATACATCTTAAAGGTGATTTTCTCGGGACCTAAGGTGCAACATTCACTCTCTTCAAGCTTCTACACTTGTCTCTCTAAGAAGGCCGTTAAAACACTATCACTTCTGCTAGCCACGCATGCGCAGACTCTTAATTTTCTCACAAAATCTTTGCCATCCGTCATTTCCGTTTCTTAGCGAACTTAATCTTACAATGCACTTCCTCGCATTGTCACCCCCCTATATACCCCAATATTTAATATTCGAAACACACCATCGTTTCCGGTTAAACCGAAGTAGAAAAATATGGTAATAAATTTTTTTATTTCTCAGAGTTTCATGTCAATGAAACATATGGCTCGGTTATTTAGGTGATGCGGTACTTTCTGACCATGTATAAGTGATGAGGTGGCCGCCCAGAATAGCTGACATTGTTCGAACCCTCATTTTGCAGAGTTAATGTATCTACAAAACGTTGATGAGAAAGTTTTTATTGTAAAGCAGTTGGCAATGTGTTCAGTTTTTCTTAAAGAGTGCTTTGTTTCTGAAGTAGTCAATTACATTTTTAAATTGTGGCATCAAAGTAGCACTTTTTGTGCCACTTAGCTGTAACTTGTACACAGTATGTGTCATAAAGAAAAAACTTCAGTTTTTATCCTGTTGGCAATAAGAAGAATTTCTGGTATACCTAATTGTTGTGATAGATTTTTTTCTGGAAATCAAATAGCACCGAAGAATGCTAAATTAGAATGAAATTTAATAATTGCAAAATATAAAATGCAAGTCTTTATAAATGTTCTGTTATTTAAATACAGGGAATTTATGAAATAAGCACTTTAAACATTATTTCCTGAACCAAAAAATAGTAGGGGTCTTTCTTGATAACACCCAGGTTGCAGAGGATTGGATTGTTCGGGTCGAGAAAACCATTTGGGTACTTTGTGCCTACGTCCCTATTGGAAGGGATGCAGTGAGGGAGACACTGGGGAGTGAGGCACGTGCATCGGTCCCTAACAGTGTTTTCTAATAGGACACCCTGACATAGCCCACCTTAGAATGCCCGCTTTCACAGGACGCTGGGGTACAGACTTTTCCAAGGCGCAAGCCACTGTGCACTGCACACAACAACAGCCCAACCCGCTCTGGCACTTTCGACCCTGAACAAAATTGAATGAAATGCTGGAGAGCGTAAAATTTACGGAAGTACAAACCATCCTTGCAACCGATTAAGCAACCAGGGGAAATGACAAACAGCCACGGTCAAAATGGTCGGCCCTTGAGTCTGGAATCTCCCGAATGCAAACACGAAACGTTACCTCATGAGCTACCTCGCTTGTGATTAAGGTGGAAACAGGCACCAAGTTAGGTCATAAGGATTTAATTGTTTAACAGAATAATGACAAGTCGGTTTAAAGTTATCATCACTGTCAGCACGTGTCGCTATTTGGGGTAGTTTAGTTGTCAAGGTAAAATATCTTAACGAATGCTTCAATGGCCATTTCTATTATTCCAGGGATAAACGTGCCTCTTGTTTCATCAACTTTTTATATTTCCTTTGTCATATGTTCTAATAATTTAAGTTTTTATACACACTTGTAGAACTTACATCACAAAATACTATTAATGTACATTTAAAAACTAGAAATCTCTGAATTAACAGCCTGGAAATCTGAACTTTACATAAAATGTATATTTAAAACTAAGTTATATTAGGTGCTTTATATTTTGTTAAAACTTTTTAGGATGGAATTACTCTTCTATAGCTCTGCAGTCAGTCTTAAAATACTGTTTTTGTTTTGTTTAATGCACTTGATCTCATTAATATTCACGATGGTGTTAAAATATAAATTGAATCATTCTCTGTGAAATGATTCTGAGGTATTAAGTCATAGAATATAATAAGCGTAACTTGTTTTAATATTCTGAATGTTAATAGACTATAAATGTCCTTGCATTATTTTTTATAAAATAATAACAATTTCACTTTTTTCCTTGGAATAAAACTTGCACCACTTTGCACAAAGCAGAAATCAACAATTTAAAAAGAACTAAAAGTGCAGTAAAACCAGAATATATAAATGGCGAACATAAAAATAACTAAATTTCTATGTTGAGAAGGCACAGCCAGCTCTATCCCTAGGTACCGGGTTCAATTCGCAGATCTTTTATTGTGTTCATGATCTGGTTAGCGACTCCGCTGCTGCAGTTGCGAATTAAAAAGAGGGTTCAGTGTCAAAAAGAACGCTTTTCTATGGAACAATTTTTTTCGATTGATTAATTTGGTTTATTTACGGACGCTCTTTAACATCTCAGGTCATCAGCGTCCCATTCAATTCATCGTGCCTTAAATGTAGGACACGGAACCCACGGCTGTCAACCTCAAGCCTGAAAGAAGAGACCTCTGAGCAAAATTTGTCGGCCGTTTCACGCCCTGAATTGAATGGGACGCTGATGACCTGAGATGTTAAAGAGCGTCCGTAAATAAAACATCAACAAGACTGCACATTTTGTATGCCTGGGCTTCATATGCTGCCGACATTGTGCCAGTTTTTATGCTTGTGACTTTCCAACTGCAGAACGAAAAACACATTAATTAACGTTGAATGTGTACACAACAACATGATATATCTGTATAGTGAAAAATGCGTATAATATTTAAGTACGGAATGTCTTATGTGCATTCAATAATTTTGTGAGTATTCCAGAGGGAATTTAGAAAACTCCACGTCTCTGTTATCACGTACATTATTAAAGTCACAATTACAAAACTTTTAATATAACATTACAGAACAGTTTTCATTATATATCTATCATAAAGAGTCTCCGTTAAATTTGATATCCCATTTCTCAGCCCACCATTTACAAAAGCCGTGCTTTTACACTGGTTTTGTTTACATGTCTTTAGAAACGTTTATCGACATAAAAAAAAAAACAAATGCTTATAAGTATTCTAAATAATAATTAGAATTTCCATAATTATTATTTATCATCATTTTAAATTCTGCTAAATGTAAGGAAATGGGTAAAGATAAATTGCGTAAATAATTTCTTAGATAGTAAATAAAATTGTAATTTGAAAATTGAAAAAAAAAAAAGTTTTTTAAGTACGTTATAAAATTCTGTTATAATAAATGGTAAAATTTCTGTGCAATTATTTATGTCTGAATATTTAAACAAAAACTGGACGGCCGTATTCTTAAAAATTAATGAATATTGAATATGGAGCATAAGTGGAATTCTAACATCTCTACCAACTTTCCAAATATATTAAAATGTAATATTTACATGCATTATATATCTTTAATTTGTTCTTTTCTATATTTTATGTAACCGTGTACATAAATGAACAAACAAACTCTTCTTCTCATCGCCTGCCTCAGCGACCTTTACTTCCTTTACCTTTATCTCATGACGTCATTAATAGAGTGCAGTTTTCCATTTGATCCGCATGCCTTCGCCGGTCGCCTATCACGCGGCTTCCTAGATCAAAAACGCCACCTCTCATTTAAGCAGCTTCCCAATTTAAGCAGCCCGTTCTGATCCTCCCGAACTTAGAAACATTCCTAAGATGGTACCGAGAATCGAACCCGGTCTATCGACCAGCAATCCGTAACGCTAATCACTAGTCCAAGAGAATAAATAAATAAATAAATTATTGTCACATAAAGCTACTCTTGTTTCATTAACATTATACTTCTGATGTCGAACTGTTGCAGTATATCCACACAAAGATATTCTGTCCTTCACAGGTTCCAAGTTCGGAGTGATAAACTTTTTCTACATTTTTCAAAATTACACATAAAATTTTTTTGACATATTGATTTAAATTTTTAAACTATGTTATAGTTCCATTCTAGTCTGTAAAGGTTAACGTCGACATAACTTCAACAAATACCCTTTCATAACTCAATACATTGCTGCTTGACCAGCATGAATTTTCCAGATAGTGTCTGAAGGGCATTTAACATTTTAAAACTTCGGACCCTTAGTAGCTGATATCAGGTTTTCTAGCGTTCGGACAGCCAATAGCTGGTAAAATTTGTAGTTTCGATGCATTGCCATAGAATATTCAGATCTGAAGTATCTGAGACTGAATGTCATTTTTAATGTCAAAACAAAACATTTGAATAGCCATGTGAAATTGCCACCTCAGAAACATTTGCTTCGTCAGAGAAAGACCCTGATATATAGTGGACACAGCTTAGTTAAGGCACTGTGTTTCCATTGTCAGCTCATTAGAGCTAAGGCTGTTATTTAAATATATATGTTTAACATTTCATACACTTTTTATCCATACCAAAATATAGGTAAACATTTACAAGTGATCAACATGTTTATACATTTTGTTGAGGGTAACATTGAAGAGAATTTCTCATATTCATTGTACTTGAACCTGGATCACTTTCCGTTTTCCTTCTATTGCCTGTAATAATTAACTTAAATGTTTTTAATTGATCATTACCGGGCTATAAGCAAGACTTGCAATACGTTACTAGTCAATAAACAATGTCTGCGCCACAACTCTCCCAATAACAGTTCATTACTCTGCCTCTCCACACTTTCAGTATGCTGATGATAGCGTCGGCAAAAGCTGTGCTTTTAAACTAACGACCGCAGGAAATTAGCCCGGTAATGATCAACTTCAATATTAATAACGTACCTGGAAACTTTAACGAAAATACTTAACATATTAATGAAGTTAAGGGGAGATGATGACTGGATGTGCAAACCTTTTCTATTTAGTTCTTAAATGTGTTATAAAATAATTTTCTATTTTATGAAACAGTAATACAGATTAAGAAATGTAAACCTTGATAATTGTGATACGAGTAGGTACAGTAAATCAGAGTATGGCATATGTTTAATTTATTAGTAGTTGTAGCTTCATTATAACTTTATAGTAACATATTACTCAGCGTTTCCCCTCCCGTTTATGCTATTGGCTGTAGAAGTTACTGCCTCACTGACTCGGCGGTTATTTTTGTGATTTCATCGTCTGTTGTGTTTGTATTCTTTCATAAACGCATTAGTTCTTGAAAAGGGCAAAGAAAAATATATTATATATATATATATATATATATATATATAAAATAAAAATAAAGTAACACTATTAACAATGTAACAAATTAACAGTAATTATAATAGTACAAAAGGATAAAACACTAGAAAAAGTCACACTTCAGATCACTATATTTCGGGCTCGTGGATTCCTTCTATGGCAAGAAGACAAGACTATTGTACTATTATATTTAATACATCTAATACAATGACATCTATCCAAGGTAATGTTATGAAATTTTGGTTCAACAAATATAAGTATCCTATATATATAAAATATGATTCCTTCACGTATAAGTAACAAAAAGAAATAGAAGAGCGTACAAATAATGGAATATGTTCATTTGATAAGCGGCACTACTTCGCGAACTAATTTGGGAGTAAAGAGCCCGTCAGCCAATCAAATTTCTTACGCCACGTGCTTTTATTGGCATTCGCTGTAAACTTATGATGAACAGACCATAGATAGTTGGTACCATGCGTCAGAGACCATAAGCTAGTACTTCTTTCGGTTAGGTTGGTCATGCCTTATGTTGGCGATACTTTACTTTTTTCCCTATAGGTGCAAAATTACGAAGTTGCTGCGAAATTATAACCATGTAAACGTTGCTAAAGCTATTGCTATTAATAATTTTAACTTATAAATTGTTAATTCCATTAATGCTGCTAATAAGTGATTTAGAATATATAATGTAAGTAAACTGAAATAATAATTGCAGCATATGTGGCATCGTTTCAACTTTATATGAGCACGCATTCAATTTTAGAATTACAAACATGTCATCATCTTCACTTAACTTTGAACATATTTCTTCAAAGAGCAGACTGGAAAATGGAAATACACTAATGCAAATTGAAAAAGTCTGTAAATAATTACAAAACATTATGTGTATAGATTTGAATTACGTCAGTCAAACGAACAACTTTAACAATGTCACCTACGCAATAGTATTGTGTTAAGCGGTAAATTGTAACTTTAGCTTAACATAAATATATACTTTTCAGAAACTATATTAAAAGAAAGCTATAACTATTCTCCAATTTCCTTTTTGTTTACTATTCATTCTGTTTATCTGCAACATATGCACAATAAGCTTTCTCTTTGTTGCTTAAAGCTTAAGGTTAAATGCGCACATTGCACAGAAGTTGCACGCTGGCGTCGCGCAGTTTTGGTTTCTTCCTCATGTGAAGAGTAATTCCATGTTTGGCGACATTCCTTCCTTCTCTCCTGATTATTAAACGAAAGTTGAACAAGAATGAAACATTGATTGGTGCATACATAATGAAGCTTTTTACACTATCGAGCTCGTGCATTTCAATGCAGCACTAAATAGAAAACAGGATAAGCAGCCAGTAGCACAAGATACGGAACCGGCAATGTGTTAGGAAATCCTCCTGAAAACAAACGATTATGTTTTATTAGAAAACACTAACCGAATTTGCAATTATTATTGCATTATAGATCATACTGGAAAGTTATTTTATATATAATAAAGTGCACATTGATATGAGGTTCATGCATATAAATTGTGTTTAATTAAAATGCTAAGTGGAAGTCTAGCCCGTTTAATAAATTACGCCAACATAAAAATCTGCATTAACAAAAGCAAGAAAGAAACAATCTTCATATTACAAACATTCTCAGAAATAAAATATTAGGTATGCTAATTCCTGTATCAGCATTATGCATTTATAATAACACGTGGATTATCCAATAAAGAATTATCTTTTTTGACAACTACTCAAAATGTTGATGGTCTTTCTTAAAGTAGTCCCCGTTGGATGCAATGCACATGCCCCAGCGTTTGTGCAGTCTTCAAACACATGCTGGAAACCATTTTTTTTTTACAGTCCTTTAGAATGGCTTCTGCATTCTTCACCTTTGCTTCTGCTGATAGAAAGTGTCTCTCACCATAGAGAGGATGAGAGATACATTTCTCATTGCTCTTTGTGAGATATTCAGCAACATTTGCAATGTGCGACTGTGCAGCATACGGAAATCTTTTGTAAGTGTGGATATGGCCTTACACAGTTTTCAGAACATTTCTGTACTATTGCCCAGTTACATTGTGTATGCAGTTACAACACGGTGCTAAATAATTCCTTAAATATCGCAAAATAGAATGACTATAACTTTCTCAGCTGATGCAACCACGCTTGCTTTTTTGGTGTTGGTGACCACATAGGTAGAGTTTTGTTGTTTTTTCTTAAATGATGTAGCAAAGTTTCATCAGCAGTGATTACTGATTACCTCCTCATCTTCAACTGCACGCGAACGTCATTTTGTTCATAAAGCATCAGCATGGAATCTACTCTGCCTCGTGTGACATTTTCACATTTCTAAAAGTGTTCTCAATATTCTCACACAATGACAACAGCTATGCTAATGTTTTCTTCCGCTAGAACGCAAACTGGAGTGTGAGGTCCTCCTTCCTTTGAAGTTGATTGCATCTTTAAACATTTTAAAGCTGTGCTCTAGGGATGAACAAACTCGCCATGAGCCTCAGCTGAAGATTTGTTTAGACGAAAGCAGAATTTCAGAGTAGCATGTTGTTCGTACGTAAGCGGAACTGAACATGTCTCAGCTTGCACACCTCTCACAGGCGGGAACGAAGGTGACTACAGGGAAACACGTGCACATTAGGCTAACAAAATATTGTAAAGTTACAATATTTTAGGAAAAGAAATTATGCACGTATCAAAAATGTTATAATTAATTATTGAATAGGCCTCTTATAATTGCACCGCCTTTATTCTGTCTCATCTTTTTTTCAAAGTTCAATTTTGAAAGCTGCTGAAGTCGCGTGGTGGCATGTCAGGACTATGTGCTTGACGTATTATCGAGGACGAGCGTTGGGTTTTACTCTGCTTTGAGCGACTATCATCGCAAGTTTCCAAACTTAATTGTCCTTCACTTTCTGACATACTCATTTAGTGAAGCCCCTACAGAACATGAATGTCTTCGGAAACCCCCAAAGTTGTCCTGGGGTGAAATTCATTTACGCACCACCTCTGCCTACTTAATGCGAATGAATGTTTAGGAATATTCTGTCTCCCTGTAAGTCGCTCATGGTTTCTGTCACTACTGTTGCTGGACGCTCCGTCTGAACTCTGCAAACCAATTATAGACTGCTATATTTGAAACAGATTCTGCTGTAATTTCTCCAGGCATTCTTGTTGGCTGAGGCCGCACGAAAATATTCCCAAGCCACCTCCAACTAAGACAAGCGCGCGACCACAATGAACATTTTGGGGATAACTGCAAGAGTGCAGGGCACTATTATCTGTGAGGGTTTGGGAGCATTGCGCAGTGGACAAGGAAAGTCACGTGCCAAGTTCAACCAATAAGCATATCATTTGAAGTCGAGATTCTGGTGTGTTCTGTTGTTTGCAAGCTGATGTGGCTTTTCCATGGTTTTCTTTCAGTTTGTTACTCTCGTTTCTGTTTTAAAAGACGAGGGAAATAAAACATGGATCAGGTAACACGTAAAACGTGTCGTTTTGCATAAACAAGCATGTAAAATGTGTGCCAGTTTTTTAATAAGGGGAAGACACATAGCACGTGGCCGGCAGCTCAGCTTCCGGTGCTGCCAAGTGCCAAGAATACTCGGTTGAAGCCTGGGGTGTTGTGTTGTTCTGAGAACTGTGCAGAAAAATGCAAAAAAGCAATGCTATCTTTGAACAACATGGTTCTGTTCTATTTGTATCATTAGAGAAAACCGGAAAACTTCTTTCATTTGTCTACCTGAATCTTTTTGAACAAAGTCCCATCTTCCCATGAAATATTTCTTGCATTGATAGATTTTAATACTACCTTTTCCCATGACTAATTCATATACAGTTGAAGTGCATGCTTCCAGATCACGGAGATTTAGCATCATCTCTCTCTCTCTCTGTGCAGGAGCTGCGGACTCTAACCACTACACGCTCTTTTCAATGTTGGCAACAGGAAACTTGTCATCCTATGTTAGATGTATTGAAGAAGCATGCTGTAATAATCACTGCAGAAGTAGTTAATGTCTAAGGAAGCCCAGCAACTTTGTTTCTGCTCTAGATCTTCTAAAGATGGCCGTACTTACGGTTACACTCCATGTCCTCTTCCTCGAAGCCCATCTTACAGAGACAAGTCCTCTCTGGAGACCTGTTGGCGGACCCTGTGGAATTGATCATGGTACATTCCGCGCCGTCTATGCAGTCCACATCCGAGGAACAAGTTGAGTGCAGAGCTGCAGAAAATAAAATGAATAAATCAAAATATGTTACTGAGAAACTGAGTGAGAGTTTCTGAAAACTTTACCCCCGCTTTCTGGTATCTGATAAAAAAGTATCGGCGATACAGAATAAAGTGCTGTGTTCATAGTCTGACCTACTCCTCGGTCTCCCATCGCTATGATTGACGATTAAGGCTTAGATATCCATTGTTGAATTTCTATGTGCATTTTTACTAACAATACTACACTGTTTGTTGTCATTTTCTCAGTTTACATTGCATAGACTATTTCTAGTTGAGTCATTGTGGTGACAAGATGGACAAAGGAGTGCAATTAATTATTAGACATAGACTCTAGAACAGGTTTCCATCATCCACAATTTCAAGAGTAATAAATAAATACAGTGAGAAAGGATGAAAGAAAGAGACAGGAAAATGCCATCTACCCCAAAATAGGAAAGGATACAAAAAGGATTGGTTTCAGTGATCTTTGACATCATCCTCAGAACTGAAGCGACAGGAAAGAATGTGTGACGTCTGAGTGACCTGCAGAACTTCCTACCTGTCGACCCACAAAGAAACCTTTGCTGACAGAAGCGACTACAGCATGGAGAGCAGTGGAATGGGGTAAATTTTTAAAATGAAATTTAACCTGCACATCTCCGTGTGCGTATGTCCTGCTGCCTTCATGCGTAACACAAACAACGAAGCATCTGGGGGTGGATTTCCAGCCACGGCACAGGTCGTATAAACTTCGTTAATGACTGGCATCCTTGAAAACAAATGAATGCGTACAGTGCGAGATCATTTTGGCAATCCTTCAAGCTGTGTTTCTCAAATGACTCTATTTTGATTAATGTTTGTATTAAATTGGAATATTGATGCAATTATTTCAGGTAAAAGCAATGAAGGTGAAATAGCCCTGATCTGAATTCCCTGAAGAACTGCTAGAAGGTTATGGAGAATGTTGTTGCAAGAAACGAGCCAAGCAATAAAAGAGAACGCCAGGAGACAGTTGTGGTTTTGAAGTGGCTCAGGAGTACATTAATAATTTGATTTTCTCAATGTCCAAACGACACCAGGATGCAGGTGTTAGACAAACAAAGTACTAATGAAAATAATGTATTCGATAAGGCAGTTGAATTTTCTAAAAGTTGAAATGTTTCACTGACTAATGTTTAACCACCTGCCTTTAACATAACAGGCTAACATTCCATTGCTCAAGTAATTTTTATGTTCTGTTCTCTATGTTGGTCACTGAAGTAAAACAGACGAAGGTAAATGTTTCGATAAATACGACCTCATCTTCTACGTCAGCTGATAAACAAGGAAAGGCGTGTAGTGGAAAATAAAATAGTAGTAATTGTTCTTCCCAAGTATGGGAAGACGTTTCCAAGTTTCTGAAACAATAAATGTTTTTGAAATTATTTTGTTTAACGCACCATGCGAGATATTGCGCACCATGCGAGGACTTCAATGGTAGTTAAATAAAGTGCGGAGTGAGCTCACTAAAGTACTGTAGAGTGTTCAAGTTGCTGCTTCTTGAAGAACAATTTTTGCATTTGGCGAGATGCCTGTTGAGTCTTGTGTTGTTATTCATTTTTTTCACCACTCAGGGACACACATTCACTCGTCTGTCAGACAAAACAATAGTATGGACTTTATCGGTCATTTCTGGCCTCACAGATGATTTTGGAGCTCCAGGAGTGGTGCATCTTCGCCACGCTTGAAGTCATTTAGCCAAAGGCAAACTTTTTCACACGAAGAGCAAGCAGACTCCATGAATGTTGTTTGCTGTTTTTCTTTCCAGAGAAAAGAATTGAACTGCACCACTAATTCCAATCTTATTCATTTTTCACCGTCACACTTGTGTTTAAACAGCTGCCAAACTGAATTAACATAAGATGACTCGTGACCATAGAAAGCAAACTTTATAATGTTGACATTGCCTTCTATCAGTATGCGAACCAAATTATTTTAACCCCCCCTCCTATAATTTAAGGACGATCAAGTTCAACATGTAACCTTCCAAAAATAAAATTTAAAATTTTGAGCGTTTATCGACTTGGGGGGGGGGGGAGGTATCCAAGTTTCAAAATGTGTTCACATTCCTTCATTGTGAACTCAGTTCTAAACAAAGAAGTACAACGTGTTTTGGTATTGCCGGTGTTTGGTTATCAGACCATCATGCAGTGCGGGAACTGCCAGAAAACCGAAACTCCACCCCTTTATGCAAACTTTTTCTGCGCCGGTGTGCAGGAATAACTGGCAGCGAGGTAAATACACCCGCAACGAAATCTCTCTGTCTGCTTTAGAATACATTAACAGCGCATACAAAGTAAAAATACCTGAGATGCTATCTTGGCAATGTCGTGACGTCATCGCAGCACGTGCGTGTCGAAACTGCGTGTGTTTACTGGCACGTCGCGGCTGCATTGCGAAAAAGTCTTGGCTTCAGAAAGTCATAAGGAGTATTTCTGTGAAGCTGGCCGTTTTATTGTTGTGTCAGTAACATTAAGTAGGTAAGAATTTATTGTGTGCACGGAAACATTAGCAGAAATATTTGGAAAATTTTGGTTCTCTCAACGAAAAGGTTTTGAAAAAATAAATATGTTTATCCACTTATTTTCTGATTAATACCTGTATCATATATTTTTCCTTTGGGCCTCTAAATAATATACAGCCTATACAGATTTACCCGTATATAATATATACAGAAGATGCCAAAAAGTATACACACTTCAAGCAACGAAACACTGGGTTTACATAACAAAACAGAAAATGGTGTTCACTAATCATCTTAAACTTTTTCAGTCACTCAAAATGACTGAGTACGTTGAACTACTGACTGAGCAACGTTTGCGAAAGTGTACTCAGCGATTGCAGCACATGCCGTTTCAATTTCTTCTCGAAGTGCTGTCAGTGTAGCTGTTTTTCTACGGCATACAACATTCTTAAGAGTTCCCCATAGGTAGAAGTCCAACGGAGTTAGATCCGGAGAACGCGGCGGAAACTCTGTCGGACCTCTTCGTCCTATCCAGTGCCTTAGAAGATTGTCATCAAGGTACGCACGTACATCCCGGTGGTAATGTGGTGGTGCCCCATCCTGTTGAAAGTAAAATTTCTCATTTCCACAGAGTGTTTGAATGGCGGGTAAAACGGATATGTGTATCATGTTCAGGTACACTGGGTCAGTTACTGTTCCTTCAAAAAAGAATTGTCCATTTAGACTCCTAGAAGACAACCCACACCAAACATTAATTCCAGGTAAATTAACAGCCTTTTCCAAAATAACATGTGGATTGTTTGTACACCAGTAGACACAGTTATGCCGGTTAATAGTTCCGTTCAACTTAAATTGTGCCTCATCGGACCAAGCAACATTCCCTACGAAGGTCGGTCCTGGTGGTGTAGTGGTAACCATACTTGCCTTCTAAACCCAAGATCGTGGGTTCAAACCCGGCCTGGATCGATGGATTTTTTTCGGGCGAAAAAATCCTAAGTATGACTTCCTTCGGAAGGGAAGTAAACCGGGGTCCCGTGTCCTACATTTATGGCACGATAAAGAACCTCAAGCCTAAAAGAAGAGGCCTCTGAGCAAAATTTGTCGGCCGTTTCACGACCTGAATTGAATGGGACGCTGATGACCTGAGATGTTAAAGAGCGTCCGTAAATAAAACAAATAAAAAAAAATCCTACGAAGGTCTCAACCTCTTGCACCATGTTCCGAAACCACTCACAGTACTGGCTTCTCCGATCAGGGTCGTCTTCATTTAATGCATCAAAAAGTCTTGGGATGAAAACCTTCAACTTTGCTGTTTTAATAATACGACGTACGCTGGTTCTGCTAATCCCAGCCTGACGTTCACAGTTCTTTGTAGATTTCTGCGGGGAGTGCTCAAAACGTTCCAATACCATAGCCGAGGTCGCGGGGCTTGTTGCTGTGCGACGTCTCCCAGATCTGCCCTTGTGAACATCACAAGCGGTATCATGAGTCTCAAACTTGTCTCGAATGCGTGCAATTGTTACTGGTGTTGGAG
Organism: Metallyticus violacea; assembly: GCA_030762175.1. Classification (NCBI taxonomy): domain Eukaryota; kingdom Metazoa; phylum Arthropoda; class Insecta; order Mantodea; family Metallyticidae; genus Metallyticus; species Metallyticus violacea. The sequence goes on along the minus strand of CM060845.1, from coordinate 2,130,900 downwards.
GTTCTATTCTGTACACACGTCTCCATTGTCTTTTGAACTTCAACAACATTCTCGGCTTTCCAATACCATTTCAAAATTGCTTTCAAAGGATAATCTTGGCTCCATTTTGTTGTAGCAACGTTAGCATAACATAATGTGAGTCACATCTGTTTATAGAATATCATACTACACATTACTGTTGTTTTTCAGCGCAACTTTGAAATATATTAAATAGATATTTACTATGAAAGTGTGTATACATTTTTGGCATATTATTTAGGAAATTATATATATATATATATATATATTATTCAACATGAAATAATCTATGTTTACAATAACGAAACAGCAATTACAAGATGGCAGCGCCTCTGAGTGAGTGTATAATCCTCGATTAGAGTTGTATTGTGCTGTTTTTTGTGCGCATAAGATATGGAAATCAACGAATATTCATAAAGAAATGCGTCATATCTACGATGAGAAGTGTCTATCACATCAAGCTGTTTACAGTTGGTGCGAAAGTTCTCTGAAGAGCGGACAAAACCGCACCAAGGACAACTGTAGCCGCTTCCTTTGCTTGTTTACGGTATTGCCTACCTCGACAGGTTAGGTTTTCGCAGCCGCGCATGCTGACCCCACAATACACAATGCAAAAAATGTGATATCTTGGCGTACCGTTTTAACTTTAAGAATAGAACGGACAGAGACTAAAAATTTTATCTGATTGTGGGTGTGTGTAGAACGTATGATTTATTATCAAACTAAATTTTGCCTACCATGCGTTCCCCATTATGTTGTCTGAACGTGCTTAAAGCAAAACATAGAACACAGTTTGTTCCCGTAACAAATCTTGGCCTTCTTTGTTTACTTGACCTGCTTAACTGAAAGAAAAGGCGAGGTGTGCATTTAATATTCGATGTTATGCATTTACCGTACGATATTCGGGCGTGTTTTTCTTATCTGCAGAAAATACCTTATACCTGCGTGTTATGGCGTCGTGTGTGTGTTATATTTTATTGTGAGATTAAGAGAACAACTTTAAGGCGTTTTATTTTAACCTGCCCCGGTTTTAGAAACACTTCTTGTCTTGCTTTAGGCAAACATGTTATTGCAATTTTTTATGTTTTTTTACCCTCGTAGCTGTTATCGCTATCTGTGAGTTTCTGATCACGTGAAACACCAGACACCAGTCCTGTATAGATGATTCACGGAAACGCCCTGCATTGTTACGTATTTAGAGTGAATGTATTATTACAGTGCGGTCAAGGCCACACAGGCCTCCTTCAAGGATCAATTGTTGAGTAAAACAATATTGTTTATGTTTATTTTTTCAATAAAGAACAGTTTAGCTTTTCAAAGTTATATTTATTTTGATTATGTGGTTGGGCATATTATGTGATTTAAGTTATTTTCTCAAATGTTGCACAAGTCCTATCAAAGTATATAATAAGAAAGAATTCATTTAAACTTTTTTTCAATTTGAATAATTATCTATTTTTCATAAATTTAATTAAAAAAAGTGTATGTTTATCAAGTTCTTTGAAAAGAATTGTCAGTTTCTACGTTTGGTATTTTGTAATATTTTAATGGTTCTCTTTTGTTTGGCAATGTTATTTACATGCCATGGTTATTATTATGAAATTGTGGGCATATGTCAGTCAGTTGTTAATACTAAAATGCAGGTAATGAATTTTGAGATCAGAGTACTGGAAACAGATTATAAAGCCACTATCGCGCGCGACTCGAAGAATGTCTGAAGTGCGGGAAAAGACCGTTCTTTAGTAAGCGAGTGCACAACGATGGTTTTAGCGTTTAAATAATGGAGGAGAAATAACTAAACGATTTACCTAAGGTGTGGATTATTAAAAACATACGAAGAGTTTTGGAAGAAAATTCGCAAAGAAGTACTCGTAGACTATCTGAATAATTTGGTGGCAGGTGTCGCCACACTAAGACACTTAAAAAACTTACAGAAGCTGTAGATCTGTACCTCATGAATTGACACACGAACAGCTCCAACTGTCGCATCTCATGGATGATGAAAAATTGGTACATAACCGCAACCCTGAAACCTCGATTCCCACCTGTGGAATTTTGAAGGTGAGATTCACTGAGAATTAGTTCCAAACGAGCATATAGCCGATGCGAATCTTTATTCTCAACAACTGGAAGGAGTTCATTACGTTTTGAGAAAAAGATATCCATATAAATAGTTCTCTTGCAGCAGGATCCCATGCCGCTTGAATAACGGGAAAATTCCAGGAATTGGAATACCAGCATAAAGCCCGGAATTGTTACCGCGTGTTTCGATCCATGGTCCATTTCCTGCGTGGTATAAATTTCGAAAACTTTGAAGCCTGAAAGTGGGTATCACAGAATTCTTCGCATCAAAATCCAGAGGTTGAACAATCTCCTCTCAAGACTAATGACTTTCACTTTGAATATTAGCTGATATTCTTGTCGCAATGCATTTTGCTTAAAAATGAGCATTACTTATGAAAAAGTATTTATAAATACTGAGTGGGTAAATTTAAAATGAATGTCGATTTAATTTTAGATTTCGCCTTGTCTCTCAGCCATTCCCACTTAGAAATTCCAAATGGCACCCCCATATTTTAATGATTAACTTTTAAAAAGGATGAATTTCTTAATCACATCTTTTGTTTTCTATCGTTTCTTGTTACCCTGGACTGTTGATGTCCTTTGAATTTGGATAGAATAATATTAATGGTGTGGTTTATTAATATTATTTTTTTATATCTAAAATTGTCTTTTTAACGCTCTGTTATTTCATAAGATTTAATTTCAGAAGAAAATTGAACTAAGGTTGCCATTTTGTAGAGAAATAACTAAATATCTAAAAAGTATACCGTCATCGCATTTAACATTTTGAAGTTATCAACGCCCAGAACCCCTATAAGGGGGAGGGGGCACGTAAGTGTTGTCCATGGCGCCATTATTGAAGTCCTTTCTACAATAAGTTTAGATACATTTACTTTTATAGGTCCATTTAAGAAATATTGGCTTTAAGAATTTATATGCATTACCTTCCATATGCAGAATGTTAATGAACATCACCGAAATATTTGCACACATATAGAAGGGTCTTAGACAAGCAATTTGAGATAGGGAACCCAAGTACACAGCTTTTAAACTTAATGTTAAGTCTTAAAGTTTCAAAGGGGTATGCATCCCAGTGACTTTCACAACAACAACAACAATAATAATACGTGTATTGTAGCATTGAGACGGTTAGTATTTAAAAGTGGCGATTTGGGCAATTGTATGTATAGAAAATTTAGCTTCTGCGCATGCGCAGATGGGGAAGATGTAGCGTTTTCAACAGTTTTCAGGGAGTCGAGCAATAGATTTATCATCATCATCATCATTATTATTGGCATTAATTTGTTTTCACATAATATACATTAGCGTCGGGTGAAAAAAAGCAACGAAGGATATTTTATTTCAATTGTAATTATACGAAAAGTGTTCAATGAAGAATGATATTACATTTTTTACAGGCATAATTTCTTTCACTAAAATTAACTTTACAATATTTTGTTACCTTTATGCACAGTATACACGTGGCACTAGTTTCATTGTTGACACTTCCGGTTCCAGGCTATGAGAGGTGTGCAAGTTCAGTTTCGCCCACAGTATGCTGCTCTGAAATTCTGCTTTCCATTACCTGAGACCCATACAATGTTTCAGGAGGGTTTGTATTTTCCCATAGCACAGCTTGAAGACTGATTAAAATATTTAAAGAGCTAAGCCAATCAATGTATAAAGAATGTGAATTTGGCGTTACGTTTGTGCTCTAACGGAAGACACCATTTAACACCGCTGTTGTCATTGCGAGAGAGAATTGTGGAATAACATCAAGAACTCTCTCAGAAATTCTGAAATGTCACTGGGTGCCACCCACATGATAACTGAAAAGTTGCATATGTCCACGGTGGGTTTCAAGACAGATGTGTACAGTTGAAGGTGTTACAGGAAGTTGCGGAGTTTCTTTCTGCTGATGAAACTCGGCTACATCATTTCGAGACTAAGAGCAAACAGCAAAGTTTTGTGTGATCACCACACACACACAAATAACAAAAGTGGTCGCTTCTGCTGGGTAAGTTGTGGTTATCTCATTTTTCGATACTCAAGGAATGATATACCAGCACACACAACTGTAACTGGGAAATACCACGAGATGTTCTGAAAACTCTCCAGACCACGTTCTGTGGATAATGCTCGCCAATGTGGTAGCTGAATATCTCACAAAATCATCTTAAACGTGTCTGTCACCTTCTCTATGTTCCAGAGTTAGCCCCTTTTCCTTTACCTCAAATTGGAATATTTTAATTAATCGTAGGGATAAAAGTCGCAAGAGGTTAGGACGAGAGACCGAAGAGGTTACTTGCAAGACAAACCCACGTTTTCTAGAAATATCGGCCAGGAAATAGCTGCCATCACTCAATTGAACTGTGTGTTTTTTTAAAGCGGTGCCAAACATTTATGAATCCGTGGCCTGTTTCAGCAGCTTATTTCATTAAATTGGTAAATAAAATCTTTTAAAATAATAAAGGGAACTGTTGTGTCAGCGCCACTCTACGGCAACGGGTCTCAGTTGGCTGACAGTTCATTGGATGGATTCTATTATGGAATATTTTTCTGTAGATTTCAATAGCTCCAGCTCCCGCTTTCCCATAAACCAGGGCATATCGGTAAATTGAGAGAAAATTTAACCATTCTCCATTTCTTCAATTTGTAATTTATTTGACGAGCTATTTGGATACAAAGCAAACAGCTGTTGCATGGAACTGACATATTTCGCCATTTTTTTTCTGATTTCCTATTAGCACACAAATGCAGTGGCGTGTAATCACTTGAGTCTGAAATTTTGCAGATTAACTGTATTTGGTTTAAGTATGACTTCCTGAGCACCAAATTGCAATTACTTCGGTAGCCCATAACTTCCACATTCCCTAAATTTCCTATCAAATTCGTAATCTAACATCTCTCTATATACAGTGAAAATATTTTTCTGTTGTCCTTTAACATCCTATAAAAATATTTCATTCTCGTACCTAACCTGAACTTTTCATGAAATTTGGTAAAATGAAATATTGGCTTGGGGATTCTACACATCGCGCATGTAAATTGTGTCAAAACATGGGAAACTTGACGGAATGGTGTTTCGAAATTTAGCATCAGAATAAGCCGAGGGAGTAAGGAAGTGGAACTTTATCTTGCTTAGCTGAAATAATTCTTCATGAAAGAAAACTGCAAAGAATAAGAGTTTAAGGCAAGTTATAGTATTCGTGATAATTTTCCAGCGGCAGTCTTATGTCTTGTGTTATCAGTTTGTAATCTTGCGAGTGATTAAACTAAATTGGTGCAGACTACGTCATTATCCCAAACATTTACTGGAGTCATTTCCATATTTTGTCTTACGGCGTGCATATTTATCAGCACAGAGTATTTTTTAGTTAATACAGCAGAATGACGCCAGTATTTCTCCCTGTCTCTTTGTTTCTCTATCTCCTCTTGTAGAAATTCAGAACTTAAATTTTGGACATCAATAAGAACTGAAGATCAGCTGTTTGTAATTCAAAGCAATGCTCGTGTTATCTACGAGTAGATCAGTAGTTCTTAGCCTTTACAGTACAATGTCCCTCTTTTTATTATCCTTGAAAAGACGACCCCTATTTTCAAGATAAATCAAGTCAAACAAAACTTGTAGCAAATATAACAGCTCACATTTGAGGTTTAGTTTTATAGTATGTGGAAGCCAGCCACAGTGCTGTTTGTAAAAAGTCCCCTAGAAATAAAACACGGCTGTTAAGGAACTCTTGCCTAAACTCACCAACATTTTTTTGTAACTTCACTTGAAAAGTTTTCAGAATGAACCACAGATTGCAGCAGCAGTTTCGAAGCAGTTCAGCTATCAATTCGCCATCTTCCATAGAAACGTTTGAGCAATATATACACAGATGTGTGTATATGGCGAAAATGGTAAATGACCCACGCAGCGAACAACCATAATCTGTCAGGACGTCAGAAATTATCCATAAAGTACACGACCTGATTCTGGAGAATTGCCGAAATTGCTGAAGCTCTGGGCATTTCAGGGCAACATGCCTTTAATATTTGGAGGGAAGAATTGTGCTTAAACATTATTGACAAGATGGGTGGCGCGATTGCTGACTCAGGATCAAAAGCAAATCAGAGAGTAACTCCCTCAGCAAAGGTTTGGTCCGTTTTGAGAGAAACCCCGCCGGCTTTGTTACCAGTGATGATGACACATGGGCGCACTACTACACAATAATGGAAGCACACGATACTCCACCGCTAAAGAAAATCAAGTTTGTGAAATCGGTTTTCTGGAATGCCAATTGATTATCTATTACTAAAGTGTATTATGTATGCTAATTGAAAACAAAAAGCCCGGGTTTATGTCATATTGCATCTCTCTCACTCTTGTTGCTTGTTTCCATGCATAAAGCTACCTTGGAGATTCAATATTTATTTTTACTACCTTCCTTGTCTTCTTGCTATAGTTCAAAATATGGATACACTGTGTATTTCTAAGCATTTTGTCGGTTTTCTCCTGCTTTTGTTATATATTAATTTTCTCTGTTTTAGTGGATGTAAAGATGATACCAAGGACTCGGTTCATAAACATGGTTACATTTAAAAATACCCACACAGTGTAGCTTTGTCTATGAGTATTCTTATATTATAGTATACCATTAATTTTTGTGGTTTAATCTCAATAATAATAAATCTTGATTTCTCTTTAGTAATACTATATAATGCAAATATTTCTAATTTTGCTCCCCTAATACCACACAATAATGTAACAATTTATTTCATTTAATTAATTAATACGGCCTTACTTGGATATTATGTTCATTTTATTAAAAGTTATTTAACTCTGTGAGCAATTCGTTTTTCGCAGCTCCTGTGTGACGGACTTTTTCTATTTGTTCCCAGATCACAATGTTCCTTCTTTAAATTTGTGAGCTTTCTGTATGCGCCGCAGTGTTTTTGTGTTACCTGGATGCAATTCATCTGTGAAGAAAACATGACTTCATTCTTTCTTTCTTTCTGTTTGCATTTGACATGTGGCGAATCGCTAGATAGCGGAAATAAGTACACGCCCCTTCAAGCAGTCTGTTTTTGAATGAAAGTATCAGCACTGTGCAGGACAGGACATTTCTTAACAAAGCAGCAGTTAACTTTTCTCTTGAGGAGCATTGGGCGCAGAAATCTGTCTTGTGTAGACGTTTTAATCCTTGGTTTACTTCGATGTTGTTCTTCTTGACTGTCAAACTCTTCCACATTCAGAGCCCTAGAGGATAATTTCGCATAAACATTTCATCTGAACTTTAACGACGTCATTTAGTTTATTAAAATATTTTCTCCAAGTATTTTAACACAAAAGTTGCTCGGCTGTTGTACTAAAAATAACTTATTTACTTTTGCAATCATATTATAATAACTGACTTATTTGGATATATCAAGCATTTATTTAAAATGTTTGTTATTCCATTAACAGTTTTTATGAGTGTATTTCATCAGGCCTTAAAATAACCTATAGTTTGGAAAAATATTTTATAGTTCTAAGTTTAATATATGTATTATGATAAACGAGAATTTCATGATGTATAGTATTTCTCTATAGCACATACTTTCTGTTTTAAAGAGTGGGTGTGTACAGAAAATGTGTTTACGCTATGAGCAGACAAAGAAGAAACGGGGTTCTCAACTTACGGTACGTGAACTATTGCCAGGTTTTAGCAAATAAGATAACTTAACGTCTGTTTTACAAATAAAAAATGGTTAACAGTTCTACTATAACAAAACAAAAACAATATTTTTTACATTATCATAAAAGCTTTTGTATGATACTGTACAAAATTAATACGGAAGTTCAATTTAAATTATACGACAATGAGAGTGCAATTCGATACATTTTGTTGTTTGTTTAGCTGCGAGACGCGCTTACAGTTAAGAAAGCAGCGGGGTTACATTATTGTTTTTGAATACGTTTTATTTGATATTTTGTGCCAGATTCAAAAGCAGTGAATTAGAATGAATAGACCATAAGTGGTTAATTAAAGGGAGAAATGAGAGTACCCATTTTGCCAGGAGTCACTACTTCTAATGCTAAGCATCCAACAGAGAACATCATTCTGCAAGAAAGCGACAAAAAGTCCTGTACACAAGCAAATCTAAGTACAATATAAATTATTTATCATATATTGGGCATCCCAATACCGCAGTGTGTGATTTATCATGAAACACTTTGGAATCACCCGATGAAACCTTCCCTTTTGAAACGTCACGTTAACATCAGATTTGTCATCAAAGAAAAAACAAATAACCTCATTTACAGGAGCTAACATGGAAGAGAGGCTTGTTATAAAGTCAGTTTAAGAGTAGCTAAGGCGGGAAAACCTCATACGATCAGAGAGGTATTAATATTACCAGCAGCTATAGATGGGGGACAAGGCAGAAAAACAACTTGGAAGTGATCCCATTATCCAATGAAGAGTTTGGATTTGTCTGCAAATGTTAAGCAGCGGTCAGTCAATATTTTCCCATACAATTGGATAAAACTATTAGACATGAACATGGGGGAACAGCGAAGGAGGAATTCTTGTTTTGTGAATCACTGCCTCCTCCAACAACCGCAAATGAAATAAATTAAAACAGTTTATGAAATATAATAAACGTGTTGGTGTTTGTTCTGATTGGAGCACATGCAACAGTAGCAAAGATATAACAAGTAGCCTCAGAAGCGACATTTGCTCATCGCGAGGGTTTAGTCGCAAGAACGACGTCTGTTGCTCGAAAGACAGTTTTAAATGAAAGTTATCAACTTCATTAAGTCCAGAGCTATCTATTGACGATTATTTTACATTTTGTGTAATGAAAAGAGTGCTGAACTTGATTCTCGTTTACTTCATACAGAAGTTAGGTGGATGTCTGTCTGAACTTGTTCAGAAGTGCAGAGTTTCCCTTCGACTCATCCTCACACTTCATTTGTTTCACTGATGAGCTGTGACTTGATGGCAGACGTCGCCTAAAACAAGAATTTGCAAGGTGCACTTACTTCCATGTTCTTGGTACAGGATAAAGTTGCAGCTCTTAAGAAAAGACAAAGTTTCATGATAACATAAGTCAATGTTGGTAACGAGCTTCCTTTCCGTTAGGGAAACTCCTCTCCATTGTGAATGTCGAGAGTCTCATCTCAGACTTCCTTCAATGTTGCTGTGACACCTTCCGATAAAGACGAGTTGATCGAGCAATCATGTGACACAAGTCTCGGCAAATGATTTAACAAACATCTGACTGGCAGGAACCAATCTCAGAAAAAAGCTGTAAACTTTTGTTGGTGTTTGTGAATGCGGATTTTCTTCTCTATTTTATATAAACAACAACATAAGTGGATGTTGACCCCAATTTAAGTCAATTAAAGCCAAACATTAAAGAGTTTGTTTAGCTAAAAGGCACAACTTTCACACAAACAAAAGCGTAAGTGAGCAATTAATTACGTTTTAAATCTAAAAGCCTTTACTGGTTGTAAGTCTTGAGCGCTAGAGAACCTGATATGTTTCTCGAAGATTGTTTATGTATATTTTAATCTTAAAATTTTATTTTTAAGACATTTCACAAAACAATCCATCGAATAAGAGTAGGTTGACCAGTTTTTCTCCAAAAAATATCCAATTTTTTAAATACTTTATACAAGCTAGTGTTATAAATTTAGAGGAATTCTTATTTTTAAACCCCGTTTCTGAAAATCACCCATTTTTCTCGTAAAATGGACATGAGCAAATATCCATGTAACGGTACATCATTGAAGAACTTCTCTAAACAAGGAAATGAAAAGACAAAGACAAATGGTTTCAGATCTACGAGCGCATGGAAGGGTTAGAGGGCGCCATTTCAGTGACACAACCTTCTGCTCTTGGGCGTCAGAGTGGAAGTGTAGAGCACACGATAAAGTTCATTGCGTCACTATCAACCTTTCGTAGCGGGCGACATTTTAAAGGCTGCAGGCTTTGATTTTGTGCTGTGAAAGACACATGTCCACAGCCTGATTAAAGGGACCATCAAATTTTACTGCATATGCGTTTAGATTTTCTCGTTTTCTTTCGAAAAATTTTTCTAAAGTTTTTAACAGTCAGGATAATTTTGTTTACGTATAGAAAACCAGCCATAATGAAATATTCCCGACTCTGTTTTTTTATAACGCAGTAAATAACTTCAAGGTGAATTCTTTTTTGGTTTACATCAACCTCAGAGGCGAAGGAAAAAATTTAAAATTAAAAAATAATATCTATAAAGTTTGTTCATTTTATTTTGAACCCTGAAAATTTGTGAGTTTTAAATTGATGGTAAGTATAATAGGATAATAGGGGGATAGCTATGTAATTTTTGGGTTTCTAAAGTAGAACGCTATAACCACCCCCCCTCCATTCTCGAAGTTACCACTCCGACTCGATATAAAGTTACATCTTCCGGAAGCAGCCACGCCAGATACCAGTTTCCTCTTAGAACGCAACAACTTTTTCCGGACTCCCAAAGTTTTTTACGGACGCTCTTTAACATCTCAGGTCATCAGCGTCCCATTCAATTCAGGGGGTGAAACGGCCGATAAATTTTGCTCAGAAGCCTCTTCTTTCAGGCTTGAGGTTCTTTTTCGTGCCGTAAATGTACGACACGGGGCCCAAGGCTTTATTTCCTTTCCGCCATACTTAGGATTTTTACGCCCGAAAAAAATCCATGGACACTGGCCGGGATTGAACCCGCGGTCTTGGGTCTACGAGGTGGGAATGGTTACCACCAGAACCGACTCCCAAAGTGATGGCCTCTCAGTTTTTTCCTTGACAGATGAAAACAGGAAAAAGTTCGAAGTAACCACATCTGAACTGTACCTACCGTCTACACCAGGAGCAAAATACATTCACTTACAAGTTACTAAAGTATGAGTGTAGAAGGTCTAATGAATGGCCTTGACAAGGTCACGAGTATTTTTTACTTATATCAAATGATTCTTGACTGTCATGCAATCTCTCACAATATGATATTTCGCTTTGAGTATTGTTAAAAGTGAAGGTTTTTTCTCAGAAACTACTTACAATAGTTGTGAATCTTCTCTAAATGGGTACCCATGTGTATCGGGAATCACAATGAAATATTAGGAAACTTGTGCTCCCTGTTGGGGAAACTCTGTGCTGTTGGTGGTACTTACGGCGTTTCTTGGTGTGGCAGGTTCCGTGGACGGGCGCAGACTTGTCAGCACACAGACATCGCGTTTTCTTGTCGCGAGGATCTGTCATGCAGGTGGTGTTTGGTAGCGAACCGCAATCACTCTCAGTCCGACACACCTTCCCCGTTATCACTGCAACAGAAATAGTTTTGAGTTTTCCCACTAGAATGTTGCTTGCCTAAGAAATTCACTTTTACTCCTTCAAGCAGTCACGGATGGATATAGATAGAGTATTGTGATGATCATCTAATAGCAGTGGTTCCATCTGAGATAGCGAACACCGTGTTAATATCAAAAAAGTTTAACACTCTTAAATTAACCTAAATTACGACAGCTGTTCAGTGAAGAACAATCATCGTTTTTGGACAAAATATCCTCATCATTTTATAAATAATAAATAATAATTTTATTTAAATTAATTACGTACACTATTGTTGTGATGTAGATAACGTTTTTCATAAATGCAGTTGTGATACCTATAGCTTTGTTACATGTGCTTATTTTATATGAACAACTATGGAGCTAAAGAATTACAATAAAACCTTTACAGAATGATCATAATTTTTACAGGCATTTGACTTTACAATATTTTGTTAGCTTAATGCATAATGTACACGTCATACCGGTTTCATTGTTGCTAGCACATGTTCAGTTCCGCCTACTGTGAAATGAAGTTGACATGCAACGATCAATGTGCTACTCTGAATTTTGCCTTCGTCTCAACAAATCTTAAGCTGGGGTCTATTGCTGTTTGTTCTTCCCCAAAGTACAGTTCGAAGATGGTTTAAAATAAGTAATAACGGAAGATGGACCCGGCGGAGGCTCTAAAGGGGAGGGGGGGGGAGAATGAACACCGCTGCTGTCATTGTGAGAGAGGATCTCGAATAACATTAAGAAACGTTCAGCAAATCTGAACATATCATTGGATGTCATCCACATAATAGTTCCACAGAAGACGCGTTTGTGCTCGGTGGGTTCCAAGATTACTGAAAGGTGCGGAGTTTCTTCCAAAGGTAAAAACTGGTGATGAAAATGGGTTACATCATCTCATTCCTGAGAGCAAACAGCAAAGCTCTCTATGTGTGATCACCAACGCCAGAAAAGTGTAAAAAGGTGTAATATATAATGGGAATTTTTGCTTGGCTAGGAAGATCTCCATTGTGCCCATGGTCTCACTATGTTTAAGGATCCCTTGACGCATCAAGTTCATCAGCTCTGTTTAGTCGTCCTAGCTGTGCCTCATCAGAGAGCTACCATGCCGCCTCGCCGGAGGAAATGTTCAGTTGGGGATCTTTAACATCGGAAAAGAAAAACAATACAATATCAATGATTTTATATTTGGATGTGCTCCTCTGTTGGCTAGAATTAAACTCCGGTTCAAATAGGGGAAATTAATATTCAGGGCCGTGGCGTCATTAAAACTTATTTTGACTGACGTATTAGGAATAAAATATCGAAACCAGCTTAATCTTTGAGGTCTCCAAGGGAATATAGAAATGTTGCTACAATTTGAATGATTTAAGTTTCTAAATTGTTTCTTTAATACACAGAAATCTAATAATAAATGTTTATGTTTATTGTTCTTTGTCTCTACATTTAATTCCAGCGTTTATTAAACTGACTCCACCTTTACGTGATAACGTTGCTGGATTTCATAGCCGCCCTGTTTTAAAACAATTTGAACTGGTGTTCGTGAGAGAGGCAATTATTATGCTACTGGTGTTACCGGCAATTAATTTCCAGTCCACTTTGATCCCAATGGAGAAAGCAGTTTTATACACAAAAAACGTTTATTTCTGTACAAGAAACCCTGCGGTTTACCTTTTCTTTATTCGAATGTAACAGAAATTATTAGCAAATGGCAAGTTGAACAGCAAACATTAGAACGCTAGAGTTTTGAACAACGGGCTGTCAAAAATAACCGAACTAGTTTAATAAGTCATAAATAATGTCTGTTTCATTTCGAGTATTTAAAAATGTTCTCTCTCTGGTGAAATACAAAAAGCAAAGCACTGTTAAAAACGTTCTCTGTGTATTTTATTGTTTAGCTCCCCATCACTTGGCTACAAAGGTCCAGGTGAAATAAAATCTATCGGGTGGTTGTAGTTGGCTTCAAGTGTGAGCGCCAATTTGGGCTGTATGGTAGCTGAGTTAATTAATTTAAGCCCATATCAACCAACTTCTCCACGAGACTCTAGGGCTTTGCCCCGATTTCTGGCAGCTGAAGGTAGCCGGTGCTGAGGGAATGGAAAATTGATATTAATTGCGACGATAAATAATGCTCGTGATTTAGTTGCTGAGGTTGTTTATTCTCCCAAACAGATGAGCTCATGTCTCACGCCGGATCACTGGCAAGCTAAACTTGGCAAACGCATAAATTTGGCTGCGTTCGCCAAATTGCTCCTAATATAAAGAAAGTGCTACTTCAATGGTGTTTAATGCAGCACAGTGGTGCTATATGTGGCTCCTCGTTGACGCCGAATCTTATACCTCGGTCTTCAGACGTTCTTCCTCTAAATGCTCAGGCAACGCAGCAGCACATCTTGGTCCGGAGAATTTTGAAATTGTCCTCTATTTCTAATATACACTGTAAGAACTGACGCTATAACAAGAAACGCGAAGAAAGCATTATTTAAGAATTCAGTTCACACATGCGCAATTACAGCGTACATAATATTTTAGGTGAAAACCTAACCTGGAATATAAGTAAGAAAAAGTGTAGTTGCCAAATATTCTTTGCTGAAATGACTGAACATTTTATATAGCCTCACATACTATTAAGGTCAAAATTAGAACTTTACAAGTCAACTGAAAAATGCTACTAGTACAAGTGAGCATCCATCTTGCGTAAGGTTTTGTAAATGTGCAAAATAAAATGATACCGCTCATTTGATATGCCCGTGTTCTCTGCTAATTTTCGCACTTTTACTCGTCTATCGGCCAAAACAATATCATGAACTTTATCGTTGGTTTTTGGCCTCACAGCTGATTTTGGAGCTCCAGGACGTGTTGCGTCTTCGATGATTGCCCTGCGTGCTTGAACTCGTTTAAACAAAGTCGAAGTTTTCATAGGAGGGGTCACCCATTGTAGGCAAAATCCTCCCATGAATTTAATTTGCTGTTTCCTCTTTCTGAAAAAAGCATTAAATTACATCACGAATTCCAATCTTATCCATTAATGTTTTTATGTGTAAACTGCTGCCAAACAATAAATTAACACGAGAATGACATTACCATCTTTGCATGCCGGACTGGTTATCAATTAGAATACGCTTTCCTGATTGAAAACGTGGATCGCAAAGAGAACGGATTGTATCTGTTTTAACTTTTGAATAAAAAAATAATTTGATTTTAACTAGGTTATCCAACATAAAAAATAAAATGGGGTTTAAAGCCCGTTTTACTGCTGAAGCGTCACAGGCGGTGGACACCGATGATTGAGATGAAATGATAAACTGGAAAAGGATTCTTTTTAAGGAAGGAAACGTTCCAGATCTAAGTTTCGGACACCTTCCCGAAATTTGCCGTTTTTTAGGACTGAGGAAAACCTGGATATCACCTCAGTCAGGGAGGACGGTCCTGGTGGGATTCGAACCCCAGACCTCCCGCTCACAAGTTCGCGCCTTAATAACTTTTACCAACCGTTGCGATGCCTTGTTACTGAATGGCAGACTAATTAAGTTTCGTATTATTTCATGAAGTAGTTGCTTTATTTCGTTTTGTGTTAACTGAATGTAAAGCAAATGAACACTGTACCAAGTATTAACAGAGAAAATAGCCGTATAGACCAACTCCGAGTATTAAATTAGTCAAAGCGAGCCCAGGGTGTATACAATGCCTTTTTTCATCCTACAAATTCTACACTTTAATCAAAAGGTCGTCTATAATTTTGATGCTATGAAAATATGAATAATATATACAGAGGGTGCCAAAAATATATACACTCTTTAACAGCAAATGTCTATTTAATATATTTCAAAGTTGGACCGAAAAACAACAGTAATGTGTAGTATGATGTGCTGTAAACAGATGTGACTCACATTACGATATGCTAGCGTTGCTATAACAAAATGGAGTCAAAGTTATCGTTTGAACAGCAGAAAGAAATTTTGAAGTGGTATTGGAAAACCGAGAATGCTGTTCAAGTTCAAAGGCAATGGAGATGTGTGTACAGAACAGAACCGCCGTTGTACTTCTACCTATGGGGAACTCTTAAAGATGTTGTATACCGTAGAAAACCAGCTACACTGGCAGCACTTCGGGAAGAAATTGAAACGGCATGTGCTGCAATCGCTGAGGACACTTTCGCAAACGTTGCTCAATCAGTAGTTCAACGTACTCAGAAGTGTATCGACGCCGATGATGGGCATTTTGAGCAACTGTTGTAACTGTAAAAGTCTAAGATGATTAGTGCTCATCATTTTCTGTTTGTGTGAATTCAGTTTTGTTATGTTAACACAGTTTTCTCTGTGCTTGACGTGTGTATACATTTTTGGCACCCATTGTGTGTGTATATTGTTTAACTAGGTGCATTACTCAGACATTTTAATTAAATTCTTTCTCTTTTTCTGTTGTGTATGATCAACCGCGCACATATAAGTTCTAAAAGCTTGCAGCAATTAAGTTGTACACCTCCACTGGGAACAATAACTATAAACTTTTTCTTCATAGTCAAATCTTTCATGAAACTTCTTATGAACGACGGGGAAACAAGGAAACCTTTATTAATCCTTTATCTATAACCTTTCAGTCAGCCTGATAAAGTAAAGTGCATGATATTTTTAGAAGCATGATTAAGCACTTTCATGCAGAAACTCGTTTTAGTTGTTCTTAGAATCTATAAGCAACCAAAACAAGCCTTGAGTGAAGAAATTGGCGTCTATAAATAAAGTATAAACATTGATTTTCTGTCCGCAAGCATTTGAACCGCCGTCTCGTGAAGCGAAGGAAAACATGCTGTAACTTCCGCCGGCATCCTCTCCCCTCCTGCCATGGTTTAGTATCATGCCCAATAAAGTTGATTGATGTCTATAAAAAACTGCCAACAAGAGCCATAAACATTTTACATCGTTTTGTATCGGTGCATCATGCTGGTTATGAGCCACGTTACCTGAAGATAGTGTTTTATAAGATTGCTCATGTTAATATGGGCGATTCCATGTTAAATCGGATGGAAAATTGGAATAATTGAGCTAACATTTTTAAATGTGTATTACTACTGCATATACACAGGAATTTTCCTAATCGATGTGAAAAAGGTTATAAAAATTAAATGGCATGTTCACCTCACAAAAACATCCATTGAGAATCCTGTTATGCATTTATTTTTATCTTTATTTATTATTTTTTTGAAGCAGTCAAAGCTTTCTCCTCAGCTTAAGCTCTTTAAATAGCAGAACCTTCATTAATGAAAGGAACGCACGGTTATCTCGGGCATACGAATACTAGGAAATAAAGAGAATGAGTAGCTTTTAATAGTCCTGGCGAATTACCTAGTATCGATCTGCGCGAGCAATTCTAGGAAATTTGTGGGAGGGTAACTTTCTAATTGCATAAATATAACAAATAATTGCAAGCAAAAAAGATGAGAGCGGTACAGTTGTGCAATAAATCGTCCCTGCAATGTGCTCAGTGTGGAAATAAGAGAGATACTAACCTAATGATGTTCTGTAAACAGATGTGACTCACATTACGTTATGCTAACGTTGCTATAACAAAATGGAGTCAAGATTATCGTTTGAACAGCGGAAAGCAATTTTGAAGTATCCAAGGAACTGGATAGGTGGAAGAGGTCCGATTGAGTTTCCACCGGGTTCTCCGGATCTAATTCCGTTGGACTTCTACCTATGGGGAGTTCTTAAGGATGTTGTATACCGTAGAAAACCAGCTATACTGGTAGCACTTCGGGAAGAAATTGAAACGGCATATGCTGCAATCGCTGAGGACACTTTCGCAAACGTTGCTCAATCAGTAGTTCAACGTACTCAGAAGTGCATAGACGCCGATGGTGGGCACTTTGAGCAATTGTTGTAACTGTAAAAGTCTAAGATGATTAGTGTTCATCTTTTTCTGTTTGTTTGAATTAAGTTTTATTAGGTTAACATAGTTTTTTCTTTACTTGAAGTGTGTATACATTTTTTGGCACCCTCTGTATTTCATTTATTGCTGGTTCATGAAATCATAATTTTATGGAAACACAAATCATATTTTCTTTGGTGGTACAGTCAATTTTCCTCCTTCGTTTCTTGACAATTGTCCAAAGGTTCTCTTTAGGGTTGATATCCGGTGAATTTCCAGAGCAGTCTAAACATGGAAACCATTTTTCGCCATGAAGTCTTTATCATTCTTCGATGCATGAATTGGGGCAAGGTCTTGCTGGAAAATCGCCTTTTCAATGTTCAGTTCCTCTGCCAGTCTTTTCAGTTCTGGGATAGATGTTTTCTCTAAAATTGGAATGTACTTGTCGCTGTTCATCATTTCGTCAATAAGAATCAAACATTTAGTGCCTGTGAATGCAAAACAACTCCAAAATATCTTCTTTTGTGGAAACTTTACCGTCTGCTGGACGATTTCCTCTCCATCGCAATCCCTGCATTTCATCAGAATATAGGAACCTTCTCCACACTTCTTGTGTCCAGTTCTGATATTTTGTAGTTCAAGCCAATCTCTTTTTCTTCATAGGACACGTCAATAGCCGTTTTCTGATCGGTCTTTGAGCTTTGCTTCCAGCTTCTATAAGCCGCCTAGCACTGTTGGGGTATCAATTTTCTCCCCCGCAGCGTCCAAATCTTTTTGTATATCAAAGCTATTGTTTTCAGGATTAACTTTGCTTATTCTGATTAGATAGGCATCATCTATCCTGGACATTTTTCGTTTTCGATCACTTCGACATTTCCCTTGAGATGAATTTGATTCAATCTCATTTTTCCTTATAATTATATTATTAACAGCACCCAAACTTACATTACATTCAGCATATTACTAAATTCATGGAGGGTTATATGATCTTACTTCTGTTCTTAGGTGTCATACACATTATGAATACAAATATGCTTGCTAAATAAAGTGTTAAAACAGCTAGAAACGCAAGAAAATCGCTTAATTTCTAGTACAACCAATAACTCAACAATGGGTACCAATAATGCTGTATAGAACTGGAAGGAAACTGCACTGAATAAGTATAAAACATAAATTTACCTGCTTGTTTACATTAATTTACACAAATTGTACTTTTGCATCTTGTCACGGTAAAGTTAAATGTTAAATGCAATATTTTCTCTTTGAAATGTAACAAAAAGCAAGACGCGGAATGCTTTAAAAGTTGCTTTTAGTAAAACAAAATAATACGTATTAATATATATTTGAATTTGTTAGGTATTTTATTTATAATATGTATTATCGTATATTGTAATGTTTTTAGGTTTTATAAGATTCGACTTTGAGACTCCCATTATAATTATGTTAAAGTATCACAACTAGTTGGCAATGAATGAAATATTTTAAAACCTAAGTATCCAGGCCGTCGTTATTACAGACAGATATTGACAATCATAATACAGGATTTCGATTTAATTGTTGTCAGTGCATAGTAAGGAAACTTCACGTTCAAGTTACATCTCAGAACGTTTCCAGTCCCTTTGATTGTAAAAGTATTGCTTAAATCTTCATTACTTATTGATGAACGATACTTTCTAGCGGAAGGGATTAACTCAATGTCATACTTTTGCGGGGCATTTATTCAGAATGAACTGAATGTAACCGCCGGTAGTCGTGGAAATCTGTGTATACATACCGTGCTAAAAAGGTATGCACCTTATGCGTTAAGTTACATTTGCAACTTCCTGTTTGTGTCAACTTTGCGCATTGTGTTCTTTCTATGGTCCGGTCCTTGACGTACTTACTGCTTTAGGTCCGCGACATGTTCAGTGTCTGTGCATTCCAAAATGAGCGTGACCTGCTGGATGTCACATGTCCTGTAAAGTGCAAGACAAACCTCGCCTGAACCTACAGGTGAGCGCTGACCAATTAAAAGTGATTATATATATATATATATATATATATATATATATATATATATATGCACTCGATGTAACTGTCCCAGTGTCTCTGTTAGTCTTTAAACTCATGCTGGAAAACATTTTGACAGGTTTTTCAGAATCCTTCAGCAGCCTTCGCCGCTGCTTCTGATGATGGAAAATGCCTTCCACGAAGTCTTTCTTCACTTTGGGGAAAGGGAAAAAGTCACACAGGGTTAAATCAGAACAACATTGGCGATGTGCGGCCATGTATTATTGTGGCGCAGCATCAACCACACGGAAATGGGGCTTTTGTGTGTGATATGGCCTTTCAGGACATCTGTGAAGTATTGCCCAATTACAGTTGTAGATGCATATGATATGTTGATAAACTATTCGTTGAGAAATGAAATCACCTTAATTTTCCAACAGATTTTTTTTTATTGAGCTCACAGAAACCTGCACGCGAACCCTCTTTTGTTCGGAAATCAGCAGTCTTGGTACCCACCGTGCACAAGCACGTTTCATGTGCATCTTAACAGCGTGTGGGTGGCACCTAGTGAAATATTCAGACTTTCTGCAAGGGTTAATGTTGTGTCCAGCTTCTTTAGAAATTAACATTTTAAATCATCTTCCAGCTAAGCTGTAGAGAATAACAATACAATTACGGTAAAAACCGGGTGATACCTCAGCAAGGAAGGGCGTTCCTGGCGTTTAGCAACCTGGACCACTCGTGTCATGTTAACGACACCGCAAAGGCAAAAATCTGTTTTATTATTGATCGGACTCGGAACAAATTCTCTGTTAATTAATGTAATATCCACTTCAAACTGAAATTCAGTCCCTAATACGTTATTTTTAAAGAAATGTGTAGCTCAGACAAACTTGTCTCCACATTATCACCAGAAATATAAGGAAGGGCCCCCCCCCCTTTTTATGGGATAGCCGGTCGAGGTTCTATCTGCCGTGTGCAGAGCGATCAGTGAAACTTTCCCCCGCGAAGAACCCTACTCGTTTCCCGTGCCATGCAAGAAGTAGAACGCCTATTTGCTTACTTGTTGACCTTGCTGACTGTCACAATCATAGCGCAGCTGTGTGCGTTTCTTAATTTGACAGTATACAGAAAGTGTATTATGCCCCGTGTGTTTACGACGGCACAGTGTGTCTTTATGTACGATTCATATGTGTTAACTCAGTCGGTTTATTAAGTTCGAAGACTATTTCAAGCAAGACTCTCGGGTGTAGACGCTCTAGATCGTAAAACAGTCCATAATCTTCATAATAAATGTCAGGAAACTGAAAGTGATCAGCTTAAGAAAACAAAAATGACGGCGTAGGGTTCTCACCGAAGAAACATTACATGATATGGGTAATCGTTGAGAAATTCTCCTAGAAAATCTCTTGGTCGTCTTGCACAAGTTGGAATTGCATACGGGTAGCGCAAAAGATTACTAAATTTAACAGTCTGCGATTATTATCTCTGGGATAAATTAAAACATGACATGTATAAGACGAACCCGCATATCATACAAGAACTCAAATATAATATTGATCAGGAAATTGTCGCAATTCTCAAAATGAACTACAGCGAGTGACGAATAATTTTCTAAAGAGATACCAAAAATGTGTGCAGAATGAAGGCGGGCATTTTCAACATCTCATTTGATAATTGGGTAAGTAATGAGCCTCATGTATTGTTTTGTGCATTGTTTTACCCTCCCGCTAATCTCCGAGACCCGGCAGGCAGGCCGGCCGCGGCGCGCTCTCCCATGGGCAAAACACTTCACTTTATAGTGTGTTGTTTGTAACAATTAAAAATTGTTGTATTAACAAATATTGATGCCTCTTTATATTTTGTGACTTGAATGGGTTTCTTGTTCATTCATGCTCACACCACAGACGACTGATGCCCGCCATTGACACAGGTTTTTTTCCCCTAATATGTTCTCAGTCAAATGCCGAGAATGTAGGAACGCTTGTTTCCAAAATAAACAAAATAAAACCCATAAATCCTTTCCCAATTTATCATGCAGCTCATGTATCCACCGCGTGTATGCTTCAGTAGTAAAAGCGCGCATTAACAAAAAACATTTCTTATGCAAACTGAAACGTTTTAAGATATTATGAGGGCTGTTGAACATGCATGGTATTTTACAGGCCTAATTTATGGCATTACTTTTCAGTATATTGTTATTTATTTGCGGTTACAAGGTTTTTTGTTGTCACAGGCGGTTCCCGTGCCAGCTGTGACGTTTAGTTCCACGACAAACAATACGCTGCTCTGCTTTCGTCTCAACAAATCTTCAGTGAGGCCTATGGAAAGTTTGTTCTTCCCTATAGAACAGCTGGAACATGGTTTAAAATGTGTAAAGAGGGGAGACAATTAATTTCAAAGCAAGGTTGACTCATCGCTCCAGTTTATGCTCTAACGGAAGAAAACATTAACATTCCTGCTGTTATTGTGAGAGAGGATCGTCGAATAACATCAAGGACACTTCCAGATACACTGAAAATTTCACTGGGCAACTGAAAAGTTGTACGGTTGTGTAGGTTCCAGGACTACTGTAGTTGACTGCTGATGAAACTTGGTTATATTCATCTGGACCTTAAAGGCAATAGCAAAGCTCTGTATGGAAATCTCTGTCATCACCAGCACCTCCCCCTTCCACAAAAAAATTGTTGTTTCTACTGGGAAAGTTATGGCCACGCCATTTTTCGTTGTTCAAGGAATGGTTTACTGTAACTGCGCAATACTACAGACACGTTCTGGAAACTGTGCAAGGCACATTTCCGTATGGTGGATGCTGCACGGCGAGTATAGTTGATGAACATTTCATAAAAGTCTCACCGTTCCTATTGTCCAAATTCAGCCCCGTGTAACTTTTTATTTTCCTTTCCCGAAATGGAAGAAATTCCTTCATGAAAGTATTGCTGTAGTGCTGAAGGACGCGGAAGCATATCAGAAGGACCTGTCAATAAACTGCATTCAACGAGGGCTACTTTGTTAAAAAATTATGATAATTTTTTATTGAACGACTCTCATAAAAACGTCCAGTTCTTCATGAAATATTCTATTACTTTATTTATATTCAACAACATCGTTTTTGTTACTTCTATTCTTTTAAGCATATTTCTGCTTAACATCCAGTATTCCGATTTGTATATGACTAGGGCCGCTAAAATCTTCCAGAACTTATTTACTGTACCTACCTAATAGTGCCATTTATGTGTTGACATTTATTTTCTGTTATTTCTATATCTGGATTTCTATTGCGTCCACTTAAATAATTATTATTTGAAAAACATTACTTAGAAAGTTTGCTTTCAAAATAAAATAAGCCCAGCATACCTAATTTTATAACAACGGAAAAAAAATTTAAAAAACTGCAATTGCTATTGTCTCTCCTGGTTTTCATTGCAACAAACACTTCGATGATCTTTTTATTAAGTCTGGAATGCGAAGGTTAAGTGTGTCTCTGCAGGCAGCAGTGTATATTTTATATTCATACTTTGACTCAAATTAACAATAGGTCTATCCAGTTTTTTATTCCAATTTTGTGTTTATTTTTGTTGTAAATGACATTTTACCATACCGTAATTGTTCATTTTGACGACAACTTGTCATGTTTATTTAAGAAAGTTGTTATTTTTTATCTTTTGGTTAAACATGGTAACACCAATCATTTATTATTACATAAAGTTATTTCTTCAGTTTAATAATTTATTTATTGTACACCAGAATTGTAAAGTATTATTGTTGGTCATAGTCGTTAATAAAAATGCTGCATTGGACACAAATCGCATAAAATTATCATAATAATAACAACAATTACGTCGTTACTGGTTTTCATTGCTGTTATAAATTGAATATTAAGTACACATTTTATATATAACATAAGATTGTCTTAGTATTAATGATCATTCAGTCTTTTCAGCTTGGGCTGAGATTTCTTAAGGTAATTCCATCATCACTAACAGCTCTAACAAGAGACAAACAAACTAATTAAGCTCTTCAATAGAATTATGTAGCACTTCACAGAAATTCAATAGAAAATGAACATTAAAATTAATTTTATTTTGTTAACATCATAATATACAAAATTGATGTTATACAATTATTGCATTTGTAAAAATTAGCAAATCCCTTAGCGCGTTATTTATAATGACGATCAGGTTATGAGATTCACATTTTATTAACGTTAAAGTTTAACAAGTCAGAACTTTATCTCAAACAATATCACGAGAGAGTCTGAGATTGCCGATAAATTCAGAACGTAATAAGTGAATTTATCTGGAAAGCTCAGAACCTCGAGTGATATTTATTAGGACTATTTCATGAATAAAATAGAATTTAAATATAATTCCTCCATACTTGACTTACAAAATTGTAATAATTGTATATTTACACTTAACCGTTCCAAGCAATTTTGCGACAAAGAATGCCGATTGTCAGTAATGCCAATAGAGAAGAGCAAAATACGGGTTTAGGACTATCTCATGTATAGAATAAGAATAAAAGTAAATATTAACATTTGTTATACTTTTCAAAAACCGCGAGACTGAAATGCACAAAAGTCGACTATTACAATCGATACCGTTCAATTTTCTAAAACAAAACAAAAAAGATAACATTCAGTGAGTCTATTTTTCTTTGTATTCTGTCGTTTGGAATTCCCAATGGTAAAATCAATTTGCACATTTGGCACATCACCAAAACGCTTTGAAGAACCCTCCATTTTGCATTATGATTGTCAATTGTCCACGCTTTTGTTGCTGTCAATATCTCACCTCCTCCTCTAGCAAAAGTGGTCAGTGATGAGTGTTCAGGAATTATATAGTTGAGGTATAGAGTTGGCTACACTGACCACAAGACAAGTGCACGTCGCGTGTTAAAACGGATTTGATAATTTTTTTTCATAATTTCACTCCGTAATCCGACTGTAATTGGTAAAAATTCAAAGTTTTGTTTCGTTTCATTGGTCGATTTTAAGATGACGTCACGTGAATGAAATGATCACTGCAAAAATGTGAGTTTTATCACGCATAAATTGCCGATGCTGATTCGCAATGTTTTTTCTTGCGAGTTTAAAAGGCAGTAACTAATTGTTCAGTACGGTGAAACATTAGATATAGCTGCAAAATTGTTTATTATATATATCTGTAATATTAACTATAATAACTTTTGCTATGCATTTATGTTTGCATTTTTATCAGGTTCTCTTAAAATATTATAATTGGCAACCATAAACATTTAACAATAATGAGGCGCAAAATATTCCGCGAGCTATATTCCCAAGACTGACATGGCGCGTAAAGTGAAACAAAAATGGTCTTCTGTAATCATTTAGTATTTTCTACAATTACTGATTTTCATTGTTGTCATTATATTTTAAAGTTACGCTGTTTTAAATAAGACAAAACGGAACCAATTGTCTAAATAGATTTTTGAAAGTAACACATTGACATTTGAAATGATACGTATTTCATATCTGAAAGAGTATTTTTTAAAGCATGCTCATGGAAGCTGTTGTGGGAAAATAAATTTTATCACTTCAACTTATGTCTGAAATGTTTCCCATTACAGTTAAATAATTTCCCAAAATGCAACACAGCCTCTTTTTGAACATTTTAAAAAAAGTATTTGCTGTGTTTGTCTAGTTTTCTGATTTATATGTTTTCTGTCACCAAATTCTATCATATCTGAACCTAACTTCTCTAATTTTCAATTAAAAACGCTAGTTTTTGTTCATTTAAATAATTGAATGGTCTCTATAGCATCAGGATTATTTGAACAGATCAACAAATTTCGTCTCTATAGAAACTTATGCGTATGTAAAACTAATGAAGCTTGCGTAGAGATTCAGAGAGAGAACACTATTATACGTTTCTTTTAAAAACGCAAGGTAGCGTGAACGTTTTTACTTGTACAGGAGCTTTTCACTTCCCGTTTTGAACGGAAGCCTTTAGCGAATTAATATAACAGGGCTACACAGAGTTATCAAAGCTAAATAAAGTGATGCCTTTCATGTGAGACGTTTACGAGTAAGCAATGGTATTTTGTTGCATTATTTTTATTAAATATTGTAATATATGTTGAAGATGCGCGGCCATTCAATTAACATTTAATGGTAGCCATGAAACAATTGAATGAGGGAGAATCGTGTTGAGTGTTTTATGTTATAAATTGGTAATTTGAGTTGCTTCATATGTGATGGCAGATTAAAATTTCGTGAAAGTATTGCAATCAAGATTTGTGACTTTTACCGCCATAAATTTAATCAACATCACCGATGGAAATGCAGGTGCTAAAATTAAGTTGATATAAACATCTGAATGTTGTGTTTAGGAGGCTTTGAGAAATATATTTCATTAATGAACATTCCTGTCGTAACTTGCATCTATGCGCAGTGATGAAAAAACGTAAAATAATCGAGTGCGATATAACACATTTTTATTTTTATATTACTGTAGTAATGTTAAACTTTCTTTTGTTAGATTTCTCATGTACATGTTGGTAAACGAATATGAAAGCATAAAATTCCATTTCCCGCGCTGTTTTCGGTTTGGGATCGCGTGAATTTCGACTTGATGTGAAACAAAATCAATTTACGTAATAATACAGTTTTGCACACGTGAAGTTAATAAAGTCAGGTCAAATATAGGCAAGCCTGTTTACTTTGGCTGTGAAATTGCCGCTTTTTAAACTTGTGTGATGAAACAGTTGGAGGGGGGGGGGGGAGTGTAAAAGTGAGAAATTGCGGACGTTTAATTTTTCTTGTACACAGAAGGATGTAAGTGGAATATTTGACTCTGTATAATATTTTTAAGAATTTCTGCATTGGTCATGTAGCTAATATGGACTCGAGAGCGGGAGGTCCGGGGTTTGGTTCCCACCAAGACTGTTCTTCCTGACTGATGTTTTTTCCAGGTTTTCCTCAGTCCTCATAAATGGCAAATGCCAGGGAGATACACTAAACTTAGGTACTTCCTTCCCAGTTTATCATTTCATCTCATGTGTCATCGCCTGTGATGCCTCGTTAAGAAATGTAGCTAATAAAAAGTATGAAAACAGGTAACGTTCACCCCTGAGCCGTTTATCTGGTAACTGTAAATACATTTCATTTTCATTATTATTTAAGACTTAAAATGTAAACACAAGTTTATGAGGCTCATAGAAAGTAAATTACTAACTGATTTCAAACGTAGTATTCCCGTTATTGTTTACATGCTTGACAGGCAATTTTCATTTTATAGTTTACAACGCGAACTGATGCTTTGGTTTCTGAGATAAGAAAGTGCGCGTTCTTTGAGGACCCCAAGTCAGTTATCACAATACAAGATTTTTGGTTTTTATAAACGAGATTTTAGTCTTTTGTTGGCAATTTATCTTTACACAACGTTTGAGCTACGCAAGCAGTGCCGCATTTTTAGCGAATTCCGAAGGAGAAATTGAACTTGTGCCCATGATTTTTTTTTTAAAATTTTATGCAAATCTCCATCGAGCCAAAAAATTACATGAAAGAAATTATACATATATATATTATATAATATAAAATAAAAATAAAAATAAAGTAACACTATTAACAATGTAATAAAATAATAGTAATTATAATAGTAGAAAAGGATAAAACACTAGAAAAAGTCACACTGAGATCGCTATATTTCGAACTCGTGGATTCCTTCTATGGCAAGAAGACAAGTGACGGTGATAAAAGTAAATATTGAGTATCGAAGGTAACGTTAAAAACAAGAAGATGCAAATTGTCCTCTTGCCATAGAAGGCACGAGCCCGAAATATAGCGGTCTCAAGTGTGACTTTTTCTTAGTGTTTTATCCTTTTCTACTATTATAATTACTGTTAATTTGTTACATTGTTAATAGTGTTACTTTATTTTTATTTTTCTTTTATATTGTTTGCACCTCTGGTGTTGCTTTTAACTTTGCTTATCAAGCTTTATTTGCTTTTACGTGTTTGCTTTTGCTTATTTTGCTTTTGACTACTTTACTATTTATCTATTATTCTTTTAATTTTATTTCTTACTTTCTCTGTGTTTTCTAAAAGATTTTATTGTTTATTACATCTTATATATATATCTGTTAATGCTCATGCGGCAGCAATTTTTTTGTTTTTTCTCAATCGATACGGCACATAAAGATCAATTAACGATCGAGTTCAAAAACCAGCAACATTGGAAAATTGGGGAGGGGTGCGGAAAAGAGAAAATTTAAAAGTTGCTCTAGCGGTCGTAATTTTTTTGTTTTTTTCTCAACGAAACTCGGTATATGCCATGAAAAAAAATAACAAAATAGTTTTCGAAAATCATCGAAATCAGACTATTAGGAAGGAGTGGGTTTACCTGAAATCCACTATTTTTTTTTGCAGCAAAACTCGATATATTCTATTTAAATCAAATAAAAATAGTTTTTGAAAATCAGGAAAGTAGGGGTTTGCTTGAAACCCAAAATTTGAAACTCTCTCTAGTGGCTTTATATTTGTTTTCATTTTTTCAACGAAACTCGGTATATATCATACAAATGAAATAAAAATGGTCTCTAAACATGAGGAAAATCGGAGCATTAGGAGTGGGGGGTACACCTGAAAACGTAAATTTAAAGAGTGAGGGTTAACCTAAAGCGAAAACTTCAAAATCGCTGTAACGGCTGCAATTTTTATTTTTCCTCAATAAAACTTGGTATATACTATTAAAATAAAAGAAGAAAAATAGTTTCTGAAAATCAGCTAAATCAGACAATTAGGAGTGGGCGTTTATCGAAACGCAGAATTTAGCGTTCGCAATTTTTGTTTTTTCTCGACGAAATTCGTTATATGATATTGAAATAAAATAAGCAAAATGGTTTTTGAACCATTAGGAGTGGGGCTATACCTGAAAACCGGCATTTAAAAATCGCTCTAGCAGTACCAATTTATGATCATTTCCTGATAATAGACACAGGAGTCAGTGCCTCCTCTCAATTTCTGTAAACTCAATCTCTGCTCTAGCGCTCTGTAATGACGTTCACAAATGCAACTTGCTGAGGAATTCGCTTAGTTTACTCAGCTCTCGCGTGCGTGACGGATTTTAGTTTTTAATATGCTACATAAAATATTATTTTTTCGTCAGTAGTAAAATTGGAGTATTTCGCAGAGTGTTGCCACATAAGTTTTTTTTTTTTTTTAACTTGTTAAGTATTTATTTCGGCGGCGAGGTGGTAGGCAGGGAAGGGCGTCCGTCTTGCACACTCATTGTTACAAAGACAAGCAACAATGCACTAAAAACATATTTAGGTCATATGAACAACATACTAAAGTCACCGAAGACCAAATTTAATTTATTTAATAAAGCATAATTGTTAATTTCTTAAAAGAGGAAATTTAATTAATCCACTTGAATTTGCGTAATTTTATTACTACGTGAATAAAAAAAACCTGTCTTTTTTACATCCTTGTTTTAGGTTTAAACGTGACATTTTCTAATTATTTGTATCTTACCTTGCTGAGTGTTGTTGGGTTTGCCGGTGTTAGGAGCGGAACCGAACGTCGTCAGCCGAGCGGTCTGGGGGTCTCTGGGCTGTATGCAGAACGCCCACTGTAAGAGGACGGCGATGAACACCGCCAACACGCCGACGATGGGGTTACCTGTGACACCCCTCATGCTGGACTGTACTGCGATCAAGTCGCTGTTGCACACTGCTAGCAATGTCCTGCACATGCGCTCTCGGTCTAGCGCCTTACGACCCCTTCGCATGCAACCAATTACGTCACACCCCAACCTACTCTTTTTTATTTTCTGTAGCGTGTATAATTTTTATTTTTTTTTAATATTCATACTCCTTTGGTTTCTGCTGGGAGCGGCGCTCTAATCTCTGATGTTTTAGAGATATCAAGCAAAATATTATTTTCATTTTATTCCTGCAATACCTTCACTTGTCTGCGGACCTTGCCTTTAGACCGCTTTATTTTCGCCGACTGCATGCAGTCTAAATGCTGGACATAAAGTATATTATCTAACAAGCTCTGAAGCTATACTATTTTTGACTACTCCGGATGAGGAAGGTCGTTATCGCGCCGTGTCGTTGAACTCTCAGATGTTCAGTATCTGGTTAAGTACAAAGTGTTCCATATTAGGGCAGGGGTCCTCAACCGCTGTAAGGCTGAGAGCACGTTTTATGTTCCAAGTCGTGCGTACTGTTGTAATAAACAAGTAAATTAATTTCAGTAAAGAAATTGAGCTTTCACATTAGTTACGTGCAGAACATAAGACGCTCTACTAACTGAGCTACTGTTCATCTGCTTTTATATACCCAGGAGATTTATTTAGCAAATAAATCGTATTCATCAACAACAATGTAACTCCACTGCTTTCTTAACTGAAAATCCGTCTTGCAGCTAAACAAAAGACAGAATATGTCTCATTGTTGTCTGATCAAACATATTCCTTGCGCTCTGTCATTGTCGTAGAATAAAAATTTAACTTCCGTATATTTTTGCATTGCTCCACATAAAAGTTTTTATGTATTTTATGTAAAATTTGTTGTTTCCCTAAACTTAAACTATATCTATCAGATATTTGTTGTTTGTAAAACAAATGTTAATATCTTATTTATTAATACTACTACTAAACATATTGATCCCGTGTCGCGGATTTACGGCACGAAAAAGAACCTCAAGCCTGAAATAAGAGGCCTTGAGCAAAATTTGTGGAGCGTTTCACGTCCTGAATTGAATGGGACGTTCATGACCGGAGATGTTAAAGAGAGTGCGTAAATGAGAGCCCGGGACTTAGGCAATGCCTTTTCTTCCTGATTGGATATATTTAAGAGTCAAGTAGATATGAACACGTTTCCGTACATTTGGTTTTGGTAGGCCCAGGTTTTATTTTGAATTTTTTTCCCCGCCTACTTTGCATCATTATGAATTTCTTTACCTCAATTAGTTACGCATTTTAAAAAGTACGTTAAGAATTTGAATATATGGAAGTGAAAAAAGTTAAATTAAATGCCATGTTCACCTCACAAAAACATCTATTGATAATCTTTTTATACATCTATGTCTCTTCAAGCAGTCAAAAACTTTCTACTCAACCCAATTACTTAAGATCTTCAAATAGCAGAAACTTCATTAGTAAAAAGAACGCATGATTACCTCGGGCATACGAATACCAGCAAACAGAGAGGATGAGGAAGTGCTGTAGTTCAATAGTCCTTGAAAATGACCTTATATCGATCTGCGCGATACAATTGCATGAAAAATATGGTGGGGGTAACTTCTCAGCTGCAACAATTGCAAGCGAGAAAGATGAGAGCGGCACAGCTGTGCAATAAACCGTCCCTACAATGTGAAATAAGAGAGATGCTAACTTGATTCCCCAATAAAGGTATAAACAGAAAATAAACTCGACCAGAAACCACTGCACATTTTTTGCTCATTCGCCAGGACTATTCAAAACTACTTTACTTTGTATTAATCAACATTTCCATGATGTCCTCAAAAATGATGTTCTGTTGTAACTGGTATGAGTCTTTCAGAAATAGCTTATTTTAAATATGTTCCATCACTTCAGAGGAAGTAGAACGTTCTTTTTCCATGATGAAAAATGTTCTCTTTGACAAGCGGCTGACTATGACAGTTGATACCTTGAAAAAAAATTTGTTGTTGCTTTTAACCAACAAAAGTAAGCTTGTGTACTTTAATTGTGTGATAAAGAACTTATGAAGTATCTTAAATGAATAATTATATTACTCTGTTTTCACTTTTAATAAATGCCTGTTTTAAATATATTATTTCTGCCATTTTCCTGTATTTTAAGTGCCTTTTTGCCTGCCTATTTTAACCAAAAGAAATTCGTGAACTTATGGGTTCTACTAATTGTTTTTATTTTCGTGATTCTTGAAATGTTTTATGAAGGCTACTTTTAAATTTAACTAAGTGTTCGTAAAGTGCTCATTCATTTTCATCAGCTTATTTTTTCTATGAGAAAAAAAATTCAATATTTTATTTATTGTCACTTTGACTGCATGTTTTTCTCGCGTCACCTGTAGACAGTGGACTGAATGTTATAGATGTACGTCGTAGGGGTGAATGAAATGAATTAATGGCGGAACAAAATAAGCTCGGAGTCCTGGATCCTTAGAGTTATTTGACATTCACCTTACCCAGACAGGACCGGATTAGTACTTGCAAAGCTACCACTAGATCGCGGAGGCGGACAAAGAGTACAACATGTTACTTTAGCGTCTAAATGCCGGTCCTGGTGGTAGATTTACGGCACGGAAAAGGCTGAAAGACGTAAAATGCACTCCCTGAAGGAAAGAAACCTGAGATGGAGCATGTGCGGGAAATAAACAGTGGTGGGGATATCGCATTTGTTTTGGGCAAAGAGTCATATCCACGTCACTTTGCAGTCTTGTCTCCAACTACCTAAAGGGCATGCGTGCGCTGCATTGTTAATAAAACCATGGACATCACACCGGCCGCCCTGTGTGGTAATAGGCAAGTCGCGTGATACGGCACGTACCAGCTGAATGCCAGAGTGTTTATCTAGTTTTCTTCCTATTTACACACCGATTCTCTCCCCTCCCCCGCCCATTCCTTACTTACTTTCCACTTCTTTCTTTTTCTCTTAGTTTCGCTTCCGCCATTCTCTTTCTCAAACTTCCTTTTTCTCAATTTCACTTTCTTGTTATTTGCCACATTCTTTCTTTCTTTTTCCAATTTCATTGTTTTCTTCTCTTCTCTTTTCTCCGTTACCTCTGTCCTTCCTTTCTGCTTACACTGCTATTTTTTATCCCCTATTCGGCTGTTTATTTTTTCAACAAAGTCTTTCTTGTACCTTTTCCCCTTTTCTTTTCTGTTCTCTCTCCTTTCTTTAGTTCCTCATTTACCATTTCTTAATGTTACTCTTTTATTCTCATTTATTTTTTCTCCCTTTTCCGTTTGGTTTGTTCACTTAATTTGCTCCTTAACTTTTTCTTAAACTTTATCCTCTTATTAGTTTTTCCATATCGTTTTTATTTTAACTCTTCCTTTGCTTTTTTCATTATTTCCATACTTCTCCTTACACAAGTTTATTTTCTCTTTATTCCTCTACTTTTTCTTCCTCCCCCTCATATTTTCGTATCTTTTTCCTCGATTTTTTTTTTTTTTTTTTGTAAATTTCCTAGTGTTTAATTTTTCTCCCCTATTCTACCTCCCTTCCTTAGTTCCTCCCTTTTATTTCTTTATTTTTTTTAATATATTCATCCTTTATGCCTTTCTTTCCTTTGTCCCTATGCATTTCTCTTTTTACTTCATTTTGTTGCTTCATTTTCCCTTAAACTTTGCTCTCTTATTAATTTTTTTCTCGTTTCTTTTGTTTTTCCTGTCTTTTCCACGTCCTTTTTTATTTTAACTCTTCCTTTACTTTTTCATTATCTCTTTACTCCTCCTTATATAGTTATTTTATTGTTTCGTTCTTTATGAGTTTTGTCCTTTCTTTCCTTAACTCTCTTTTTTCCCTCCCCCTCATATATTCGTATCTTTTTTGTCGATTTCTTTCTCAATTTTTACTCCCTTTTCTCCCTCCTTTCCTCCATTTTCTTTCTTTAAGATATTCATATATTTGCATTTCATTCTTTTCTTCTTATGCACTTCTCCGCTTTATTTTGTTGCTTCATTCTTTCTTAAACGTTACCCTCCTATTAGTTTTTCGTTTGTTTTTTTGAATCAGTTTCTTTTCTATTTTTCTTTCCTTCGCCTTGTTCTCTCTTATTCCTTTTCGCTCTTCCTTCATCATTTTCGTCCTTTCTCTTAGCTCCCCTTCTATCCTTCTTTCATGTGGAAAATGGAGATCTTCACAAGGTATTTCTCAAACAAAGATCAGTGACACTGCTATGCTAATCTAAATCGACAGTGCACAACTCAAATAGCTCATTTTTCTAGCATTTTCGTCTCGCGAGGGGTTTAAATCCACAATTTCTGGAGCATTTCTTGTCTGATAAGCGAAACTTACTTGTTGCCAATAAACAACGTATTTCTAAGGTTGCTAATATTATTATCAGTGCGTGACTTGGAACCCGCGCTATAAAAATGGAGTCTGCTTACATTTCCTTGCCGCCCGCGTCGATAACGCCTTTGAAGTGAGTAAGTGTTCCGCACTAACGTCTAAGACTGCACACTTCCCTGCTTAAAGAGAAACATGTCCATTGAACGAGAAGAACAGGAGAGGAAGCCAAGGAGAAGTAAAATGTTATACCCATAAGGGGATATGTGAAGTTATTAGACCAGTGCAGGCTCATGAACTTAATCACCACTACGAGGTTCAAGTGTGAGTCACTGCGGGACGAAAAGATAAACCTCTCTTGCAATTCCATCCAAATCTTCCTATCAGTTGCCTGCTATGATTTTCAGTACTATGATTTACAGTGGCGTATTCAGATTTGGGAGAGAAACTTCTCTCTTTAGGAACAGTAGTTGTTAAATAAAAAAACACCCAAATTAAAAACAAGTGCAAGTGAGAAATCGTGTAATTTTTAAGAGAAATTAAAAAATTAAATTTGACGACCAATGTAAAAGGCTGGAAAAATAGTCAGCACTGAGAAATGCTTTCAAATGATTTAACATTTCAAATCTGTTAAAACAAAGAAATGTTAAAGATGAAATCCGAAAAAAGTGTTCCTATTCAGAATCATTTGGCGAATATTGGGACCTGATAACATATTCTCGTAATTTTCTAATAATTTGCGTGAAGATTTCTCCTGGAAATTAACCATCCCAGAGCTCTATGTATACTTTGAAAAGTGTACAGAAAACAAATTGCCTGCGAACCAATGTTGCGCAAACTTTATTAAAACCAAATATCGAAAATATTCAGAAACAGTTGATTTTTTAAGGGTATCAGTTGAAGAAACAAACAACTATCTTCTTCTTTTCTGTTCGCTTTAGAAGAAATCGAAGTCACAAACAACTCCACAGTTGCTCATTGATTCCACAAATTTATTATGGCCAGTACGAGCTTATCTTTTTGTGAGCGAAAGTGTTAAGTTACATGACGAAGGTTGGCAACGCTTTATAAGTAACATTCTTAAATATTGTGGCATAAGAGGAAGCTTAATTATTAAATATTATTGATAATACAGGAGGTTGACAATATAGAACAAGTGTTCAAATAAAGACCGGGCGATAGGTTCATTTCCGTGTGACGGTTGCATGTTTGAACTTGGGGAAAGGCTAGCTCTGCGCATGCGCAGAATGTGAATGAGTTGAGTTAAAATGGTTTTTTCACCTGTTACATGATGCCTAAGGAGAGTTGTTCTTTCCTCTACACAGCTCGAAGATGCCTTAAAGAGGGCAGGCAGTAATTTCAAGGAAGGTGGCCCCGGTCTTCAGTTTGTCATTGACACCGCTATTGTCATTCTGAAAATGTAACTGGGTGCCATTCACACTCGTTAAATTTGGAACGTGTGGGTTCCAAGATTGTTGCTTGCAGGTTTTCATGCAAATGAAGATGTCGTTACAGGAAGATGCAGAGTTTCTTTCAAAGGTACTCA
Source organism: Metallyticus violacea (assembly GCA_030762175.1). NCBI lineage: Eukaryota > Metazoa > Arthropoda > Insecta > Mantodea > Metallyticidae > Metallyticus > Metallyticus violacea. The sequence goes on along the minus strand of CM060845.1, from coordinate 2,096,106 downwards.
CTGTTTCATATCTGAGAGCAAACAGCAAAATTCTGAGTGGCCATCCCTCCCCCCAAAGGAAGCAAAACTGGTTACTTCTCTTGTGAAAGTTATGATCATCTCATTTTTCGATATTCAAGGAATGGTTCACCAGCACACACTCACAAGTGTAACTGGGCAATACCTGAAAACTCTACAAGCCCACATTTCTATGTAACAAGCTAAATGCTGCATCACGATAATGCACGGCCGCACATTGCAAATGTTGTTGCTGATTATATTAAAAAAATCAAGTGAAATATGTCTTATCACCATTGCTATAGGGCGGATTTAATCCCGCGTGATTTTTTCCTTTCCCTCAAATTGAAGAAACACCTCGTCAAAATTATGATATGAGTAAAATAAAGCTACAATACTTTCTTTTGAACAGTTTTCGTGATTCCAATGTCATCTTAAGTATTCTTTCTTTCCCCGTTTCCGAACCATTTCAATGTGTTCTCTGCAATTATTTTAATAATATTATTTTTAACTTTCATAATTTCTCCAATTCTCTAATTTTCTCTTTTCTTGCTGTTCTAATAATGACTTAGGCATGATTGTTCTCTGCCGTTAATGTTAGGATTCATTTGTCTTTCAAAATAAGCCCAGATTTGGCAACCTCCCCCTGCTACTTCTCTAAACTAAAGAAAGAATGCACTTAACGACGATGGTGAGGTGACGATTATTTTAGGAGGCATTGATTGTCTTAAGAACGTTGAGATGTAAATTGCCACAAGCAGTTGGTGCTAAAAGTCATTGAAAATAAAAGCTACTTTCAGGGAACCGTAATGTGTAGTGGAAGGGAGAAATAAACACGTGAGCATAGCGGCAATTCGGATATAATAGCAGCAATATCTATCTGAACTGTATCGAGTTCCATGGCGTGAGGCGGTCTACAACCAATGATTAAATGTGAATGCGATAGACTGGGAACTCATCCTAAAATTATAACGGCATAACGAGCCAGTCATGCGATCCGTGACGTCACAGATAACAGGAGCGTAGGCACGACAGTGAAAGTAGCAAATATTGGATGAGAACGAAGTTTTTTCAACAGTTGCACTTTGAGTAAATTTCTTTACGATCCTTGTCACTGTTGTATTGCGATCCGGGTGTATAACATTAAATAAGTTAACCGCCTCTCCATGAAATCGTTAGTCAACCGTAATTAAAATTAAAATTCTTTTAACATCAGATGGAATTGTTTAACGCACTAGATGGCAAATTTAACTCAAATAAGATGGTTCTATATCAATAAATATGATTTCATGATATAAAAAGGGCAGTGTCTACGTCATTAGTGACAATATTTGAACAGGAGTATCTATACTCCGATCATTCCTAAAATAAACATTACCACGTGGCAACATTCACAGTTTTTATACGTAAAAATGAGAAACAAACACACAATACTTTAATATTTTGTATTTTTGAAAATTCACGGCCTAGTAACAGCTATTATTAATTTAAAACACAGTTGTTTAATGAAATAAAGTATCATTGTGAACGTGAGAAAACAATAAATGGGTTGTGCCGAAAAGTATTCCGCACTCGCAATAAGGGACATTCACTGGCCGGTATTTTTCATACTAGTATTGATTCTGCACGTAAGGAATTCTTGCAAACAGGAAATATATATTTTATCTAAAGAACCCGCAATGATCTTATCGATTTCTGCGCATAAGGAAACTCTAGAAAGAATACGGAATAAAGTGAAAGGTTGCGTTGCCGGAAATGACAAAACGTTCAAACTGCGGAATGTTTGGTCTTTGGTGGAGAAAGATTTGACTTGGCCAGTACTAAGTGGAGAGAGTGATTAATAAGAAACATTAGCAGTTTTCATAAGGTAATCTTTTCAATTATTAAATAATAATAATAATAAATTTCTTCTGGTGTTATATAGTATACCATTAGCTCATTGCTTATTTTTGATCGTGTGTACTGAACTTGTTTTGGGGGGATGAATACAATTTATTTTGTTTACATTAGGATCACAATATAGTGTGGGTTCTTTTTGAAAATCTCTTTATAATATTATTCAATATATTGAGTATCCCACGAGAGTTGGCATTACTTTGGGTTAAACCGATAATATAATTTTTACATTCTCAGTATTCCGCTATTCCCACACACTGAACCACATGCTTCAAAAGTTATTTGGTGGTGAAGGACTTTGACAAGATCTACAGAGCAGAAACGTAAAACACTTAAATAGGAACATAAATATCGCAATGTTTCGAACCGCTTGTGTCCTTCAAAGACAAAAGACTAGTAGAGACGGTAAAAATAAATATTGAACCTCAAAGATAATATGAGCGAAAACTCATTAAATAAGCAACATGGGGGAAATAAGAAAGAACGATATAATAATTGAAAAAAAAATTAAAACAAAATAGAAAAGGGAGTGTTAACAAACCTCGTGGTGTACGCTCTTTATGTAAAAACACAGCTGCTATCTCTCTATCCCTAGGCAATTTTCAGGGACGTGAGTCGGTAATATATCAATAAGTGTTTAAAAGGATCCTCAAAATGCTTACAGTGAGATAAGGCAAGTTGGGTAACCGGCAAGGGAGACTTGGTTTTAACAGAACGTCTATACGTAGCGAAACAACAGTAGAAGTTAAACCAATATAAAATGCTATGCAAAGCTTACAAGATAACATATATACGACATTCTTAGATAAATAGTTAGCTAATGAAAAATTATCTGGATAAATTAGGGCTGCTGAATGAATGGCATGGGATAATTTAGTACACAAGTTTTACATTTAGGGCGTTATACATTCAGTAAACTCTCTGTTTTGGACACTCCTGCATGCTAGATCCAATTATATTACACATCTTTTCTTAGAACGGGACTAATTTCTATGCTTTAACATGTCGAGTTGTTGGACACCCACAAATCCTGCAATCTGGATACCCTATTTGGTCATAACTGGGGCAGTTTATCTTTCTGTTATGTATTTCTGCTAAATTGTTTAAGATTGGTTGAAAATTATATCTATAGCTTTAAATGGATCATTAGCAAGTACGCAGTACTGAAACATCAAAAGAATTGTTTTTTTAACTGCCTTTCTGCTACCTGTTTGAGATCGATTGGCATTTATCTCTATGCCTTGCAATAGGTGATTAAAGGGTGGGCATTACTTTAACTTTTATTCTCTTTTGTATTCTTAATTATTTACCAAATGTAAAATCCTTCCCAGAAATTACACCATGCATAACTGTAAGCTTGTTGAAGCGAACAATTAACATGTCTAAAATAAGCAAAGTGTTTGCGTTTGAACTGCAAAAGTTCACTTTTATTCTGTGTGCAGTTTCAATATGAGTAGCTTTTATTGAGCATTAATGTGTTATTTTCTTTAAATTATATGCATATGTCATTGGACAGTTTTTTATTGAACCGCACATGTCCTGATTACAGAGGTTTCACTGCGTGTATGTATAAACCACAATGAACAGATTGTTCAGCACTTTTAAAGGAAACACATCTAAAATATTCTATATTTCGAGCCAAAGCCCTTTTTCGGGCGAAGGTACAAGTAACGTAGACTGCTGAGAAATTACTGAAGTGGGCGGCAACTAAAACCAGCATGACCATACAACTAACTAGTTGGGAAACAAAATATATTGATGTACTTGATAAGAAAAAGAAGCACCAATAAATATAAATGAAAATTTTGTAAATACTCGTAGTAAGTTAGCAGTGTGGAAAAATAAACATAAAAACAGCATTTGAGTGCTATAGAGATAAGTTGAAACCAAAAAGTGTGCGAGCTTGTCTGTAAGAAGTCAATGGAGAAAGAATCAATTAAGGATATTAATCATGGGATAAGATGCGGAGACTTCATAATTATTCATTCGAAGAGAAACACGTTAGACATATTTATCGAATCTGCTTATACCTGGTGGAGTGCAAAAATAGTAAAATTATAATACACAGCTCTCGCTGTCAAAGCCTCAACCTGCTATCTGTACATGAATTATACAACCTTGACACTGGCCTCTACTCAGTACCCAAAGACGCTTTATCAGCCCATAACTCAAATAATCTCACTATATATTTAAAATGATATGTGCACTGCACTGAAACTAAAAACAATTAGATCATTGAATAATTTTTTTCCCCTCAAAAGCATGAATCATGATTTGGCTTTAATCCCTTCATGCAAATACTGTGATTTAATTTTAATTAGTTGCTTTCATTAATTATCCACATAACTGGGGCAAAATAAATTACTCTTTCAGCTTCCTTTGAATCATTACCTAACTTCTTGAATTCGTCAAACTTCTCACAATCAACTGCTCTCGTATTATCTTAGGCGGTTCTTACTGCACAAACGTTGATGACATGTCTGTTCGTTTCCGTAAATTGAGAAGCTTTAAACTTTTGTGGTGTAATTAAGTTATTTTCATGCAACAAGAAATGAGAGGCAGTAAATGTTTTATTGCCAGATTTGTGTATGTGCAGACACGAACCTGTCTTGTCCTTATAACTGTTAAGGTATCATTAGCTGCCTTTGTGGCTGCTTTGATTGATGACTTTACTTCGCGTGCCAGGGTACGGTTTTGTGTTTCTTTCACTTGTGAGTTATACGTACAGAGTTAAACATGTTGTAGTGGGAGAAGTTCTTCCTCATATATCTTTGATATCCCCTTCACACTGCACGAGATGCCATTTGAGGAGAGGTAATCTAAGGCTGTGTGGCCGACAGTTTAGTTGTTCTCAAAAACCCATTAGCAAAACGTACATGCTGCACAGAATTCACTATTAGAAGAAAAACTGCGGCTACACAGTTTTCATTCTCTTTCGGTAAAATAATCAAAATCAAGCGTATTTTTAAACTCACAGAAAGGAAATTCAGTAGCTTCCTTGTTCCTCGCAATGACTTCAGGTTCGTCTTTGACAAATTCTTCATAGTCATCAGTTTGCTTCACGGTTCCTCCTCTGTCTTCTTCTTCTTGTTCTTAACTCTGAATCACGTCAGACAAATACATGTAATGTTCTATTATCTGTTCGCTGACATTGTAACGTAAATATAATCACGTGGTGCACCTCGTTGTGATGACCTATATCACATCCCTGGTGTTATGCACAGTAGTTTTCATTTAGAAAAACACTTTAGTGAAATCTTGAGAGACACTACCTTGCTATACATACAGCGCAATCAGTTTATACGCTACGGTGGAAGCATGTGCAGGTCCTGCTTGTATTGTGGAACACTGTAAAGGAAAATCATCGAAAAGTGGTGACAAACTTTTTATCAAACAAGTTTGTGTAATCGGAGCTGACTGTCAAATCAATTGCATCAGCTATTTATAGGATAATAGTACTACTTAACTAATCGGAGCCATTCACGGCGGAGTGATACATTGTATTTGTTTACGCCGGGATAGAAGTTAAATAAAATTGCAATTTAAGTCCTTGTCCTTGAGCAGTTGTTAAATACGCATGATGGATGTTGAATCCATAGATTCTAGAGCACATATGAAGCTTTTGATGTTTTGGAAGTTTTCGTACAAGACTACTGCGCATCTTTACCCAAGTATCCCATCTGCTTATGACAGGAAATGTGATAGATGGAGCTCAGAAACTTCTCAAAGTTGACAATTTGGGGCCTTAACAAGAATTTTCTTTAGAGCAGCAATAAAGTCATTTACCCTGCAGTATTTCTCCCTGGCTCTTTCACAAACACTGCATAGTGCATGAGCAATATATGTCACATGGTTGAGTTGAAGTACAACCCCGAATTTTAGCGAATTGAATGTATAGCGGCTATGCCCACGAAACTCTCCCAAAAATGTGGCTACCGCTGTAATGGTAGCGATTTTTTTTCCTAAACGAAACTTGTGAATGTTATTACATAGCAGAGAAATTGTTGGTGCGGGTAGAGTGCTTTTTAAATTTCGGTTTTTCAGCTATACCTTCCTTTTCTAATAGTTCGGTTTCCCTAATTTTCAGATACTATTTGTATTCTATTTAAATAGTATGTACAGAGTTTAGTTGCGAAAAAAACTAATATTGCTGCCGCTAAGTGATTTTTAAATTTTGGATTTTATGTAAAACCCTTCTCATACTATCAATAACCAACAAATGAAGTCAAGATTATCGTATGATGTTCTGTAAACAGGTGTGACTCAAATTACGTTATGCTAGCGTTGCTACTACAAAATGGGGTCAAGATTGTCGTTTGAACAGCGGAAAGCAATTTTGAAGTGAAATTGGAAAACCGAGAATGATGTTGAAGATCAAAGCCAATAAAGACGTATGTACAGAACAGAACCGCCAACGCGAGTAACAACTGCACGCATTCGAGACAAATATTTGAGACTCGTGGTACCGTATGCGATGATCACAAGGGCAGATCTGGAAGACTCCGCACAGCAACAAGCCCAGTATTCTCGGCTATGGCTTTGGAACGTTTTGAGCACTCACCGCAGAAATCTACAAAGCAATGTGCACCTGAGACTGGGATATAACTCCGTTGGACTTCTACCTATGGGGAACTCTTAAGGATGTTGTATACCATAGAAAACCAGCTACACTGGCAGCACTTCTGGAAGAAATTGAAATGGCATGTGCTGCAATCGCTGAGGACACTTTCGCAAACGTTGCTCAATCAGTAGATCAACGTACTCAGAAGTGTATCGACGCCGATGGTGGGCATTTTGAGCAACTGTTGTCACTGTAAAAGTCTAAGATGATTAGTGCTCATCATGTGTGAATTCAGTTTTGTTATGTTAACACAGTGTTTTCTTTGCTTAAAGTGTGTATACATTTTGGCACCCTCTGTGTATGTTTATATAACAATAGCTAAAAAGCAGAAAAAGAATAAAGCATTATATAGACACAGATATTACATTTCGAAGTTCTTTTGGCACAAGTACATTTTGGCACTCTCTGTGTATGTTTATATAACAATAGCTAAAAAGCAGAAAAAGAATAAAGCATTATATAGACACAGATATTACATTTCGAAGTTCTTCTCTAGCAAGAAGACAAGAGTGTGTACTTTTTCGTTATTTTTGGTGCCTAGTAGGTAGTATAGATGGATATTTGAAGTAATTTTTCAAAATTCCCTTCTGTGGTACAGCATTCCTTGGGAATTTAAAAGTTAACATCTTCACCTCGAACTAGCGTAACGGAAACAGATGCTTGACTCTTTCTTCTGAGGGTGGATGTTCAGATGACTTGGAATACCGGAAAGTCTTTGCAAAACCTTACCGGGAATCAAAAGACTGCAAGTGACTGTATGGTAGTGGAAACACGAGCGACAAGGTACAACATGTTTTGCGTTCAACTAACTACAGGACTGTGTTGTGCATTCCTTCCATGTGCTACTATGTGCTAATCACGCACGCAAAGCCGCTGATGAAAGTAATCACGGCTGCAAGACGGCAGATGGTTGAATGGAATGCACAGTGTGTATAGAATAAACACATTTACGTGTAGAAACAGCATTTTCTGTTTGGTGTCAGTGGGAGCTGAAGAAGGAAGCAGGTAAAAACGTGTCGCAACAGACTGCTAAACCCTCGCGGCTTCTTTCTAACCGCAGCAGAGAGAAGTTATTTATGAGCTCATGCGGATCAAACATTAATTTAACCTTTCCTTGCTTCAGAATAATATTATCATAAACACGCGAAACACCGTCCTAGTAAAAATTCACTCATTGCGTCTGCCGTGCTAGCCGCAGCTGTCTGTGTTCCAAACTTGAATGTTAGTTTTTTTTAAAGAAAAGGTTTACATGAACAAGTACGGGAATTTGCCAACTATTACCTGTAATCTATGACATGTTGCTTGCTATCTCTTCAAATTTTATGGCTTAACTACATGATCGCTATTTGATAGACGCGCTTACCGTAACAATGCATGAAATGTATCAAGTTGTTTGTTGCCTCCGTTTCCCTCCTTTTCTAACTGACGCGGAAATGTCGACAGTCAACAATACTCTTGTTATATGTTGTTAGCAACGAACATGATTTTGTATGCAAGTGAGTGGTATATTTCCATTGCAGAGTTTTCTGTTTTTCGGTAGACAAAGTAATAGTACAATTAATTGTCTTTTACAGTTGATTTCTTATAGAAACATCTCGGCTTGTCTGAGAAATAGTTTCTACATTACATTCTGCTGAATTTATAATACGTGTATGTATGAGAGTTGCTTTGTAAATAATAATTATCTTACTTTTTTATAACGTACCTTTAATGTTGATGATATTTCTCAAAGTAGTCCCCGTTGGATGCAATGCACCTGCACAGAACCTCTTTCAGTCTTCAAAGAGAAACAGGAAACCATTTTTACAGTTCATCCAAGAAGGTATTTCTTCAATTTTAGGAAAATCAAAAAGCCACAATGGGTTAAATCTGGACTGTAGGGAAGGTGAGGGACATACTTCGCATTAATTTTTGTAAGATATTCAGCAACAACATTTGCGATGTGCGGCCGTGCATTATCGTGGTACAGCATTCAGCTTGTTGCAAGAAAATGTAGATCTGTAGAGTTTTCAGGACATTTCTGAAGTATTGCTCAGTTACAGTTGTGTGTGTAAGAACAACATGCTGGTAAACTATTCTTGAATATCGGAAAATGTGATGATCATAACTTTTGCAGCCAAAGTAACCACTTTTACTTTTCTTGATGTTGGTGATTACGGAGATTTCCATACAGAGCTTCGCTGTTTGCTCTCAATATGGAAATGATGTAGCCAAGTTTCATCAGTAATGGCGGGTGCTTTTAAAATACACTCCGTGTTTTTCTGCAGCATTATCTTCAAACCTCTTAAAGTTATTTGACGGTCCTCTCGAACAATGACAGCAGCTTTCTTCTATTGGGACACAAAATGGAGCCCCGGTTCACCTTCTTTTGAAACTGGTTGCCTCCCCTCTTGGAACATTTTAAGCTATCCTCGAACTATATGCTATAGGAAACAACAAACTCTGAAACACTAAACCCTCAGCTGAGAACAAAGCAGAATTTCAGAGAGGCGCGTTGTTCATTGCGCCTAATCTCCATTTTGCTGTAGACGGAACTGAACATGCATCAACTTGCACACCTCCCTAAGGCGGAACCCGCAAGTGACAATGAAACTAGCACGTGTATATTACGCATTAAGCTAACAAAATTGAACAGCCCTCGTGCACTTGAATTATTTTTTGTAAATGCACAGTTAAAAACCAATCAATTGGATTGTTTAAATAGATCGTCACGTGTTTATAAATATTTTTGTTTAAGAATATTTGCCACAATGTCTTCTGCAAGTATATAAGAGCGTCCATATTACTTAGTGGGGGTTAAGTAATAAGTAAAGCATTATTTGACCTCTTGTATCTCAGTTTAGTTTGTTTATATCAACATTGGTTGAACTTGTTCGTTCCGTTCTTGAACCTCTTGCGTATTTTAGGGCTGCTTTCTGTCTTCCTGAGTCAATCGTGCAAAGCCGCATATCTGCATTATCTCATATTGAAATTTATTGCACATAAGTATCGTATTTTTGTAATATAAACTGGTTTAGAAATATATTTCATTAATTACTTGACCCGCCCCTTAAAATTCTTCAGTTTCATCAAAGTGGGGGAAAATATTTATGAATAAACGTGCTCTTCTATTGTCTATTGCCTTATGTTATAGTTATTCATCAATTATGCACGTTGTCTTCACTTATCCTATATACTGTGAATTTTTCTAAAAATGTAATATTAACCTTCTTTAAAGCTAGAAAATTAATTTCCACTCAAAAATGAAAACATGTTGCTTAAGCTGTTTGCTTGTTCTAATACATAAGAATAACTAAATATTTCCATTGCACTGTTCTAAAATACTGTGGATGGCCCAAACTGAGATTGGGCTGTTTTTCTACATGTTAAACGATGCGCCGTACTGGGCTATAAACCAAACTGTAGCTCCCTTCCTGCAATTTCGATCTTCATTTGTTCAGCGGACTACAAAGCCCAAGACTCATAATTTAACCGTCCCTGAATTATTAACTTCCTTTAAAAGCTTTGCTCTACTTCTGTTGTTGTCTTTTTTTCTGTCTCTCTTTTTCCTTCCTAGGAACTATTTCGGAAACAAAAACTTCCATACCGTAAACTTAGAGACCTGAAAAGAATAAAACATTGCTACTAATTATTATTAATATTTTCAGTGAGTCTTACATTGGCTTACCAACGGCCCTTTGTCACGATATTTAAGGAAAAAGTTTCCGGTACACAAGGCCACTGCATGCGACAAGAGTGCTTGCTGGTGGTGAGGGGATTTGGGTCTGTTTAACTTTAATTTTAACTCGCGTATAAAAAAATATTTCGAAATTTCTATTATGAAGAGCTGGTTACATTTTGCTCTTATTTGGGCGTACAAAACATGCTGATCAAGATGTTTCTAGTCTTTTTTAAAGTTGTAAATTAGCTGTTATTTATTTTACGCATCTTATGCTGGCCAAGAAATGAAATTATTGACTGCTTCGTGCAATACCCGCTCGCCATGGAATTAGAAATATTTCATTATTTATCACTTTACTAAAGCACTAACAAAATGTTCATATATTACGTCCCTATCAGCCATAAGCCTTGCGCTATCCTAAACATACCAACAGGAGTGTCCAAGATCGTGTAGGGGAGAATGGCAAATGCCGAGAAAGTACCCATACCCAAAAAATCGTTTTCCAAATTATCATTTATCATCAGCAGAGCCCGAAAGTTAAGCAAATGCCTTTTCTACCTGCGTGGACATATTTAAGAGTCAGATAGAAATGAACCTGTTTCCGTACATTTAGGGTTGGTAGGGACAGTTTTTTTTTTTTTTGTTGCAAATTTTAAAGTTTAAAATTAATTTTTTTGCTGTTTTGAATAATTGTATATTTTTTCTTGCGATTATTTACGCATTTTAAAAAGCACATAAACTGAAATTGAAAAATGTTACAAAAATTAAATGTTCATCTCACAAAAACATCTGTTGAAATTTTTGTTATAACTTATTTCTTTTCAAACAGTTCAAAAAGTTCTCAACCCATTCACTTAAACTCTTTAAATAGCAGAACCTTCATTACGAAAGAAACCCCCGCTTACCTCGGGCATACGAATACCAGCAAATAGAGAGGATGAAGGAAATACAATAGTTTTGGATAGTTCTGGCGAATGGCTTAATATCGATCTGCGCAAGACAATTCTAGGAAATTTATGGTGATGGTAACTTCTCAGTTGCATAAATATAACAAACAATTGCAAGCGAGAAAGATGAGAGCGGTACAGCTGTGAAATAAACCGTCCCTACAATGTGTTCAGTACGGAAGTAAGCGAGATACTAACCTGATTCCCTTAAACGCATAAATAGAAAATTAATTTGATCGAAAACAACTGTGCGTCTTTTGCTCATTCGCCAGGACTATTCCAAACTACTTTACTTTATCTTGATCAGCATTTCCATGTTCCATGCACTTAAAGGTGAATGTTCTGTTGTAACTGGCATGAGTTCTTCCGAAATAACTTGTTTTAGATATGCTACAATCACTTCAATGGAAGTAGAACGTTCTTTTCCCATGAGGAAAAATGTTCTCTCTGACAAGCGGCTGACTATGACAGATGATACCTTGAAAAAAAACATCTTTTTGCTACTTGTAATCAAGAAAAGTGAGCTTTAGTACTTTAATTATGTGCTAAAATAATTAAGTATCTTAAATATTTTTTTTCATTAATAATTCTACTCTTTGTTTTCACTTTTAATAAATGCATATTTTAATGATATTATTACTATTTCCAGGATTTTAAGTGTCTTTTTGCCCGCCTATCTTAACCTAAAAATGCCTGAACTTCCGGGATTTGATCATCCCTTATGGTGTTTCAGTAATTAAAACACCGTTAATCATTAATACAAATATTTCACGTTACAAAGATATTACTGCATAGGTAAAATAGCGGCGTCTGAGATTTAAACTGCTTTTTGTGTGTTGGCTTTGGTGTCGCTAAGAAGCCAAGAGCGAATTTTCCAAGGTCGGCATATCTCATGTGGTGTATAGACACGCTGAGTTTAGCCCCAAACTTAGAAACATTTCTGTTCTAATTCTGGAATGGGTTTGCTTACCTTAACCACGAAAACAAATGTTAAGTGCATCTCAGTGGATTTGCAAGTATAATAAACAGGGATTAACAATTGACATTGAAAGCTCAGTTCATACGTAGGACTGCTTCGGTATTTTCTGAGTGCGCATGTCTCTCTAAGTTGGTCCTGCATACACCGCGCGGTCAGTTTAGTCCCCCCCCCCCCAGAGTGTTTTACCCATGTGCGAGCCCGCCTCTTGTTAATCGGTTAGCCGATCGACCTGCCTGGTCTCTGTGATTAGCGAAATGGCAAAAGAATAAAACAAACTAACCATACAACAATACACAAACCAATTTAAGACGCTCATTGCTTACCAAATTATCAAACGAGGTATTGAAACTGCCCCCCTTCATTCTCCACATATTTTTGGCATCTGTTTAGAAAAGTATTCATCACTCGCTGTAGTACATTTTGAGAATTCTGAACAGTTTCCTGACGAATATCATCTTGGAGTTCTTGTATGGTGTGCATGTTTGTCTTGTGCACATAATGTTTTTAATTACCCCAGAGATAATAATCGCTGACTGTTAAATCGTGATACCGAGGAGGTCACAAATCCCTACTAATAATTCTGTCTTATGGATACATATTGTGAATTGCTCTCATGGAATTACTCGCAGTGTGAGCAGTGGCAGAGTTCTGTTGAAAAAATGCATGATCACGCTCCCTGTCGGTTAATTCTCGGAAAAAAAGGTTAGTGTGATATTGACATAAGTAACAGAATTAACTGAATGCTCAATAAAAATTGGTTCTATGATTCTTTCTCCACTGTAACACATATGAATCGTACATAAAGACACGCTGTACTGTAGTAAACACACGATACATAACACACTTTATGTATACTGTTGAATTAAGAAAGCAACAACACAACACACACCTGGGAACAGCTGCACTACGGCTGCTACAGTCAGCAAGGTCAATAAGTAAGCAAGCAGGCTTGCTACTCCCTCCAGTGCAGCAAACGAGTGAGGGCTCGCTCATAGGAAAAAAACCCTGCGTAATGGGGGAAAGCATCATTGATCGTACTGTATAAAGGACGCATAACTGAATACAACTCAACTACAGTCATTACATAAAGTAAACAGTTATCAGATATGTATACACCATCAAACACCTATCGACGTTAAAATTGGTGGTAGTTGGCGATTATGTTGGCACTAGCTCTTGCGAACTAAAATCAATACATAATGTGGCATTTAATACTGTATCGAATTCCTCAGAATAATTCTGGCCCATTGACTGTAGAAGTTCCAAGTTCATACTTTTTCACTACTGGAAAACGTTAAAATCCTGAAATGTAAATGCCAATTTGGTGTTCTTATTTCGTTATTATACTTTCAGGTTATGTTAGGCTGTTCTTATGTGGTAAAATGTTGTCCAGAAAATGAATAAAGAAATCTTAAAAAACTCGAGGTGATGTTTGTTAGTTAAATTGCTCTTGGATAATAATTTATTTGATATAGTAATTTTCAGAATCTCACCTCTCTTTACTATATTCTTCTCTCCGTAGAGTAATAACTGCTGAAAAGTTAATTTATGATAGTTATAAATTTAAGCTATGCTCGCCAGCTCCTTAACCTAAGTTTCTGGATCCCGGTAAAAAACAGAAACGTTAAGCTAAATATACATTTATGATTTAGGAAAAAAAAATAACAACAACAATAATAATAATAATAATAATAATAATAATGAATGAATGAATGAATGAATGAATGAATGAATGAATGAAATGCTTGACCGTCATTCAGAAAGCCAATAAACAAGTAAAACCAGAGTATAAAAACATGATTTACCCACCTAAATTAATGTACTGTTCTACATAAACAGTTATCTTTTATTTCAGTAGCAAACACTGAAATTTCATGTCTATTTTTAAAATAAAAAGTATATTTTCATTACAGTTAACGTTTTAATTAATGAATTTGTCACTTTTCAGAATGTTTCTAATGCAATACACATTTCTAATCCCAGATAAAACAAAATATCTAAAAATAGTACCTAACTTAGTTTCCTCATCATTTATATCTATTATACTAATTTCTTCGATAATTATTCCAATTGTACCTGCAGTTTTTCTCTTTTTCACTCTTTATCTATACATTTTACGTTTCACCTCCCAAATGATGCAACTATCATGTAATAAATAATAGATGCAAACATAGTGTCACATTTTTAAAGTATTCTACATGTATCAACATCGTTAAGGTGTTAATTTTCCCTGATGGTGATGAACAGAGTACGTATTTTAAGGTGCAAAGTAGTGTTTGGAAAGAGGAAAGAAAGGTGCTAAAGCTTTTTACCAACAGGTTAAGGCAAATGCCTTTATTCAACAGTTAAATTAAGCTTTTTTTATTCAACGCTGTTACAAATAACATAAAGTACCCTTTATATAGGAAATAAAAGTGGCATTTAATGCGTTTCAATTACACTAGAGGACGCACAACATTTTCGATTGTAAGTCGTTGGAGCTTTGAGCAGAGGAGAGCCTGATATATGAAAAAACTCTGCTCAACAGTTACTGAAACTGGGAATTTCAAAGGCTGCCATATTCGGATTGTTTATCAAAATGAATTCAAGCTTGGCTTTCGAAATCGGTCAAACTTGTCAACTTCTTTCCCAGTCCCTCCTTCTCCATATTTTCTGTTAAACTCTGTAGACACGCACTCCGAGAAGTTACAACTCTAGGCCTCTGTCATTGAGTAATTTGATGACTGTTGCGTCCGTTGAATTTAGAGCACATATGAAGCTTTTGATTTTTTTCGAAGTTTTTGACAAGAAAACTGCGCATCTTATCCAAGTACCCCACTTGATTATGACAGGAAATTGTAGTAGATGAAGCTCAGTAAATTCTCGGTACGACAGTTCATGGTTTGGGGCCTTTACAAGAAGCTTCTTCAGAGCAGCAATGAAGTCGTTTACCCTGTCTGACTCTTTCACAACCACGATGCAGTTCATGTGCATACATTACACTTGGTTGAGATGGGGTACATGATCTTCAGTTGTAGGGAAGCCGAAAGCATGTAAGTGCTTGAAGTCTGACACAACACATTACATGCCTTCCGGCCACAGCTTCATACATGACTGCATTACTGTACAGGCAATTGTCTTCTGGGGTTGGCACATCTCAAAGAACGCGAGTTTTCCTTTTTGCCCAGATATAAGAATTCCACTTTTTATTTGCCGGCATCTCTTTTATTTTTTCGAAAATATTCTCATAAGTTGGCTATATATTTTTTTTTCCCAGGTGCTCTCATTTGGTGTGTACTTCTCGATTTTTGTTTATTTACGGACGCTCTTTAACATCTCAGGTCATCAGCGTCCCACTCAATGGCCGATAAAATTTGGTTAGAGGCCTCTTCTTTCAGGCTTCAGGTTTTTTTACATGCCGTAAATGTACGACACGGGACCCATGACTTTACTTCCCTTCCAAAGGAAGCCACAAAGGTGTGAAAAGGTGCAACACAATTTTTCTATTTTTTCCTTTCATGCTCTAAAATACCAATCTCAAATGTTCGGTATGAAAACAGCTATATTTTTCTAAAGGTGCTGTACGTTTTCCTTAATTATGAAATAAGTGGCGGATTTTTTTGGGGGGGAAGGTGTTCTACAGTTAATTTTGGGACATTTCCCCGACACGTGCTCTTTGATCAGGACTAAGGAAAACCTAGAAAAAGTCATTGTCAGAAAGGACGGTCCTGACGGGAGTCGAACCCCAGAGTCCGTGCCTGGACAATTCTTGTCAGCATTCCCCCCCCCCCTGTTCTAAGATGCTATAAAACTACTGAGTATCAAATTTCAAGTTTATTGTTTGCAAACGTGATGGAGGATATCTGGGTTGGTCTGAAATCTGTTTAAAAGGCGGGACTGACTATTCTAACCGAGCTCTGCCTAGCTATGCCTCCCAGATGAACAAAAAGGGGGCGAATGCGAATAGAGTAGGTCAGAGCTGGACAAAGTACCGCACCTAATTTATGGAAATGTATGGACAGCACTTCTCGCTTCTCCTGGGTAAAATCAATTAGCGAAGTATTTTTAGCTGTGCCGCACTGTAAGAGAACCAGTAAAGACATATGTTCTCTTTTTTAATTGCCTCTGTGCAAAAACTGTAAAATGTGTTTCAGCATTTCCCCGTAAAGTTGCTAGCACTCACAGCTATGGCGTGGCTCTTTCTATCTAAAAAAAAGTACGTTTATCACACTTGTATTTTCATCTAGAATATGAAATATTTGAAATTACTTTACATAAATATGAACGTATGTATTAACTAAGTAGCTATCTAAAACAATAACACCGCCACGGGTGGCCGAGGTCGTTAAGACGCGGACTCGTGAGCGAGAGGTCTGGGGTTCGAATCCACCCAGGACCGTCCTCCCTGACCGAGCTTTCTTTCAGGTTTTCCTCAGTTCTCATAAATGGCAAATGCCGGGGAGGTACCCTAAACTTAGGCCTGGAACATTTTCTTCCTTAAATTTTTTTTTCTCCCAATTTATCATTTCATCTCATGTATCATCAGTGTCCACCGCCTGTGGTGCCTCAGTAGTGAAAACAGGCGTTAAAAATCCCTAAAAATGTTATCATTCAATTTCCAATAAACGTTGTTAAACACGTTTTTATGATTAAAATCGATTATTTTATGAATCAACATACTCAATTAAGTGTAACTTCATCTGCAAAGGAAATCAGATTAGGGTAAATTTCTGCGTCATGCACACCATATATGATCCATTCACAAAATCCACTCCTGGATGTAGGGTGACCCGGTTTAAGTTCTTGCACTACAGTACTTTTATAAGGTTTTAACTTCAGTAGCTTTGTAGGAATTCAAACAGAGGAATAGAAAATCCCCTTGTGCTGAGAAGGACGCCGAAGTTATTTTTAGGGGAACGTTCCAGAGCATGTCTAATGTTATCTAAAGTTTATTCTATTGTGTACCCTTTTTATGAAGAATGCTTTCCATTTCACGAAATTTATTTACCAATCTGTGAATTTAATTGAAATTGGAAGTTGAATATTAGGGAATCTCTTTTGAAATATACATACACACAAGTCGGTTACTTATCGCAAATAAATACTCTTTGGGGAATAGAATACCTGAATTGATTACACTATAATTAATACACTGTCACACAGAGCACATCCGTACATTCCTAGACTTAAACCCGTACTGACCTCTCTGTCGGTTTTCAAGCGTGGGATCGAGACAAGAACTGCAGAACTCAGCCAACCGCGACCATCTGGAGCGGTTCCACGAAGGAAAAATCCCCCAGTTTATTCAGTAGTAGAATAGCAAAGTTGTGCATCCTGTTTCGAGCCGTCATATGCAACATCTCACATTTGGTCATGTTTTCAATAGCTGGACACTGCATCGTGGTGAGAAATTTTGAAGACATTCCTGTCCATATATTTTACAGGCCAGTTCTCCTCGGCTCAATATTATTCATTTGGATTTGGAGGACAAGCTGCTCCACTATTTTTCAGGATATTTATTTCAGAAACCTCGGTGTTTATGTAGCTACAACACTCACAGTGAAATCCCCAACACAAGACAGTGTAACTGTCTGTATTTCTTCACAGAACAGATACCTAACTCATTGATAGATATATTTTAAGGCTAGCCCGTTGCATGCAAGCAACGTTTGTCGATAGCTTATCTTGCCAACCGTGAGTTTTTTTATTGACTTTATCTGTTCTCCATCTTTCACGAGTTTGTTGCCAATATTCTCTTTTGATAGAAACGAAACATTTGTCAGAGATATTTATGGTTCTGTGGTAGGATTTTGACAGCTTCCAGCTGTTCGAACTTATTTATTTTAGTGCCCACCATTTCTAGGAAAATTGTTTCTGATATTTTAACACAAGCTGGTACAGTCAATCAAGTGGATACTTTCAAAAAGCTAATAGTACATAATTATAATAGCGTTCAGAAATGAATGATAGATATGTCATTTAAATTAAGCAGCAATGAATTCAAAGCTAACTTTAATGAACAAAATAACCACTGTCGACATCTGTACATTTTGCTCAATTAATAGCGAATTCATTTAATGCTATTTGGATAAAAAAAATCGCGACTTCTAGCACGCACTTTCTACGTCTTGTTTATTGAAGACTATAATCTTGAGGAAAATGACGAGATATTTGAGTAAATTGATGAAAGGAGAGTTAACTGTGATAGAGTTGATTGATTTGGTTTATTTACGGATGCTCTTTATCGTCTCAGGTCATCAGCGTCCCATTCAATTCAGCGTGTGAAATGGCTGACAAATTTTGATCAGAGGCTTCTGAGGTTCTTGAGCTTCTTTTACATGCCGTAAATGTACGACACGGGACCCATGACTTTACTTCCCTTCCGAAGGAAGCCATACTTGGTTGGGATTTTATCCCTGAAAAAAAAAAAAAAACATGTTCACCGTTATCTTCCCAACACTTCGGCCCTTCTTCACTTTCGTTGGTGGGTCGTCATCTGGAAAGGTCCAAACTGCCTATTGTCATTTGGTCTCCGGTAAATCATCACTCGTGATTACATCAGAAACTCGTCTGACGGTCCTGGCGGGATTCGAACCCCAGACCTCCGCTCACGAGTCCGTGCCTTAACGACCTCGGTCACCCGTGGCGTTAGTAAGGGTGGGTGCCTAGACTTGTTTTATCAATCCAAAAGCGGCAACGAGTCATCTGTTGACAGGCATTTTCTCGCTCTGCCGTGGCAACGAGAGAGAAGTTCTGCTAACCATTGCTACAGGAGATGATTCCATAGTCCTCTGCTGTGATTTCTTGTCCAAAAGAGAATCAATGGAGTGGCAGGCGTAAACCTGGCAAAGCGCCGCCTTTAAAGGCCAAGGTCACTCAGTCAACCAAGAAGATCATGGCCACAATCTTTTGGAACTGTAAAGGAATACTCTTCATTGACTTCAAGGAGAGGAACACCACAGTAAATGGGGAATACTGTGCTGGCCTACTGCACAGACTACGTGCTTCCATCAAAGAGAAAAGGCGAGGAAAGCTGAGTGGCGCCTTCTTTACGACAACGCGCCTGTGCACACAGCTCTTGTTGCAAAGGAAGCTGTGAAGAAATGTGGTTTCAAGGAGATCGACCATCCACCCTACAGCCCAGATCTAGCTCCCAGTGACTGTTTCCTCTTCTCAAAACTCAAGAGGGGCCTTCGAGAAAGGAAATTTAAGTGTGACAAAGAAGTGATGGATGCTGTTTATGCCCATTTTGCATACAAGACTTCTGACTATTTGGAGGGGGGGGGGGGTAAAATGTTAATATAAGGATGTGGGAAGTGTATTGCAATAAAAGACAAGTATATGAAAAGTGAAATATAATTTTTGTCTTTATCATACTTAGAAAATAGTTAGGCCGAAAACTTGGACCTACCCTCGTATCTATATATTTTCTTTATCTATTCAGTTTTGATGTGTTTACTTTTAGTTATTCGTGTTTCAAGAGATTCTGATTAAAATTAAGTATAATATGAATTTAAAATAAATTTATTTAATTAATCTTCAATAAATAGTATTTCGTTTTTTATGTGTTTCCGTTTTTACGTGTTTCACAGGTCGATTCAGTTATAATGCGCGTTACTTTCCTTCACAAGTCGCACGTTATTCTTGAGGAATTTTTGTATCACATTTTTCAGGAAGGAAAGCGTGTTTTGTAGGTCACCAATATGGTGGTTTGCACGCATTATGTCCCTGCTTGTTTACAGTGATGGATTGCTGAAGTGCCGGTTAAAATGTACGTGTTTCCTTTTGATTGTATCAGTTTGACTTGCGGGGAAGAAAAATTAACTTGAAAGTCATGTCGCGATATGGAATTGCATTCAGATTTATCTCGTGTACATCAGTACATGACAACAGATCGCTTCTCTATGTGCTTACACCTTCTTGGCTAAACATTATAACTAACTTTTAAAGTTCATATCACATAACCTTTCAGCTGTGTGAATTAGAGAAACAGATTCTCAAAGTAGTCCCCGTTGATTGCATTCACCTGTCCCAACGTTTCTACCAGTCTTCAAAGACATACTGGAAACCATTTTTGACGGGTCCTTCAGAATCACCGTCACTGTGGCTTCTGATGACTTAAATGTCTCCCATGAAGATGTATCTTCAACTTGAAGAATTATATGAGGCTAAATTTGGACTATAGGGAGGGTGAGGAACACTCTTTGTGAGATATTCAGCAACAACATTTGCGATGCGCGGCCAGTATTTATTTTATTTATTCAAGTACATAAATAACAAAAGATTTACAAAAAGAGGGTTGCAACTCCGATTTGCAAATTTAGTTCTTTATACACTCACATTTTGTACATACAATTAATACAGAAAAACCGTATAACAAACAAGAATATAAATTAAAAAAAAACATTTTATTATAATTTAAGCATGTAGTGATACAAATCAGATTAGAAAAAATATTATTTCTAGTTTAAAGATATGTAATATAACGTTTCATGAAACATTTATAAGAAGATATATAATTAACTTGAAGCGTGAATGCATGTGTGCATTGCCCAGTTATTGTGTGTGCAGGTATGCCACTATGTGAATATCGAAAAATGAGATGATTATAACTTTTCCAGCAGAAGCGGGGCTTATATACAGAGGGTGCCAAAAAATGTACACACACTACAAACAAAGAAAAAACTGAATTCACACAAACAGAAAATGATGAGCACTAATCATCTTACACTTTTACATTTACAACATTTGCTCAAAATGCCCACCATCGGCGTCGATACACTTCTGAGTACGTTGAACTACTGAGTGAGCAACGTTTGCGAAAGTGTCCTCAGCGATTGCAGCACATGCCGTTTTAATTTCTTCCCGAAGTGCTGCCAGTGTAGCTGGTCTGCCCAGATCTGCCCTTGTGAACATCGCATACGGTACCACGAGTCTCAAATTTGTCTCGAATGCGTGCAATTGTTACTCACATTGGCGGTTCTTTTTTTTAATGGTGTTTAACGCCCTTTTTTACTACTCAGGCACGACAGGCGGGGGACACTGATAATACATGCCACGAAATAATATATTGGGAAAGGGTTCTTTAAGGAAGGAAATGTTCCAGGCCTAAGTTTACGGCACCTCCCCGGCATTTGCCATTTATGAGGACTGAGGAAAACCTGGAAAAAATCTCAGTAAGGGAGGACAGTCCTGGTGGAATTCCGAACCCCAGACCTCCAGCTCACGAGTCCGCGTTTTAACGACCTCGGCCACCCTTGGCGGTTACGTTGGCGGTTCTGTTCTGTACACACGTCTCCATTGCGTTTGAACTTCAACATTCTCGGTTTTCCAATACCACTTCAAAAATTGCTTTCCGCTGATCAAACGATAATCTTGGCTCCGTCTTGTTGTATCAACGCTAGCAGATCGTAATGTACAACTTTGAAATATTTAAATAGATATCTACTATGAAAGTGTGTATACATTTTTGACACTCTCGGTTTGAAAGAAACTCTACATCTTCCTGTACCATCATCCTCAACTGCACATGAATGTCATTTTGTTAGAGAATCAGCAGTATTGGAACGCGCCGTGCATAAACACATCTCATGTGTATTTTTTCAGTTATCAACGCAGTGAAATGCTCAATTTCTCAAAGGTTCTTAATGTTATTTGACAAAATGACAGCAGCGATGTTATTGTTTTGTTCCGCTAGAGCACAAACTGAAGACCCAGGTCCACTCTCTTTGAAATTGATTGCCTTCTCTCTTTAAATATTTTAGCTGTGCTACCGGGAAGAACAAACTTTCCATATACCTCAGTGGAAGATTTGTCGAGACGACAGTAGAATTTCAAAGCGGCATATTATTCGTTGTATACCAGCTGCAATTTTGCTATAGGCGAAACTGGACATGTCTCAAGTAACACACCTCTCACAGGCGGGGACTGGAAGTGACAGCAATGAAAATAGTACCACTGATAATTTTTTATTGAACATCTGTCGCCTCATTCTTGGTTAAATTCTTCTGATAAATTTACCTTGGGCTATAAATACTTGCTGAGGAATATCTGCCTTTTTTTCGTAGGTATTTTGTTTTTGTGCGCTTCTTTGTTTATATGCTGAGATAGCAGGAATTATCATTAGCAAAGCTTACATCTCGCTCCAACTTATGTGCCACTAATGGACAACGCAAAGACACACCTTTTCCCTGCCAATGCCGAGCGTTTCCAATGTGACTCAAGTTCTCTTACATAGGTAAAGATGGCTCTGCTGAAAGTTGCATGCTTATCGAAGTTCAGAGGTTAAAAAGCGTTCATAAGTATGTAGCTAATATGGAAATATGCATTAACGTTCAAAATGTGCGCAAACAAATTATTTAACATGAAGCATTTAGTTATTAAGATACGCAGCTGGAATACAAATATGCACAAGTATCTGAGTACTTTGTGTGCTTTGTGCCCTTAAGACCCTGTCAAGAAACCGCAGTTCTTGGGAAGTTTCTGTAGATGTGGTGACCTTTATCTTGATGGCCACGTGACCTCCGGCTGCCGGATATGAACGATTTGTCCATGATTGATCTGACTAGTTTATTTTTGTTCCACGTCAAACCATAGCAGGGGTGAGCAACCACAGGTTTCTTAGTCACGGACTTGCGAATACAGTGCGACAACCAGAATTGTAGCACATAGGGGCGGGGAAAGTTTATTAACGTGTTACAAAATGCAGGGGTTTTTAAAAATAAAGAAGTTTTAAATTGTGGTTTCTAAACCTTTATTAACTTTTGAATACAAAAACACGTCTGTATTGTTTTTTATTCATATAAATTCATTATTTTTCCAGAATTTAACAAAAATTGTGATAACTTCTTAAAAGCAGAAGAAAATGAAAGATTGATTATACTTTCTAGTACAGTACCCAGCCAGTTACCTCTCACATAGATGGCCGCTTTTATAAGGTTATTCAGCCCCTGAGTCAAAACAAGGAAGAATTGTGCGTGAGGAGCTGGAGAAAGGTATTCAGGGCTCTCTGCGACTTGTCCCAAGCATGCTCAATACGATCCAGATCGGGCGAGTTCATTCAGAACTGAAGTCTTCACCAACAACTGCTGGAAAGTGTCCACAACCCTCTCAACATTGAGCATTCATGTTGTGTACGTCCTTTGGTAACAAAAGCTACCCCAAACCTCTGAATGGATAAATCTCTCGCAGACCGTCGGGACTCATCCGTAAATAATGCGGTGTCACTAGAGCTGGAGCATCCTGATGTGATGGACCAAGAACCAAACGTTTAAAACAAGCTTAGCTCGACTGACCTCCTGTCATCTAAAAGTTCTTCCTGTCTCTTTTGATTAATAACCCTCTGAGGTATCAACTTCCTTAACCCAGATTGTAACATTCTGCAACTATTTTACTTCCCTCCGTTATTATTTTGTCCCTAAATGAGAGAAAATGTGCTTATTGTCTTAAAAATAAAAATAATCGCTGTTTAATATAATCTCTCTGCACACATTTCATTTCTTTTTACAATAACAAATGAATATAGCTCATTAATTTGTTATTTGAGCAAACAGAATATGTATCAATATCATGCCTGTATTTCATGCTATTGTTGTCACTATTAATTATTAAAATATCCCTAACTTTTGCAAAACAGTATACTACAGGGCTTCCAGAATATGTTCTTACCGCTCGCACGGTATTTTCCATCTCGGCAGTCACAGCTGTCTGGGCCTGCACTCTGACTTCGCTTCTTAAATCTGTGATAAAACTCTTAAATGCTGTAAATATCCTCCCTCACTAAACAGGCATTCTATCATACATTGACACGATTTAGTTCGGTTTTTTATTTAATTTTATGCGCTTACCTTGAGTTCTTCCAATGTGTGAGGATTTGTTTTGTTCACTTTGTCCTTGAGGCTACCCCACAAATAAAAATCACAGACCTGTGGATCTGAGGAGCAAGAACATCAGCACTGACGACTGTCTTCAAACACTACCCTGGACTCCTCTGCTGTATTTGCAGCGGCGAAATCTTTTTGAAAACATCCACATCATTTTTCTTCTTCCGTACGCTCATTAAAAATGAAGTCAAAATATCATTTCGGTACCTCTCTACATTTATTGTCTGGTCGTAAAAAATCGGATCGATTTGGTCTTGCAGAATGTGTCCTTGCCATTCGCATGGGATTTTGTGTCTCGGTAGCTGGCCGGCAGAGTTTTGCAAGTTTTTTGCAAATCAAATTCCAATTTTCCTATCATGAAGAGCGGTTTGTTGTATGCGATTTGGATTTTCAGAACATAACTAGCGAGCGTTATGGGTGCTCAAACAATTATTTTGCTTTCTTTACCCGTCTGAAAAGAACACAAGCCACTGATGAAAGGAATCACTCACAATAACGCACACGTGCTACGGGATCACCTTGTCATAGACAACGGATATGTGTACACATGTAAGATTTGAGTTTTAACAATTTTGTTTTTGTATGACTATTTGGATTTACAGAATGACATTCTTCCTCATCCCCTCTACACTCCTGGTTTGGCTGTCTCGAAAAACTTCCTGTCTCCAAACTTGAAGAAATGGCTAGCAGAATATGAATTTGCATCAAAAGAAGTTGGCGAAATAATTGCATATTTGGTAGAACTGAAGAAATCTCATTTTATGGATGGATAAACAAATTAGATTTGAAAGGATACTATGCCGACTAAAACAAAATTTATGTGTTCTTTATTATTTTACAAACTCACAGGGCCATCATGATGGATTATTTCAGAAGGGTAAAACAAAGGCTGACTGTTTGTATACTGAGTTGAAGACAAGCGACTGTGCTTCTCCACGAGGACACTGCGCCTGTTCACACATCGGCCAATGCTGGGCTTTGAAATAGTTCACATTCACACTATTCATCATATTTGGTTCCATGTGACTTTTTTTCCCTTTCCTAACCTCAAAAATTGGCTTGGGAGAGGAAATTTTGTTCTAATTAAGAGGTTACCTGTGCTGTAAACGAGTACTTTACACAATACGGAAGAATTAATTTTCTAAGGGAATAAAAAAAATTGGAATCTCGTTGAATCAAATATATTGAGCTCAGAGATCATGTTGAAAAATAAATTTTTGTTTTTGCAAAAAAAAGTATTTACTTTGTTTTACCAGACTTGTCAATCCGCTCTCGTATACCAGTCAGTCTGGACAGAAAACTGGTGTTATTGCATCCACCACAGCCACCATGTCTGGCTCCCCTGAAAGATTCCCTAGAAGTCCTCACTTCGACCGCTTGTGTCAGCCGAAACTTGCACGCATTCCTTGCAACCCACGAAATGTTAAGGGTCAATATCAATGTGTAGTTAGGAACCTTGAAGGAAACTGGCAGTTACGGAGCAAGCGCCACCATCGCTACATCTAATTTACAAGATGGAGCGAGCCCTAACATTACCAGCAGTGCTTGATAACATCACTCCCTCACAGAGCGCATTCATACACATCAAAGTCGGACCATGATCAATAAATGTGATCCTTTGGCATTTCCCACTAGTGACCTATCAGTGGAGTTCTTTTGTTTACCTCGATACACGAGGATGGTGCTGCAACTATCGCAGGCTTGATTAAAACTGTCGCAGGCATTGAGATGCGAAGACAACAAAAGAAAGAAAGAAGAGAAAAAAGAAAAACAGGGGTGTTGGAAAATAGAATAATTTACACGCAACGCCTTTGCCACCTTTTAACTCAGCACTGAGTGGATGGGTAAAAATTAATATCTGCAGTTTTTTTTTAAACTTAATTAGTAATCTGAAAGCGTTCACACAAAATATTTCATCAACACTTTAGTACTGTTTCACAAGGTCATTGCCGTGTCGCAGAAGGCGGACACTAATAATTACTGCCCAGATTTATACCAAAATTGTCTTTTTTTAAGTGTACAGAAATTATATTCATGAAGTGTGGAACATTATGGGAAGGTTTTATTTTTGCCTTTTTGCACTTTGCTCCTATTTCCTAGTAGTAATTCTCTGTTAATGTCACCTAACGCTTCATTGGATAACAAGAAACACTGTGATCTAGCGTGGTTGTTGTAAAGAACGTTTTGCAGCGGATTTTATTTTATATTCTCGACGGCTTACAAAGACCTTAATAAAATTTTTAAGTAGATTAGGTATCGATCGGGCTTCCAGAATATGTCCTTACCGCTTGCACGGGATTTTGCATCTCG
Source organism: Metallyticus violacea (assembly GCA_030762175.1). Taxonomy (NCBI): domain Eukaryota; kingdom Metazoa; phylum Arthropoda; class Insecta; order Mantodea; family Metallyticidae; genus Metallyticus; species Metallyticus violacea. Next base: position 2,069,834 of record CM060845.1, on the reverse strand, counting down.
GCTAAGGCCGGCTCTCTTCCCCATTAACAGCCTGCCTGTCTGTCTGTCCTTGAACTTCCGAGCAATCACAGTCCACATTCATTCGCGAAGACTTTAGAGCAAAGTATTTTTATGTATAAATACGAATCAACTGGCGTTCGTCAGGAATGTATTTTGAAGTTTTCTAGGCAATTGCCTTATTCCAGAAGTGAATAAATGTGTTACTATTGGTTCAGTGTGAAGCAAGAAACGCGCACAAAGTTTTGACAGAGAACAAACAGACGGAACTGGCGCAGATCTTGAACGTTCGCCAACAAAATCACTACGAAAATTAGCACCACACGTTGAGTTTTCAGTGTCTTTTGCACATACAGCAACACAATTAAAAACTCAAACTTTAAAGTGTACACGCGTCCTATCTGTGGCAAAGTGATTCCGTAGCGCCTCGTGACCTCTGTAGATGGATGGGCCAGGGCATACCCAAATGGCGTGTGGAGTTTCTTTTATCAAGACTTAAAATTCTCCTGACTTTCTCTCATAACTGCTATAAACGTCTGTTTTGTATGGAGCTCTTCTAATTCAGGTATTAAAGCATACCTTAAGCCTTCTGCAGTTAATTCAGAAATAGTAATGAATTTTATGAAGTTTTCAACCTGTTAACCCCCACTAATGTATCGTAATATGACAACAATTTGTGGCATGCATAAAATATCTATTGTTTCGCCGGCTTGTACAGAAACAAAAATTTTCCTTTCTATTTATTTATAATTTCATTCTTATAGACAATATGCATTTAAACGCTGTCAGGCAAAATGTTTATTTCAATCAATAATAAAAACTTCCTAATTTTGTGCCGTCTTGCTGAGTAAGCTTGTATAGCTTTCAGTCATGAGGTGCAAATCGTTTCATTTTCACCTTAACAGTTAAACTTAGACGCGAAAATGGAGTCTTCAATAAAGCCTTCTCTTTATTCATCGCCACAAAACAGATACGTTTTTTTAACTTAACTTTAACACTGTGAAAGCCAACTTTACATGACAAACAGTAAGAAAGCATCGAATTTCAAACAAAGTGCAAAACCGTAGTCAGGTATACATGGTGTCAGTAACCCCTCAACATCTGGTTCCTTGGAAACGAGAGAATACCGAGCGCCGGCCATGGGCCAACTTCCTGCTGGCCCAAGAGAACGCAGAAATAAGCAGGAGAAAGGCTAACCCATCTTGGAGGAACACAAGTATAAGTCCTTGTAAATTTTTGCTGGCCCATGAAGGTATAAGTTTAAAGCGTAAACTTTTCCGAACTGGCGCTGAGCTTCCCTCGCTAACGGAAGACCCAAGTGCTACCGCTACTACAGTAGAGAGGAAAAGCGCTTATCGCATAAGATAAAATTAAGAAATAATCCGTTATACATCGCTGTTTTAATGCAAATTTTTTTGTTTTGAAAGTTGACCGTTAGAAGATAAAGTAGTAAATAATTATGCCATTTTCTTTGGGGGAGGCCGGGCCCATTTAACCATTATTGACGGGATACCACTGGACGCACAGTTTGTGTTCTTTTCAGATGAGGCATGGTTCCACCAAAATGGTTGTCGATCCTGGTGTTCTAGTAGTAACCATACTTGCCTCGTAGACCCAAGATCGTGGGTTCAACCCCGGCCAGGATCGAAGGATTTTATCCGGCATAAAAATCCCCATTTCTTCGGAAGAGAAGTAAAGCCGTGGGTCCCGTGTTGTACGATAAAGAACCTCAAGTCTGAAAGAGAGGCCTCTGAGCAAAATTTACCGGCCGTTTCACGCCCCAAATGGAATGGGACGCAGATGACCTGACATGTAAATAAAACAAATAAACAACTAAAACGAAAACTGCTCTCGCTATTGGTGTTGTGAAAATGTAAATTACACACAAGAGCACCCTCTTTACAACAGAAAAGTTGCAGTTTGGTGCGTTATTAGCGCAATTAGCGTATTTTGGTGTGTCCAACTGCCAAACGCAAAATATCTGCGAACGTAAGGACATATTCTAGATCTCGGTTGGCATTATTGACTTGTAAAAACAATTACAGCGCGACATTGTTCAGAATACAAAGTGCTAGACAACCACAATGAGTTTACCTGCTACTCTCCGTAATGAAAACCAGTCGACTATATCTCATTCGATGGCCACAGTGGTACGTTTGCGACTACTAATCCAGAGGTTCTGGGTTGGATTCCTAGTCAGGTCAAAGTGTCTCAGTATTGTTTCTTTCGAAAATTTTCCTTTCTCTGAAAAGGTGAATGTCATTCATGTCTTTCAGTTCATTTGCACCATCATTAATTAAGTTCATTAATTCCTACCTACTAATTTTACGCAATCATAGACTTAAGGACCTCCCTGGTGCACTATAACCATATTAACTTCACCAGCATCTCCAGTAACACAAAGTGTCCCATCCTTAGAAATCCGCTACAATGCTACCAAGCCAGGGAGGAATGCTCAGTAGGTTATTTTTATTATAATTGCGAACACTTGAGTCAATTATATCCGTTTCGCCGGGAGTTACCGCTCTGACGGCCGACCTGCCAGCTGTCGTGAAACGGACGACAAAACCATGAAAGACCGAATATCATAAGACAGAGCACATAGCGTGTTTTATTTCAGCAGGAGACACCCCACGCCCCATTTCCCCAGCTAGTAAGCGCGTGTTATCATTTCAACTGCTATGTGCAGGGGAGAAGGTTACAAGTTTTTCTTTATTACAACTTTCCTAGTTTGGTATTTCTTTGTGTGCTGAAGAGATGTTAAAGGAAGCCATCTCGTGATGATGGGTGACCCAGATTGGCGAAGAACACGTGAAGAGAGAAGATTATGTTTGTGTGTGTATTATCAGCTAATCTGTTAGGAGCGTGCAAACAAAACGGAGTCATTCGTGAGACAATCTGAGACGATAAAACTTCTCCTCGGCATCATGCAAGCTATCATGTAGCCGGCTCCAGACTTGATTGACCCGTCGAAGCAAAGCACAGCGCCGCCGCCGCCTTGTTTGTTGCTAAGCTTCGACACGAAACATGCAGCAGTAAAACAATCACTCACTTGAAAGGAGACAAGTCACTGCTCGAACTCTTAGCATTAACTTCCTCTTTTTTTTGAAGTTAATGTTTTATATTGTTCACAACTCCGAGTTTTGCAGCTTTTTCCAAATCATAGGCTAAAATACTAACAAAATATAGATATTCCAGTTGCAACAAATATCCTAAATCCTAATTTTAAAGAACATTATATTTTTGAAATGCTGAATTAAAGTTATTACTGTTCAAATTTACTGCAACGTAAAGCTAATGAATGCAAGAAAAATAAATGTGCAATATTTAATTCATATAATAATTCATTCAGCGTGTCACTTACCAGAATTTGAACTCCCTTCCTCCTGAAGTCAGAGATCGTGGGACAATAAAGCAATTTAAAAGTAGATAAATTTATCGTCTCAACTATAGGAACCACAACAGTTTGTCAATTCTTTCTTTCTCTTTTTCTCCTCGTCCTCTTTCCCCCTTGTACTGCAGAATAATAATTGAAGAAAAATGCATTTCCAACACTATCACCTTTCTAATTATATTAAAATGTGTAATATTTACATGCAGTTTATATCTTTAATTTGGCCTTTTGTGTAACTGTATATTGTACTTTGTATTATTTTTGTAGGATTTTTTTGCCCGGTAGATTGGAAGAGAAGGTCCCCAGGCTTATTTTTTGCCATAATAAATAAATATATAATAATAATAATAATAATAATAATAATAATAATAATAATAATAATAATAATTTAAGAGTATTTATGCTTTCACGGCTGGGGTTATTATTGAGGAACAACACATTTGGTTGATTAATTTAGCCCCTTATGAGGATTTAATTTGAATTGCACGAATAATCACTGACGATCATCTTGTTCTGCCTGGGCCCTCCAAGATCGGAGTTTGCCTTCGGTTCCAAAACGAAGAAAAGTTTTCAAGGGTAATTTGGACTGTTTCTATTGGATTGGGGTCAGTAGGAAGGAAGGGACTTCTTTAAGTGAATGATACATTTCGGGAATTATGTAGAAGGCTCAATTTATTGTACACTTGGTAGTTAAGAATGCGGGTGTCTTTCGGGTGATACTTTATAATACGTTCAAACTGATGTCACTTATCAATACCAGCTTGGCTGACGAAACAAAGGCACACGATCTGACTTAGATTCACAAAAATCTAGCTGTAATATTTACACGATCGAAGAACTGCATTCAACTGGCCAACTTGATGATTTTAATTTCAACTTATCTGTTCGCGTTCGAAGATCTGCCATCACCTCTGTGTGTGTCAAATCAACTACTTCACTGTGTCTTTATTTTATTTTATTTTTTTAGTAGTATTTAACGCCCGTTTTTACTACTGAGGCATCACAGGCGGTGAACACTGGTGATGCATAAGATGAAATGTTAAATTGGGAAAGGATATTTTTATTTTAGAAAGGAAACCTTCCAGGCCAAGGTTTTTTATAGGGTACTTCCCCGGCATTTGCCATTTATGAGGATTGAGGAAACCTTGGAAAAAACCTCAGTCAGGGAGGATGGCCCTGGCGGGATTCGAATACCAGACCTCCCGTTCACGAGTCTGTGCCTTAATGACCTCGGTCACCCGTGGCGGCATGTCTTTATACAACTGTATCTCTGTCGACTACTCCATACTTACTTTCTTTATACTAGACTAATAATCTTATTGTTTGGATAAACTCCTCCCCCCTTCCTCAAAGATCTGTAAATCGGTTAGACTCTGGCTTCCTATTGGCTATTACAAGATATTTGATTTAAGTATGCATTATATGTCCTTTCTTATTCGTCAGTTCCTGAGATTCGCTGATTGCTTGAAAAAGTCAGCTGTATTCAATTTAAAAAACGAAGAATTTTTTAAAGTTAAGACAGATGACCAGCATATCTTTTGTTATATTTTTTGTCTTTCTGGCAGATGTTTACACCTGTTACACATTTTAGTGAATATTGCTTAATATACAAAGATATATACGAAAATAGGTCCATAAGTTTCCTGCCTTGCCGATAAGGATTATCGTCTTCACAAAACCCATATCGGGTGTCATACCTTAGGTGTTGTGTAAATAATTGCAGCTGAAACTTCCGCCCCACTATGTTCAGTTGTCCAGATATAGTTGCATAAAGAAGGCTGTGTGTAGAAGATTGTGACATGTTCAAAATGGAGTATTCTTCTGTTGTTAAGTTCTTCACAAAAAAAGGACTTACTCCAAATGAAATTAAACAGCTATTGGACGGTGTATATGGGGAAGCATCCCCCTTCATATTCTACCGTAAAAGAATGGGTCAAACTTTTTCGAATGGATCGAGAAAGCATTGAAAACTAAGAGCGTGTAGGTCGGCCCTTGGAGGTGCTCACTCCTGAAAACATCGCTCTTGTGGAAGGAGAAATTATGGAAGACCGGCGGCTCAAAGTTACAGAAATAGCTGTAAGATTGGGCCTTTCTAAAACAACATTCATTCCAATTATTCATGAACATTTAAACATGAATAAGGTTAGTGCAAGATGGGTGTCTGGACTTTTTTCATCAGTCCAAAAGCAGCAACGAGTTATTTGTTGTCAAGCATTATTACAGGAGATGAAACTATGGTTCTCTACTTTAACCCCCTGTCCAAAAGAAAATCAATGGAGTGGCAGGCGTAAACCTGGAGAAGCGCCGCCTCTAAAGGCTAAGACCACTCAGTCAACCAACAAGATCATGGCCACAATCTTTTGGGACTGTGAAGGAATACTCTTCATTGACTTCAAGGAGAGGAACACCACAGTAAATGGGGAGTACTATGCTGATCTACTGCACAGACTACGTGCTTGCATCAAAGAGAAAAGACGAGGAAAGCTGAGTGGTGGTGTGCGCCTTCTTCACGACAACGCACCTGTGTACACAGCTCTTGTTGCAAAGGAAGCTGTGAAGAAATGTGGCTTCAAGGAGATCAACCATCCACCCTAAAGCCCAGATCTAGCTCCCAATGTCTATTTACTCTTCAGAAAACTCTAGAAGGACCTTCGAGGAAGGAAATTTAATTTAAGTAACGAAGAAGTGATGGATGCTGTTTATGCCCATTTTGTAGACAAGACTTCTGACTATTGGGGGGAGGGGATTGAAATGTTCATTCAAAGATGTGAGAAGTGTATTGCAATAAAGGGTAACTATATTGAAAAATGAAATATAGTTTTCTCTATATAATACCTAGAAAATGGTTGGACCGGAAACTAATGGACACACACCATCAATCATAATATTTAAATAATAACCATAATATTTATAGCACTAATTATTATGCATTGAGTGACGTGGTTAGAGAATTCGTTAAATTAATTAATGCAATGCATCTGTCCCAGTCTTTAAGCACATGCTGCAAACTATTTTTGACAGCTCCTCCGCAGCCGTCACCATGGCTTTTGATGAAGGGAAACGCCTCCGTTGAAGGTGTTTCTTGAATTTTCAGAGAAAGAAAGGGCTAAATCTGGACCGAAGGGAGGGTGAGGTACACACTTCACATTGGTTTGTGTGAGATATTGACATGCATGAATTTGAATCTGTGCGTTTACAGGTGTCAGGTATTTTAATGCAAACTATGTAAGCTGTAATAAAAGAATATTTTTCTACAAAGTATACCCCCCCCCCCACCTTCTCCGCTAGGACGGGAGGTTTTATTTCTCTAGACAGCAATAGGAGTTACAGATGAAAACTCATGAGAAAGTTTTGTGTACCCCACAACCTCGCAAATCAATAAGGAGTTGCGTAATCTTAGCAAATTCCTCAGCAAGTAGAATTTGTGAAGGTTATTGCAGGGCGTTGGTGCAGAGAATGTCTTAAGAAACAAGTAACGAACGCCAACTGAAGATATACACATGTATTAAATAAACACAACTTTCTGACTTAAGTGATTTTCACATAACATTGTTATTTTATTTACGTGTTATATTGTTAGCTTAAAGTTTCTAATTGCACTTTTCTGTACAACAACTAAAACGGAATGTAATTATCGTTTAAGCTACGTAGTTAATTTTAGGGTCACGGTTGCTTTTTTTCTGTGTTCCGAAACCGTTGTGTTCTCTCCGTCTGCACTTTACACTACCAAGATTGACAGAGTACATACACTACAGCTTAAGATTTGCACTTCGCTCCGTATCGCTCTACCATTCTCCGAAAGTCGGCTTTTTCCGCTGCCTTTCGGTACTGAAGCCACAGGACTGTCGCTGTCTGTAAAGGTGTCTGATTATTCCTCCAAGCGCATGCGCAGACTATTCTCCCCGTGCACTTTCACATGAGGCGAAGGGAATACCCAACTGTTAATGTTAACAGTATCAATCCTCCGTATGCTACATCCCCCCCCCCCGGCCGCCTTAATTGACGTCCTCTGCAATTACAACAATTCGGTTTTCAGGTACACCCCCACTCTCAATGATGCGATTTCCTTGATTTTCAGGAACTACTTTCCTTGTTTTGTTTAAATGGCATACACCAAGTTTTGTAGAGAAAAAACAAAAAATGACTGCCACTACAGCATTAGCGCGCACGCACGCACACAACTTTTTCAATGTCATTTTGGTGACTAGAAAGTAGGACCAATAGAAATTTAAATTTTTTAAAAAATCGTTTCACTAGTGCAACGCAATATTTACATTCCATCGGAATTTGCTAAAAGTCTTCTATCAACAACAACAATTTATAAACTTCCTGGTAGTAGACACTGCTGCCCTCTTTAATAACGTTCACAAATTCGACTTGCTAAGGAAATTCGCTTTGTTTACGCAGTTCCTGCGTGACATGCTTTTTTATTTTAATGTCAAGATTATTATAGTAAGAAATAAAAAACCAATTCGCCTTATTAACTTAATCTGCGCTTTTGTAAACAAGATTATAAAACTGGCAACATACATTTATATTACACATTAGCCACTTCTTTATTATATCACTTAGATACATAACAAAGAAGTATTTCATGCAGCTGTACTTTTACGACAGGGGTGGTACTGTCAAAGGTCAGAGTTCAATAGTTGTAAAATTTTAACTGCGCGAGCTTTGCACTGTGAATATGAAGATTATGTACTCTACAGTCACGAACGGTATAACTTGGAAATAGCAAGAAAAGATAAATATAGGAAGGTCAGGAAAGTAGAAGAAGAGGGAAAGGAATTGTTCATATTAACTTGGAATATGTATTACTTTCGAGTTAATGTTAAAGTATTTTCACTGCCTCAAGAGCGCCAAATATCGGACACTTTCACAGTTTGTTTCTCTTAAAATAAATCTGCCACAAAGAAGAATTAAGTTAAATAATATTTGTATGGAAAATCAAAGACAGAATGACATGTTTCGCAATAAATCAAAGGCAGCAAATGTAAATGAGTAAGACCTTTGAAGACTATCATTTCACTTTCATTACCTGAAACACAACTGTGTAGAATTTTTGCGTTTCTGATGTTACACATTACTTTCTTCAGGCTGCTACTGTGCTCTAGGGAGCATTTGACTCAAATCAAGCGTATTCTTTCGCAGTTGGAAAGTGTGAGGGCGGGCATTATCATAGAAATGGATAATGCTTTTGGAGGACCTTCCAGTGCGTTTCGACTTACGGCGCGCAAAGTATTTTCATAGTGTTTCACAGTAGGTCATAGCCCCTTGCTTCCCAATGACTCAGTACTGTTAGCAACAGTGTGTGAACATGAAACTGTGCGAGGATAACTCATTAAGTAAGTTGCAAATGGACATAAAATCCAATTTGAAAAAAACATTTTATTTCTCAACACTTGTCCCATCGTTTCGCAAGCCCCTGAAACCCAGCAGCATCTGCGGTGACTTTCCTTCATCTTCCCCGCATCAATTTGTGTATTTTCAGGCAGCTATGAGATGCCATGGAGTTTTTCAGAAATCTTGTTCAGTTTGTTTTAGATAATTAATTATTACTCCCAATCACAATTTCCTCCCACGATGAGATTCCACATCAATCAGATATTTATTGAAAACACTAATTTGGAAAGTTCCTTGACAAGCTCGCTCCTAACTTACCTCGTGATCCTCGCTTAATGTAGAGACGCGAGATCATATGTGGATGGTTCTGTTGCGCGGCTTGTTAAGACATTTATGAACAGTTAAATATTAAATTTATTAATTGATTATGCTAACACAACAGGCTTCTCTTTGACTACTTAGTCGGGACTTCCTAATGCGATCTGTAAATAAGTTATTTACGTAGCAAGGTTTGCAGTGATTCCGTGCTTCACGTCAGCCTTCGTGTGACATAACCTTTCACGATTCTCTACGGACTGAACGCTAATGTAGTTCTGTCAAGTAGCTTCAATCACCTGCCGGTACCCAAAAATAGGGAGGTCAAGGCCTCATTCTTTTGTTAACATTAAAAATGTAGTTAGATATGACCTGAGAGTTACGCTTTCAATCAATCAACCAACTTTTTTCTCTCTTTTGTATGGCATACATTCAATGTATAACACAACTTCAAAGTGTAACGTGAGGCGTTACTTGTTTCAAATAAAATTTAAATGCATCTATATTAAAACTCCGCGATATTTACTTGGATTCGTATATAACCTAGTTATAATATTGTCGTATTAATTTAGAGGATGTTATTTAACATGTGGAAAATCTCCAGGCAATGGAAAACCTAAAAACGGAGTTTATGAATGATGAGTTTTCGGTGAAGGAAGGCCAAGGAGTCGAGAAAAGCTTGGTGGAAAATTAAAAATGCAAATGGAAAATGATTTTATTTGGTAGGTTTCCTTGAGTTCCTCCAACGGTTCCTGTACTGCATGAGCAGCGTCGGAATATTGTTAAAACTACTTTTATGATTTCTCTTCTTTCATGAACTAGTTAAAAAATGAGATCAGAATGTCATTTCAGTACCTCTCTCCATTTATTGTATGTATGAATGCTCGTAAAAAAAATGTAGCGATTATGCGTCTTGCGCTAATCGCACACTAAACTCCAATTAAAGATAGAAGTATACAATTTGTATTTTCAGGACCCAATAGCGAGTGTTGTGGGTGTCCCCATGACCATTTTGTGAAACTGCGCCTCTTCTGAAAAAATCCATCAGTATTGATGAAAGAAACCACTCACAATAACGCAAACGTGCTACGGGATCACATTGCCGTAGACAATGGATACGTATACACTACTAAGGTATGGTTTTTGTTACTATATGTGCACAAGTCACTGAAACCTCAACTTAATTTTGTCGGCGAACGTTCAAGATTTGCTTCAATTTTGTGTAATTATTTTTCTGTTAAAACTGTAAATCTTTGCGTGTTTTCTTGTTTTGTACTGAAGCAATTTAGTTTTGGAGGGAGGAAATTTCCCAGGGAACTTGGGAATAAACTCCTCACGAACGCGATGAGCTGATGTATTTACACTCAAAATCACTTTGCTTTAAAGTCAACTGTCTTACCATCTTCGCGAACGAATGTAGATCGAACCTTGTGCTTACGTAACAAGACGCTAAAGCTGTTGAAAGCGAATGCAATAATTCCTAGTCGTTTAGCTATTTGCGGCTAGGGTTGCCATAGCAACACCTACTTGCAATCGTTCCATATGCATGATGTGTACCGCCACACACTGCTCCAATTTATTGCAGCTAATTGTGTAAGAAAGCGTTGCTTTCCTTACACGCTAATGGAAGAGTTTCAGTTTGCAGTTATTTCTGTCATGATTAGAACATGTTTCGTAATGTTTATATACAAGAGGCATTAAGATTGTGAGTTGTGTAGCCTTCTCACCCGCTCTATAGCCCCAAATTAAAGAAAAAACTTCGCATGGAGAAATTTCCATTATCAGAAACACGTAAAGGCTACGGAGGCGATTCTAAAGGACTTGTCAAAAATTTGTTTCCAGCAGTCTTTGAGGATTGGCAGATACGCTGGGACAGGTGAATTGCGTTCAGCGGGGACTGCCTTGAGAAATATTATGAAAATTATGAAAAAGAGTAAATGCTTTCCGGAAAGTTACCGCTCTGACTGCCATGACATAAAGACTTCGACATATAAATTGAGTTATTTGTTATCTGAAGTGAAATATTATTTTACAATTTGCCATTACACATCTTAATCTGGGTCACAGTTTTACTTCTGTGTGTTTCCCGTCTTATTTATAAATATAAAATTAATTATCTCGGTATTTCTTATATATTTTATTTGTATGTTCCATCAATTAAGTTTAACCGTACTTAAGACTTCCCTATAAGTCAGTGTTTGCCAAACTGTGGTTCGCGAACCCTATGGGGTTCCCGAAATCGCGCAAGGGGCTTGGCAAATTTATCTCTAGTAGAGAATTTCGAGTTCTTATATTGTTATAACATTTACACCTGGAATATCGAGTTGTAACCACCATGCATTAGACATATTGTTTTCCGTTTTTTTAAATGAAATATCGCACACACAGTAGAAAAGTGTCATAACTCAAAAATGCTATTTTTTCAGAACAGCGATTAAAACATTTAAAGCTAGATTAAAAATCAAGTTTATGCAGTATAACAATCTGGTTTTTTTCCCTTTGAAAGATCGTGGATTCTTTTACTGATGTGTGGGTAAACTAATATATATTTTAAAATATTCAGAATTTTAAAAAAGCATTTTCCACACATATGATAATGTTCTAGTGGGAAATTTGGGGAAAGGGGCTTGAAAATAATCGCACTTACACTTGTGATAGATTTCTGCTGGAAATAAATAGAATTTATTGTTTCAATGTTGTGGTATACTCACTTAAAGAGATTTTAGACGCTGTAATGTAAACTACAAGTGGTAATGCTTTATACAAGCTCAAGTAAAAAACAAACTCCATTTAAACAGAATTTTAGATGATTGATTGTAAATTACAAGATAATAAATGACAAACTCAAAGTCGCTGCTGTTCTATTCGCTACATTCTCTGCAGACAAGTTCCTGGCACTCAGAAGGTTGAATCACAAAACTGTACCTAGCACTGACATTTTCCTCTCTCAGTGTATGCTGGTTGTAGTTATGACACTTCTTCAGCCTCGACGATGATTAATATTTACTTCCTTGTAGGTTTCATCATAGTCAATCTTGCAGATCGGTCCCTAAACATCTTCAACGCATTATTTCAGTTTATTTTACGTTTTCCCCTTCTGTATTTACTGTAAAATTCCTACATAATTTTTCTGATAGTTTTTTCATGTCAAAAAACTCAAGACACTCTCATTTCATTGACACTGTAAGGTGTTCCTGTTTACTTCTTGATTTTGAGTATTAATACCCACTGACTAGGCGCATAAATCGGTTCAATTTTTGAGTACATATTGTTTTTGCTTTTCGATGCATAGATCCCCTTTCTTTTGTGTGTGCCTCTTTATTAGAAATTTGTGAGTTATTGAAGGTATATGTAGATACATGTACATATTGACAATAGGTCGGTTTTTCTGTTGTCCCACACAGTTAGCACTGTAAAATATCCTTACATTCGTTTAACTGAAAATATGCATACACATAACAGCCAAATGCATTGACTCGTCTTTTCCCTAAGGTTTCGTCCCACATGAAGCAAAGTCCCTTGCTAGAAGTTGTACTATACAGAGTGAATAGCATATTAACAGTTTTCTTTTATAGTAAAAGCGAGGTATATCACCACACGGTGTTTCCAAATTATAACATACTTTTCCTTTCCCATTTTCTCTGGACTGCTGGACGTTTTTCTTCTCAAGAAAGAAGTTTTTGTTTAATGCGTTTTTGAAATGAACTTTAAAGTTTAAGTATTTCTTGTGGCTCAGAATTTTTATATAACTCACAGTCAGCACACTGGTTTTTTGGTTTAAAGAATCCTGAATTAAAGCTTTTTTTATAAAGGTGCCGCATGCATCTTGTACACTCAGGTCAGGGTACTTTCTTTCTCTTGTTTACTTAGATAATGTGACTCAACAGGCATCACTTCATGGTAGGCATGCTTGCCCCTTTTCTCTTCTTTAACATACCCATGACATTTCTCTCTTCTTCCAAGAGTGGGGGGGATACTTTACAAACTCTGTCTTTTCCACCTTCTGATAGTACAAATTTGGGGAATGCATTCCATCAAATGTGACATTATGTAGTCACGTTATCTGTTCTGAACGTTTTAGTCAACACGTTGCTCTCTCAGGAACTATTTATTATTCCTTACTTCGACAATCCTGCATCTCGTTGAATTTTTACTTTTTATTTATCCCCACTCATTATTTCTTCTTTATTGATTTTGACGCGCGGTGTTCAGTTTTCTCCTGTCATTGATGTTTCAGTACTGCTCTAATTAAGTGTGACACTTCCGATGCCATGGTTGTAATCACCGGGCTCTTTGCATGTATTCGTTTACATTTATTTAAATCAAAAAGGACTTTTTAAGTACTAGCAAACTATTGACTCCAATGTTTATGTTCGTAGACAATATTATAGTATATGACATAAAAATGGTACAAGGAGAAAAATAACTATATAAATCTCTGATTACAAACAATAGAACGTATTGTAACCAGTGGAGTTAAAATTATCAAAATAATATAAACTAAAATATTGTGGATGGGACAGAAAACAGATTAAACTGCTAAGCCTATCACAACTTAACGCTTTGTACGTCCACGTTGTTTCCTCTTTATTGTTGAGCAGTATCCCAGCTTCATTAGTTCCAGATGGGTAAGTCGTTAAAGGTGTGTGTAATGGTTCGCCAAGTAAATCAGATACTTGTGGGTGAGACAATCAATATTCATAGTTGGCAACTGAAAGCTGCACACTATATGCCCAAAATCAAATAATTATGCATATTAAATTAAATTTATTAATATTTAAAATTGTTTTTAAGTCTGACATACCCTACATTCCTGTTACCTGGATTTATACCCTTCCTTAATAGTCTACCATAAGATTATTAAAGTTAACTGCACGTGAATTACATTTAACGAATAAATATTTCATAATATTTAATTGTCTATATTACATTAAAATGTTGTGAATGGTTATTAGTAATATTAATGTAACAAATTACCTGATTCTCATCTTCAAAATGCATCTCCCGTTGCATTAATCAAGAGAAGGGCAGGTCATGATATTCCTGTCGACCCTCTTGATTATTTTCAGAGGAAAGTAACTACATAACAAGACAGATAACTGTAACAATGGTTACAAGAATGACCCAGCGAATTTTTATTCTTATTCACTGACAACAATGACGTGCTAAAGCATGCTTGCCAATAATGCTTATTATAAAAAAAACTGTCATATCGAAGTTCCAATAAGCTGTAAATCGGAGTAGAAAATTGCCGTAACTGGCATACAATTTTCTTCTGCTAGACATTGCATGAAAATAACAAAATAGAAAACTGAAACATCGCCTATAGTATCCCGAAATAGGTCTAAAGAGATATGGCACTATTCTGGGATAAAGGGCGTAAAATTTCGCTTAAATTCAATTTTTTTTTCCAGTTACAACACTTTCCTACTGGTGGTGCGGTATAAGGTTAGACTTTTAGTGACACTTAGGAATGTGAAAGTGTTGTTAGGGAATATGCAGTTCCCTAGGGCCATATGTTAATCTTGTACTACCACAGATAAGAGGCACATTCAAAATGTTTTGCAAGTGTTACCTTATAGTCCAAGCTAAGAACTGAACTCGAAAACCTAACCTCACAATACTTCAAAACACTTTCCATCTCTCTCTCCACACACAGAGCTGTAGACAGTGCTACCACTTGTCAAAAGCACTGACTGAGATATTGTCAACAGAACTGAGCAAGGTCCAGCAATACAAAATTTCACTCAAGGAAAGAACCTACGGTTTAGGCTCGGGACTACAGGATGGATGGACATTTAACTTTGACGACTTCCAGTTTCCCCCCCTTTGCAGTTGATCTGTAAGAAGATTATCGTGCAAAAGCAGCAGCCTCTAAGTTCCTGTCTTTGGACACCACCCCTTCAGCTCTTCAAATAAAGAACACAAAATATAAGTGTCAAGGTATTCTCCATTCATTGTCATTCCTTCTGGCATACAGTCAACCACCAATGTCCTTCATAGTTACAGAAAGCAGTGAACGTTCGCTTCCGAGTACGGAAATCTTGTGAAGAACGGCAGGTCTTGGGTCATTCTCATTTACCCAACTTTATTTGGGGGGGGGGGGGTATAGAAATAAAACCAACTTTCATATATCTGTCAAACGTACAGGAACACTTGGTAGAAACTGCTCAGCAGTTTCCTTGCACATTCCTTCCTACTCTTCATTGGTTAGGGAATGTGGAAGCCATTTTGCACAGATTTTTCGCAGCTTTAAATGTTCATGGGTATACTGTCAATACTGCCAACACTGATACTTAGTATTTCAACAGTCGATTTTTCTTCATTAAGTTCTTCACTCTTTGAATTGTTCTCTCGTTCACAGCTTCCCGAGGCCGGTCAGAGCGAGGGTTGTCTTTCAAAGTCTCCGCTCTTCTTCAAATAATCCAACCCATTTTGCATTGATATAAAATGAACACACGATCACCTCGCAGATTTTTTTCCCTTTTTTGCCAGCTTGTAGAATGTGAAAATGTAGAATGTAAAGTTTTCTTTGGAAATATTCACCAGCTATTGACACGAGAAGACTGTACGTACGTCAGTGATTATGCAAGTTTAAACTCGAACTTATGTATATTTTGATAGCTTAAGGTCCATTGTTGCCAACGTTAATTACATTTTTGTAGGCACTATTGTCTAAAAATGAATAAACTGGTTGCAAACTTTTTAAATGTCCCCCGTACCTGCAAATGCTTTATCTTTCTGCTTTGCGGAGAAAACGATGCCCCATTGATTTACATGATAATGTCCGGTGTCACGCTGCTAGTGCTGGGGGTTGGAGGTACACAAAATCTTCGTATTCACCGGACATGGGTCCCTCCTACTTCGATCTCCTCCAAACTTTTGTAACAAGATGTTGCTTTTATATTTTCTTTGACATAGTTATGCTGGCATTACCTTTTATTTTCTTTTTTACACAACCTTTACAGACCTCACCCTGCTCTAAAATTCTGTTTTGCGTCTACGTCTAAAAATAAAATGCGGCAGTGGCTTTCTAAATATGGTCGTTGTACTTACTGGCAATGCACATTTGAAAGGCTTAAGTCATCAGGCATTCATTCCCTGACAACCAAAGAATGTAATGGAATGGTTTATTGCAGCATAGCGTGAATGTAGTTACGTTTTGAATCTCTACCTGTTAACCAAACAGCGATGTGATCATTAATAAACGTGGTACACTATCATAAAATCGAGCTGGGGTTATGTGGGCCATGGAGGTTTGCATGAGCGTTGGTCTGATAGCCGGCAATTGAAGCTGTGATGTAGGTAGAGAAAGAAAGTAAATTTTTATCACTTATTATGAATATGTTTTTAAAATAGGGACTTATTTTTTTATTTCAGTTGGAAGATTTTGATTGTATAAAACATTGAAGTATTTCTCAGTTCTTTTTATACGTGCTATGTTCAATAAACAACGATAATCGTTTTTTTTTTTTTTTTTTTTGTAACATACTTTTATTCACATTCAAAGTTTTGATGATCTTTCTCAAAGTAGTCTCCGTTTGGTGCTATGCACCTGTCCGAGCATTTCTGCCAGTTTTCAAAGACATGCTGGAAACCAATTTCGACAGGTTCTTCGGAACCACCTCCGCAGCGTTCATCAATGCTTCTGATGATGGAAAAACGCCTTTCACGAAAGTGTTTCTTCTATTTCCGGAAAAGGAAAAGAGTCACCCGGGACTAAATCTGGACTTTAGGGAGAGTGAGGGACACACTTAACGTTTTGTAAGACATTCAGCAACAATATTTTGTGATTTTTCAACAGAAGCAACCACTTTTGCATTTCTTGGCGTCAGTGAAGCATATAGAGTTGGTCTCAGGGTCGAAGTTTGATAATCCACTTCATGAAATATCTTTTTGTTCGACAATGAGCAGTACATATGACTTTTCAGTTACTAGCTGTTGGTATCACCCAGTGAAATAGTTCAGAATTTCTGAAAATATCGTAAATGTGATATGACAGCACGGTGTTAATGCTTTCTTCCGTTAGAGCACAAACTGGAGCCGCGTATACCTTCCCTTAAACCACCTTCAGCTCTGCTATAGGGAAGAACAAACTCTCCATAGACCTCAGCTGAAGATTTGTTGAGACGAAAGCAGAATTGCGAGCAGCACCTTCATTTTGCTGTAGGTGAAACTGAGCATGTCTCAACTTGAACACCTTTCACAGGTGAACCGAATGTGACAACAATGAAACTAGTACCACGTGTACAGTCCGCATTAAGCAAGCATTAATATTGTAAAGTTAAACGTGTAAAAATATATCATTATTATTGTTATCTGATAATAATATGAAACAATTGATCTCCTTCGGACACTTATCGGCAAGCAGTCACGTAATTTCTTTGGTAAGTCGCCATAGTACCAGCGGCTAATTGGTTGATAATTGAACATCCCCTTTATCAACCACACTTTTTAAAAGTGTACTTTTTGATCAATTTTTGCAGCTTTTGTTCTGACAATAAGCTTTGCACCTTTTTTTATAGGCGTGCTCCTTTATTGTAGGGGTGCTTTGAAATGAAGAACATGTAAGATCACGCATGCTTCCACACGTTAAAAGTGAAAGATGTGCATTACACTGTGATAACACATTTTTACATTAACATGATCACTTTCTGTTGTTTTATGTTATTACCTCCCGAATCGTGGCAGAGGGTCAAGTTTGCATATTTTCCCGATTATGTCCACAGAGGTTGTAGATACCAATTTTCAATTTTCATGATCCTGTGCTTACTCATACATTTATTTTAGTTCAGATGCTGATCCTCCCATTATTTAAAAACAAAATATATATTTCTAAATTTATTATTTTAAAACTAATAACATACCGATTAAATAGATCTCAATTTTCTTACACACCGAGTGTTATGTTTTATTAAGTGATAAAATCTCTAAACTTTGACATTATGTTATTATTTTTGTCATATAATGTAAGCTATTTCCTGTTAATTAACTGTCCCTGGTTTAAAAGATAGAAAAGTAAGTTGGCTCGTGTTCCAATACTGTGATGGTGATTTCGAGTTGCACTTATTACACTCTTCACTATCGCGTTGTGTCGTTTTTGTGTTTTCAATAAAACAAGTTTATGAACTGAGGTGACAAATGTCTTTAGAGTGCTAGGGTTGTGAGATTTCCCACCTCGCAAAAACTCTTTTTACAAATACCGCAAATGGCACAATTATCACTAAACAAGATTCGATAGGAAAAAATTCCAAATTTCACTTGTATTATCCGAAAAAGGTAGACCACTAAACGCACCGCCATTTATCTCTTGAAAATACTTTCGAAGTACACACTAGGTAGACTCAAGATTGGCACGGTATTTTTCGAATTAATCCCCAATGGTTGCCAGAACTGTAAGACGTGCTGGAATCGTCTTCAGAACAGCCTCCGCCCTCTTTACGACAGCTGTTGAGAACCAAAACGCTCGTGTTTTGTGGCAAGGGAAAAGAAAAAGTCACATGGAGCTAGGTCCGGGCTGTATGGAGAATAGGGCACAGTTGCACAATAAAGTTGCGAACGTGTTGAAGGCGCCAACCAGATGGATGTAGCTCATAGCGATTTTGTCCAATCGGCCTTGTAATACTCCCCAATTTCATGTTGATAAAACATTCAGGACAAGGTTTTTGGTTGCTAGGATGATTTCATTCTTCGACTGTCGTGGAATGTGCTAAGATGCATGCATGCGCTTCCACTTTCACCGCTCTATGATGATGAGAAATAAAACCTTCTCGATCCTGTACACTAAAAGGATTAAAATAAATATTGCCGCATTCGCTGTTTTGGGGGGATTCTCTTGTTTAGCTTGATGCAGAGTGGCCACGTCCCAAACACACTCCATGACGTCACGCGGCTCGCGTGGAGCGGAACCATCGAGCAATCGATCACAAAGCCGCCGCCAGTACCCTCACGACCGCCAGGATCACGATAACGCCTGGAGAGGCTCCACTTCTAGTCCCTGCAACAAATGTCTTACGCTGAAGAACAACTTCAGTGATACCCATACTCTTACTGTCGCTAAGTGGATCATGGTGGGGGAAGAAATTACTTCCAATGCATTTACAAGCTCTGTCTCAGGTCTCAGGTTTTATTAGTCCAGCAAAGGACATTATGACCAGTGATGGGTTTGGAAGATTTTTCAAGACCACCAATCTCTTAGTTTGTATCTGCTTCCTAGTTTGGGTTAAATTATAATTTTTACAACAAATCACATATTTTGTTGTTCATACGTTGAGTTTCCTGGAAACTACCACTAAAAATCTTCAATTTACTGTTATATGAAGGATTAAACAACTCTTAGTGGCAGTTTACATTGTGAAATATACAAGGATAGTTCATTAAGTAAGTTACAAATGGATAAAGCACTGCTTTGAAAAATACTCTTATTTCTCAATATAATCTCCCCGTACTTGTCCCATCGTTTCACAAGCCCCTGAAATCCAGTAGCAAAAAAATGTTTGGGCTGCTGTCGGAATCAGCGGTGACTTCCCTTTCTACAACTTCATCTGGAAAATATTCACCAAAAAAATTAAACTTGTGGAAGTCGCTTGGAGCAAGGTCGGGGCTATACGAAGGATGCTCAAGTACTTCTTATTGAAAATTTCAGTGTTTCATTTAGGACGCGCGCTGTCATGCAGAAGCAACATGCCTTTGGTGTAAAGTCCAAAGTTGAATGGCCTTCCGAAGTTCGCTGAGGATGTCAGCACTTGCGGTTTGTCCTTGAGGCTGGAATGCGGTGAGCAGTATGCCTTCATGACCCCCAAAAGAATGTCAGCAGCACTTTTTCAATGTTTCCATTGCAATGACGCACGCTTTGTCTGAACCCTTTGACAAATTGGGTTTAGTCTTGTCACACACATTTGTGCTGTGGGGTCATCATGCACAGATTTTGTGAAACTCTAACCTGTCATGCATTATAAGATAGATCACGCAGCAGCTGTCTGCTCGGGTTAAGTTGCAAATCCGCCTCTGTGGCAATGTTCGTTGGCCGGCCGATATGTGTCCACCCTTGAGAGAACTTCTGCACCCAATTGTAAACAGTTTGATGTGACGGACACTTGGGAAGCATTTCTTTATAAATATTTTTTGATTCCATACCTTTGCCCATAAAATTCGCACAACTGAGCCCCGGCACTGGGCTAATGCTGCCATCTAGTGGCAGTAGCCACATGTAATACCCCGCGCCACTTTGCAACTGACTTAATGACTTACCTCATCATATAATGATAAGGAGATATAAGGCACCTGTAACAGATCCAACGGAATGAAATGATGAGAGAAAAATTTGCGGAGAGGTAATGTCTCTCCCAGCATTCGCCTTAGTGTGCAAGGTCAGGATAGCTGGTACAGGGGTTTGAACCCGAAACCTCCGAACTGCTCGGTACGAGAGACACTGCGCTCTAGAGCACTAGTTTGTTTAAATCAGTTCGGTTATGTTTGATTACCTTAACAACAATGTCTACCGCCTGTTCAACACAATTACAACAGTTGGATGGTCAATAGCCAACTCACCGTCATTGTTCCGTATACAGTCCATATCTGGTGTCTGCAGGTCGTCATAGCCACACTGGCAGACGCTGTTCAAACAGTAGACGTGATCCAGTCTCCCCGATGTGAGGAAGCACTGAGCGTTGTCCGAACACTCCTCGCCAAGAACTGAAAGCGATACCAACGTTTTATACAAGAATCACCTCATAAACGAATCTTTACAGCTGTTAGTACTCTTCAAGGTATCGACAATTGGATATGTGGGTTCTGTGGTCTTGAGTCACCTTTCAGCTTTCCCATGAGTGCAAGTGAGCTAAGGTTTTAAGAAAATGGTAAACAAAGGCGCAAAGTTTGTACTGTAAGCCGGGTGTGGAAGGGCTTGAATGCATTCAGTTTTTAGATTTTTTCAACGTTATGAATGTTGCATTTTCTTGTTAGAAAACAGCTGTTTCCTGTTCACCAGTGCTGGAGGGCGTAAACTCTTTCAAACTGGTTAGAGAAAATCTGAGCATCCGTTTGTTAAGAGTTCAAAGTTGACAGTTCTTCACCAGAACAAGTAGTTGCCTTTCTCTCGTCAGAATTCCGATAATTGCAACCATTTACCATTGTTTTAAAATACTATTTTCATCCATAAGATTTATGATAAGTTTTCGTTATGTGGTTTATTTTGTTCGACAACTTCCTAGTGCTGAATCTGCACTATTGCATGATAACTGATAACACCAGTGACAACCAGTCTCTCTTGCATAATTTCATTATGTGTTTAAAAAGAGTCTGTCACGCAGAAGCAAATTGCTCTCAAGTTGAGTTTGTGAACGTTATTACAAAGCGCTAGAGCAGAGAATGCAGTACAAAAGCAAGTAACGCTAACGTTTACTGATAAAACCATATAATATAACGAATGACAGATTATACACGCTGATTAATTATTAACCTGATTATTGAAGGGTTTATGTGCAAACCAAATTATAGCATTAAAGCAAAATAAGATGTCCTGAAATTTAAAATATAAGAGATTGGAAACCGCTTTCTCAAACTGGAAAACGAATTATTTTTTCACTTTATTAAGTAAACACGTATATCCAAAAGTTAGTAAATTTTGATGATTATTTTATAAAACACCTTAATACTAAAAAATTGGGACCGGTAGAATGTTTAGTGATGCCATTAAAATCAATATTTCAATTTCAAAATCGCAAAACACTTTTCTAGATGTAAAAATAATTCTATATACTTTATAATCTATAATTTTTTCGATACGACCACCGTTTTTTAAATTTCAGTTTTTAGGTAAACCCCCACTCTTAATGATTCGATTTTCCTGATTTTCAGAAATTTTTTTTTTTTATTTAAATGGTATGTACCAGTTTTGTGGCGAAAAAAAAAAGATTGGTGCCGCTTGAGCTATTTAAAATTTTGTTGTTTTAGGTAAAACCCCATTCTTAATAATTTGATTTCCATGATTTTCAGACACCATTTTATTATTTTGTTTCAACAGTATTTACCCCAGTTGAGAGGGGAGAAATGTGGGCGGTAAAGCAAATTTTAAATGTTGGGTTTCAGGTAATCCCTCTCCATTCTTGTTCATTATTAATTTCGCTGATTTAAAACAATGTTTTTCTTATTTCATTTCAGTGAGTTATACCCCTAGTTTGCATAAAAAAAAAAATTCGGGCGCTAGAATGAGTTTTAACTTTTCGTTTTAGGTTAACACACATTTCTAATGATACAATTTTGTTTGAAATTCGCTAATACCAAGGAAAGGAAAATCTGCATTAACCGTGAGACGCCGTAACATAAAGTTACATTGTAAATATATTTAAAATATTTCAATTTGATATAGTACCTCGTGGTAAATAGAGTTACTAGCTGGACGGCCCATAATAATTATACTACAGTTGAAAGAACAGTAGGAATCGCGATGGGAGTAATGCATTATTGATTATTTCGTTTAATTATTTTAAAAACAATTCGCTTATTTAATGAAACGGCTTTTTAACGAATGAAGGTGAATGTTGAAAGTAACGATGTTTTGGAATGAAAATTTGCATGGTAGTAACCAACACATCATGTCAAGCGTACAAATTGATAAGAATGACATGAGATAAATGTTTCAAGGTTACCTCGCATAGGCCACGGTTGCAGCGGCAAAATAATCGAAAGATAGTCTTTTCACTCATTTTATAATTTGAAAACAATATGACAGACAGTGTTTTATTTTACCTTAGTTATACACATATAATAATCCGTTTTAAAATGAAAATAGAATTACTAAATATTATCTACTCTTACATCATGAGTGAGCACTCTCACACATACTACGTATGTAATGTTCAGCACTAAGTTATGTGTAAATATATTTCTTTATCACAGAGAGAATAATTACTTAAGTTATATTTTTAATAGAAATTGATCTTACGCATTTATTTTTCTGGGTTTAGCAATTTAATATGGAAAATAAACATTACTCCATATTTAGCAGTGTAATACAATATGCATATGCCTCGCATCACTTGTCCAGCTTTTCGTAATTTATTGGGACTACACTTAAGACAATGTTGCGCGGGTCCGTTTCCATCATCCCCTTTTTTGTCAACTTTTCGAAGATTCCTTTCCCACGACGCGCTGCTCGGGACAATGGGTTCAACAATGCGACCTATCTTTGTTGCAATATATTTCTTTTTCATTGACATGGTCAACCTTAGTTTCAGTGGAAAGCTAAGGTGACCATATTTGTAAAAGTAAGAAAATGGAACATTTTTATTTTTTGTCTTAATGAAAAAACGGCCAAAGAGTACGCTAAAAAGTGTTTTGTCATAAATACTTAGGTTTGAAAACTAGTAATAAATAAATAAATAAATAAATAAATAAATACTGTGTAAATTACATGTTGTAGTATTGAATTCACTCCACCAAACAGTCGTTTAGAGCTATTAGTGCAGCATTCATTGACCTTTTGCTGATGAAGATTCTTCTTTATCACACAGCGTTTTGTAAAAGTTTACACAATTGTGATTTAAAAACATATTTGGAAAAACATATCACAAAGAACTAAGAAGTGCACTCCATTATGTGTCCAACCTGATGTAGCACATACGGAACCCTTGGGCAACCAGCCGTCAGATCATTAATAAATTACTAAATTCATTAAATTAACGTACAGCGTGCAGGAATATAGACTTCCGGAAGCATTGCACAATAAAAGTTAAATGTTTATTATTATTATTATTATTATTATTATTATTATTATTATTATTATTATTATTACAACTGCAAGAACTAAAACATTGTGAAATTTTCCAAAATCTTTACATGTGCTAAATTATTTGGTTAAAATGTAAACCCTTATTACTTACAGCGTTTCTCTCGACATAGTCCCGAACGGAAATAGTAGCCCTCCACGCATGCGCAGCCCACATCTGGCCCACCGCACTCAGCATTCTCTCCTAACATGTAGCATTGCTGGTTCTCCAGGCACGGGCCGCCTATTTGATCAGTTACTGTGTGCGTTGCAGAAATGGCTAATTTAGTAACATTCAGCAAGAACTTTGAGACAGATCAAACAGTAATATTGCATTTGTACTCGCCTTTGAGACACCTGTCTTTTGCCTTGTTAGGCACAGTGCTGTTCATGCACTGGCATTTACGGGCAACACATGCTGCCCACGTGACCGCACTGCAGTTGCTGTCTCCCTCGCAAGGGCCTTCCAAACCTGTGGATGACGTGGTGGGATTTAATAATGATAAATGCATTACACATTTCTGGAATATGTATGAGTTCTTACTGATTTTCGGTAATTACAAGGCGTTCAAAAGTTCCGGCCAGGCCAAATGAATGAATAATGTTTAACGCCCGTTTTTACTATAGAGGTACCACAGGCGGACACTGGTGATGAATGAAATGTAATAATGTAATGTAATAATATATTGGGAAAGGATTTTATGGAAGGAATCGTTCCAGGCCTAAGTTTAGGGTACCTCCCCAGCATTTGCCATTTATGAGGACTGAGGAAAAACTAGAAAAAACCTCAGTCAGGAAGGACGGTCCTGGCGGTATTCGAACCCAGACCTCCCGCTCACGAGTCCGAGACTTAACGACCTCGGCCACCCGTGGCGGTTTCCGGCCTGTCCAAGAAAACACAAAATACGAGTAATTTTTTTCCTTCAACATAGTCACCTTGTAAATCAATACATTTAGTCCAAACTTTTTAATACCCTCAGTAAAATAAGATTTTTCCAACTGTGAAAAATAAACGTCTGTCCACATTAGGGAACTTTAAGAAATTCTGAAAATTTTACTGGGTGTAACCCACACGCTGGAAAAAGTTGCACGTAAGAAATGTGCTGCTGATTCTCAAATTAAATGACGTTACAGAAAGACGCAGAGTTTCTTTCAAAGTTAATCAATCACTGCTGTCGAAACTTGGCTACATAATTTCGATTGTGAGAGCAAACAACAAAGCTCTGTGAGGAAATTCCTTCATCATTTTGCTGGGAAGTTATGCTCATCTCATTTTTCGATATTCAAGCAGCATCTCGTACCTGCACACACATCTGTAACTGGGCAACACTACGGAGATGCCCTGAAAACTCTGCAAGGCAAAAGGCAGCATTTCCGCGCAAAAGCTGGATGTTGTACCACGATAATGCACGGCCCCACATGAATATCTAACAAAACCCCATGTGAAGCATGTACTTCATCCTCCCTATAGTCCAGATCTAGCTCCATGTGACTTTTTTCTTTTTACCTAAAATGAAGAAACACCTTCTGGGAGGGAGGCTTTTTCTGTCTTTAAATTCAGCGATAAAAGCTGCGGAGGAGATTTTGAAGGACTTGATGCCAATGTATATATTATTATTTATTGGATAACTCTCGTTTGCGAGAGATTTTCCTTATTATATTATTGAAATCTTCCGCAAAACATTCTTATCACACAACAGCTGTGTTAGAAAAGCAATCGTGCCTTATTACCGCCAATAATGCTCTAGGCTACAATATAAAAAAAAAATTGCTATAGTAAGAAAATAATTTTAAAAAAATTAAGAAATGAGCAAAACACCACGAAATGGGCAACGAAGCATAATAAATGCAAAAATAAAACTTTCGCGTACTGTTTGATTGTGTACGAATATAACTCCTGTATCTGTTCTGGCGGTCAGCAATTAAACAAAAAATGGAATTTTACTATAAATCCGATCTTTAGGACGGTGTGAACCATCTTGGATAACATTTGTAATAGTGGCACTAGGGCATTGCTGTAAAGAAATTGTTAGACATGGAGACGTGTTTATTGTATCTCAGGAAGCAGTTGCTGCTGCATTCATGAGAACTGACTTGTGTTTATAGGTCCGATACACTCAACATCGATCGAGTCCTCAACAGACTTGAGACGCTAATAGCCAATGAAAGGCTATACTTGTAATGTTATCAATTATGGCTAAGTGGGACAAGCGGCGGTTGTGACCCAAAATCCCGCTCTGGCTGTTGTGTTTACGTATTCATATATTCGCACATTATCGATGAACAGGCGCTTGCTTGCGTGACCCGCTCCTGCAGATTAACATCTGATACTTTACGTACCATGCCGTGCATCTCAGCTGTACCCGCATTAGCAAACGAGGCTCTGCAAAAATGTCGCTAAATATCTTAGCGTACCTCGCACAAAAAGAATCAATTAAATAAACACCAATCGCTTTTCAAATGCCTATTTTATATTCAGAGTTTAGTCGAAATATTTTACTTGTTTCATTATTAGAAAATTCTGGAGTTTGATCCTGTTCATATTGTTGTATATTTTTCAGGCGAAAAAATATATTGACCCCATCCGGGTTTTGTATACTTTCCGGAGGGCTATTCTTTCCCTCTCGCCATCCCTTAGGCTTTCAACAGCCCCCCCCCCCCCGAAGATAAAGTAGGCCTTTGACAACATTAGGATAAAAGTAAGTGTAAGAAACATTTGTATCTTCGCCAACTTACTGTTTTGTCTCCGGGATGTAGTGGCAGAATCAAGTTTCGTCTACAGTTACAAAACTACACCTGAAGTCATTCGTATTTTGCTATATCTTTTCGAAACATTGTTTTGAAATGTTCTTCCTCGAGAGTTTTTGGTCTGGAGTCAACAAACGCGACATCAGCTTCTTCATATACAGAACTTCTATCACATCATGACTTTTATTGACCATTTCTTCAAAAGAAACCTCAATTGAGTATCCGGAACATGCAGCATCTGCGGTGCTCGTACGGCGACGTTTACGTTCATTTATACAGTAATAAATGGCCTTCAATATTGATGCAGAGCCCCCATGAACTTTCTTCAGTTCAGTTTGTATCTGGGCTGCAGTCAATGTTTTGAAATAAAAATGTTTTATCACTGCAATATACAGGTCATTATCCGTTTCTTTGAAATGTTTTACAGCGTTCAGCTATGATAGCTTTTCACTGTTTGAAAACTTGAACAAAAGTGTTCAAGAGTCAGTAATGCCGATTAACAGCTGGTGCATATGCACTTAATGAGCATCAGGTAACTACCACTTGCTCTCACCTACCAGATCAAACCAATCCACAAAGTTACCGAGATATGATAGAACAGACGTTGTTGTTCATTTAAGAATAATAGTTTACAAAATACTCGATCTATGACATGTTTGAGGTTGTATAAAATGTACTCACCCACTAGACAGGTCTTGTTACTTTCAGGATCCGGAAAGAATCCAGGAGCACAGTGGCATTTGTTGTCTTTACACACAGAGTTGTTGATTGCCTGGAGACAGTCCGCAGACTGAGCACACACGTCTTCAAGGGCTGTACAAAAACAGCACTGTATTATCATAGTGACTTAGCAATTTATACTATTTCAAAAATTATTACTAGCACAAATGAAACATTTTTATTAAGATCAAGAACATAAAATTAAACGAGATTAAAATGTCAATTTTTCCTGCTATTTTAATCAAAGTAGTTTACGAGATATTTGGGACTAACACTTTCAAAATACCTATTATCATTACCCTAAAAGCAATAGATTACCCCGATTGTTGTGCAAAATCAGTACATGTCTGTTTTGCATTTTTTTCCTACAATTTAGGAAAATGATCAACAGTACGTTGCATTTTTCCCATTTATGTTCTTTCTCCTGGCTCTAATAACGTTCCCATTTGTTGACTTTTCCTCATAACTCCATAAAACAATATAATATTCTATACTTAGCAAACAAATGCAATGCCTTAATCTTTCAGAATTTCCAGTTTCCGTCGTTGTAAGTTCATTTGAAGGCAGGTAATCATTTCCTTCCAAACTTAACTCTTCACATACCTTGCACTGCTTTAATGCAATTGTTTTCTGAAGGCAAGAGCTCTCCCATGCACATGCATATCCTTTCCTTGTTGTTGCACACCGCTGTTCCTATTCCAACACTGCAGTCCTTATTGTCAGTGCAGGCCTGCCCCAGATCTACCAACAAAATAATAAATGTTTTAAAACATTCAATATTGGCTCATGATTATTTTGGAAATGTGAAAAAATGTGGAACATTTGGTTCACCTAAAAAATGTGGTTTACTTGCAGAACCAAATGAAATACGTGTTTTTTTTAAATGATTAAATAAATACTCTTTTGATAGTTATTGTCAGAACTGCCTCTAGTGACAGTAATCTAAATATTTTGTCACTTCAAATTCCCACTTGTGAGAGGTGTGCAAGTGAAGTATCCAATGGAAGTGACGCGCAACAAACAATTTGCTGTCTCTGAAATTATGTTTTCGTCTGAACAACTTTTCAGCTGAGGGGATACGCAATGTTACGGATGTCTATGTTCCTCCCTATAGCACAACTAGCAGGTTTTAAAATGTTTAAAAAGGAGAGGCAATCAATTTCAAAGGAAGGTGAATCCGGTGCTGCAGTTTGTGCTGTAACGTAGGAAAGTTAAGAGGGTAGGCAAATAGCACTAAGAACATTTTCAGAAATTCGAAACATTCACTGGGTACACCCACATAAAGTTGCACGTGTTTGTTTATGGCGGGTTCAAAACTCGTAATTCCCGAACAAAAGGACGACATTTACGTGCAGTTAAAACTGATGTTAATGGAGTTTATTTAAAAAGTAATCACTGCTGAGGAAACTTGACTACTACACCGGTCAAACCTGAGAGTGAACAGCAAAGCTCTGTGTAGAAAATCTTCATCATCACCAACACCAAAAAATATAAAATGTGGTTGCTTTTGCTGGGAAAGTTATGTTCATCCTATTTTTCGATATTCTGCACACACATCAGTAACTGTGTTTTGTGTCCGTTTTTACTACTGAGGCACCGGACGCTGATGACATATGAGATGAATGATAAACTGAAATGAGATTTTTATTTTTGAAGGAAGGCAACGTTCCAGACCTAAGTTTAGGGTACTTCCTCGGCATTTGCCATTTATGAGGACTGAGGAAGACCTGAAAAACCTCAGTCAGCGAGGACGGTCCTGGCGGGATTCGAACCCCAGACCGTCCCCGCTCACGAATCTGCACCTTAGCGACCTCGGCCACCCGTGGCGGTACACTGTAATTGAACAGCACTACGGAGATCTCCTGAACACTATGCAAGGCCCATATTACACGCTTGCAAAAACCGGTTTTTTGTTGAATATCTCACAAAAATCCATGCAAAGTATGTCCGTCACCCTCCCTATAGTCCAGACTTAAGCTCCAGGTGACTTTTTCGTTTAGCAAAAATTGAAGAAACTCCTTCATGGGAGGCATTTTCCATCATCAGACCCAGTGGTGAAGGCTGAGGCGGCGATTCTGACTGTCAAGACATGGTTTCCAGCATGTCTTTGAAGAACAAAAATTATCAGTGTTTTTTATTGAACAGTCATCGTAACACATTTATCATCAACTGGTGCCAATTCGGCAGTGGACGACTTTAACACGACTGGGCGCTATAGATAATGAATTTTACAGTTGAAGTGAAGGCGTACCTAACACTTTGCAATATCAGATCACAATAGAGACTAGTTTAAAAGATCTGCTTCTGTATATTTATATTTGTAGACCACGGTGGATTGGCTTAGTGCAAATTTGTTAACACAATAAGAAGTATAATTTTCGGAGATACTATGCCATATATGGTAAGGAATGGATATATAAGGAAATGCAATAATAGAACAGCTGATAAAAAAGTATAACTGAAGATGGGCAGATCATATTTTAGTTTTATTTATGCCTAATAACTGGAGAACTCCAACTATTTAAAGATGAAGAGTTTCCATAATTGCTTCAGCATATTTGTTTTATTTGTTTTATTTACGGACGCTCTTTAACATTTCGGGTCATCAGCGTCCTATTCTATTCAGGGCACAAAACAGCCGATAAATTTTGCTCAGAGGCCTCTTCTTTCAGGGTTGAATTTCTTTATCGTGCCGTAAATGTACGACACGGGACCCACGGCTTTACTTCCCTTCAGAAGGAAGCCATACTTTGGATTTTTACGCCCCGAAAAAATCCATCGGTCCTGGCCGGGTTCGAACGCGCGAACGCCTGAGAGGTATCAATAGGCAGCTGACGCTTTCGGAATGTGCAGAAAAAGTTTCGCTGGAGATCAGTCGGAGCTGACAATTGGATGGGGGATGGAGCGTTACATCCAAGCAAGAACCAAACTCAGCAATCAAGGACTATTTAGTTTTAGGTTAGGCACGAAGCGTATGACCAAAGTAACCGACAGAGAAGATGCGAGAAAAAGTATCTTGGGGAACATATTCCGGCGTACTGCAAGGGGACGGAAGAGTGGAGAAAAATATATCAACTGGATCCATTTTTATCGCGAGGAGAGGGCAGTGGCAGCACTGGACTTTTCTGGCTGGTAGGAAAGAGGAGAAGAGAGGAGGTAAACTTTTAAACAAAGTGTGACAAGTACTGGGCCACCAAGCAAACACAAGTTTCTCAAACTACACCATATGACAGTCAAGGTGTGCTTGTGTGTCATCCAGTGCGTGTGGAGGAAAGCTGCTTTCTTCACTCTTGTTGGGTACTGCCGCTCCTTGGGGCGTGCTGAGATATCCACCATCTGGTGACTTTATTTGAAAGTACAATCCTCATACTTTCAATCGGTTGCCAAGACTTATGACTTGTCTCTCTATGTTACCTTTGGAAGGCCAGCACAGTTCCTCTTCTTCTTCAAAATGTGAACCAGCTTTACAAGCGCAGTTGCTGTTGATACAGGCAGCCCATCCTCCACTCAGGCGACACTGAGCATCCAGTTGACACTGCTTCCCAATTCGTCTTCCTGAAATAAGTCATGCAGCGTCAACTAACATTGATTAAA
The DNA here is from genome assembly GCA_030762175.1 of Metallyticus violacea. Lineage (NCBI taxonomy): Eukaryota > Metazoa > Arthropoda > Insecta > Mantodea > Metallyticidae > Metallyticus > Metallyticus violacea. Next base: position 2,038,956 of record CM060845.1, on the reverse strand, counting down.
CTCATTCATAAGTTTTACTCCTTAAGCTAAGGAGTAAAACTCCTTAAATAACTTTAGCTTAAATAACTTCATAGTCACTGGTATGAAATTCTGTTACATTATAGGCGACTTCTGTAGACAATTGTGCTCAAATCCATAAAGATTTAAATTAATAATTAAATGTTACATACAAACAATGCATTAAGGGAAAATGAAAGATAATAGAAATTTATTGATGCAAACTCTCAAAGTTAGCTAGGGGTGATAGACGATGAGATATTGGACAAATAAGACAGCAATTGTTTTTCACTACTTTCACTTCTCTCTCTTTTGTTTTGTTGTTGCTATGAAGGAAACTCATTTGTTTATACACAGATGTTCATTTGTTAAGATTGGTACACAAACAAGTGCTCATCATTGCCAATTCAAACCTAAAAGGACACTATTCTCAGTCAGTTACACTTCGTTATCGATTATGGATGTTCGGTACATGATCATTGAGGATCGATATGTTTTACATGAGGCGAAGCTCATAAGAACGCTAGAGCAGCTTGCAACTTATGCGGAAATCGATATCCTGAAAGGAAGCAGCCATCTGTTAGAGATTTTCAGCGACTTGTAAACTTATTCTCCGAAAAGGGGGGTGTCTCATCAAGAAAACACCATCAAATGTGAAGTTGGCGAAAATTCATAAGTCACTGTGTTAGCTGCTGTTACCGCTAATGCTCAGCAAGTTCCCGTCAACTGGAACATGATTTGAGAATCTCTCAAAGAAGTGTTCTTGGAATACTTCAGCGTCACAAATAGCATCTATACCACATTTGCCTACACCAAGCCCTTCATGGGGATGATTTTCAGAAGCGTGCTGAATTTTGCCAATGGGTTCTACTACAAATTCAAAGTTGTAATTTTTCCAACGTTTTATTTACTGATGAGGCGACATTCACCAATCATCCTCAAGAAAACAGACATAACATGCATTATTGGGCAGTGGAAAATCCAAGAAGGTTGCGGGAAGTAGACCATCAGCGGAATGCAGCGTGAACGTTTGGCGTGGCATTTTGGGATTTCGTATAATTAGACCATACTTCATTGAAGGTAAACTTAATGGGCAGATATACAGAAATATTTTCGATCAAGAACTTCCCAGTGTTGCTTGAGGACGTGTCCCTTGTGAACCGGGCTGCAATATAGTATCAACACGATGGTTGTTCACCTCATTACTCAGTTGTAGCTCGAGAAACATTAAACGAGAGTAATCCTGATCGATGGATAGGACGCAGAGCACCTGTCCATTGGCCTACCATTCATTTCGCACACTTTCAATCGTATATCTTAGATTTTTTGTGTTGTCCGTTGTTTGCGAGGGGAAAAAAATAGTTGCCGTGATTTATGAGTTATCCTGCGTGTATTAAGGAATTGCAAGCTTTTCATAAGTAGTGTTACTCACCGATACGACACTCTCTGTTGTCATCTCCAATGACATAAGGAGCAATGCACGAACATTTCCCAGTCCTGCATTTTGCATTTTCAATATGCGTGCAGTTGCTTTCATCACATGCAGTTCCCAGTTCTGAAACGTTGCATTGTAAAGTTAAGAAATTTAGTAATGACAGAGGTGGGAGAGGTATTATTTTCTATTTTCTACGATATTGGCAACAAACTAAATATATGTATAACACCTAAGTAGATATTTTAAAACTATAATAATTATTATATATAGGTTTAGAAAACGAAAATAATAGAAAAGCCCTTATACAAGTAATATGAGATATGGTATTTTATGGTGTACAGAGTTACATGCGATAAAGGTGCTTTAAAGTCAAAGTTACACGACATGAGATAAACATTTGCCTTTTAGCTTGCATCCCGAGCGAGGAAATGCCGATTTTAAACAATTTACGGTCAGAATTTAAAAGATTTGGTGCTATAAAAATCTCGCAGTACATCACTGAGCAAAGTTTAACTGATTTATCCTGTTATGCGTCGTCTAATAAAATAGATTGTGGTTTTCAAGATCGGGTTCTGCGAGGTGAGTTTTATTTATTTTAATTTATGATGAAGTAGCTGTAAGAGTAACTAATAAACGAAGTCTGAAATCTGTAAATGATCCCTTATGCTTGATAAGTTCTCTCTGTTATTGTGTGGTATCATTTGCATTGAAAACTTCATTAGTCAGTGATGTACTGCTTCTTTACAAACTTAATGTCATAACTTTGAAATTTGAAAAGGCAGACCGTGCATTTCTTATCACAAATTATTTATCTAAAATTACTCTACATTTTAACTGATAAATATCAAGCATTAAACGCCTGAGGAAGAGATACGAATAATGTAGAGAGGACGGAATAGGCCTGCAGCTTAAACTCTGTAGTTAAGAAGTTAAGACGAAAGGAGAATCTGTACCTACCTGGCATGCATGTTCCATTAAAGGCAAAATATCCCAACTGACATACACACTTTCCCAGTAGACACATCTCGTTTTTATCACAAGTATCTTCACTACGGCTGCATTTGCTACCCATTCGTCCTACAGCACTTTCTCCAGTAGATTTTGTAATCTCTGATAAAAGAAATACTCTCCAGTTAACTCTTATCAGCACAAGTCAAAATTAAAAACAAGCAGCACTTTCATAACACATAATTTCATTTTACTGCGTTCCTACAAAACCATCCCCTATTTAAGGAATAAAAGCAGCTTTAGAACTCTTTCCTACCAGAATGTTTTTGGCCTTACTTTGTGATGTGTAGTCCCCGTTACCTGTCCCAGGGTTTCTGCCAGTTTTCAAACACAGGCTGGAAACAAATCGCTTCCACAGCCTTCAACACCGTTCACTATTTCTGATAATGGAAAGCGCCTCCCACAAAGTGTTTCTTCAATTTGGGGAAAAGGACAAAGTTACCCGCTAAATCTGAACTATAAGCAGCACTCTCATTGATTGATATTCAGCAACAACATTTGCGGTGTGCGGCCGTACATTATCGCGCTGCAGTATTCAACCTGCTGCACGGAAATCGGCCTTGCCGAGTTTTCTCGACATCTCTGTAGTATTGCCCAGTTACAGTTGTATTTCAGGTACAACATGCTGGTAAACCATTCCTTGAATATTGAAAAACGAAATGACACAGCGGAAGCAACCACTTTTTTTTTTTTTTTTTTTTTTTTTTTGAGTTGGTGACCGCACAGAACTTTGCTGTTTGCTCTCAGGATCGGAATCATCTTCAACTGCATGCACGTGAACGTTCGTTTGTTCACTGTGCACAAACCGTTTCATGTGCAACTTTTCAGTTACCAATGTGTGGATAACACCCGGTGAAAGTTTCAGCATTTTTGCAAGTGTTCCTAATCCTCTATCACAATGACAGCAGCGGTGTTTCCGTTAAACAACAAACTGAAGCCCCTTGTCTACCTTTCTTTGAATTGATAACCTTCCCTCTTTAATTTTTTTTAAACTATCTTCGACTGTGTTATAGGTAAAAAGAAATCATTCAGATGTCTCCTGTTTTTTATTGCTTTGATTTATCTACGGACGCTCTTTAACATCTCAAGTCAGTCAATTCAGGGCGTGAAACGGCCGATAAACTTTGCACAGATGTCATCATGGCTTTACTTCCAAGAATACGATGCATGGATTATCACGTCCGGCTCTCGTGTAACATTCCATAGCTCTCAGCTTAAGTTTCTTGAGACGAAAGTACTTCGTCGTTTGTTACTAGGGGGAGGTGAACATGTGTCAACTTGCATATAAACAAACTAGTATATTATAAATAAACTTACAAAATAGAAAAGTTAAAATCTATCACGAATAATTATGATAACTTTTATTGAACAGTTCTGGTGTATCTGTTTTCAAAGTAAAACAAGCGATGTAACGAAATTTCATATAATGAAGTTCTCCCGGAAAACTAACTCGAATACACTTTAAACCTTGTCTGAACATTTCAGATGCAGAGGAATATTTTTTATTATTACTTGACTCCTACATTAGACAATGTGACGATGGGGTGAATATCAGTCACTAAATGACAAAGTAATTACACACAAGTTATTCCTTCACAAACTTCAAACATAGATCTTATTTTTACACAGTATAAATATGCAATTTGCAGGCTTGAAAATTGCTTCATAAATAAAATGTTCACCCGCGAACAAAAAGGAAAGTTATATGACAGAATGTTCATATTGAAATTACACGCAGATGTTTTATGCTCAAAACATTGTACATATCTGGTAGAGATGCTTACATAAAGAAAGAAATTCAGAAATTTCTAGAAACAACGTTGCGAGATAGATGCTGTGTTTGTGAAACTGAAGGCTGTGAATAGTCAGCTGTTATTGTTGCAAAAGTCCTTAACCGAACATTTTGTCTCATTGCCACAGATGAAGCCTTTCAAAGTACAAGTGGAAAAACATTGACAGGTTTCCAATTCATTCCTGTGTTATACCGTGCGTTCAGTTTTGTTTTCCCCCGGAGTGTTTTGCCTATGGGCGAGCGCGCCGCTCTTAGCCGGTTAGCCTGCGAGCCGGTCCAGGTGATTAGCGCAAGAGTAAAACAATGAAACAAACCAATCATGGAAAAATACACAAACAATTTAAGAGCTCATCCCTTACAAAATGATCAAATGAGGTGGTGAAACTGCCTTCCTTCGTTCTCCATTCATCGCTCGCTGCAGTAAATTTTGAGAAATTCGGATAATTTCTTGACGAATATGATCTTTGAGTTCCAATACGGTGTGAGGGCTCATCTTGTACCCGGCATTTTTTATTTTCCACAGAAATAATAATCGCAGGCTGTTAAATCGGGGGGTGGAGGGGCCACGATTAACTTGGTCTTGTGGAACCACATAATAAATTGCTCTCATGGAATACTTCGAAGTGTGAGCAGCGACAGAGTTCTGCTGGAAAAAATTCATGATCACGCTCCCTGTTGGTTACTGTGAAAAGGATTAGTAACATAACAGAATGAACTGTATGGTAAATATGAATGGTACATAAAGAACGCTGTACCTTTGTAAACACGCGAGACATAATACACTTTATGTATACTTTCGAATTAAGACAACAACAACACACACGGGAACAGCTGCGCTACGACTACGACAGTCAGCAAGGTCAACAATAAGCAAGCAGGCTCCATGGCGCGACAAACGAGCGGGGGTTTGCTCTTAGGTAAAACCTCGCGCCGCGTAGGAAAGCATCACTGATCTACGGTATAATTAGACAACGATCTGCAGAACACCAGAACTGATCTGTTTCATTAATGCTGTTGCAAAACAAAAATTGAACATCTGTATAGAAGACAACATATCTTCGTCTCGCTTGCGTGCAAAAGTGAAACTTTATCCCAAATTTTTATTGCTAATATCTCAAAACCAGGAATTTTGTGAAATAAATGACTCACCCCCAGCGGAACCTAATTACTCAAATAAAAGATGGTTGTAACAATCGAGCGATGTTGGTAGAGACATCATTCTTGTAAATAAATATAAGAGAATATATTTTAACATACCTCCTGAATATCAAAATTGACATGTATTTGTTTACATTAATTTTAAATAAGCAGTTATTTAGATTGGGAATTTTTTAAATTAAAGCCACGTATGATTACTAACGTTGTAAGAAACTTAGTAAAGCATTTTTGTATATTTATCAATTTAATTTCTCACCGCTATTGACCGCTCTCCCCGCCCCATTCCTTCAATTCACAGCAGCAGCAACAAAGTGCATTCTCTCACCTTCGAGGTGAAGGGAATAGAAATCTGGACATAGTAAGTAACAAGATATGTTTCCACACTAACCCGCTAGTTTAAAATAATTGCTTTCTGTCACGCCAGCTGTTATCATCACATTGCAGTTGCATTCTGGGAACAATCTCGTCATGTTTCACGCTCTCTGAGAGCAAAAAACGAAATGACGTAACCCTTTTCGTCCTTGAGCCACTAGACAAAGGAACAATGATTTTTAAAAGTGATATTTTTTCTGTGTAATAAATTAACTAAACGTCTCTTTTTAATTGCTGATTTGCCATCCTAAATGAATGCTATGTGTGTTTCATACCTGGCAACGTTCCCAGTCTGTCACATGTCCACTGTTCTAATGAGGTCATGTTGCAGAAACCGCCAACAAATGCACAATCCATGTCGCTCAGACAGTCATCGCCAATTTCTGCAACAAGTTTGTCGTTCTAATAGATCATGGTAAATCAAAATTCAGGTATAATTCAATGTGCACTGTGTAGTGTTACCTGTGGCATTCCACCAGCACTCCCCAGATCCCCGCTTGTAGTAGTGTGCGGCACACCGACAAAGGCCGTCATAGCACACCATGGATTCAAAACTGTAGCCCCCATAACACTCTCCATATCTTCCACTGCACTCCTCAGCGTAACCTAGAGAAAGAAACACCAGCTGTATTCACAAAAGAGAAGCGATTGGCTCACAGCTAATGAATAAAGTAAGAAAAGCCTTAAAAATATGAACTATACAACGTCTCGTTCGTTCAAACAATTTGTAAACGCCGTGCTTCTGTGGATAAGGTGCAAATACAATTTCTGTGTGCAGTCAATGCGGCTTCACGTGTTGCAAGACCTTGAGCACTGCTGACACCTGCATTGGGTTGTTTCTATTGCAGTGTGGACAGAGGTGTTTCGTTCTCAGTACATATAAGCGTTGGAGAAGACATTTTGTGGTGCACTATCTGACAGGAATGTTTTGGCTCATCAATTTGGCCGGCCACTGGTTGAGATTAAAGAACAGATCATCTTCTCGCTCGCCTTGTTTTTGTTGGGGATCCTCTCCTAAGAAGATGATTGTCTTTTAGTTTTGTGAATCATGCTTTCTTCACCTATTTCTCCATTAGCACTGTTCAACATTTTGTGATATCAATGCACACACGAGGTTTTTCTTCATCTGTGAGGTAGTGGGGAATCCAAATACTGCAAAGCCTCCTGATATGAAGTTTCTTTTTGGGGACTGTTTTCACTTGTGCCGATTCAATATTTAAGTCTTCTTGCAGGTGCGGATCTAGGGGCCCGATCAACTACCCCATATGGATATATCAGAATTAAGGTTATAATAAAACAGTTGCTAACTAAATATTTAAATAAATAAAATAATATTTAAATTACCAGCTGTGATGCAGATTCTATTTGTAAATAATGAGCCACAGGCCCACAGAAAATGTCCAGGCTTTTTAAAAGACACACATTCAGTTTACATTCAAAAAAAAAAAATGTGACTGTTGTATTAGTTCCATGAATACAATATTTAATGTTGTGGTGAATGTTAAGTAGCACCAAACCATTCAGTCTGTCCTGTTGCATGTTGGATCTTAGATAGCTGTTCACACGTCTTAATGTTGAGTGCATGTTGCTACTGGTATGACACACAAGTTCCCTGGTGTTGCTTTTGGTGTGAAGAGCTTCAATAGCCGTTTTCGGTTTACTTTGTTGAGTTTCCCAAAAATTAAACTTATTTTTAATTTACCTGGAACCTCTTAATAGTTCCTGGCAAGTCTTGCACCTTTTACTAAATCGTCAATATCTGAATTCAAGTCATGCCGAAAAGCTGGAACCAAGGACTGAAATTAAAGAATGTGGTTGTGTTTATCACGTGAGAATCAAGTGGAAAGCGTAATCCAAGAATAGAAGAAAAACGTTAATGTGACAATGGAGAAGTTGTAGTAAGAATATTGAATTGCTTCGATAAGTTTGTCTGGATTTTATTCGAGTCATCTTAATTTTACATCAACATCTTTTGCTAGTGTGATAGAGTTGTCAAAAACTGAACGAAAAGTTTGATTTTCTCCATATCTTTAACTCTTTCAATCATTCTGCAGCACTGAACTGAAATTAATCCGAGGGTTTTGTAGTTGTCTGCAAAGGCTTTCTAGTTATTCGAACATTTCAGCTATGGTAACTAGAGCAATTATGAACTCGAACTTTAGGATAGAGTTTTAAAGACTGTTATAACATGATAGCAGGGAAATCTCCTTAAATTGTAAATAACATCGTGCCGCTCAATCCACCGAGTTTCACACAATGATGTTAATTTAGCTTTACAACTGACTGATTTTGTCTTTCATGACCCTAACGAAATTCACAATTGCGCCGATTGTGTCAAGGGCTTGTCTAAAGGAAGTGATAGAACACACTTTAGAAACCGACAGATTCAGGCAATGCGCGGCACAATACGCGCTCTTGGTCACCGCTATTTCCCGATCTAGCGACGTTCTTTAGGCGACACATTCATGGGATCTTAAGCTTTCGATTTTTCTCTCCGGAGGTATTAAAATGTTTTGATTCCTGGACCGTTCAGGAATATTTCAATGTTTTGAGGCCAAAATCCGATATGGAACAGCCGCTACTCCTGTCGCATGCCGCGGAATGTCTTCATGACTCGAGTGCGTTAGTAAGAGTTCAGAGGCACGGCTCAATTGTTACAGACTGCTGTATTTATTTATTCGGGATAATAAAGAGTTTGTCAAGTGGCAGGTCCTGACCCAAATCGCGTATATACAAAAATAATTCAGTAGGTTCTCAGAGAAGGAACATTTGAGCATTCTGTCTCAGGTGAAAGGGAATGCGGCGTCTCTAATGTCTTACCCACACTCCTATGGCAGATGCCAAGCAGGAAATGGTAGCCCGTCTTGCAAACACATTGTTGTTGAACGCACCCAGCTCCGGGTCCCATTCTTGCGGAACACTGGACATCGTCTTCACACTTCGTGTCATAGCCAGCAACCACTTCTATAAAATGGATACGAATTGTTAAAACCTGTACACAGAAAAAGAGCTGGCTGTACTGCGACATTGTCTCTCTTACCTGGTAGACAGCGAGTGAGATCTCCACTGAGCACGTGATCTGGCAAACAGTTACAGGTGTTGGTGACGTTGTTCCACACAGCGTTCGTCACATGTTTGCAGTCTTCCTTAGAGAGGTCTATGAGCGTCACACCAGAGATAGCTGTCAACATATAATTAATAAACAATCTGTAATTTACACGTGTACTAGTTGCATTGTTATCACGCCCCGTTTCTTTAACAGAGTTTATAGTTAACTATAGCACAACTTGAAGATGGTTTAAAGAGGGGTGACTGAAGGAAGGTGGGCGCGGACTCTAAAGGGGGGGGGGTAATACCGCTGCTGTCATTGTGAGACAGGGTCGTACAGCGTGGCTGATTCACAAACAAAAGTACATTTGATGCATGCAGTTGGAGATGTTTTTCAAAGGCAATCAGTCATGCTCTCTGTGATCAAAAAGAGAACAAGTGGTTGCTTCTGCTGGGAAAGTTACGCTCATCTCATTTTTCGATATTCAAACAGCATGTGGTACCTACACACACAACTGAAACTGGACATTACTACAGAGATTGTAAAAAGTCACATTCTGTGTAATAATGCACTGGCGCACGTGACAAAAGTTGTTGCTCAACATCTTACAAAAATCATTTCGAATTGCGAACCTCAACTTTCCTATAGTTCAGACTTAGACTTGTGTAAATATTCGCTTTTCCCCAAATGTGAGAAACACCTCGTGGGGGGTATTTCCCCATCATTACAAGCAGAGGTGAAGGCTGCGGAGACGATTCTGAAGAACCTGTCAAAAATGGTTTCCAGCATGTCTTTCAAGTCTAGCAGGAACGTTGAATTCAGCAGGGACTATTGTGAGAAATATGATAAAAATTATGATAATGAGAAATGTATGTTGTTAAAAATTATTGTGAACAGCTGTTGTGTTAAAGTGATAGTGAACAGGGATCGCAATCATGCAGCCGTTTATTTATCATCTTTCCAGCTGCCAGCCTGGTGGTGTAGTGTTAACCATACTTGCTTTCTAAACCCAACATCAAACTCGACCAGGACCGATGGATTTCTTTTTCGGGCGTAAAAATTCTAACCGTTTCACGCCCTGAATTGAATGGGACGCTGATGACCTGAGATGTTAAAGAGCGTCCGTAAATAAACCAAATCAAAACCCTCAGTAGGTGAAAGTCCTACGAAGTCACTTGATGACGAAGCAATGCAAACAATTCTGCGAGAAAATTCAATTTGCATTCAACATTGTAACCCCCCCCCCCCTGAACTGTGATATGTTGTCAGACAAGGATTATCGCTGGATGTCTGCCACATCACGTTTGACGTGATAGAGAAGTTAGTGCACCTTTCTTTAACTACGTTTATTATTGAGTTATGAACAGCTCTGTAAAACTGTTTACAGAAATATGTGATAACTTACACTTTGATGTTCCTAATGTATGTGAAAAGAAGGCAGTGGGCAGGAAGGAGTAGAGAAGATAAAAGTCATTGAAAAGAGAGGGAAAATAGTATAACTCATAGTAAGCAGTTTTTGAAAATTGTGCTAATTATGCAGGTGGATATTTAAACCCATGAGCCAGACTGAACAAGGTAAAACAAAAAATATCGCATCGGCGTCACTGACCTAGAGATAGCGTGCCGTGTTTTTGGGACAGCACTACAGGAAACCTTTGATGGACAGCGCTCTCTTTTTGGGAGGAAATTCCTGTGTGCCCCTTAGCGTTATTTAAATGAGGCAGAAAAGAACGCAAAGAGAGCGAGCAATTGAATTTTAAATTAGGAAAGTAGCTAGGAAAAAGTTTAGGCTCTAAGCATACAGCTTCTGTTTTGAAATTACAGATATTTCCTCGGTTTGTCTAGAACAACAATAAAAGAAACATTATTTCCTTCACTGAATTTACGGAAACAGAAAAGGAAGAATGCGAAATACATTTTGTGATTGAAATTTGACAACATGAATGTAATTTAGCGATTAAGTAATATGGCCCATTTTACTTATTTTACTAATTACAGGCCGTGATGGGTGACACATGTTACGATCCATAAATTGTGTCAAATTACACTTCTCTCTTCCTTTAAGGGCCACTAACGAAGCCTGTTGACAATATTTAAACAATGTGACATGCAAATGGCAGCATTCCTACTTTCAACACTTGACCTTCTGTTTATTTTTGACCACGTTTGACTATCTAGTGACTTTTTATGTTGCCTAACCTGGAGATATGCCTGACAAAAATTTTTCCATCTACGCCATCTTCCGTAGAAACATCTGGGCAATAATACATGGATTGGTCAAGAATGCAGGAGCTCTAGCTGTTTCTTGCAGTGTACGGGAATGCAGTTATTGAATACTTGGTAAAGTATGCAACAGAAGTTCATGCAGGTATGACACACACTCTACAGAACTCGGCACCATCATTTTCAACCGTTTCGGAGTTTAAACACAGCCGTGAAAGCAGCGGACAACCAAAAGCCACACACTTTGGAAACTATTATTGACAGGTGCACGACATGGTTCTGGGGAATCGCCAGTCTAATGTGTCCAAAATTGCTGAAGCTCTGGGCATTTCAGGTTATGTGGCGCGACTGCTGACTCAGGATCAAAAGCGAATCAGAGTGCAAATCTCTCAGCAAAGTTTAGCTCGTTTTCAGAGAGATCCCGCCGACTTTATGCGTTCATTTATAATCAATAATGAAACATGGGTACACAATTACACACCTGAAACAAAAGAGCAGTGTAAACAATAGAAGCATCGCGATTCTCCATCATCAAAAGAGAGGAAATGCTTGAAGATTATGGTGTCGGTTTTCTGGGATGCCAAGAATGTACTGCTAATTAGTTACTTTACCACAGGAAACACCTGTCACGGGAGCGTATTGTGTTAACCTTTTAGACCTATTGAAGACAAACATGGTCGAGTTTATCAAAGAAGAAAGTCTTTCTGCATCAAGACAATGCTCGCCCTCACACATGTTAGTTGTAATGGCTAAAATCAATGATTTGGGATACGATTTGCTACCTCATCCTCCTTATTCCCTTGATTTGGCTCCATTAGACTTTCATCTGTTTCCTAAACTGAGCAACTTCCTTGGTGGAAAGAAATGTTCGTCCGATGAAGAGCTAAAAATCATCAATTAAGGTGGATTTGGCAGACTTGGAGGAATCTGTGTGACTCTAAATTATTGTTTTCATATAGAGGATTCCTTATGTATGTTCAATGATTATATTACATAGGTTATACGATACATTTCTTAGAAGACGTTTATATCTTTCATAAGTATTTGCTAAAATATTTGTGACTTTCATAAAATGAAAACAAACTCAATCGGAATAAAAATGACTTATCGGAAGACTTTCGTTATAAACTCTTTGTTCTGCATCATCTGGCAGTAACAAAAATGTATGTTGAACTTTGGAGAAACATTCCTCACATTCACATGTACAGGATAAAATTGTTATGTTGTTTTGTTGTTAGAGCCCTTTTTCTATACCTATATAGCAATTCTGTGGGAAACAGAAAATTATATAAAATGTTCAAAATGTTCTCCATTAGCACGAATATATTCATCAACCGTCGCATGAACTCCCAGAAGCGCTGATGTATCCCTGGAGTATCTCATATTGTCTGGCAGCCTTGTAGAATACGAGCACGAAGATTCTACATCTTCGGCTAATACAAAGATCATATGAGCATTTTCGCGTTTGTTTACCTCATTTTACTGTACCTGGAACGAGGTTCGTAAACACGCAGAACTGATACTACATGCTCGGTGCTAAGTCTAACAATGAAGCGGGTAGCATAACAAGCGAACTACGTGGCACAGAACGACCACAACAACGGTGAACCTAGGAACTAAAAGTAGCTACAATACCCCCAACACAGATAAAAGCGAATGTTTTATCTACTGTGCGCAATACACAACTGTTCTGTTGTGGGGTTATTGTCACGTGACAGTTATGCAGTATTCTTGCTTGAATATCACACCGTGTAAGTGGGGTTGTAGACAAAGTGCTCTAACAAGGAAATAAATCATTTCTGGAACATATTTGTACCCTTTATGCAAGGAATGTTTCCCCAAAGTTTTGACATGTCTTTTTGTTACTTTCTGTGTATATAATCCCTGTCATAACGATAACAAAATACGTATGTACTCATACTGCAAAAACACTATGAGCTCCACGTGGTCAGACACTGACCCCCTCCTCCAAGTCCTTTCCCAAATCATCATTTCATCTCATCTTTCATCAGCGTCCACAGCCTGTGATGCCACTGTAGTAAAAACGGCCCTCAAAAATGACCCCTATTTGTATTAATTGGCACCGCTGTTACTTATAACAGTTCTGTTCGAGAGTTTTGGGGTCATACAGTAGGAGAATGACTAGGAAAAACGAAGAAAAGCGTGTATTTCAATCTACGTAATGTGATGCAGGTGTGAAAACTCCTAAGATAGTACAGGCTAATCTTATCTCTGCCGCCAGAAACACTATCAGTATATAACATGGACCACTGTTCTTTTAGTCATAGTGACTTGATTAAGGGTATTCCTCCCCAGCTTGTATTGTTCGGTTTTGGCTGCATTTCACAATTCGCTGTTTTTACCGACTATTCGCTCGGAAGTCGGAGCATGGTTTTAATTTTATTCGCCGCTGCAACATGTGAAAATTAATTTAATGTTTTGTGTGTTTATAGGACGGTTTTCTTATTTGTGCATATGACTGCAGGCTTTTATTGTTGCAGGTCGGTTTTTCCCTGTTTCCTCTTTTCTTCCGTCGATAATTATTTTCTTTTCTTTAATTTTAACATTGTTTGTTTTTTTTTTTTTTTTTTTTTCAATTTGGTTTGAACTTGTGAGCTAATTTGCAAACTACTCAATTTGTGTATTTAATTTCTCCTATGCACTGATTTTGCTAGGGAGTTTAATGGGCATTGTAGTTGTGTGCTCTTAACCCTTGCTACTACTATAGCAGTCTCTCAAGTCACACATGTAACTTCTTATTGTTAACAGGAACAGTTCCGGACATGTTAAAATATTCTGTTGTCATACCAATATATAAGAAAGAGCAAAAATAATTATTGTCAAACTACAGACCGATATTATCCCCAACAGATTTGTTCAAAATAACATATTGATAAAACTATAGCAAGGGAATATTTTGGATTTAGGAAAAACATGTAAACCAATGATGCCACTTTCAAGTTAACTAAAGAAATTCTCAAATTCCTTGATAATAAATTTAATAAACTAGGAATATTCTGTCATCTACCAAAAGCTTTCGACACAATCCTGTTTATCAAAAAGTTATAATAAATTCCCCAGAAAATTACTACTCCCCCTCGGGTTACTCAAGGTTCTATTTTGAGTCCATTATTGTTTTTACTTCATGTCAATGATCTTCCATAAGTAATAGACTGACATGCGTGCCCAATTATTTTTGCAAATTATAATAATATTCTCCTCATTAAAGTACATAAAATCAACCGCCTCTCAGATTTATCCAATGATATGTTCAGTACACAAAATTCACATAAACATTAAAAATACTAAATACATTAATTTTCACAAAATAAAAAAGTTGCAGATCTAAAGAGGCAATATGAAGACAATGAAATCATCGGATCTAGTGACATGACATTATGATTGATCATAATATGGCATGCAAAGACCATGTTGATTACATCATACCCAAACTAAGCTGGACAGGTTTTGTAATCAGATCATTAGTTCATTTTGTAAATAAGAACAGTATATTATAATTACTTCCGTTCCTTAATCCCTTATAGAATAATGTTCTGGGTAAATGCCCAAGATGTTTCTTATACAAAAAGAGTAATAAGAATAATGGCAAATGCTAAACAATCAAGTCATTGTAAAACATTAGCTTGCGAGTACATTCTATCTATCTGCAGTATCCTGTTCATAAAAAATCACGTAACAAGTTTCAGATACTCCAAAACTCTGTTTACTACAATGTATAGTATTAATTTAATTCACTTACATAATTATAAAGGAAATGCACAATAATAAAAATAAGTTCAGGTTAGCATTAAAAAGACACCTTATCACTTACATGTTCTTTATAGAGGAGCATTTCGTATGATCAGAAAATAAGTGTACTAGTTTTTTTCCATTGGATTAATTCAGTTTTGTAAATATACTAAATGTAAATACGTTAGTTACCATTAATATCTATATTTTTTCTAAGATGACATTTTAATATAAGGCATGTAAAAATGTACGTTACTGATAAACTTTACCCCATAGTTCAAATTTGTAAGCATGAAGAGTGGACATTCTAATCAAATGTGCGTAATGTAAGCAATGCTTTTCTTCCTGAACGTGGATTGAAGTGATATAAAGTGACTTGGGTGGGAATGGTCATGCTTACCTTAGCAGCTGTTTCCCGGTCTGCTAATTTCCAGGCACTTTGATTTTGCATATCTTTCATGCTTTGTTCTGTGATATCTTTTTGAAGGGTAGTGTAAACATAAGGTTCACTATCGTTGCAAAATGTTAACGTTTTAGCTTTAAACAATGCTATTTAAGTTTGTATTATGCAAAAGTGAACGGTAGTTGTGGTTGGACAGTTCGTGATTTAAGTTACGCCCATGATCTCAAAGTTTTTCTGACTATGATTTTAAATCTCAGTCTGACACACGGCTACTGTGAAAAAAAAATAAATAAATTAATACAAATGTGAAGTCTATGCCATTTCGAGTCGCCTCAAGGCAAAACATCTGCAACGAAATAACCACGGAGTTTTCCAGGGTATAACGGACTCATTGAGGGAGATTCATGACATGGTAACTCAGATGTGATTCCAAAGCATACATTGTGATGTTTAATATGCTTACACTTACCGTGAAGAACGACGAAGAGGCGACACAGTGTATTCCACATGGTGAAAGTTTAGAGACGTGTGATAAAGAAGAAATAATCTTAAGAATAATGACAAGAAATTAGCCGCAGGTGTTCTTTTAGATAAGATTGTAACAGTTGGCAGGTGTGAGGTACAGTGGTAAAAGAAATCCTGCTTTTAGGATGCAGTTATAAATATATCTAGGCTGTAAAACTTAATGCATTTTAAGCTCAAGGAGGGTATTTTTAAAAGTTATGAAATGGAATTAACTGTTTAAAATCACCCTATTTTTTATATATCATACCACATGTTTCCCAAAACATTTATAACAGCTCCAAAATCAGGCTCTAATAATAACTTTGGGAATATATAAAGCCAAATCACTTCATTAATTTTTATCTCTAACTAGCTATCAGAATTCTTAAGCACTTAACATTAAACATTAAGCACTCTAACACAGGCTATGAGCCACCGCCCGGTAGTAACAAGAGCTGAAGAGTGACAGGTGTTAAGGAAGAGAGTTACTTAATATCAACATAACTTCATTCTGGTTTTTAGTGTTTAGAATTTCAAAGGCCGGCCCATGTAGATGCAAGTGCAGTGGCAAATTACAGATGAATTTAAATACAAACATTCATAGTTGAATTTAAAAACTTGGTATTATTATAAACCGGATGAAAAATAAACTATTGACACAGAAGAATTTTAAATTTAATGAGGCTAACATCGAATTCATCTGTGGACAATTTGTTAGATAAAGTGATAACGTCTTTGGATTTTGTCAGTAGGATTAGCACATTAATACAGTAATTACAATTACCAATAAAACGGTCATACTTTTATTTTTTTTACACGCACAGCTTCTCGTACTAAATTTTAAGTTTACAAAAGTTTGTTAGATTAATGTACACATAGGACTAGTTTCAATATTGCATCTTCCGGTTCGCGTCTGTGAGGGGTGTGCAAGTTGAGACATGTTCAGTTCCGCCTACAGAAAAATAAAGTGACATGCGACGAATAATATACTGCTCTGAAATTGAACTTTTATCTCAACAAATCTTCTGCTGAGAGTTTGTTCAGCTCGAAGATGGAAGGCAAACAATTTCATTGGGAAAATGGACCCGGGTATGTAGCATTCCTCACAGTTGGTAACTGAGACGTGTTTTGCAGAAGTGGAGATTCTTACCACTACTCATGAAACTTGGCTACACAACAGCACTGCTCTGTATGGAAATCTCCATTATCACCAGCACAAAGTGGTTGCTTTTGCATGGAAAATTATGGACGTTTCATTTTTATTTATTGATGTAATGGTTTATCAGTGTGTCGTACAACGCCACAGGTGACCGAGGTCGTTAAGGTGCGAACTCGTGAGCGGGAGGTCTGGGGTTCGAATCCCGTCAGGTCTGTCCTCGTTGACTGAGGTTTTTTCCAGGTTTTCCTCAGTCCCCATAATTGGCAAATGCCGGGAAGGTACCCTAAACTTAGGCCCAGAACGATTCCTTCCTTAAAAAATCTTTCCCAATATATCATTTCATTTCATGTATCATCAGTGTTCACCGCCTGTGGTGCCTCAGTAGTAAAAACGGGTGTTAAACACAATTAAAAAACACATAAACTGTAACAGGGCAATACTACAGAGATATCCTGAAAACTGTGCAGGGCCGTATTTCCATGCAACAAATTGGAGGCTGCATTGCAATGTCGTTGCTGAATATCTTACGAAAAATCAAAATGAAATGTGTCCCCCTATAGTCGAAATATAGGCCTCCCCCCTCTGGAACTGTCAGTTCCAGGAATGTACTGGTTGTACAGTTAATGAAAATTTTGTTGAAAGTAGTGCGTTTGCATATTTTTGTACTGGGATGATAAACTTTTGAACTAGACTTTTACGATAGGTAAATAAAACTATTTTTTTTAGAAATACCACGAAAAACTGTAATAATATTTTATCATGCCAAAGTAGAATTAATAATGTTTATTGCAGCAGCTCTTTGTAAACAGGAAATCATTTGTTTATTACCCTCAGCCGAACCTCCTAGGTGGTGATCTGCCCCCCCCCCCCTCGAGTGTCTAATAACGTGACATGTTACCAAGTGTTCTAAAGCCACCTTATGGCGACAGTGCTTTGATTCACGCGGTCACTTCATGAAAGAAATGTGACATCAGCTAATTCGTTGAATGTGAGGTTAAGGACAACTCCGTTCTGTTCCACACTCGTCAGATCTCTCCATCCACTTGTAGAGAGCAGCTAGCGTCACCAAATTCTTCAATATGGACAACCCAGGTAAGGTTGAAAATGTTTCCTTATTGTCCGTGAAAGCTTTTGTTTCCGTAATGACAGAGCGTTTCAGCTTTACTTGTTTTGTTTTTATCAGCGGACTCAGTGCGTTATCAGCAATGCTAATACTTTCAGAAATGTATTAATTACTAAAGTCCGTAATAGTTGTTAAATTATCTGGAGTCAGCTGTTGTGGGTTCCTGCTCGCCAGCAAGTCTCAACACTTGTTCAGGTAGGTAGTTTAAATGGGAGATTTTTGGCATTTCCTCCCTAAATAATTTCTAGCTCAAGGAATACTTCGATGGGACAGACAAATATCTAAAAACCTTTGTCACGGTACCGGAAATCTGTATGGAAAAGTAAAATAGGAGCACTGGAGTGCAAATCATGTTTAATATTTTCTTTTTCAAAATAGGAACCTCACAAGTGTGGAAGCAAAGTATAGAATAAAAAGTTAGAAAACAATATAGTTAAATTTTGTTTTAAGGTGTTGGCATTTATTTATTTCAATCAAAATAGAGTTACTGCACCTCTTTTTTTGAAAATAAATAATATATTTTGCAATTTTGGATGAAAACGTTCGTCAATGACAACGATGATTTTGATATGCCAGAAAAGAGTAGCAGAGATTTGATCAGAAAAGTATAAAATACTGAAAAAGAAATATAAAATTGAATCATAATCTATACATTTAGAAGAAAATGTCGATATATTTACTACTGAGTTAATTTTTTTTACAATAAAAACTCTCCTCCCAAATGCGATTATTACCCTCCTCAGGAGAACTTGACTTCAATCGAACTCATTTACTACAATTAAGTAGGTATAATATTACCTTTGATGCGTTTCTATAATGCACAACTGTAAGTCAACAAGTACCCAAGAAGGCTTTTGTTACTGGGTGTTGCATGTCTCCCGTACACCTTAGACATGTTCTCTGTTCCTCTCATACAGTATCTTTGTCTATTTTGTCTCTTTTCAGTTGTCTTTCTTTTCTTTTTTATGTTTTCTGTCTGATTTAATTTAAGAGTACAAGGGTCACATAGAAAGTCTCTACAAACTGACACGTATAATGACGGAGTGATCAGTATATAAATACTTGTTTACAGCACAGATAACCTCTTCATTCGACGAAAACTTATGTAAACTTAACAAAATTTCCCTTCATTTCGTTAAAACTTACCAGACTAATCAATGCGCCCTCTTGCAGTAATAAACTAGACTGCCTTTTGTTCGATAATAAATGCATTGTGGTTTCCAAAACAACTGCTATTTACAAATAAAATGTACTAGTTAAGCCCTTAGTACTTATGAAGTTGAAATCTATCAAATTAATGAATTAACCACTTTAGAGGTTTTATTTTTTGGATATCGTACTGGACACCAAAACAATGCCTCCAACAAGTGCAAACTATTTTTGGAGATGGAGAAACATCAGCAATGTTTATATTTGATTAAAATTCAGATATAACCATTCCCGCGATGATCAACCTGCTAGTGTAGCCAGTGAGAGAAATATCGACACTGTGCCTAGGATAATTAAAGAATATTATCGAATTACTGCAGTAAGACACGATCATGTTTATTATTTGTAAGGCAGTTGAGTGTTCCGTGAATTTCACATACTTTTACAAAAACTGAGAAACAAACTTCTTTGGATTGAGGCCGGTCACATTCTGTTTTTGACATTATAACAGATGACGAAACTTGAATGTACTTATATGAGCCAGAAAATAAATGGAAATTGGCACAATGGATTTTCCCAGACGAAGAAAAGTCAATAAAAGACCAAAGATGCCGAAGTACGGACAAGAAGGTAGTGGTCTCATTTCTCTCGTCGTCTGGAGGGTCGTTATAGGCTAATACCAGGACTCCAGAATTTAGATGATGATATTAGCCCTGTGAACCAGTGTGCCAACCTCCACAATTTTCTTCCCACGGCCCCTCTTCACTTTTGTTGGTGAATCGTCATCTGGAAAGATCCAAAGTGCCCAATGTATGTCGTTTGATCTCTGGGGCAAATTGCTAAATTCATGTTTCATTACTCATGATGACATCAGAGCTCCCTGCATCAATCTGCAGCATTTCTTCATACCATTCGACGCCGCTGCCTATTTTAAATTGTTGAGCACCCAACGGGTGGAAACTTTCCTGACACAAAATAATAGTGTTTTTAAAACTACTGGCGATCCAATTTGAAATGCTGCCTTGATGTCCTTAAATGCTACGCGATTGTTTTCGCGTATCATTTTTTTCCCCACGACAATGTTTTCCTCAGTCACTGCCATTACCGGACGTCCACTTCTCTCCTCATCTTGTTGTGAAGTTCGTCCTTTTTAAAATTCGCAAATCAGCAGAAAATTGTAGCTCTAAATGCAGCAAGCTCTTCAAATGTCTGTTGCAATGCTTTGGGACTCGTTTAAAGCTACTGCGAAATTATAGAGTCATAGCACGAAAATATTCTCTCTCCAGCTCCATCGTAATGACTGACTGCCTGTGCACCTTCACACTCTACTGTTTTATCAAATGCCACATTCCTTTGGAGTGGGTCTATAATCACGTTTCCTCATGCCAAAACTTTGAAACTTTGGCAATGACTCTCGTATCTGATTCACTAATTGACATTTCAACTAACTCAGCGATAAGTGGTACCAAACGTGAAGCCTTTAGGTTGATAAGGAAATGCGCAGAACTCTAAAAGGAGCTTATCACACGCATCGCAAATGAGCACCCCTTGAGATTTAACTATGGAATGGGGATATTTTCAAAACTGTGATAACCCTTCATAGAATTGGAAAATTACCAAGTGAAGATTTTCAGATCCTTAAAAAGTTGGAGATAATTAAAATTAATCTGTACCGCACTCTCTGTCACTTGATTGAAACCGTTTTAGATCCGGGTGAGGACGGTAACCGTTGTCACGTCCGGGATCAGACAGTGGTGGCTCCAGAAGATCCATGTCCAGAGTGCTTAGATAAGACTTTGTGCAAGGAGAGGCATTGGAACTTCCAGCCCACAGAGAATGTCCCCAGACTTGGCTTGAGAGAAATGTTCAAGATTGACGTTTTAGCAGACCCGACCTGAACCCGCTGGACTTGAGGGTATCGCTTGCAATACGTGGGTGTTCTTATTACTCGTTCTCGGCCTAACTCAAATGTCGTGAAGATGGCCAAATTAATGATAGTTGTTAGGTATCATCCTTTAGATATCGCGCTGTAAAGTGTCAGACGAATAAGTGCAGTAGCTTGTTTGTGATGACCGTGTAAACTAACTAGTGTTAACAATTTCTACAAAATTCTGAAACTTCTACTGAAATACGAGCTATGAAAATATTTCTTTTAAGGGTTTAATCTCAACAGAAATACAAAAGTAGTTAATTCCACATTAAAGGATTCATCAACCTTGTTTTCGGTGGTTAAAAAGTAAGCCTACATCCACTTAAGAGATGAGCGTTCAGGAGATCCCAAAACTGCGAGATTGTGACAAAATTCACAAAATCAAAAATCGCCGATTTACACGAGTTGATTGACATTGCAAAGACCTCGATGGACTGTGTCCACACGTTTTACACGAAGTTTTGGGTATGATAAAGCTTTCCGCTGATGGGTTCCACGTTTGTTAATAATGTACCAAAAACACATTCGAATAATAATTGCACAAGAGTGTTTAGACTTGTTTAAACGTAATTCCGGCGAGTTTCTCCGACGTTTCATAACAGTAGATGAAGCATGCAGTCATCACTACGCGCCAGAGACAAGGGAGCAGTCCATACAGTGGGTGGCAACAGGTGAAAGTGCATTAAAGAAAGCAACAACGGTTATATCTGCAGGAAAGGTCATGGCTACGGTTTTCTGGGTTTATCATGATATGGTACTCTTAGATTACCTTCAGAAAGGCAGAACCATCACCGGGGAGTATTACGCTTCACTACTGGACCAGCTGAAGGATGATATTCAGCTAAACGATTCCACGATAATGCACCTTCACACACGTCTGGGAGTGTTGCTGAAAAACTACATGACCTTCACTTCCAAGTGTTTCCACATATGCCATATTCACCGAATTTGGCTCCTAGCGATTACTTTTTGTTCCCAAACCTGAAAAAATGGCTGGGTAGATGAAGATTCACTTCAAATGATGAGAAGAGACGCTTATTTGTCACAGTTAGATAAATATTATTTTATTGAGGGTATAACAAGTTAGAAAGTCTTTGTACTAAACGTATTGATTTACAAAGTGACTATGTATAAAATACATTTCTCTTAAATATGGCGTCGAAAACTTTTAGAAAGCCCCTGATAATATCCAGAATCTGAAGCGACCTTTGTAACCGATAAAATCGGATTTCCCAATGTAAATGATTAGACTTCGGCCATGTGTCAGGGCAAAAAGAAACAATTTTGAGTAACAGTACTTACGGCTAGACTACATAATATGTTCAATTTGCTGAAAAGTTTCAATAGATTTTCTCAGTTTTTTCCTTATTTATTTCTGTTGATCATCTTGTAGCCTTATCATACACAATTTTTCAGCAGATAGGATTCGAATGCCACTGACCCATTACAAAGCTCAGTCTCTCGCACAAGAAAAACGCTGCGAAAACATTAACAGTTACGTAAGAGCGGCCTTTAATGATAAGTCAGTGTCCGGCAGGCAGTGCTGCAAATATTCTCTCGCCTTACCTGCATGTATTTGAGATTACGTCATTTTCTCGGGCTATCTGCTGCATTCCTTCCATTCTAAAGATTAGTTAGTGTGCAAAGAGCGGACAACCAGCATATATCATCAAGGAGATGGAGGATTTTGCACAATGTTGGTAAAATTTACAGTATATAGTTATAGTTTTAATAGTTAAATGTTTATTGATACTGTTAAGCAGTTCATTCAACCCGAACGTGGCCTAGCCGGTTCTGCGATAATCGCTTGATTACGTCACCTGCAATCACGTACAACCGCTGTAGCAACTAATCAGATAAAGTTAAAAGATTTGATTCTAGAAGCCAGCGGTTTTGAAAAGTGATATGCCTGTAGGCGAACCATTTCCGAAGAAAGTTGCCAACCTCCTAAGGTTTTGGAACTGTTTAAATAATTTAAAATATGATGTGATAGGGACATTATTAATACTCAATATTTTGCTAGTGCACTGTGCAATAAACTTATATAAACAATATAAATTAATAAATAATGACGCATAGCACGACGGCGGCTCGCGGCAGCGTCAAAAAGAGAGAGCGCGCATTTAATAAAAAATCGAAGTAACGCACCTATATTTAAACAACAAATAGGTTTTCATGACAATAAAATTGTCGGTGACTCTTTTGTTAAAGTATGAAATCTGCAGGATGAAGTTTAATGTTTTGAAATCTCAGTTTAACTCAAATTAATACTTACAGTTGGTTACCCAGGTGTTTATTTCAATTTTCTCAATCAGTGATTGTAAAGAAAAAGGCTTAGGATGTAAACTTTTAAAATGTTGACCTTTTTTTACATTGAATTACCACAAAACTAAATAAAGCACACGAAACTTCACCGTATTGTTTTTCAAATAGAAAAGTGATTGACCTTCTCCAACCTCTGGCCTAAAACATCTTGCAATGTCGCAATGTTGTGTCCCAGCTGTTAACCATATATCGATCTAGAGAAGAGGATCAGTATCATAAGTACCCCTAGCGCTGGGTTGAAATATTTCTGTGTCACACAAGACAAGTGGAAAACATTTTTATTGTCATGTACACCCAAACAAAATATTTTTTTGCTTTGGTAGATCCAATTTTGCGACTGAAATTATTTCACGTGACTACCAAGTGTTATTAGGAGGCTTCCCAGTATATATACGACGATAACGCATTCATATTACTGACGGCATGGGTGTAAACACAACAGTAGCAATGTCAGTAACATCATCATTGGACCTCTAACAAACAAATATTTATTTCTGTTTACTCCTTAATAAGTTGATTTGGTAGTAGCCAGTCTGACAGTGAACAGCGCGTGTTTGTGTTATTTATGTCGTACAGTAAACCTTGTAAGTGTTTCTAGTTCTAAAAGAGTAGTAGTAATAGGCCAAAAGATGAATTTTAATGTATTCACATTTTTTAAAAAATATTCTGAAAAAGAAGATTTCAAATATTGTTAACGCTTACGTTACATGTTAATAACATTTAAATTAAATTTCAAAGCCACTGAAAATCGATTTAACTTTCAATTGTTTTTATTTGATTGTAAATTGTTTTTGTTTTATTGAAACATATGAACATCATCATCTTAAATACACAATGTAACTCGAAACTTTCTGTTGTTTCTATTTTAGTGAATGTAAAGATGATATCAAGGGCTAGTTCATAAACATGGTTACATTTAAAATGTTTACAAATACACACACGGTATAGCTTAGACTATCAGTGTCATATATTTAATTAATAATATACCATTAATTTTGTGATTTAATCTCAACAACACTAGTTATATAATAATAATAATAATAATAATAATAATAATAATAATAATAATAATAATAATAATAAATTATAAAAATATGTTTTCCCTTTTGTGAGTTGGTCCTGATGGTGTAGTGGTAACCATACTTGCCTTCTAAACCCAAGATCACGGGTTCAAACCCGGGCAGTATCGATGGATTTTTTCGAGCGTAAAAATCGTAAGTATACTTCGGAAGGGAAGTAAAGCCTTGGGTCCTGTTTCATACATTTACGGTACGAAAAGGAACCTCAAGCCTAAAAGAAGAGACCTCTGAGCAAAATTTATCGGCCGTTTCACGCCCTGAATTGAATGGTGCGCTGATGACCTGAGATGTTAAAGAGCGTCCATAAATAAAACAAATCAAGCAAATATTGCAAAAATTCTAATTTTGTTCCCCTGACACCACGCAGTTATACCATAATTTATTTCATTTCACTAATTAATAAGGCCTAATATGGATTTTATATTCACTGTTATAAAACTCTACTTGCAGAGGAATTCGCTTAGTCAATGCAGCTCTTCATTGACAGGCTTCAATACTTTACATGAAAAGAAATGCAGCATGCTATAAAATCGAAACACGCCATTTTTGTTCTCTGCTTCTGCTGACATACTGTTTAGCATGTGATCAATTCTTGCAAGATTATCTCTGTTGCTGCTGCCAGGTGAACATTTTCAAGAAAACGACGCGGTTTCCAAGGAAATGAAACCTGCACATTACAATTTGTACGGTAATAAGCTCTATTCGTTACCCGTACAACTTTGGAGCTCAATATAATCGTGTGAAGGCAAAGTGTTTCCTAATAACAATAAATAACCAAATTGATGAGGTTTTGAAATGTTTGAACATTATGAATGATAATGTTTTGAAAATGAAATAGATATGGATTGCTTACTCAGTTATCATTGACCAAAAAGTATGGAAGGTAAAGTTGTGAATAAAATTATTGAAGTCAGAGGCGCTTAGATTTCTATATGTAAAGGAAAAATCGAGCGAAAGAGAAGAATAATAAACACGACTGTGCCTTTAGCAACTACAGAGAGAGATATGTATTAGAAAGTGCAAGAAAATACTCTAAAATTAGAACATTAGAATTCAAATGGGAGAGACGTTATCACATGATTATTTGTTCAAATCCTCCTTAACCGCCAAGCTGCTTTATTACAGTGTGGGACAGCCCTCATGCTTGCTTGACTTACTGCAGATAACGCAAGAAAAGCACTGTACATACGGATAGTACAAGTCCCTTCATCCTGAACTTATATTTGTTGCTGGTTTCCCCTGGTCACTTAGGCGAATCCTGAGATGTGCATTTTTTTCCGCGTTCCCATTTCATTACATGGTTCGTTACAGGGTAGAAAGAGCAAGGTGAAGTGAGATATGCGGCGAAACCAAGAATTTGCATTTTAGAAAAGTTCCTGCTTTATGTCTGGCGTGTGGACACCCCTTGAGACGCCTTTGGATGTCTCGGACTTCTCACCCGCCTTTTAAGAACATTTCTCATTTTACTATAATTGCGAAAATATTCCTGTCTAAAACAATATTAAAAATGTAAAACGGGTTTTAAACATATCAGTGTAAATGACTGCTGGAAACTCCTAATTTCACAAATCTTAAAAGTAATGCTTTCATATGCTTTGTTTGGAAAGTAGGCTTCGCGAGTTCTTTCCATCACTCCACGTTTTCCATTTAGTGGTTTTCAAAAGCAAACGGTTAGATTACGATCACTTATTAATGTAACCGTTACGAACTTTAGCTTCGGTCAGTACGCCGTTCGGCCGCTAGGTGCGTGGTTGAGTTTCGGAACGCCGCACGAACGACTTCCTGTAGGTGCGATCGATTCTTGCCGAGCAAAGTGCGGTGTATCTCAGGCCAACATCTCAAGACACCGTCACAAGCAACTCCTTTCTAACAGAATTTAAAATTAAGAAAAGCTTCGTATAGAAACTCCAATTTCCCGGCTACATAATTAGCCCTAATTACTGTTCTTAAAGTCACTTGCACCGACAGTGTATTGGACTCCATGCAGTTTTATATCGTAGTGATTTATCCGACCTGGAATTTTGTGTTGCCAATTACACTGGCCTACAAAAACGAACTTTTTCTCTGTCACGGAAATTAATGAGTTTGAACTAAACACTTTCTTTTACAGAGTTAGAAAGTGCTTTCGGATATTTTCACCCCAGCTTGATTTTGTTGTGGTAGCAATTGAAAAGCTAAACATTAAGTACCTACCTATGTCACTAAAAGATAGGTGCACAACAGAATTTAATTACCAAGAAGTTGTAAATTATGATTTTCTGGCCAATGTTGAACAAAAGCTTTGAGATTAGTGAATGTTGAGCTGTGATAGCCCCAGGTAACGACCGATCTTCCTCACTCGCGCAGTTCTGAATGTGAGGGTAAACAACCCTTCATGTGTACAGACTGCCAGTCCTTGCGATGGAGCTGGAGAGAGTATTTTCACGCTATCGTTTCAAGAGCGGTTTAAATGAGCCCTAAAGCCTTGAGCGTTTACAACAGACTTCGCTGCATTTGAGCAGCAGTTTTCCTCTGATGTGCAGAATTTCACTGCAAAACGAGCGAGAAGTGCGTGTCCGGCAACGGCAGTGACTGAGGAAAACTTTGTCGCGGTGGAAAAAATGGTAAGCGAAAACAATCGCGTGACATACAAGGACATCGAGGCAGCCTTTCAGATTGGATCACCAGCAGTATCAAATATCCTGCACCATCATCTTCATGTCAGAAAGATTTCCTTCCGTTGAGTCCCCCACAATATAAACGCGCACCTGCGTCGAATGGTATGAAGAAATGCTGCAGAGATTTGACGGAAGGAGCTCAAGGTGTATTTCTGGTGTCATCACGGATGATGAAACATGGATTTACAGTCGTAGTTTGATCTTTCCAAATGACGACCCACCAACGAAAGTGAAGAGGGCCACAATTCCTCTGGAGGAGCAAAGGACGGTTACTCCCTGCCGAAAGTTTTCCACAAACTCTGAGAACGCAGTTCAAGGAAAGAATGTGATCGTAATCTAACCACGACAACGCATCACCATCCAATTTCTGGAGTTCACAGAGATCACAGGCATGACTCACCTCCCTACAGTCCTGATCTGGCTCCATGCGATTGTAGCATGCAGGAGTAAGCAAGGAAGAAGGCTGTCAGCTGTGCTTCTCCAAATCTCCTCAGTATTTTCACACTGACATTCACTCATGTTGCCCTTTGCAAGCGATTTGGAGCTTCTGTGTACGATCTTGCAGCCGCAGAAATTGATCATCTGTGACACATGAATCCTTGCACGACCTGATCCTGGTCTACTGCAGTAGATATCAAATTTCCTGAACCTTAGGTATGCCCTTTGTATGTAGAGAAATTGATTCTAACACCCTAATTCTGGAAACATAACGCATGCCTTCAACAGGCAACTACTTTAGCAGTCTCTTGTCGACTTAACGTCACCTTTACCTATTAAACTTACTGAAATACCTAACAATAGAATAAAATTTATGTAACAACAATACAAGAACAATATCATTAGACATTTCAATTAGCCCAGGTGAAAAATGTGATAAAATTGCATTCAAGTTCATGCTCATGCAATAAAGGAAATCATAGACCCAAAATGATATCCGAATACATAAGAATGATTGCAGAAAGTTTTGGAAAAATATTTACTGTCTAAAAATGAATGTAATTATAATAGTTCACATATAAAATACATAAAATTTAAAATATTTAAAACACTTAGGTGTTGCTCTTTTGGGGTAGGGCCCTCTCAGTGTATAATCTTTCTTATGTTGACATTAAAGGCATCAGCATATCCGGTTTAGGAAAGAGAGAACGGCTTGAAAGATTGCGTCAATGTTTTGGGGAGGTTTGCCTTCTCAAGTCAATATACAGAATTTTAGTAAGGAAGCGACCCTCACAGACAAAGGCTGCGAAGAACCGCCATTAACTGCAACAACAGATGAAAATTAGACAATAATAGAAAATATGTTGCGGGGAGATTCTGGACGCACAGAGTGTTGGATCTGTAGCAGTGAAAATATTTGTCACATCACTCTGCTGCAATCACCTCACACTAGTGTTGAAAACTGCTGAAAGCTTAGAAGGAAGATGATCATAACATTTGACTTTCCAGCACAAGTGAAGAGATCAAAACGGATGCTTGAGCAAGACCGACAGCATCTACCAGACCAATCGATAGTAGACAAAATGGAGGAAAGTTATTTACATGGATTTGTTAATTTGGTTCATTGCAGTTACCAGGTTTATAGTTGGAAGTGCAGTAATCTTTTTATTAAGTTAATGAAATCCACGAGGAACTTGTGTAATAGAAAGTGTTTAGTACACATGGGTTGCTCTTGTATGGCAGTGTACCACATTTACATTTGCTAAATACATCGTACACATTTGACGTTTTGTACCTATATTTGTGATTAGGGAGACATTTTCCCTGTGAGGGTTAAAGATCTCCAAGAACATATGAGTGTTTTAATGAATTGTGTGAGCAGGATGTTATAACATTTTTCGACTCCTTTGGAAGTGAGGCGAAGAGAATGGAGACACACCTATTTATACAAGAAAGACTATGCTCTTTTAATTAAACTAGATGATAATAAATATGATGTTGTCCCATTTATGTCGATTAGTTTGGTGTCCAGTACTTTGAAAGTTAGCGTGTTTCATAAAGATTTATGCTTGCCTATGGAGAGGTTTATAATTCATATTATTTTATATTTCGTTTACATATGATAAATATTATCTGTTAACAATTTCAGATTCTTAAAACCATCGAAATAGTTTATAATAATAAATAATGAAATGTTGTAAACGAACTGCGTAAGTTTTGTATTTGCAATTGGCAGAATTAGGGTGATTACGGCCGCTATTATATCCGCCTTGAGGTCTGGTAAATGTAGTCGGTGCTGGCTTGAACAAAATACAGTCACTGTGTCGGTCCTGGTGGTGTAGCGGTAACCATATTTGCCTTCTAAACCCAAGATCGCTGGTTCGATCCCGGACAGTATCGATGAATTTTTTTCGGGCGTAAAAATCCTAAGTATGGCTTTCTTCGGAAGGGAAGTAAAGCCGTGGATCCCGTGTCGTAAATTTACGGCACGTAAAAGAACCTCAAGCCTGAAAGAAGAGGCCTCTCAGCAAAATTTGCCGGCCGTTTCACGCCCTGAGTTGAATGGGACGCTGATGATCTGAGATGTTTCCGTAAATAAACCAAATCAGCAAATCAACATTCGCTGTCAGATGATACACATATGCCCAAAGTTTCGATGACCTGAAAATGAAGCGCTCAAAGGAACCCTGCTGCACTTCCGCCCACTCTGCACAAATTCTGCAGGAGTCAAATGTTAATCCCATCCCCTGTACAGTCCAAACCTGGCTCGATTTCTATTTCTTAAAGTGAAAGAAAAACATGTGGGAACTAATTTTAATGGACCCAGCTGCATATGAAGAGAGTGTTTGTAAATTACCAAAGAAACATGACGTTCAGCATTCACAAATGATTGCAGGAACGAGGACATTGCATAGAATGTAATAAGTCAATTACGATGTTATTCTCAAATGTAACTATGTTGGTTATACAATGAATTGGTGTGTTGTCATTCCTTCTCTACTGTTCGTTAGAATGCAGTGGCTAATGTGAGCATATATCATCAGGTAAACACATTTTAGGTAACTGCGCAGACAAGCGAAATAGCAGGCTATTGTTCCTCTTCTATATAGCTTAAGGCTTTGTTCTTTTCAAAAGAAACCACTAGTTATGTGTGATCAACTGTTACTGTGTACTTTTCTTCCAGAAAAAATTACAGCTACCTGTCATTCTGGGTTTGCGTTTCTGCAAATTGACGCAAATCGCGTGTGTAAAAATCGGTTGCTGCTTTTATTTCTAACAACAGAAATATAGTTAATTTACGAGTTAGAAAGCAGATAACTATCACACTTGTTTCTTGACAGCCGTCATTCATATAACGCATATATTAACTCTCCCATAATTTCAACCCTGATGTAATTGCATACCCAAGCGACAGAGCTGATTTACGCTAATTTTAAGGCATGTTATGAAATGTAGCATAATTTCGGCGCGCTCGCTAAATTTTCTGATAGAGTTACTCCCTATGCACCATCCCTGATCTTTATTTTATTTTTATGACACAAGAATACCTGAAATGTGTAGTTTTTCAAGAGGTATGAGTATCAAGCTTGTACAATTACGTCAAAGAGTGAGGAAAGAACGTCTCAAATTAAAGAGAACATCTCCTGAAATGTATCAGAATATGCCAGCAACTTTTGGGGGAATGTGTTCTGCGTATACCGGACTTCCAGAATATGTGCTTACCGCTCGCAAGCGGTTTTGCGCCCCTCCCAACTCACGGCCTCTGCCTCTCCTTGAACATCCGAACAGTCAACATTCGTTCGCGAAGACTTTAGAGCGTTGTATTTTTGTGTCATATATCACGTCAATCCTTGAATCATATAATGAGCTCAACCAACTCTAAATCGAGGATGTGGATTTCGTCAGAAATTACATACATTGTGTACATTTCATGAACTTGCCACTCTCTTCATATTTACAAATTTTAACTCTGGTGTGGAATTTGTCAGACATTGTCATTTTTAAATTATTTAGATTAAAATGCCATCTTAGAAAAAAAAAACATATTGATGATGAATTATTTACAGCTGAATTAATTTAATGGTGAAAAATTGGTACACTTAATTTTTGATCATATGAAATCCTTCTCTGTATAGAAGGTATGAGTGATAAGCTATCTCTTTAATGCTAACCTGAACTTATTTTATTAGTATGCAGTTTCTTTATAGATGATGGAAGTGAATTAAATAACAGTATATCACTGTAGTAAACAAGTTTTAGAGGTTCTGCAACTTGTTACTTGGTCTGTGTCTTTATCTCAGTTTT
The DNA here is from genome assembly GCA_030762175.1 of Metallyticus violacea. Taxonomy (NCBI): domain Eukaryota; kingdom Metazoa; phylum Arthropoda; class Insecta; order Mantodea; family Metallyticidae; genus Metallyticus; species Metallyticus violacea. The sequence goes on along the minus strand of CM060845.1, from coordinate 2,007,601 downwards.
TTATGAACACTTCTACTATAAACAGAATGTACTCACAAGCTAATGGTAACATTCCAAATGTTTTCAATGGCGGTTTACAATGAGTTGATTGTTTTGCGCCTACCGCATTTACTGTTTACCCAGAACGTTATTTCACAAGTCACTGAGAAATGGAAGTGTAGTATGTTGCTTTCAGGATGATCGGATGACAAAACATGCTGAGCTTAGTTTAGGTAAAATGTAATCACCATGGTCTACATAAGTCATGTTATAGTCACTCATAAGAACAAGATAATTTATATTACTGGATTCAACGATTTCATTGTCTTCATGTTGTATGTTCAGAGTTTCAGCATTTTTATTTTTTGTGTGAAAATTAATTATATGTTTTTTCAAAGTTTGTATGAGTTTTGTTACTGTACTGAACATATCATTGGATAAATTTGTGGAAACCGAAGTTCTACTTACAATGGCTTATCGTTCAGTTACAATTTGCTTTTCAGCACTTGCGTTAGACAATCACAACATTTACTGCATGTGTACGGAGAAAATTGTTTTATTTTTATTCCTCAAAATTGTTAAACGAAAAACATTCTGCCTGTATTTCGTTTTATTGAATGACACAAAGAGTGAGAATGGTCAAGTACACTAGATAGGGTCAAGGAAAGTATGGTCTTTTCCGAAGTAGTCCCCATACTCTTGGCCCAACGTGTCTACCAGTTCTGGAAACATTTTTGCAGAACCACGGCAGCCGTTAATGAACCAACACAGCTCCTTTTTGAGGTGAGAGAACATAACAAAGTCACGGGGCTAGTTCCGGGCTGTATGGAAATGTTTTTTTCTGGCCAAACGACGAGCGTGTATGTTACACACAAGCAGATGGACGCAGCTTAGAGCCTTTTCATCTGATGTGTTTGGCTAATGCGCTCTGTAAATGAAGGAGTTTTAGGTGACGGGAGGAACTGTTTTGATCATATGCAGATACAGCTCATCACTAAATAACTCATCCTGTCGATCTACAGGATGTTTTTGGGACTTGAAAGTTTCGGGTTGAGTGAGGGAAATTGATGGTGATGTGTGGATGAGAAAGTACACCTTCTTATTTGTGTGTTGACGCGTTTCTCGTTGGACCGCAGTAATGAGATATCAGGCAGACACGCGGACTTCATAGTGCTGAAGTTGCAGTCCAAATCATCGAAGGAGAAGTGGCAGTGGTGGTGATGGTGATAGTATACCCTACTCCTAATGATTCTATTTCCCTTATTTTCAGAAGCAAGTTTTCTTGTTTTATTTAAATGGTATATGCCGAGTAACAATGATGTGTGTGCGTGCCACTAGAGCGCTTTTTAAATTTTGTGTTTCAGGTAAACTCCCACTCCTTATAACTTGATTTCGCTCGTTTTCGGAAACTGGCATTCTTATTCTATTAAATGGCATATACTGAGTTTCGTTTAGAAAAAAACAAAAAGTTCGGCTGCTAGAGTGATTTTTAAAATTTTTTAAATTTTTTTTCTGATTAACGGACTCGATGAATCATTTGTTAATAGATGGCTACATTTCTAATTTCGTTTAGAAAAAACAAAAATTGCGCTCGCTAAGGCGTTAACAGACACACACATACCTATACATGTTTTCATTGTCATTTTTTATGCCTAAGTTGGTTGAGGGAGATTTGAAGCACTTTTTCAAAAAATGTTTCATAGATGCAACCGCAATAGCTACTCGCTAAAACAGAAATCAATTTCTAGGGACTGAAAGCAAATGTCTAACCGCGACACATATTTCTTGATAGTTAATACGTTACCTCTTGAAACGCAATCAGCACCATGTTGCCTTACTTAATGATGTTGACATGGCTATGCCGCGGCAAGTTCTGGGTGCATGTCCAGTGTGCATTTATCTTGCCGTGCGTGTCACGTGTGAGCAAGGTGGCGTGCGTTGCACGAAACTAATTTTCCGAGGAGATTTGCGCAGTGGCTAGCTAGCATTGCTATATACTCCTTAAGAAATCTCTGCAATGTGCACAAATGGCGACGCTTTTCTCCAATGCTGAATGGATTGGAACTGAATTATTTACGTTAGAAAATTGGCAACAAGAAAGTATCTAAACTTGGCCTTGTTACTTCTTTCTTGTCCCTCTACCCACTGTAACCAATCACAGGCATTTACACGAGAGATTTCTATCAACTGCACCTAGTTGCCATATTTGTGCTTAAAGTTACAACAGCAACATGATCAAATTTACGTTTTACTATCAGAACAATCACTTCCGTCTTGTGTCATTTCATTCTCTACCACACACGATAATCTCTTTCTGTTCAATGTTTGCTCTTTTTAAAGGCATTCTTTATACTCATAACGTTTAAATGTGTTCTCGTCTGTGAAAGGTGTGCAAGTTGACTCAGGTTCTACTCTGCCCAAAACAAGTTGCTGTAACATGCGACGAACAATATGCTCCTCTGAAATTTTACATTCCTCTGAACAAAATTTCAGCAGGGGCCTATGGAGAGTTTGTCCTTCCCTATAGCACAGCTCGGAAATCGTTTAAAGAGGGGAGACAATCAATTTCAAAGGAAGGTGGACCCGGCTCTTTAGTTTGTGCCCTGACGAAAGAAACTTTTAACACCTCTCTCAAATAACTTTAAGAGTACTTCACGACATTCAGGAAATTTCACTGGCTGTCATCCACAAGTTGGTAACGGAAAAGTTGCACGTGGGTTTCAAGACTGCTGATGAAACTCGGCTGATCATCAACAAAAAATGTAAAGGTGAGAAGGTTATGGTCGTCTCATTTTTCGATATTCAAGAAATATTTACCAGCATGTCGTACGTTCACACACCACACACACAACTGTAGCTGGACAATTCTACAGAGGTGTCCTGAAAACTCAGCTTGCAACTAGCAGAACATGAATATCTCACAAAAATGAATGTTAAGTGTGTCCTCGCCCTCCCTATGGCCCAGTACAACATTATCCTGATTGATGAAACACTTCGTGGGAGGCATTTTCACTCATCAGAAGCAGTAGGTGAAGACTGCGGAGGCGCTGTCTTTGAAGACTGGCAGAAACGCTGGGACCGGTGCATTGCATTAAACGGGGACTACTTTGAGAAAGATCATCAAAGTTATGAGAATTTGTGAAAAAGTTATCATTCTTTATTAAACAGTCCTCATATATTACAGTAGCGAATTATGCACACGAATAAGGTGATAGATTTGTTTTGAAGAGCAAGTATTGCCAAACAGATTCTTTTGAATGCCACCGCTGTACATTTGGGTGTATGGGATGCTCCTCCAGCTGGGCAAGAGCGTAACTGCCCTGGAAGGCTACGTTATCCAAAGGTAGTCAGTTAAATAAAAAAGAAGAAGAAGAAAAGAACGAATAAGATTCGAACAGGATAACAATAATCCGATTTTACTTGACCGTCCATAATTACTATGGAGTTTAGAAACTTAAAGCCATAACTTCAAAATTGATAGATTCTCTATCACAAACTATTCCCCGCACATTTCCTTATTTCGAAATTTGCTACACTGACCATATTCCCACTCTTGCGATTGTATCAAACAAGTAACAATATACAGCTGGAAAAAATAATTGAGTGCACTCTTGAGAGTAGGATACTGATCGATATCTCCGGATATGCTGTTTACGTTTGCTTCAAGTGCCTTTAGAGGTTCAAGTTTCATTGTCTAATTTGACGACGGTCATGCCGTCTATAGGGGGTAAACGTGTTTCTCACCTCTACTTCGTATAGTGTAACATAACCGTGCGTTTCCGCAAGGCCCAAGCAACTCTCTTACATTTTCTGTGCGATGTTCGGAACCAGTCCAAACTCCTGGTCTAAGAACGCAATGCGCCGGCTTATCGCAGTACCTCCTTCCGCACGCAAGTCATGTTCCTTATCGTCGGCTGTCGACCTCTGGTCAAGGCCTCTATGAGAAAGCACCCTTTAGTTCATCAGAAAACCGTCCTTCCGGAAATATCTATTTAAGATGTCTTTGACCTCAGTTCCGCGTCTACAACGCCAGCGTGTCCAGGAGTGTCGTTAGTACGAAGAAAATCCGAAGTAACGACCTCTGGCGTCGTGATGAAACTCAAGGATGAACCTGATACGGTACGTTCAATCTTATCTACTCCAACACTCTAATTTATAGCCCGTCTTGAAGTTATCGTTTTCCGTAACAACTTAATCACATCTAATACAACGCTCTGCACGTTGTTTGGGGCAATGATTTAACATTACATGTTTTACATCCACCATACAGTCCATATTTGGTGCAATGATACTTTTTCTCTCGAAACTTAGGGGAAGCATTGAATTCAACGTAGTTGAAATGCCTGTCAGGAACGGATTCTTCCGTGACGTATTCTTCTTCACATTATCAGAAATCCAAGGACAAATATATATGTATACACATATATACTGATCTGCATAAATTTCCTCAACAAAAATAATAGTACATGATTATGGATTTCACGACGCTGTAACCAAATATGCTAAAAAAAAAAAAAAAAAGGTGAATATTTGCCGAAGTCCAGGATATGTTTCTGCTAATTCAACAAGTATCTTACATCAGAATTTCGGTCCGTGAGTTCAATGTGTAACATTTGGAACGTACAGAAGTTTCATCCTTATAACTTGAAATACTCAAAAATTTGCTGAAGAAGAATCGCATTTTGTGAGGTAATGTCTGAGAGACTAAGAGAATTGCCCAAATTACTTGCTTTTCTGACGAGTGAACGTTTTACCTAACGGTTCTGTAGGTACTGGAGTGATAATAAACCACGTGTTTTGAGAGAAGACCGTACGCAATGGCAGATGTTCTAGATGATACAATCATTGGTTCATACATTTTTAGGAAAGTCTCACTGATGTTCTGTAACTAGAAATGATAGAAGATGTTATTAATCCTCTCATTACTGAAGAAATTGAAAATAAAGAAGATGAGAATGACAGAGATGCTTTAAATTAACACTTGCTTACATTCCAGCATGATGGAGCTCCATCACATTATCCACAGAACGTTCGACAGTGGCTCAATAATACATTCCCGAAAGATGGATTGGTAGAAGAGGGAAAATCGAATGGCCAGCAAGGTCTCTTTGATTTCTTTTAATGAGGGCACCTAAAATCCAGTTGAAGTTCGACAGCTTGCAGGAATGTTCCCAAGTGCGTGTTTCAGAATGTTAGACGAGCTTTTGAAAACAGACTGGAGAACATTTCGAGCACTTGGAACATAGATTAGTGATTTCCATTTTTATGTTTACAATTATCAGAAAACTAACCTAATATCTGTACTTAAAACTGCGTTTTTGAGTTTGTTAAATTCAGACATGAAATCTAATTTAGTGTTTCAACGTATTAATGTTAATAATTTTTTTAATGTTCTTAAATATTTTATAAAATAATGATTGGCTTAGTAAAAAAATATTTCAGATAAAAATTGTTTGCTTTTATGTCTAAAACCAAAAGCTGCCTTAAAATTTTTATTCGATCTAGAAATAACTGAAAAATGCACTAAATTTAGCTCATATCGTTGTTGTTCCTCTATAATGAAGAAACATTCATTATACATTGTTTTCTGCAAAATGTATTGCTTTGAAAATAATGAGCAGGAAATTTAAAAAAAACAGCCTGTATAGAAAATAACTTTTAAAACTTCTAAAGAAAGGAGAAAGTGTATAACGTACAAAATTGTCTATTTCTGACATCAATCAATTTGCGTCCAAATTTTACTTCGAGGTGGTTCGAGAAAAATAAAAATTACAAAAGTCTGTTCAAAAAATATTTGAACTTTAAAAGTTACGTTGTAGTAAAAAGCATTTGGTTGTCGCACAGTGCTATCTTATTTCAGTCTATTTCCGCGCTACTTTCTTTGTTGCGGGTGTTCTGTGATTGCAGACTGTCAAGAACAGCGCACTTCGTAAATCTGTACAGATGCTCATAAGATTATGGAAGTTATTTGTTCAAGCGCTATGAATAACGTGCGGTTTAAAAGAAGTCGGCAGTGCGTTGTTGAGGTTCCGGACACCCATCGACGTCAACTGGCGATGCACGTGCGATCAGGAAATCGTCCATGACATTAGAGCAATAGCAGGACTGTAACATTTCCGTGTCAGAGCTCTTGAATTGCGAACTTTTGCACATAGAATGATCACTGGTGGGTCTAATCATCACAATGGGTTCACCAATACGTTACAAAGCCTATCAAGATATGCCAAACATCAAAATGGCATTGACGGTTTTATTATTTTCCGACATTCAGGGTGCAAATCAAATGGCTCGCTGGATGTTGTCAGACGTCTGCGAGAAAACCAGAGAAAGAAGAGGCTGGACCGTGGATCCTGCAACAACACGACAACGCACCAGCGCATTCATCATTGTTTGTTCTTTAGCAAAGAGACAGTTACACTCCATATTCTCTTTACTTCGCACATGTCGACTTTCTTTTTATTTTTTTATTAAAGGCCGAAGATTCAACTGAGTTGAGGATATAAAACAAAATTCCCAGGTAGAACATCTCCAAAAATGCGTATCAGGAACTCAACACTGTTGCGAAATGTGTATTAGTAGATGGGAATTAAACCTCAGTAAGCTCAAATTTTAAAAAAATAAAAATTTGGGTAATTTTTTAATAGATCTCGTATTCAGTTTGATGAATTTTTATGCACTTTTTTACTTTGTATACTCCAACTATATCTAGTAAACGACATTCGTCTGAATAATGAAGTAGTGTAAATGCATGTATTTCAGTGGTGCGAATACATAAAACTGCAACAGGCACGCGGGTATATGTTAGGTCTGTTTGATTTATTACTAGATATTGGGTTAGTTATTTCACAATAAATTATAAAACACATATATTTTTAACAATAATATAAAATAAATTATATTGAACTAATAAATAAAAATTTAAGTAACATATTTTTAAAAATAGGAATATACCAATTTAGGAATTCATACACAGCTGGATTCTATCAATTCCACCCATTCTGATTATTCAAACCTGGGTTATCTCTCTTTTATCAAAATTTACCTAATCTCTCCTCTTCCTTGCCTGTCAACAGAACCATCTCCCTCTATTCGATTCCCTAAAGGAATGTAGTGGATACATGTCCTTCCATTCCTATACATTCAGTTTATGTTTCTAAGATTTACCCTTCTCACAGATGGACAACTTTTCCGCTCATATTCGTCGATGATCTGAAGCATCTGCCGTGCTCCTAATCAGAGTTATGCAAGTCCTTTTTATGAGTTTTCGATGATCCCCATTTCAGATTTTAGCCCCGATTGTACTTTCAGCGAAATTATTTCTGTGCACTACGCAATTTGTGCTGCCTATCCATGTCCCTCAAGCGGTTCTTAACCTTCCTCCTTGCGCTCTTTCTATTCTTCTGAGCCCACCATATTGTTTTCACTGTGTATAATGTGTATTGATTGATCTATTATGTTCTTTCTTCGTTTATTTTAGGTGAGAAAAAGTTGATGGAAAAGACAAATCACTTCTCTTCAAATAAAGAAGAGATACCTGCAAATAACGGTAGGTATTAAGTTCTATTAAGGTTTAATTGGATTTAACCATCTTAACAGCATACTCCAAGTATATACAGGATTTTATTTCAAACCTTTCCAGTCTAATACTTAACCTATTTATCATATATTTAATTTAAATAAAAACATATCAATCTAGGTCTTGATGGAGAAGTTTAAAACTAATAATGATTACATTTTAGGTTTTACATCTTCATCTCAGTCCCCATTTTAAAATTTCAAATGGCATCCATAACGGTTGATGATAAAATTTCAAAGATGGTGCAGTTTTGCATGGCAATCTGGACTGTTTTAATGTGAATAGAAAAATACTATAACATTACTGAGCATTTAATGTAATATTTGTGTTTTGGTAATAAATACCGAGGGGGGGCTAAAAATGTATACATACGTTCACAGTAGATATCTATTTAAATATTTCAAAGCTGGACAGAAAAACAACAGCAATGTGTAGTATGATGTTCTGTAAACAGATGTGACTCACATACATTATGATAGCGTTGCTACGTAACAGGTAAATCAACAATGAACAAATGAAGCCAAGATTATCTTATGATGCTCTATAAATAAATATGACTCACATTACGTTATGCAAGCGTTGCTACAACAAAATCGAGTCAAGATTATAATTTGAACAGCGGAAAACAATTTTGAAATGGTACTGAAAAACCGAGAATGTTGTTGAAGTTCAAAGGCAATGGAGACGCGTGTACAGAACAGAACCGTTCTCCAGATATCTAACTCCATTGAACTTCTACTTGTGACGAACTCTTAAGGATGTTGTATATCGTAGAAAAGCAGCTACACCGGCAGCACTTCGGGAAGAAATTGAAACAGCATGTGCTGAGGACACTTTCGTAAACGTTGCTCAATCAGAAGTTCAACGTACTCAGAGGTGTATCGACGCCGATGATGAGCTTTTTGAGCAACTGTTGTAACTGTAAAAGTCTAAGATGATTAGTGCTCATCATGTGTGAATTCAGTTTTGTTATGTTAACACAGTGTTTTCTTTGCTTGAAGTGTGCATACATTTTTGGCAGCACCCTCTGTACATTAACATTGTAATTACAGAATTTCATGTTATATTAGGCACAGCGGTGAAGATGATCAGTTTGTCGCTTTATGCACATGATCAAAATATATAATCATTCGCTGAGAAAATCACGTTAAAGGCTTTATACGAAAATTCTCTGATCGAAAATCAATTTTGTCAAAAGTTTGCTTTGGTTTCAGTTTCTTGTCGATGAAAATACTCTGAATTCCATTTTTTCCCTCACTAATTTGGCTATTTCTGCCTCTGGAAATCTGTCAAGACATTTTCTCCTGCAATACTTTTATGATTAATGCACATCACAAATTTCAATGTAAGGGACATGATATTTCGAGCGCAAGTCATCGAGAGCAACTTTAAATAAAATTCCCAGACGTCCAAGTAATGCCTTAACGTCACACTAGATAACACTTGAAGCGATTTGCTGACCACCTATATTCCTGACATCTGTTGGTACTAAGTGTAACTAAATCGAAGGGTGATATTGTCCGTCATGACCCGGAAAGAGCAACTGTTGACAAGTGCAAATGCCCAAGTTCGTATGCAATGCGAGTTCCGTTTAACCTGTTGCTTCGATATAAGGGACTGCTCCTAGCAATCGACAGCTGGTTCTACTGCACAATGATAGCGGTCGTTGAACATCAACAGTTTCTTCCGTGTGGTAAGCTGGTCTGATTAACTAGCAAAATGAAATGTAACTATGTGAAAAGTGCAGCAATTCATCTATTTTTGCATTCCGCAGTTGTATCATTGTGAAGCTCATTAGGTGAGTTTCGTGGCAGAACTGCAAGAAACAAAGCCTTTATGGACGGAAATTGTGGCAACTGCCCATGCGAGGACGTGGTGTTTAATGACTATCCCGATATAGAAATTCTCTGATAAATGCCCGAGATGACGTGGAGAGTTATTTGTTATACCGCGCCCAGGTTGGCACTTGGCTTTCACAGTTTCTTCCGGGCACTGCGAACAACCTTAGGTAAATAAATATTTTGTATCTTTGTAAGAAAACAGGAATTGGAGATTGATACATTCTGAAGAGAAACTCCCAAATCTTCTTTGTGTCAAGATTGCAGTTCCATAAAACACCTAGTTGTAATTATGGGTTCGAATCCCGCCAGGACCGTCCTCCCTGACTGAGGTTTTTTCCAGGTTTTCCTCAGTCCTCATAAGTGGTAAATGCCGGGGAGGTACCCTAAACTTAGGCCTGGAACGTTTCCTTCCTTAACAAAAATCCTTTCCCAATATATCATTTCATCTCGTGTATTATCAGTGTCTACCGCCTCAGCAGTAAAAACGGGCGTTAGACACAATTAAAAAAAATTGTATTTCAGAACATCGTGTACTGACTCACGGGGCCGCAGGTGTTGTCTACTCTTGACAGGCTGCTGGCTCTATGTCACGTGATGAAACAGCATTTAAATCCAGAGTGTTTCCTTTATTACGATAAAACACATGCGCGCGCGCTTTCTACATAAAGACAGAGTTTTAAATATGTAACTTATAAAATTGAACATAATATTAATGCCGGTATGTATAATTAAGTATATGGGCGTTAGGCGAGGGGGACAAGTGACCCGGTCTACTCTTTGCTTGTGCTAATACAAACAGTTCGTGTCACGCACGCTTGGCCGGGAGGAAGCCCCCCGTTTTCTCCGGCCAAGAATGACACGAACTCTCTGTTTAAAGGCCTGTACATTATGTGAGAAATGTGCATTTGAAAACGTGTATTAATTGAGATACATAAGTTCGTGTTTAAATATGTATAACGGCTGTTGTAATGAAAGTACTACAAGAAATATCTTATTCCCACCAAAGTGAGATACAAACATGCACATTTTAAAATACTAAATTGAACGAAACTTTGGAGATTTTGCAACATTTAATCGTAGTCAGTAAATATATGAGATATGTCTCAAAGTTTCAATTTCCAAAGCAAAGTGGTAGCCGAATCGCTGGCCTGCTATCTATCTCCGTTATATTTTACTTCAATGTAGGGAAATTTAAGCCCGCAGACCATAGGTTCCCCATCCCTTCGTATCCCACGAGTTCTGAAACGTCTTGTATGTCTATATGCTTGACAATCGCGTTCTCATAATAAGCAAAAAATTACGGGAATTACCTATTTATACTTAAATACTGAATTATTCCTTCTTCATACACGTTTATTCTCCCGTAGAGAAATTTATACGTTACAAGTGTACGCCTAATACTAATACATCTGTGGAACAGAACAGAAGTGCATGTACACTTGTAAGTGTGGAGTTGTAAAGTAAGCATGTAGTACAGAATTCTAGTACTAACTACAAATTCATACACCTTTAGTGTATTAGACCATACTTTTTATGGAACAGAACCCAGTTTTCAATATACCGTGCGATCAGTTTCGTTTTATCCAGAAGTGTTTTGCCTTTGGGTGAGCGTGCCGCTCGTTAGCCGGCCGGCCAGCCAGCCAGCCAGCTAGCCAGCCGGGACTCGGTGGTTAGCGTGAGGACAAAACAGTAAAATAAACCAACCATACACAAACTAATTCAAAGAGGCTCATTACTCACCACATTATCAAATGAGGTGTTGAAACTGCCCGCCTTCGTTCTCCACGCATTTTCTGTAGCTCTTTAGGAAATGATTCATCACTCGCTGTAGTTCATTTTGAGAAATCCGCACAATTTCTTGACAAATGTTTTCTTTTGAGTTCTTGTATCGTGTGCGGGTTCGTTTTGTACACAGCATTTTAGTCCAAAGTTAATAATCACAGGCTGTTAAATCGGGGAACTGAGGGGTCACAAATCCCTACTAATAACTTTGTCTTGTAGAAACACATTGAGAATTGCTCTCATGGAATTATTCGTAGTGTGAGCAGTGGCAGAGTCCTGTTGAAAAAAATGCATATCACGCTCCCTGTCAGTTAATTCTGTGGAAAAAAAAGTTATTATGGTATTCACATAAGTAACAGAATCAACTGTATGCTTAAATAAATTGTTCCTATTATTCTTTCACCACCGAGTTAACACACATGAATTGTACATAAAGACACGCTGTGTCGTTATAAACACGAGGCATAATGCTAAATACACTGTCGAATTAAGAAACGAACAGCACAACACACACTCGGGAACAGCTGCGCTACGACTGCGACAGCCAGCAAGATCAACAAGTATGCAAGTTCTACCCGCTTTTTTTTTATTGTGCCATGAAAAGTTCTCAAAAAAGTTTAATGTCTTTTCAAGGTAAAAATGTACTGTCTGTTTATCTCCTTAGCCGATGCTGTTCCACGCGGTATATTTTAATGTGAAGTTTCTGCAACTCATGACTGACTTAAGCAGTGAAATGTTTTACTCTTTACAGCGCCACTGTGGGGTTCATGCCGCCTCGTGTTTACAATATGCGCCTTCCTGACAATGCTCAACTTCATACTGATGCGGTTCAACTTGAGCTTTGCTATGGTATGCATGGTGCGCGGTGTTGACACACACCCAACAAACATCTCTAGCAATGTCTCCAACACCTGCTCGGCACCGGCAACGTCATCAAACTTCACGGTAAGACTTGTAAACAAGTATTAGGTAGCTGCGGTCCACAGTTCACTATTGCCTTGCTTCAGAAAAGGGGGGGGGGTATTTAAAAGCAGAGCCAAACTTTTTAAATACTAAAATCCTAAATAATTTTAAAATTCCCATTATCATATTTTTTCTCAAAAATTCCCTCGAGTTAGCAACACTGGCCTTTACCTGACTTTTTATGGGTTTACCTACATCTTTTTCTGACCATACGAAGTGAAGCTCTGTTTAAAATAAGACAATTTTGATAGTTTTTATTTTACCTTTCCTTTCTCTTCACTTCATGACCGTCATCACATAACCTTTGAGTATAAACGTCTCTGTACAATGCTTTATGACTAGAGCTCGGAATTTCGGGCATTTATTTTGATTAAAATAGGCAGACAAAAAGGCACTTAAAATACTGAAAATAGGCCTAATATAATTGCAGGCATTATTAAAAGTGAAAACAGAAAGTAACATCACTCATTAATGAAAATAAGCATTTAAGATACTTAATAATTTATTTATCACATAATTAAAGTACTTTTCTTGGTTACAAGTAACAACAAGATGCTTTTTTAAGGTACCGCTTGTCAGACATTTTTCATCATGGAAAAAGAACGTTTTACTTCCATGAAGTGATTGGAGCATGTTTAAAACAAAACTATTTTGGAAGGACTCATACCAGGTACAGCAGAAATTCTCCCTTCAGGACATTATGGAATGTTGATCAATTCAAAGTAAAGTGGTTTTGAATAGTCCTGCCGAATGAGCAAATGATGTGCAATGATTTCTGTTTATAGTGAGTTAATTTTCTGTTTATTACAGGTTAGTAACTTTTTCTTCCATACTGAACACATTGTAGAGACGGTTTATTGCACAGCTGCGCCTCTCTCATCCTTCTCGTTTGCAATGTTTGTTACGTTTATGCAGCTGGAATGTTACTTCCATCACAGATTTCATAGAATTGTCGCTAGTAGATCGATACAAGATCATTCGCCAGGACTATTCAAAACTACAGCATTTCCCTCATTCGGTATATTTGCTGGTATTCATATGTCTAAGGTAACCGTGCGTTCGTTTCACTAATGACGTTTTCCTTTTTAAAGAGCTTAAGTGAATGTGTTGAGGGGAAAGAGTTTGATTGCTTGAAAAGAAATAATGTATAACAAAATTCTCAATAGATATTTATATGCCATTTAATTTTATAGCTTTTTTTACTTCGTTATATTGAACTTCTTTATGCGTTTTTTAAAATGCGTAAATAATCGCAAAAAATTCCATACTGATCCAAAACAGGCTCAAAAAGATCAGAAGCCAAAATAGGCGCAAAATATAAAACTTGCCCTACCGACCCCAAATATATGGAAACATGTTCAGTTCTATATAATTCTTAAATATATCCACCCAGGTAGAATATACATTTTGCCTAACTTCCGCGCTGTGATTATAACAAACTAAACTACCACATGCAAAATGCACAGTACCTTCTTTGATAATGTCGTCTATCGTAATTAAAAATGCTAAACGTTACAACCAAGACAATCAAACTATCACGTGATGTAATGCTTTCTGTTAGCTGTAAGTACGAGGGTAGGTCCTGCCTCGCCGATAAGGATTATCACCTTCACAAAACCCTTATCTGGGTCATACCTTATCTGTTAAGCAAATTATTGCAGCTGTAACTTTCGCTCCGCGGTGTTCAGTTGCTCAGATATAGTTGCTTAAAGACGGCTATGTGTAGAAGATTGTGACATGTTCAAAATGGAGTTTCGAGCTGTTATTAAGTTCTTCACAAAAGAAGGACTTACTCCAAATGAAATTAAACAGCGATTGGACGGTGTATATGGCGAAGCATCCCCTTCATATTCTACCGTAAAAGAATGGGCCAAACTGTTTCGAATGAGTCGAGAAAGCATTGAAGACGAAGAGCGTGCAGGTCGGCCCTTGGAGGTGCTCACTCCTGGAAACATCGATCGCTCTTGTGGAAGGAGAAATTATGGAAGATCGGCCGGTGGCTCTAAGTTACAGAAATAATAGCAAGGTGGGACTTGTCTAAAACAACAGTCCTTCGAATTATTCATGAACATTTAAACATGAATAAGGTTAGTGCATAGACTTCTTTCCTCAGTCCAAAAGCAGCAACAGGTCATCTGTTGTCAGGCATTTTTTGGAGCTCTACCGTGGCAATGAGAGAGAAGTTCTGCAAACCATTGTTACAGGACAAGAAACTATGGTCCTCTAATATGATCCCTTGTCCAAAAGAGAATTAATGGAGTGGCAGGCATAAATCTGGCGAATCACCGCCTCTAAAGATCACTCAAACAACCAAGAAGATCATGGCCACAATCTTTTGGGACTGTGAAGGAAGGAGAGGAACACTCAGTAAATGGAAGTACTATGGAGTACTATGCCGGCCTACTGCACAGACTACGTGCTACCATCAAAGAGAAAAGGCGAGGAAAGCTGAGTGGTGATGTGCGTCTTCTTCACGAAAACCCTGTGCACACAGCTCTTGTTGCAAAGGAAGCTGTGAAGAAATGTGGCTTCAAGAGAACGACCAATCACCCTACAGCCCATATCTAGCTCCCAGTGTCTATTTTCTCTTCTCAAAACTCAAAAAGGATCTTCGAGGAAGTAAATGTAAGCATGACAAAGAAATGGTGGATGCTGTTTATGTCAATTTTGCAGATAAGACTTCTGATTATTTGGAGGGGGGGATTGAAATGTTAATTCAAAGATGTGAGAAGTGTATTGCTATAAAGGGTAATTATACTGAAAATTGAAATATAGTTTTTGTCTTTATCATACCTTCAAAATGGTTAGCAGGCAATTTTCACCCTAGCGACGAATTTCTCAGGAACACATTATCTTCTCCCCCCTCCCCCCGTGTAGCTTGTGCATGATAATTAAATTTAATTACGTGCAATATTAAAAAATAGTTCATTTTCCATGACTTTTCTTTAAATCTCTCTGTATATAAGCTCAACCCTCCGGTCCTTTTTCTGCAAACACAAATCAGTCACCCTTTAAGTACATTCTTGACATCTCCTTCACTATAATCCTAGTAATTTACCGCGCTGTTTTACTGCAGATGATAATTAGGTGGAGATAGAGGGAATGTACTCATAAAGCAAGTGTTACCAACTATCGTATGATTCGTTGTCCCGCGTAACTAAAATATGGTGAGGAAGTTTTAAAATCATAGTAAGTGTGTTTGACTGTTAAGTAAAATAATTGCACCGTGCATATTAATAGCAAAGAGCTGCATGATTTGCTCAAATGAAAGCAAAGCTCTTTTCTTTCTGTTATGTTTTATTGGTTGCAATATACAGGAAGTAAAAGTGATAGTTCAAGCAAGTGTTTCAGCGTATCGCAAATGCCGGGGAGGCACATAAACTTAGGGCTGGAACCCTTTCCCAGTACATCATTTCATGTCTTGTGATGCACTTTGTTTTGTGCTCTTGCAGAAGGAGAAGGTGGTTGAAGGCGAGCTGGACTGGGACAAGTTGCTGCAGGGAAGGATTCTGTCAGCATTTTTCTACGGTTACGTGTTGACCCAGGGATTTGGAGGTTGGTTCAGCGACCGATTCGGAGGCAAGTTGCTGTTCGTTGTGGGCAACTTGTTGCAGAGTGCAGCTACACTACTGGTCCCCCTGTCAGCCAGACTTCATCCCGAAGCGCTGTTCGGGATCCGTGTACTGCAGGGCATGGTCGCTGTGAGTCTCATTTTGTAACTCTGAAAGATATGCCGAAAATGCAGGTGGAAGTCTTTTGGTAATCTGGCACTCGGAAGACCAGTCAAAAAATAATCTTAATATTTTTATTATAAAGTAAATACATGGGGGTTAAAAACACTTCTTAATATTTCAACATAGTTTCAACCACGATCATTACAGGTGTTTCGCGAGAAATAAAGTGTTGTAACTTACACCGCTGTCGCCAGTATGGGACCACTCTGCTTCTTTCAGTGGTTCAAAGACATGTAATTGGAAAGTGCCAGGTCTGGCGAATAAGGTACACTCAATGAGCTGTGTGAGGTCTTGCATTATCATGCTGTAAGAGTACACCGGTTGTGAGCAAACGTCGACCTGATTGCAGGTTCTCAAGCAGATCACTATATGACTCTCTGTTAACATTTCGTCCTCTTGACATGTAATGTTCCATTATTGGACTTGTAGCGTCGCAGAAGAACGTGAACATCACTTTACCTGCTGGCACAGCTGTACGGAACATTTTTCGTTTCGGCGGTCATGAATGCCTTCACTGTATTTTTTATTACTTTAGGAAACCATCTCCTTCAGCTTCAGTGTTTCATAAACATCCTCACGACGTTCTTTCAGTTCAGAGTTGAATTGTTTTGGTACCCACTTAGCAAGATCTTGCGGAATTGCACAATATCGTGGATAACGTGGCACGTAGAGCCATGTGTGATCTCCAGTTCTACAGCCACCTGCCCGATCGTCTGTATCACTTGCTGCGGTGGAGCTGCATCACTCTCAGCTGACACTCCACTTTCTGTGTCACTCATAGACTGCTGAAGTGACATACAGCATTCTCCATATTGTCTCTTCATTCTTCCATGCTGGTTTCTCGCCCTCACTACCCAAAATCGGATAACTGCGCTCTGCACCTCGCCCGTGCATGTTTCCAAAGGGCTACCATCTTGTTATGGGCCAGCCCTGGTGACCTAGAATAACCATACTTGCCTCGTAGACTCAAGATCGCGGGTTCGATCCCGGTCAGGACCAATGCGTTTTTTTCGGGTATAAAATATTAAGTATGGCTTACTTCGGAAAGGAAGTAAAGCCGTGGATCCCGTGCAGTAGATTTACGGCACATAAGAGAACCTCAAGACTGAAATAAGAGGCATCTGAGCAAAATTTATCGGCTGTTTCATGCCCTGAATTGAATGGGACGCTGATGACCTGAGAAGTTAAAGAGCGTCCGTTAACAAAACAAATCCATCAAAAATTCTTCATAACAGTTGGAGAACTTGCATTTTTGTTTTGTACTTATCAATGCAATAATTCACATATTATGGAAGCTGTAATTGACATCTTTGACAGGTTAGTTGCTGTTTTCATTATAATATCTCAAAGCTTGTTAAATAACCTGACCTGAAGTAAAATTCTGCGTATATAGTGAGGTTATTTGACTTATTATTACAACAATAATATAATTGGAAAAACCCTATAAGAACATTAACTCATTTCTTGCTACAGGAAAAACTGCTGGGCAACAACATACTTTCGAAATAAAATCTAAACTGAGAAAACTTCGGCAGTGAGGTTAGGCAAGGTGGATGTCCGATTTCTTTCTGCAGTTCAGAAGAAGTGTATAGTATTTTTATTAAAAGAAGTATTAATGGAGAGACTCAAATGAAGCGAAGAACTATCGAAATACTGAAAGACGTGTTTTGACCACCAAGAAAACTAAACAAACATTAAAGGAATGTTTTCGTGAAGGATCGTAGATTCCAGATCGTATACTCTTCAGTTTTAGCACCAGTCACGAATGCTTCCGTTCTAAATGGAAAGTGTTCGGGGAAAAAAGTGATAAGATTGGGGATTTTAAAAATTACATTTTCATTTCCTAAGTGCTTAGCTGTTTACTTCAGTCATATAATAGTTCACACTAATGGAATGTGTACCTTGTTTCTAAAAGTTTGAAATATATGATTAATTCATTTTATTGTTTTGATTATTCAGTTAAGCATAATTACAATATGTGAAAATTTACCAACTTTTTAATATTTAAATGTGGTTTTTTAACTGCAAAGAGGGATGTTCAATAAATTGTACCGTACTTTTTACAGCATATCTCATAACTTTGATGATATTTCTCAAAATACTTTGCATTGGATGTAATCCTCCTGTCCCGGCATTTCTGTGAGTCCTCTAGACCATTTTTGACGGTTTCTTCAGAATCACTTCCACAGTCTTCACCAATGCTTCTGATGATGCAAAATGCCTCCCATGAAGATGTTCTTCAACTTGAAGAAAATTTAAAAAAATTATACGTCACAGGGGGCCAAATCTCGTGTGTCGGGAGAATGAGGGACACACTTCACTTGATTTTAGTGAGATATTCAGCATCCAGTTTGTTGCTATCATCTGTGTATGATATGGCCTTGCAGAGTTTTCAGGACATTTCTGCAGTATTTCCCAGTTACAGGTGGTGAACCATTCTTTGAATATCAGAAAATGACATGACGACAACTTTCCCGACAGAAACAACCAATTTTGCGTTTATTGGTGCTGCTGACTACACAGAAATTTGCTGTTTTGCTCTCAGGAACGAAATGAGCAGCCCAGTTTCATCAGCTTTGAAGGAAATCCCGCATCTTCCTGTAACAGCGTCTTCAACTGCACGGGAACGTCAAAGGATTTGTTGAGACGAAAGCAGAATTTCAGAACAGCGTATTGTTCGTCTCGTGTCAGCTTTTTTGCTCTTGGCGGAACTGAACTTGTCTCAACTTATAACTTGAACATGTCTCACCGGAAGTGAGAACAATTAAACTAATAAAATAATATAAAGTTAAATTTTAAAGCGAGAAATTGTGAGCATGCTTTATTTAACAACCGTCTGAATGCATGTAACTAACAGCAATGTTGTTTGTTGCAGGGATTGAGCCTGCCCTCTGTCTTCCAGCTGTTTGGCCAGTGGGCTGCCCCAGCAGAACGCACTGCTCTCATAGGTGCAGCCTACGCCGGCTTCCCCATCGCCAACATAATCATCTTCCCTCTTTGTGCGGCTATATGCCAGGGGGATGATTGGAGTGCTATTTTCTACTTCACAGGTAATTATCGACATGGTTACCTGTGTCAACAGACGGTTACCGCGCTGACGGCTGCAAGTTGACAGTCAGTTTGCTTTATCAGAACAAGTGCTATTTCCTTTTTTGTGTTACTAAAGTGAAATAACTCGAGCATCTTACGCTAAAGTTACTGTAGTTTATTGTACCACCATTAGAACAGAGAAAAAATTGAGTCTACAGAAATAATCCCCATACTTAGGGGAACTAAAAGAAAATATGGACAGAAACTGAAAGAATTGTGGAGGTAGAGCTGTTGGGAATGGATAGAAATGCATGACTGCAGATATACAGCACTTCGAAAAACTAATGGGAAACAAAACTTATAGAACACGTCAAATTGGGAGTGAGTAGGCTCTCTCCGACTGTTGCATCATTATGTATTCTCGTCCTCAAAAACAACTTATCAAATCACCCCTGCCACTCGTTTTCCTGAATAACGAATGCAGCCGCAGTCATCAACGTCCATTCAATTCATCGCGTGAAACGGCTGATAAATTTTGCTCAGAAATTTCTTCTTTCAGACCTGAGGTTCTTCAACGTTCCTTGGATGTACGACACGGAACCCACGGTCTATTCCCCTTGCGGAGGAAGCCATACTTAGAATTTTTACACCCGAAAAAAACCGGGTCGGGATTGAATCGGCAACATGGGTACTTGAGGCGTGGGTAACACCAGGACCAACATACACACTATCCTCCGGTAAATCATAGAAACCGTAGTGTTACTCGCTACGGCCGAACGGCCTAAACCAGGCTCCTTGTCATAATTATAAATTTTTAAATCCATAGTGCAAACATGCACACTGATTTCTCTAAAGGAATAACCACCAAAAGGTGACAAAATTGGACAAAATTAATACGAACATTTTGGTACATAAAATTATACAATTGTTGGATTGTCAATTTGAAAAATGCACAACTGTTGAGGTAATCTGAATCTGAGACATACAGTGGAACAATACTGCGTGGTAAAGTTATGTAGGTGTTGGTAGCTCTGAAAAACTGAAGATAGTTCGCAGAGTTCTCGTAGATGCAAAATCGCGGGTTCAATCTCGTCCAGGGTGAAGTCTTTCTGTGAAGGGAAGTAAAACTTTGGTCACGTGTCGTAAAAGAACCTCAAGCCTGAACGCTGATGACCTGAAGTTTACTTGCGACTACGAACTATAATATTCGCGCTGCACTGTTCTTGAGTGACATACCGTAACAGTCAATTACAGAAATTTCCGGAACAAAGGATTGAAGATCCATGTTAAAGTAAAACATATTTGTTCGCTTTGTAACGCTCAAATGCGAAATTTGTGTTTTGCAGGAACGTTTGGACTTGTTTGCTCTACCAGTTTCTTCTTCCTGGTGTACGACAACCCGGACTGCCACCCTCGCATCTCTGAAGAGGAGAGGCTCTATTTGAAGTCTGCGTGCACCGCCGGTAGCCCGTCAAAAGTAAGCCAGCCATTCTGAAGTATTAGCTTGTGTTATAACATGCGTCCGATTTTATCTCAAAATGTTAACAGTCTTGGTTGTTATTATGTAAATTGTCAACGTAAATGAATGATATTTAACTCCAGTTTTTGCTACAGAGGCACCACAGGCAGTGAACACTGATGATACATGAGATGATATATTGGGAAAGGAAACGTTCCAGGCCTAAGTTTAGGGTACCTCCCCGGAATTTGCCATTTATAAGGACTGAGAAAAACCCTCAGTCAGGGAGAACGGTCCTGGCGGGATTCGAACCCCCAGACATCCCGCTCACGAGTCCATGTCTTAACAACCTCCTCGGCCACCCATGGCAGTGCAGCTGGCGGTAACTTCCTGATTTCAGTCCTTGATGGCAAATTCATACAATTCAGGCAAATGTCGAAAAGTTGCCGCAAATGTTCCTGTCTCTGCTTCTGATGATGGCAAATGCCTCCTTCGAAGTTGTTTCTTCAATTTGGGAAAAAACAAAAGTCATATGGAGTTTAATTTGGGCTGACGGATACACTGGGCATTGATTTTCATGGTGTATCACCATGCAGTATCCGGTTTGATGCACAGAAGAACAGGCCTCAACTGAAGTTTTGTGGAGACGAAAGCAGAATTTGTTGCGTATCACTTTCATTTTGCTTTAGGCGGAACTGAACATGTCTCAACTTGCACTCCTCTCACAGGCGGGAACAACAATGTTGCCTTGTTTTGATCATTCTTTATTGAACAACCCCCGGATACTGTGTAAGAACAGGAGAAAAGACTTTGAGTGTCATGTTGGTCTAAAGTTGCAGAAACTGATTGTGCCGTGGCGAGCGATCTGCACATCGCCTGCAGTGAACGCCTTCCACATCGCACACTTCTGTTACTCCTGGGGTTTCCTCATCCTCGCCGTCAATCTCCCGACTTTCATGAAGGAGGTCCTCTATTTCGATCTTACCCAGGTACGTTCTGTGTGTTGTTATATCTCACTAACTTAAGCATTCATTAGCAGGAAAACCTCGCATTTAGCAAAACTGATTGCGTACTGATTATGACATTACTGTGTGGTATTAGGGGAACAAAATTAGAATTGTTGCAATTTATAAGTATTACAAAAGAGAGACCGCATTTTAATTATTATTATTATTATTATTATTATTATTATTATTATTAATATTTGTAGATGGCAACAGTTTTAATTTTTTTACTCTAATACCACACAGTAATGTCATAACTTATTTCTCATTTCATTAATTAAACACCTAATTTAGATTTTATATTCATTTTTAAAGTTATTCTAGATGTTGAGGAATTCGTTTAGTTTACGCAGTTCCCGGCGTGATGGCCTATTATTATTGTTGAAAGTGGTGATCCCAGTTGATTAATTTTTCTTTTTATCTAAGGGACTAAGGAACATAATATTTGCCCCCCCCCCTTCCCACAAAGAGCATGTAAACTCTTTTATACCCATAGGTTAACGATAACCTTGTGTTTCATGCTAAGAAGCGTATAGCAAGGTCGTTTTACTTACATTAATAGCTGAAGTGATATTGATCAATGGAAAATAAACTGCATAAACTCGACTCTGATGCTCTTTGTTCGGCCGCCTTTTCTTTGTTGGACACGAGATTGATATGATTGTGGCGCACCCTAACAATACACTTGACATGCTTAAGCGTGTTTCATAGCTAAAGACGGGTTTCATAGCCATCACTTGAATGTGACATATGCAGGTGTTTGATCTCACGCCGACAATGCAAAACCCCATAATTCCTGTAAATTAAATGAAATAATGATTAATTAAACAAACCTGCAGACTTGCTGATGCCAACCGTTTTCATGCTATAGCAGGCAGTCTGAATATGACCGGACGTTATGTACCATCCACCGCATGTGGTGCCTCAGTAGTAAAAACGAGCGTTAAACGCTATTAAAAAAATCCACCTCACCAGGTTGTTATTATTATTTAATTTATTTTCGGATGCTCTTTAACATCTCAGTTCATCAGCGTCTCATTCAATTCAGAGCGAGAAACGGCCTACAAATTTTGCTCAGAGGCCTCTTCTTTCAGGCTTGAGGTTCTTTTTACATGCCGTAAATGTACGACACGGAAACCAAGGCTTTATTTTCCTCCCGAATGAAGCCAGTCTTATGATTTTTATACCGGAAAAAAATCCATCGACCGTGTCCGTGTTTGATAAGCCGGCTGTTAGAACAAACACCACCACGGCCTCGCCCAGAAGTTTTAAAATAATATTTTTTTATATTTTTACACACAAAAAATAGGCGGTTATAGATTATGTTCCAAATGTTTATGTTTTAGTTAGGATATACCTATAAAAGAAGGTCATGATCAAAAAAATATATATTACGGATCTTTAAACCTTTGTGTAACAATTAATTATACCGGGCTTTAGTTATAAATCTTATCCGCAGTGGTTTACATCTCGGTTGCTAAGCGTACCGCAGAATAAAACATATACGCGACATTTGGGAAATCAGATATTAAGAAATTTTAAAAATTAGTATTCTCTTGAAAAATGTATATATAAAGAGAGTTAATAGGCATGTGGCTAAGTAAATTCTAAGTAGGGCATCTTTCGGAAGGGAAGTAAAGCCGTGGGTCCCCTGTTGTACTTTTACTTTCACGAAAAAGAACTTCAAGCCTGAAAGAGGCCTCTGAGCAAAATTTGTCGGCTGTTTCACACCCTGAATTGAATGGGACGCTGATGACCTGAGATGTTAAAGAGTGCTCATAAAGAATCAAATAACAAAAGTGCGACTGTATTTCTTTAAGTTCATTAATTTTCTTGATTTAATTTTTTTTGAGCTGAGTTTAACGTTCGTTTTAATTACTGAGGCACCACAGGCGGTGGACACTGATGATACATGCAATGAAATGATAAATTGGGAAAGGATATATATATATATATATATATATATTTTAAGGAAGGAAACGTTCTAGGCCTAAGTTTAGGGTACCTCCCCGGCATTTGCCAGTTATGAGGACTGAGGAAAACCTGGAAAAAACCCCAGTCAGCGAGGACGGTCCTGATTCGAACCCCAGACCTCCCACTCACAAGTCCGCGCCTTAACGACCTCGGCCACTCGTGGCGGTTCTTCTTGCTTTTATGCGATAAATGTATCATATATTTATGAAAACCAAAGTTTCGAGAATAATTCCGGAATCACTAATGCTGAACACCCTAAATTAGTTTTTATAGCTGTCAACAGGAATTTTCAAACTGTGATCCGCATACCTTACGAAGCATTAGAGTATTGTTAGCAGTATTTATTCTTGAGAACGTATATACACACAATTAATTAGGATCAAATGAAAGACGACACAGGGTTGGGATGTGTATTTATCGAGGTAAAGTAAATTAGAACAAATAAAAGCGGGTCAAGGCTGCAAAAACCCGGGATACACAATTTTACTATTAATGCAAGCTTGTAGAATATTTACAGAACGCTAGAGCACGGAAGTTACGATTGAGTTTACAGAAATTCGGACTAAGCAATGGCTCGTGTGTCTACTACCAGGAAATAATCATAAATTGATGCCGCAAGAGGACTTTTTAAATTTCCTTTTCAGGTATACCCCTACTCCTAATGGTCCTATTCCAGCAGCCATATTTCCTATTTTATTTAAATAGTTTATACTGAATTTTGTTCCGAAAAAAGCAAATATTGGTGCCACTAGAGGGATTTTTAAATTTTGGGGTTCAGTTAAAACCTCATTTCTAATAATCTGATTTTTCTAAAATTCAGAAAATATTTTTATTGTTTTATTTCAATAGCATATACCGAGTTTCGTTGAGAACAAACCAAATTGCGGCCGCTAGATAATAATGATAATATGTATAAGATGCGTAGTAGATAGGAGCGATGAAGATTTAATTTTTTTTTTCAAAAACATTTCATTGGTACAACCTTGGTACCTATTATTCCTTTGGAATTCGTTAATATCGACATATGTGTTTTTTAGACAGGCTTCCATAAATTACTTTTCTCTGTGTACAGTTTTCAGTTGTGATATATTAACATAAATAAATGCTCCCCTGCTCATTGACAGTCTAAATTGTAAAACAAATATATCAAAATATATATTTTTTTAACTAAATTTTATAAAAAGAAGTAATTTGAAAAATAGGAATAATGGTGTTTGAAATTAAAGCACGCGTAGTTTTTGCATGAGAAAATCTTTTAATTTCAATTATTACATACACTATTCTATTTTTCTTCAATTATTTAATATTAAAACTGAGCATTGTCATTTGGGGGAAGGGTTGAGAATGCATTTGGGGTACATTGATACTAATACACCACGTGGACGCTGCAGGGCGACACCATTCTCCTGTGTTGCGGACGTCTGCATAACGAAATGAAGTGGTACAGTGCCATCTATCCGCAGCAGTGGTTAATTATTACCGAGCGAGACGCCGGGTTCTGCCTGGTATTACTCGGTAGGTTGCGTTTGTATACCTTTCTTGTTGAGGGAAATAATGTAACGTTGTCAAACTGCGAACTATTACAGTATTTTTTTTTGTTTGTTAAATATGTACACTTTTTCCCAGTACTTTTTTGTAAAGACAGCATGATTAATTTCCTAAGCCAATTACGCTCACTGCCAAGTTGAAATCGTTCAGATTATTGACTAGTTGCTCCAGACGAATGAATGAAAAATGATTGTAGGCACATTGGAAAACGTTATCTCCTGTCAATTTATAATTAGTGTGAAACAAGGTATTCAATTTTAGACAAATTATTATTATTTAACTTGCCCATCTGCAGAAGTGTAAACGTGAACGTCCTGCTGGCATTTTCAAACCTCTTTCGCGAGGCAGAATACCTGCAACATTTTCCACGTTCATCTCTACCTTAGCCTGCCACGTAGACGTACAAGAGCAAGGAGATAAAAACTGATAATGTTTGTTTTACTCACGAAATACACTAAACAATAAATAATCCGGAAAAGCCTTGCCAAACAGAATTAATAAGTGCAGCTGCCGTCAAGTAGAAGACGGTTTTTTCGAAGCAGTTCTCATCAGGTTGTATGCTCTTGAACCAACCTGCTGTAACTCGTGTTTTTACATTGTCTTCAGAACCGTCTCCGTCTTCATCACGACAACCGTTGATGAACCAAAACGCTGGCCCCACACCTCGTTTTGGAGACGAGGATAAAGAAAAGAAAAAACTCACGCTTTTCGGACTGTATGCAGGGCGAAATATTGAGAGGGCAAGCATTATCATATGATGAAGGCGCCAACCTTCTAATGGATCATGACATTTTCGGCGAAGACGCTGAAAACATCTTGTAATATTCTCCAGTAACTGCTGTTTGCGGGGTTATACTTGTTCTTATGAACATTTCCCGCCTTTCTTTGTGTCGGAGAACCAGACTGAGCTCTCATGTTTATTTTTGTGAAGCCAAGTCTAATTACTGGCGATCGTGAAAGCACTACCATGAGAAATCTGTAACATGTCTGTAGTGTGTCGGCTGTTTTTCGTCTACCTTGCCGAACAATGACGGTAGCGTTAATCATGACTTCATTCACTTGCAGTGATAAGGGCCTTCCTTAAACTCTTTTAATAACCAATGGCAGGACATCATTGCTTTCTGCAGACGGAAGCAAATTGTCAGTCCACTGGCAAATATTCGCTTTTGCTACCTTCCGCACTTCCAAATTTTTCCACCTATCGCTTGAGATCTGTTCTTTTCGTGAAAAAATTTCACCACCGCATCCCCTCTGTTTGGTGAGGAAAAAAAAAAACATTTTTAATCTTTATTTATTAGTCCTCGTAAAATCAGGTGAACACAGAGCTTGCAGCAACTTTGGTTAACAAGGTGCAAATGTGAGCACCTCCTTTTGTTATATCTTGCAACGCTGTGTTATGGTTTTTGTTAGTTATTTCATTTGACCGTTGGGAGTCGCCCTTTATGAGGATCATTTAAAATGTTCTCCTCTTTAAGCATATCCATAGTAAACATCGAAATGTATTTTTGAAGCAAATTTCTTCAAATTTGTAATTATTCCTATCTCTACCATTATAATACTTCCCATTGGCGAGCCTTGGTCTGCCGCAGCGACCTCTGCTTCCCTTATCTCCGTCTTACGACTTTATTGACAGAGAACAGTATTGCAGGGGCATCTCCATCAGGCTGTTTCCCAACTATTCTCAAGTGGCTGGGTGAACCCTATTCCGGACTTTCCTAACGTAGAAAAATTCCTACCATTATAATATACATGGTCAAGTTTGTAAGCCCATATCTCTAATAGCATTTTTTTTGTATTATTGTATTGTATTATTTATGAGCTAAATGTTTTGAGCATTTTAATTCTGATCAAATAAAAACATTAATATATTTTTTTCGTATTTACCTGATTGTGTCAGAAAACATTCTTAAACCTTTTCCAAATGTTTTCTTAATTGATAACATTTATTATCTTGTATCTTGAGTAATAAAAAAAGTTTCGAAAAGCGCATAGAAACAGCCTTTTCATCTTTTAAAAGGCATTTAAAAATGCAACTAAACTGTAGATTGGTAGAGATAGAAAAGCAACTTTCAGAACTTTAGCCATGCTCAAAGACTGTCTTTTTGTTTAAGCCCTAGTAGGGGCACCTATGGAAGGAAGGGAGGAGGTAGGAGAGTAGGAGAGACGCCGCTTGCGGAGGCCCGCACTCCAAAGAATTCCAACGTGTATATACCATAACAATCCATGCGTACAATCCTAGGTCAGGATGATGTTTAGAACTCTCTTTCGTGAAAAAGCGATATTAAATCACAAATTTGTCAGTTAATTTAACGCAAACAAAAAAATCTTGAATAACAAGTTTCACCTTTAAAAATTACCACTGATCGACAAATGTAGACAGTATATCTACCTTTCAGATAACATGGATCATATCATGACAGAAATACTTAAAAATGTCATACTCTGAGTAAAACTAAGTGTTCTAAACACAGTTGTTATTATTTTTGTTTGCAGAATGGGTTGTTGTCAGCACTGCCTTATGCGGGAATGTTGGGCGTTCGTCTTCTGATATCCTCGTTGTTCACTCCAGTGCAGCGGTGGACCGGCCTATCTCTAACGCAACTCCGCAAGATTAACCATACAATCGGTATGTACTGCACATTTCCTGTCCGATGCCCAAACTTCAAGCTACAAATAAAGTTACGTTGGTAGTGTTAGTGTTCCGAGAAAAACAGTCAAATATACGAGGGAAATAATGCAAATGTAGAGGTGCGGAAAATGCTTCTGTTGATGTTATAAATAGACGGACGGTGTAAAGCCTCGAGCACAAGTCACGGACAGGAACATGAACAACAATGGATGACGAGGCTGTTTTAGCGACTGTTGATGCAAATGGCTGCATCTCCATCAACGAAATGTAAGATTCGGTCGCTGGTTTCACAAAGGCTGTCACTTCAGCAGATGGTTCCTCTGCTGACTGCAATATGTCATCATCACTGGTTGGCAACCTAAACAACCGAAAGCACCAAAAGCAGCTCATTTATTCTCTCTGGTTGGATGCGCGGTAAACTGCTACCTGCCGGCTAAACAATTAACGCTATAATGTAAGAGTTAAAGTGATTCGTCATGATTGGGAGACTCAGAAAGAAATTCTATTACAAAGAAATTCAGTTTTCCATCATGTTGGCAGAACTTCTTCGATAGTAATGGGGATATATCTTATGATAGCCAATATAGTCAGTTAACAATGCCTTTATCCGTCAGGAAAAAAAATTCACACAGGTGAAGTTAAAAGTAGTTCTTTTAGCACAAGGCATTCAAACTAGGAATGCATTTTCAACACATTGCTATAAACTTTCCAGAATAACCAATTTTGGTTTAATACGAAATATAATGGTTATTATCAATCTGTTATATTACATAATTTTCTTTCTATTTTTACATTTCGAAATCAGTGTAATTAATGATATATAATTTGTTTCCAATTTATTTTCTCAAGTATCCAATAAGTTGGCAATCCTGAAACCATGTCAGGCTGGAAAAGATCAAAACAGATTATCCTGTCATTAAACTTCTTTCAGATTGTGAAAATGACATTTTAGTAGGTAAATCATAATGTGCATTAAATAATAATAATAATAATGATAATGATAATAATAATACATTTGAATTGTAATTTTACCCTATCAAAATACATTTAAAAGCAGCTGAAATATTGGTAATGTTATCGTAAAATTTGTTCCATTATTTTCGTATTAAGAAATATGCGAACTCTGAATCAAGCAACGATTGGCTTTGGCAGAAATAAATTTAATTATTTATGCAGAGGAACAGTGAACACTCTAACTGCCCTGTTCTTTTGATATATTGCGTTCCTCACAGTTTGAAGCGTAGCATGTGCTGTATTCATTTTGAATATGAATAAAACTATTTGTCGAAAAACAGACGCTTTATCTGAACTTACCTTGTTCCACAGGTAGTGTGGGGGCAGCAATCAGCATGTTGCTGGTGACTTTACTCGACTGCTCTCAACAGTATCTGGCAGTGGCCTTGCTGACACTGGGACAAGGTCTGAGCGACTTCTGTTTCACAGGCGGTTACCTCATGTCTTACTTGGACATGGCTCCCCGCTATGCCGGACTTCTGGTAGGCATCTCCAACACTGTGGCCTCTTTGTCGGGAGTCCTGGCACCAACTCTCGTCGGCGTCCTCACACCACACGTAAGCTCTGAACTCAGAAATGAGAATATTATTTACATATCGAGTGTATTAAGTGGTGACGTTTTGCGTCTCGCTGAACTTCCGAGCAGTCACATTCACAAAGATGGCGATACAGCTGGCTTTTTGTGTGTATAAACACGAATCAGCTCACCGCGTTCGTCAGAACTGGGAACTGCAATATGCGAATACAAAGTTTTCACAGACGAAATTGGTGCCAATTTTCAAGTTTGTCAACCGAAATTAGCACAAGTTGGGATTTCAGTGACTTCTGCACATATAAAATTCAAATACAAGTCGATAAGATAATCCCATAGCACGTTGGGTTGTTGTGAATGGTTTCTTTCATCAGTGGCTAAAGGTTTATTTTTCTCTATCCCCAGACGAGCCGTGGTTCCACTGAAACACATGTCAACACTCACAACACTGGTGTTCTGAAAATCCAAAACGTATACAAGAACCACCTCTTTATGATAGGAAAGTTGAAGATTCTTGTGTTATTAGCGGTCCCATTTTAATGAGCAGACAGTAAACGGACGGAGGTGCCGAAGTGACATTTCGATCTGAGAGCAAACAGCAAAGCTCTGTGGGGAAATCTCCACCTTCCAACATGAAGTTCTTGCTTCTTCGATATTTAGGCAATGGTTTACTACACACAACTGTAACTGGACAATACTACAGAACTGTCCTAAAACTCAGCCACATTGTTGCGGATATCTCAGTGAAATGTCCCTCACGCTGCCCAAAGTTCAGATTTATCCCGATGTGGCTTTTCCCTTTTCCTCAAATTGAAGAAATACCTTAGTGAGGGGCATTTGCGACCACAAGAAGCAGCGGTGAAGACGGCGGAGATGATTATGAAACACTTGGGTTTCCAGCTTGTTTTTGTCAGTCATCAACGGGGGAGAAATATCATAAAAAATGAGGAAAGGAATGTTGTCAAAATAAAACTTATGATTGACAGCTCCCGTTGTAAATCTTTCCGCCTTCTCGTTCTCTCGGTACAGAAACATTCTGTTTGACTCCGAAAATCCACTACAGTTCTTTGTAACATATTGTTGTAAATAGAATGGGGTGTATTAAATTTAGACTTTTTAACTGTTGGTGTCTATTCTTTAAACTTTTGTCCCTTTTTAAAAGTTTTTTGTTGAATTTTGCTGCAGTGTCAAGTCCCTAGTTCTTCAATTTTAGTGTTCGTATTTATTTTAATGACTATAAACCCGCGTGTTAGTTATTAACCGATACAGTGATTACCGCATTTCTGTTACAGGGTACGCGGGAGGAGTGGACCGCAGTTCTCTACGTAACAGGTGGTTTTTACCTCCTGGGAGCTGTCACCTACTTACTTTTTGGTAGCAGCGAACTGCAGCCCTGGTCTCGAACTCGCACCGCTAGTCTAGAACTCCGTAAAATCACCTCATAATGAAGGTAAGTTATTTTTATATACTAACCAATAAGATTATTAATATGTAAACACAATTTTATTTCTGAAGTTTAAACTCTTCTCTTTTCACACAAGTCCTGAAAAGATCAACTAGGGAACCTGTGACAGAATCGTCGGTCACACCTTTCGCAGCAGGATGTTGCTTATAGGGACCGAAGAAACAAAAATAGCTCGCCACACTTTGGGCTTTATGGGGAATGCTATGGGACATCCCACGTTAATATTTCTTCAATGTCCCTGAATGAGATAGCGCATTGTCATGGAACACAACACGATGTTATAGAACTTCTCATGAGATATGAATATGGTGAACAAGACTGTGATGGCATCACCTTAAACTTGTGCGACGCGAGATTTTTCCACTTTGTCTCGGATTGATATTGTTTTCTGCAACAGTGCTTAGTAATAACTTACAGGTGTTTCATATGTATTCCGTTGGTGACGCGGCAGACATCAGCCCTGTAGTAAAACTCTTGCCACATGCGTCCCAACACCTAACGGCCCATACCAGCGACTGTATGCATGATCCTCTCTTGCAATTGTGCTAAATCATTTAGCAAAGGAGACAAGAACACACCATCTTTGACATAACCAAATAAGGAAATATCATATGGAGTTGGATCAGGTTACCGTGGAGGCCACAGAAGAAAAGAAGAAGAAGAAGAAGATCTCAAGCAGAACTTTCATGCTAACGACAGGGAATTTCAGCATCGAGGTACTCATGCACGTCATGATGAAAATGAGTTGGAGCCCCATCTTGCTGATAAATAAGGTCCCTGGCTATCTGCATGTAATTTTGACATTAGCCACTGTTGAAGCATGTTCAGGTATACTGAACCGATAACAGTTTTCTCCGCAAAGAAAAATGGGCCGTACACATTTGGCGAGAAACAGCACAAAACACATTGAATTTAGGGGGATCATGAAAGTGTTCTTACACGACACCAAGGTGTTTCCGTGCCGCAAATGTGTACATTGTGGCGGTTCGCTTTGCCTGACACATGAAGCGTGGCCTCGTCACTTAAAATCAGTTTCTCAACAAAACCGTCTTCTAGTTGAAAATCAACACAGAATTGAAGACGATGATTGTGATCCTCGGGACTGAGCGCCTGCAACAGCTCTGTCCGGCATGGTTTCACTTTAAGTGTTGCAGTAAAATCTGCAGACAGTTGGCTGCACAATCAGCAATTCCTGGCTCGCGCGACGTTGACTTTATAGGATTCCTTACAAATGCTTCTCGCAGACGCCCAACGGTCTCAACCGACACTCTTGGCCGGCCTGTTCGTTGTCCATCACACAAGCAGCCAGTCACTTCAAACTTTATGTACGACGCACTAATTATTTTAGCTGTAGATGTTTCTTGTTGATGTTTCGTGCGAAATTGTTGTTATACCATCTCAATGAACTCACATTTAATGAATTGTAACACGCAGAAAGCTTTATGTGCACCTGTGAACGGCCACGTTTTCGCTATGACTGCCCTCCAGCGGCTAAATCTATTCTACACCAATGGCGCTTATTAGAATGCAAGTTCTATTGATACAAGCTTTACTTTAGGCCTGTCATGGTTTCTGTTCTATCTACTCCCGAAACCAGGGAAGTATTTTAGATTCATCCTGTATACTGGAAGGAAAATCCCCCTGGAAAATGCCCTTTTCCAAAAGATTTATTAAAATTGCGCCGTAGTAATCCCAAAATACAGGCGGCATCACCTTCCTTGTTGAAGGGGTTGTTTTTTTGCCTTCGTCGGGACACTTTCTCCTTCGGTTTCAATTCACCGTTTCGACTGCTCTTTCATTTCCGGAGTGTACTGATGGATCCACCTTTCGTCTACTGTCTCTGAGATTCTGTTTATACAACTCTAAAGACGTTGTGTTTTCCGAACAGACGTTGCAAGCACATCATCCACCAATCTGTGGTAGTTTTAGTCTCCAATCATTTAGCACAATGTCGTTGATTTTTTTAAAACCATTTCGGGGTGTCAGCTGTAGATAATGCCTATAACTTTTTTTAAATATCTAGCATTTATCTTTTCTGGTTTTTGCTCTTCTAAATTTTTTACTTTCACAAATATATAACATTAATTAGAAGCATGAAAAACGATCTTTACGTCTTTAAATATAAGGGACTATTTCTATGGGAATATCCATTCGCAGGGCGATGAACTAATGACGGTTTTATGCTAGTAGGAGTACCTTACTGTCGCATGAACCTTACTTCCCTAATACCATCCTTTTAACAATCAAAATATACAATACCCCAGAAAAAAGGTAGCATATATTTACACAATTTCTATAATTGATTTCATATACAAGCATGCGTAGAACACCCCTTAACCTTCTTCATCGGGTCTTCGCTAGAAATATTCCAGGTTTGTGTGTGTATCTCTCATGCACCAGCACTTCCAGACAGACGCTCAAACTTTTTGGAATTCAGTAATTGTGGTGGTAAATGCTCGTTTCTTAAAAGTCTGTTTCCCTGCATTCTGCCAGAATGTGCCTTCAGGTATCGCTAGCTTGGCACAGTGGGCAAGTTCTGATGGACCGCATGGTCAAAACTGCAGAAATAGTAGACGTTTGACTGCGGTGTGTGTGCTCCTAGTAGAAGACCGCATACAACTGCACACAAGACGAGGTTATGACTGATAGGCGCACAGCGTTTGATGAACTGGAATGTCAGACAGGCCTCGGCCGCGCCACCCTGCACACCGTTATCCACGACGATTTGAATATGAAAACGATGTGCGCACATTGTGTTGAATGATACTTGGCACAGTTACAGAAGAACAAAGGGACCTGTCGTCGGCTACTGGAAATACATAATGAAGGTGCGGATTTTTTGAAGAAGCTGGTAACGAGTCATGGTGTGTGTCACTGCCACACCCAGAGAAGAGAGTTCAATGAACGCAAGGTAAACATCCAGGGGGTGACCGACTGTTCCATCTGCGGGCAAGCAGATGATCGCCGTCTTTTGGGACACTTCAGACATACTGCTAATGAACTGAGGTCGACAGGAGTGCTTGTGCAACATGACACTGCAGGTCTCCATATTCCTGGGGTTCATAAATGTTGCTCCGAACTCATCACATTCACAATTTCTTCCTCAGGTACTCCCAAACAATGGTTTTGCAGTTATCAGAGAGATGCTTGTGGTGCACTGCCGTTGTTGGGGAATACATTATAGACCCTTTGTTGCGTGATAAATAAGATACATAAAACCACCATTGTAAATCAATCCGGAACGCCCCTTTTCAATGCAGTACTAATTTGTGAGGTTGTTTGATATCTGGTTTCATTTGCATTAACCTGTATGTGATCTGTCTTCTGTCTATTAAACATTTGTAGTCATTGAAAAACGTGTGCTTTACAACATACGAAACGATAAGCATGAAGTTTATAGAACACGTTCAACAAACGATTCCAGATAGTTCCGGGATTCCACACACACAAAAAAACGTTTTTGGCAAGGAGTTACATCAACTGATGATGTTTGTAACTTCTTTGAGAGCAGATGTGATGTTTGTTTTATTTACGGATCTTAAAAACGAATCCCTTTTCTGGCCGGTTGTGTCCACACGGAAGTTCTTGGAAACGCTCCAACAGAGCGGGTTGTTACACCGTTCACTTAAAACAAACAATAAGCTCATTGTGTTAGGTGTTAGCAAACAAGGCCGGTTTAATGTGCAATATGTTCGCACTCATCACAAGAACAACTCCGCCGTTAGCTAAATATTTGGACTAGCGCGTTATTTTACTGCTCTCGTCTGGTGCGCAGGTTACATCCTCCAACAGAGTAAATATCTGGCAGAAAAACCACCGACATTTTCTTTTTGAGTACCGTTAATCAAAACTAGAACTTTGAACCTGCTATGTTTTAAATGAGTACATGCAGGAATTGCAGTTGTACCCATGAAAATATTTTTGAAAATGTTCTTCAAAAAATTGTTAACACTCTAGAGACCGATTTTTTTTTCTCATATAAAAACAATTCATAGAGTTTTTTTTTGGTGCTTAGTAAGTAAGTTTTAAATATTTTTGTTATAGGCTACATTTAGAGCCATTTATTGTTTATTTCCTCTAATTTTTAAACACATAATCCTGTAAAGTAATAACGAATAGCTCTTTACAAGTACGGTGAGATAAGGAAAAACATTTTAGTTTACCACACTATAAAGAAATGCAGAGAATTTATTCTAATGAAGAGTGCGTTAGGCCATCACCATAAGAACTTCAGGGGTGGTGAGCAAACCGGCTATGCAAGTTGTCTGCGATTGCCTAATCCATTTATATCTCTGTAGTTTAATTTGGATTATTAAAAACTTGCGCTTAATCTTACTTTACATTATAAATAAGTACCAATATTGTTATAGCAAATGCTAATATGCTCTACTATTAACACAAAAGTTCTTTCAAATCCTGTTCTTATATTGTCCCTCAATTCATTTTGGAGTGGAAAATATTTCTATTAAGATTCCGCACATTATATTCATAATCATATGTGATAAATGTGGAAAGTGTCAGGGAAATGACCCTGTACAAAAAATTATATCATCAAAAAACCTCAGAGAATCTCAAAAATTCCTTGCAAGTCATTATGAAATAGTTCTGAAAACTGGGAGTACCACACACCAATTTTTTTCTTCATGCAAAGGAACTTTGTACATTGATCGCAGATTTTCTGTGCTGCAGTGTCTGTAGTTATGTAAGCAAAAGCAACTTTTATCACATAAGTTTATGATTACAAGTATTTTACAAGTGACTCGACTTGCTTTGTCAAGTGGTTGTAATTTTTGCTTCAATGTTGTTAATTAAGTAGCACTGGGCGCCAAGATTTCCTGTGATACACGACGTACAAATTTCGTTGAACGCTGTAATGCCATCAAGTTTTCTTATATTACAACACATCGTTTTCGGTTTAGAGTGCTATAGTTTATCGACATATTTAAAAAAGTTTTCTTATACCATCTTTTTGTAGAATGAAACATCGGGAAATTTCTATAACTTGCTTACACACAGCCATTTTCACACTGCTATTTTCACACGTGTCACACACAAAATATTCTCTCTCCTACAATGGCTGATATAAAAGTTCTCGGCCTGACTCAAAGATGTCATAAAGATGGCCAAATTATATAACACTTGTTAAGTATCCTCCTTAGATGGCGCGCTGTACAGTTCGGGCGCGTAAGTGTAGTCACTAGTTTGTGGCGATCGTGTAAACAAACTAGTGTTAACCTTTTCTACAGCATGGATGAAAATGAAATACAAGATAAAGTGTTTCGTTTTGAAGGGTTTAACCCCAACAGAAATACAAAAGGATATAGATTCCACATTAAAGGATTCTTCCCCTTCGATTTCGACGATTAAAAAGTGGGCTACTGAATTGAGGCGTGGTTTTACATCCATTCAAGATGAACAGAATGACGAGAATGTGATAAAAATTCTTGAAGGTACGCGAGCTGGCTGACATTGCAAAGACCTCGATAGGTCGTATCCACTGTATGTTAACATGAAGTTTGCAGCGGTCGGTTCGGTTATTAATTAATGAGTTGGGGAAGGAGAAGGTTTGAATAATTAATGACTTTGATTAATTAAGATGTTCGATTCTTAGGGATGATGATTTTCTTCTTTTCTTGCCCTCTCGACGATTTTCCCCTGACTTACATTTGCGCTGACTAACTCGTTTTTATGTGCTGGACTTTTGCGATCCAGTGACCACAGGAATCAAGGAGCTTAACAACATTTGTCGTTTTAGGAGATGAAACACAATTTATTGTTCAGAGTATATTCCACTTAAAATGAACCACCGTTACTCCTTGAAGAATTTATTGGGCGATATGTGCCACTTTTGCACTAACTGTAAGGATCTACGATATCCAACACACGACGAATTTTGTCTACTGATGCTGGATATTAGCGAATGCTAACTACGTAAGCTGATAGCGACAATACTGATATCCTTGCTGAATCATAAAACTCTGGGCGATAACTCTCTTAGTAAAACTGATGTAACTCTGAACTCAACTCGATAAGACTGAAGAACTTCCCCTGAAAACTGAGAACTGATGCTGGGCCGCAAAATTACAAGCTCAAATAAACCTTAAAGTCGGTCACTATCATTATTCTTTTAAAATATATTTTGAGAAAGATCTAGAATATCATCCCTCAACTTCGCGTTTCTATTGGATAATATACTGCCCTCCAGTCTTTCTTGTTTTCCTGATTGGCTAATCATGCCTATGTGACTTTCATCTCGTATCAAAATGACACCGTTAGCATCTTCCTTGAAAGCTTATTGCCCTGTCTCTTATCCGTATTTGGCATTTATGAGTTTACAGTGTACGCCCTTCCTGATATTATAAAAGGTAGCACAGTGCGACAATATACAAAAAGAAAAAAAAAAAAAAAAATCTACCAGGACCCTGCTTTACAAATTTCTCCAAGAAATATCGGTCCGTTCCCGTTTGCTTGGGTCGCATATAAAAATAACACAGGCTTCCCTGTCTCAAATTTCCAATATTTCTGCACTTTGGTAAGAGAACAACACATTACTAAACACATGTACAGGGAATAAATTCTGACATTACAATCATGATTAATTAAGACATTACATTAATTAATTGGTATTTTAATTCTAATTTATTTGGGGAGGTGGAAGCTAATAGTTTCTGCCTCAAGTTTTGGATATGACGAAGCTTTCCGCTCGATGGGTGCCGCGTTTAGACGCAATTCCAGTTTCATAACAGTAGTTGAAACACTACAGGTCAGAGACGAAGGAACAGTACAAACAGTGGGTGGCAACAGGTGAAAGTGCACCAAAGAAAACAACAGCGGTTTCCATCTGCAGGAAAAGTCATGGCTACGGTTTTCTGGAATTCTCATGGTGTGGTGCTCGTAAATTACCTTTAGAAGGGCAGAATCATCACCGGGGAGTATTACTGTTCACTACTGGACCAACTGAAGGATGCTATTCAGGCTGAACGTCCACACCTTGCCTAAAAGAAAGATCTGTTTTAATGTGCCTTCACACACGTGAGGGATTGTTGCAGCAAAACTGCATGACACTTGCTTCCAGAGATTAATTATTGTTCCCAAACCTGAAGAAACGGCTGATTCGCATCAAATCAGATTGAAATAAAATTGATTAAAGTCAAATTGGACAGACCTTATTTTACCAAAACTTTTTTAAAAATCCTTTAAATCTTCTGTTCTCTTGGTCAGGCCGAGATCTTTTAGAACGCCAATCACAGTGTTAACTTATGGACTGCATTCCAGTACACTCGCTTACATATTAAGAGTATGCATAAAGAGGGCAGATGACTGCATGGGACGCATGTAATTATTTGCTTAATAATATTGAAACTAACAATACAAAGAGCTTCTATCGATTTATCCACATACTGTGTGGAATTTACCACGTGAATCAATTAAAAACCTCATTTGTTGGTTTTGGAATATTCGAGAGGCGTTACCATTGCGAGTTTGTTCTGTAACTAAACTAAAGATAAAGGTCAGCGTGTTTCAGAGCTGGAAGTAATAACACTAAAACCGGCCAAAGCGTGAAGCGGATTCCTAGTAAATGTTTCAGGAGTGATGTTTTATTTACATGACAATGGATGCAGCACGTTCTTCCTCCAGCGCTCTTCACTTATTCACGTTATCGGACTGCAGTGCGTTCTTATCTATCCCGTGGTCCAATATACTGAGCCTAACAACGAGCACAACTCGAAACCGCCGTGTTGTGTGAAGGATTTGCGTTGAAAAATAAAACACAGTTTCGTTCGAGACAAAATAGTATCTGGGTATTACGTAACGCGTGCATAACTTCTGGGAAACCCCGAGATTTGACTTTCGATTCCTGCCAGGAACGTCCTTCTGACAGAGGTTTTCCTCAAACCTCATACGGGGGAGGTGCTCTAAACTGAGGTCTGGAAGGTTTATTTAGAAAAATCCTATCCAATTTATCATTTTATGTCACGTATCCTCAATGTGATGTCTCAGCAGTAAAAACGAGATATAATCTTAAAAAAAATCTGGTTAGAGGAATAAATATAAACAAAATGTTCATATTGATCAGTTTTTGTGGTGCACTAAGGAACAAGTAGCAGATATTTTTGTCCTTTTGACACATTAATTAGTCGTTTTATTTGGCCTGGAACATTGACATAAACATCAACTGTGACTTTTTAACTTTCTAGTAGAAAAAAGTTATAAAAAGTGTTTTGTTCATGCATGATGGAGCACAGTCTCAATTTTCTGGTGCAGCTGAAGCCATTCAGAGATATCCAAATAAATTGAAGTTTGTGGGGGCCTACAGTGTCGCCCGAGGTAGAAGAAAACACACAACATGAACTGATTTCCATGTTATTAATTTCATTTCCCGCCTGTGAGAGGTGTGTAAGTTGAGACATGTTCAGTGCCGCCTACAACAAACGACAAACAATATGCTGCTATGTAATTCTGTTTTCGTCTTAAGACTCCAACAGGTGAGATTTAGGAAGATGAATCGAACGCTCCAGTTTGTGGTCTAAGGAAAGAAAACTGAACATCGCTACTGTCATTGTGACAAAGGATCGTGGAACACTATCAGAAATTTTGAAACATTCACTGGGAATTATGCACACATGAGATGTGTTTGAAGATGATGTTTCAGGAGTTTCAAAGGTAATCACAGCTGATGAAACTTGACTATATCATTCCAGTCTGAGATAAAACAACAAAGCTCTGTGTGACAATCTCCGTCATCACCAACACCAAGAAAAGCACGTAATTTATTCTGCTAATGGCATCTCATTTTCCGATATTCAAGG
The DNA here is from genome assembly GCA_030762175.1 of Metallyticus violacea. Taxonomy (NCBI): domain Eukaryota; kingdom Metazoa; phylum Arthropoda; class Insecta; order Mantodea; family Metallyticidae; genus Metallyticus; species Metallyticus violacea. The sequence goes on along the minus strand of CM060845.1, from coordinate 1,968,261 downwards.
AGTGGTTCACCAGCAAGTAACAACTGAAACTGGACAAAACTACAAAAAACTGTGCAAGGTCATATTTCCGTGCAACAAACCGAATGCTGCCCACGATAATACACGGTCAAGTTGGTCAAGTGTGTACTGTCACGACCACTTTCGTGACGTGGGGGTGAGCAGTGGTGAAAGGTATGATGGAAAACACTTTACTCGCTTGGCAGATCCATTTATTAATTATTTGACTCTAAGATTACACGTTACACCCTGGGTTTGAGTTGGAGTACTACAGGTTATGTAATGTTGATACAGGTCCCTACATGACGGAGTTCTTACCTTAGGGGATGTGTCGGCCGTTGTAGGAGGAAGAGTAGAATCACTCGTCGTCCATGACGTCGATCCTGCAGAGCCAGTAGAAGCGGCAACTACGGCGGGGCCCAGCGTGCGAGGACTTGGAGATATGGGGAGTTCAGATGATCTTTGTTTAATCTTTTAAATTGTTTAGGAATAATTAAACAATCTAACATCACCACCTGGAATTTTCTCAAGTTAAAAGGGACGCCCTTTTTCATGTTAGTAGTTACAATATGATAGAGCAAGAATTTAGTCAGCGGGTTTTGTTGCGGTCGCCTCATCACTGCAGTCCATGTGAACACTTTATCAGTTGACTAATAAAGTATATCGTTGACCAAAATATTGTCTTTTATCATACATTAAGTTTAAATTTGTTCAAAGCACTTGTTTCCATAGGGGCTGAGGGGAGTACTTGGATATAAAACACCCCCATCCCTCTCAGAGTTCGAAAACCTCACAAGATCCAATTCCATACCAGAAACGTCCTCCCTGACTGAGGTTTCCCAGGTTTTCCTCAATCCTCATGGATGGCAAATGCCAGGGAGGTTTAGGCTTGGAATGTTTCCTTCCTTAAAAAAAAAACACTCCTTTTCCAATCTTCATTTCATCTTATGTATCACCAAAGTCCACCGCCTCAGTAGTGGAAATCGGCGTTAAACACATTCAAAAAGAAAATTGTAAAGTTGATTTTTTATTGAACAGCCCGCATAGTAATCGACCTTTTTCTATTCCAGACTCACGATTTCCAGATAGGAGGTAAGGCAGTTTAAAGAGTTTATGCAAAAGTTAATATTTTATCTAGGAATTTTAAAGAGATATATAATTTATTTTTCTAATTTAGTTCCTGAACTACTATATATCACACATTTTGCGCTTTCTACCTTCTGAATTTATCAGTAATAAATACATTGGTTATAATAAAAAGTGACAAATAAATGTTAGTTACACTATTTGTATGAGTATTGGTGGACGCTTGAAGGCAACATGCAGCTGTATTTAAGCCCCAACTTGCCATTTCCTCTGCACGGTTTTGCGCTGTAAAGCGATTTATGCGTAGTTAAAAATAGGCGCCGCTCTTCACGTGTTTATTCACGCATAAATACGTTCGCTAGTGCTCCTTCACCAACATGTTAAACGGGGTTTTTTTTTACTGGCGTTGTCTTAACGCCTTTATGGTCGGCGTGGCGAGAACCAGACGAGAGGAGGTAAATCTCTAGAACTGCGTCTATTTGTCCAAGACCCACTCCACTACGCACACTCCAATGTATTCACAACTACTGCTTCTTGTCGTTTACTGTTTGATAAGTAATGAAATAATAAGAACAACAACATGCGTAAATAACAATAATTTATTCGTAATAAACTTTCTTTTACTGCAGTGCAAAATTAATGGATATTTAAACATACATTCATCTATATACAGATTAGACTTCTGGGTTTTGTAAGGCCTACAAATATAAAATGGTAGTCATCTATATCTAATTGCATGTACTTTACAAGTAGAATAAACAATTTTAACCGAACTACTGGAAAAGAAAATTTAATGCAAAATACAATTTACTTTATATTTGTGTAAAAAGAAGTGTCAGCCTTTTCATAAGAAAGCAATGCAAAATTTATTTTATCAGCTTTCTCTATATCTTTCCTTGGTAACATTTATTAATGAAGACACTTTTAATGAACTAAGTATTATAATTAACAAAACTCACCAAATTACCTACTTTCCTCCATCTGTTTCATTTAAACTCCTTACTTCCACTGCACTCCAAGATCGAACTTCTCTATATACAAGCACAGACTTTAAAAAGTACACAACTTCCAAATTACTGAAAAAGTTAGACCTAATCGACATAGAAGGGACTACTATCATCAATTATTTTAATGAAAAGGACACAGTCTTCCTTGGTAATAGTTATAAACGTTTGTACTTGTCTTTTCTTAACCTCACCAGCAAAGGAATCGAAAAATGTTATAATATCCTGCTCATACCACTCATTTGAAATTCTCTTCATCCGGCTCCAAAACCCGCTTCATACATTCTTTCGGAACTTCCCTTTTATTGTTATGCTCCCTCACTACCACATATGATGGTAGTTTAGGGAAAGTACCTTCTTAACCACAAAATTTGGTTCAAAATGTTTAATACACACCACAGTTTTATCATTAATTTCTAAAAGCCCACTGTTTATACTTCCTATCTACTTTAATGGCTAATCTTTTGAAATATTAAATATGGTAGCATGCAGTTAGAGGTCCAGCCGGGCACACAACAAGAGCGACTCACGTTGTAATAAACAATTTCTATTACACAAATTCCTGTGTAATTTCACTAAATTAATATTACGTTAATAAAACAAAAGAACAAACACATTACTGTTGATTTACTTCCAACTATAAATACAAACCCTGTATTTAATAGCAGCAACATGCCTGAACCTCCATTTTCTGTAATACGGATACCCGCATTGTGGACTGAAGATTGGAGTTGGCCTTTAGTTCTACATATCCATGTAAATAAGACTTTACAATTTTGACTTGCATTAGTATAAAGATATTTTGGATCTTTCGAAGTAAACGCATCTATTCTTATGGGTATTTATACTTAATCACCAGAGAGGAACTGGTAGACAGGATATTGTTTTATATAAACATTTAAAGTAATAAATAAGTTTATTTTGACAATGAATCAGTAAAGAACTAAATTTTATATAAAAAAAACACGACGTTTCAAATGACAGCATAAAGGAAAGCTTGCGTCGGCACCTGGTGTCATTACTCCGAGTTGCATTGAACGGAGCTGATGTCGTTAACATATTAAATAAAATGTTAACTCTAATGAAAATCTACTAATGTGCGTGAAGTTCCAATATTTGTCGTTGAAATAAAAACTAATTACACATCAAGGTGGGTAAATCTTGGATTGTTTTTCCTATGGTTTTTCAGTTTTGCTTTTTTATGGGTGGTTTTTGAATGACGGTCAAGCATTTTATGCATCATCACCATTATTACTTTATTTTTCCGCTAAGTCTCTCTCTACTTTATGTTTAACTGAGAAGATACAATGTTTATGAAACTTGCCGGATTACAAGGTGTTAGGTTCTACCGTATCTTAGTTTTATAATTACAGTAAATGATCGATCTCTGAATACATTATATTGTGTTTACAGTAACTCGATAATCAAAGTAAGGAGGAGAGAAGAGTATTGTAAAGAGGCAAGAGTGGTGGGTGTTCTGCAAAATTACTAAAAAAAAAAACAGTAATTTTCTGTATTCGTTTCCTTCTCGGTATTTTATAGGGGGCATTCAAAAAGTTTTGCATGTGTCACCTTAAAGCCCAAGCTAAGGACTGAATTCGAAAACTTATCCTCACAATCTTTCAAAGTATCTCCATCTCTCTCCACACACAGCTGTAGACACTTGTCAAAAGCACTGACTGAGATGTTGTCAACAAAGCTGAGCAAGGCGTTGCACTAGTTTAAAAGTTTTTTCCAGCAATGCAGCATTTCATTCATTCAGAAGTCGTACGGTGCAAGGTCAGGGCTGTAGGGTGGATGGTCAAACAACTGGACTTTGGCGACTTCCAGTTTCCCCAAACTTGCAGCTGTTCTGTGAGAAGACGCATTGTCGTGTAAAAGCAACAACCTTGAAGTTTCTGTCTTTGGACGCCGCCGTGTCAGCTCTTCAAATAAAGAATCCAAAATATAAGTGACATAGTATTCCCCATTAATTGTCATCCCTTCTGGTATACAGCCAATCACTAATGAACCTTCATAGTTGAGGAAAACCGTGAACATTCGCTTTCTATAACGAAAATCTTGTAGAAGGTCTTGGGTCATTCTCATTTACCCACACGCAGTTCTGAACTTTATTTGGTGTGATGTACCAACTTTCATTATCAGAGACAAACGATTAGGACCATTACGTGGAAACATATCAGCAATTCCCTTCTCTTCTTCTCTCCATTGGTTAGGGAGATTTTCGCAGTGTTAAATGTTCATAGAGTATGTCAATGCTGCCAACACTTCCATACTTATCATTTCAACAGAAATATGTCGATTTTCCTGCACCAAGTTCCTCACTCTTTGTATTGTTCTCTCGTTCACAGCTTTTCCAGACCGGCCTGAGCCAGGGTTGTCTTTCAAAGTCTCTCGTTCTTCTTCAAATGATCAATTTCATCTTGTATTGATATCAAATGATCACCATGAACAACTACCAAGTTCTCGCTCTTTCACCAGCGTATAGCGTGTGAAAATGCAGAATGTAAAGTTTTCTTTAGAAATATTCACCCGCTATTGACACAGCATGAACTCAACAGACTGTACGGCAGTGACGATGCAATGTAAACTTACAGTTATTCATTGTTGCCAGCTGCTTGAGTTACATTATTGGTCAACAATACATAAGCAAAACGTTTTGAATGTCCCTCGTACTCCACAAGATAAACCTAAAACATGTGTCACCCGATTTAGTGTCAGTAATTCAGTTATTTTAACATTTAGAAATTCTGGGGTGATTTGATTAGAATTATTTACAGGAATCTGATTCAGCGTCAAATGTTGTACTATGCACACTACCAAACTAACCTATGATAAATTTTAGCGTCAATGGTAAATATTTTGAAATGCATAATTAGAACGGGACGCCACTGGGAAGAAAGTAAACATTTGATGGTTGTTTAAGTTAAAAGAACGAACTAGAAAACAAGAAATTTACCAGTGTAGAGTAATGGACGCAGGTAATAAATTCTGACGGTGAAATGTTTCCATTAATCTGTCTCTTCCTTCCGAGTCCCTGGAGCAAAAACTTGGGAATATCAGCCCCAGTGCATCTTGGGTCATCGCGGAATGAGTAACGCGAGGTTGTTAATTGCTGAGAGTCTGTTTAGGCCATTAGCTGGTACTTGTGCTCATTACGTCACCTTCTGGTTAGCTGGCTACCTCGAGAGTATCGTCCTAAGCCTCTTGCTGTTATAATCACGAAGTGGGTTGCTAATAATAAAAATAGAAGCTAATAATTATTATTCTGGATTACCTTAAATAGTTTAAGTATAAACAATCCCCCACATTCACTGCTTTTTATGTTTCTGTACAGTGTCAGAAGTACATGCTTAACAGATAAACAAGCGAGTGCTGTTCTTGCCATGAAATTCAGGAGAACAGATTTTTTATTTAATTTGGTAGGTTACTTGGATATTTATATAAATTCTTTCTCTCTTTCAGCTGTGTATGTTTACACGCTCAATTATAGTTATTAAAATTTTACAATTCTACATCTACGGGGCTTGTTCAACAACGAAAGATCATACTTTTTTTTAACAACATACCTTTATTTTTCATCTCCAGCACACCACGGCATAACAGCCCGGAAGAAAATTGCATTGACATCTATGACTCCGGCCGTGAAAGCCGGCGTTCTCTTATACCTTTACTCGTCCTCATAATTTTTATGATCTGCCTCAAAGTAGTCCCTGTCGGATGCAATGCACCTGTCCCAGCTTTTCTGCCAGTCTTCAAAGACATATGGAAAACATCCTTCAGAATCGTTTCCGCAGTCGTCCCGCTGCTTCTGATTATGCAAAATGCTTCCCACGAAGGAATTTCTTTAATTTTGGGAAAAAGGAAAAGCCACACTTCACTTAGATATTCATCAATAACATTTGCGATGTGCGGCCGTGTATTATCGTGGTGCAGTATTCAGCATGTTGCAAAGAAAAGTGGCCTTTTGTACGTGATATGTCTTCAGGACATCTCTGTAGTATTGCGCAGTTACGACATGCTTTTAAACCATTCCTTGAATATCAAAAAGGAGTTTGCCGTAACTATTCCAAGAGAGGAAACCGCTTTTGCATTTTTAAGTATTGGTGACCACACAGAGCTTTGCTGTTCGCTCTCAAGATGGAAATGATGTAACGAAGTTTTCAGAATTTCTTAAAGCCTAGCCAGGTAACCCACACATGGAACAAAATATTCTCTTTGATTCACACAATAAAACACGTGACAACAGATGTACCTCTCAATCTCATTCAAGGTTTGTTATGCCTGACTTTGATTATTGTGATGTCTTGTACTCTATAATCTTAATACTGAACAGATCGACGTTCATGATGCCTGTGTTCGTCTAGTCTTCAACACTCTCAAATTTGATCATGTGACACCTCTACGTAATCAACTGTCATAGCTACCTCTAAAAAAAACGTGAGACTTTCCGTTTCCTTACACTCCTGTTCAAAATGCTCCAAACCTTCTCCCTCGCCTCTCGCCTCTCAATTCGTTTACCTGTCCCTACCTCGAACCCGGTACTGTCTATCCCTCGTCACCAAACATATTTTTACTGAACCAGATTCAGCGGGTCAGTTCCCAGTATCTGGAACTGCCTTCCTCCTGAAGCGATTGTGGAACAATAAACCAATTGAAACGTAGATTAAATTGTTATCTCCTCAACTCTAGTAATCACAACAGTTAGTTTCTCGCTTCTTCTTCTTCTTCTTCTTCTTCTTCTTCTTCTTCTTCTTCTGCTTCTTATTCTTCTTCTTCTTCTTCCTCCTTTTCTTCTTCTCTTACTTCCTCTCCCCTCCCCTCTTGTACTGGAGAAAAATTATTGAAGAACAAATGCAATTATACAATATCTGTACAAACTATCAAACTATATTAAAATTTGTAATATTTACATGCGGCATGTATCTTTAATTTGACTTTTTATGTATTTTATATAACTATGTATATTATACTCTGTATTTTTGCTGTTTTTTTTAGCCTGGTAGAGTGGAAGGGAAGGCCCCATGGCAGGTTAAATAAATAAATAAATAATGTTATTTCAGGACCATGTCTCACAATGACAGCAGCGGTGCGGATACTATCTTAGAGACCCGTGACACTATTCCTTTGATTTTAAACGCTCCCCTTTTGAAATATTTTAAACCATCTTCAAGCTGTGCTATAGGGAATAACGGTCTTTTCATAAACCTTCAGTAAAATGTGTTGAGACGAACAGAACATGGTGGTGACAATGAATCTATTACCACGTGTAAATTACGCATTAAGGTAACAAAAGATTGTAAAGCTAAATTTGAGCCCCTGAAATTATGTCTGTAAAATTCATTTTTAAAGAGCTCAGCAGTAAAGGTAGCAGTATAAAATTGTGCTCCCGGGGTTTGTGGTTCTTTTTTATTCAGTTCTTTATTTAATCTTTTAATTTCGAAAATATTGCCATCCAATTTTTTCAAAACTTGCATTCAAGTGTCTTAATTTACCAAAAAGTGCAGAGTTCGAGAGAGCTGGCTAATATTGCCCCTGTCAGTTTGATTGCGGCTATACTTTTCAAAAGAGAAAGTTTCAATAGCACGCTTTCTTGCAAGGCAAAGAAAATAAAAGAAGGAAAATTATGGAACACATGGATAGTTTAGCATTTAAATCTCTCTTGTATACTTCAATTACATTTTGTTGGACGGGAAAGTTTAAATTGGCTGAGCTCTTGAAAAGCTAGAGGTAGATTCGGCTCCCCTCTGCTGCTGTTTCCTTGGAAACCGCTTGCCCCAATCGCCTCTACTTTAACGCCGTTACGAAAACAAAAGCAATCGATGTGATCAGAGAACCTGCCTGCCCTCTACAGTGCGTGTAAGAAACGTCACTTATGCCGTGATATCGGAAACAAATCTAATAGCATATCCCTGAACGCTACCAATTAGCACCACAGGGGCAGATTCTGTCCGAAATGTGAGAGATGCATTATTTTAAAGATGTAAATTCTTAGTTACTATATCGTTAACAAAAAATATGCTTTCGGTTCTTTCGCAATGCCAGCTTATTTCTATGTATGTTACAAACTCAACCAAACATCTATAACAGTTGGTTCATTTATTTATTGGTTAATACCAGATGACTTCAAGAGGTGTTGTAATTTACCTGATAACTTTTGTGGAAAGTTTGTAGTAATGAAAGTGTTCTGTGCATATTTTGGTGATTTGGACCAGCCATGGGCTCCACATAAGGCATTTGTGTGGAAAAACTCCGATAATGGTCTGAAGGTAAGATTTGTGGATGCAATGTTATGGATATAGCCCACAAATGACTGTTACTATAACATAACAGGGTATAATCTTACACATAAAAAACAAATTGTTTATTCTAATGTTTAGTCAGCAAGAAGCCCTATACCTCATTCAGCCAGGTATTCCTGTACCTTCACCCACAGATAAACTAGAAAACTTACATTTGTTGATTGGTTTATTTACGTTAACATTTCAGGTCATCAGCGTTCCATTCAATTCAGGGCGTGAAACGGCCGACAATTTTTGCTCAGAGGCCTCTTCTTTCAGGTTTTAGGTTCTTTATCGTGCCGTAAATGTACGACACGGCTTTAATTCCTTTCCGAAGGAAGCCATACTTAGGATTTGTATGCCCAAAAGATCCATCAATCCTGGCCGGGTTTGAACCTGCGATCTTGGGTTTAGGAGGCAAATATGGTAACCACTACACCACCAGGACCTACAGAAGAAGACATGCCTGAATGACTGTGAGAATTAATCTGGGAAATCTGACAAATTCTTTATGCATAGTTACAGTGAAGATTCCCAACCAGAATTAAATGACTTGGTTAGAGACTTAGGTCTCTCTCAACAGAACTGTTCGGTTACGTTAAAGGAAAATCATTTAATGGCTTCTGGTACATCTTCTCATGGTTCAGATATAGATAAAGAAATTTCGTACCTTACTTTTTACAGGAAAATGGCCTGGTTTACTGTGGTGATTTAATACATTGTTTAAGGAATTTAACATTCACAATGATTGAGGTTTTTCTTGATTCGTCTAAAAGGAGCCTCAAAGTTGCGCTTCTCCACAACGTTAGGACATTCTGTGCATATGATCAAAACTTAGCATTAACCCTCTCCAAACTGAAATACAATGAATATGGTTAGACGATATGTAGCAATTTATAAGTAACTACCATGTTTTTGGACAACGAAAAAGCTACGCTAAATTCATGTTTCACATGTTTATGAAGCATTAGAAATAGGAGTCAGCACTGGATTGAAATAGAATGGCCGCCTGGAAAGTGTTGAATATTTGCGCAATAAAGTTGAGAGACTCTTTGAGAGATAAAGCATTGGAAACAAAAATGAAAACGTTTCAAAAAGAAGCTTAGAGAGCAGTCAAAGAAGTTGGAAACTATAAGCAGCAAAATGTTTAGGTATAGTGGAAAACATGTTAATAAACTTGAAGGATTTGAGACTGAAGGTACATTTGGAGCACTTTCCCGAAAATTTAGTGCTGTAGTAAGCATAGAATAAGGCGAGAGATGTCAGAGAAATGGAACGTAAATACCACACTAGATAGAAAACGTCAACATGATTGAGGAGTGTTGCATAGAAAACTTACGAGAGTACGTCTATTAGTTTCCAGCCTAACCAACTTCTAGGACAAAAACTGTATTTCACTTTCACATTTGCCCTTTATTGCAATGCACTTCTCATATTTTTGAACTAACATTTCAATCCCCCCTCTAAAAAAAATATTCAGAAAATTTCTCTGCAAAATGGGTATAAACAGCATCCATCACTTCTTCGTCACACTTAAATTTCCTTCCTCGAAGGTCCTTCTTGAGTTTTGAGAAGAGGACATAGTCACTGGGAGCTGTGTACAGTGTTGAAGAAACATTTGTCAAGTGTCGCTGAAGTGTTTTGAAGACAAGTCTGTAAACAGCCGCTCGAATAATAATTGCAAGAATGTTCTAATTATTGTGATCTGTAAATTAGTAACGTGCCGCAGAACTTTGACAACTCAAAACTAAATTGATGTCTACGAAACTGTACACATTTGTTTTCATACACTTTGCTACTGTTCATTTCTTGAATCGTCCTCTTTGCAAAGTGGGTGAGTAAATGTAACGAATGTCAAATTCCACTACAGGCAGAGCAACAGTTTCTATAGAAATATTTAAGAATGAATTCGATGGCATTAGAGAAATTATATTTTATTGAACTGTCACAGTCTGCAAGTGATATTTTTAGTATAAACCCAGGGATACATATGGGACCTGAGGGCTGGTTTTATTGACCCTGGGAGCACATGCTGGTCGATAAGCAACATGAGGTCAAATACGCGGAATTCAACAAGTGCGACAGAGAGCGGCATATAATTAAAGTATGACGAGAGAAGGGCACCGTGTACAGAAAAGAGACAAATGAAATGGAGAGCTGAGTTGTTAAAAGAGACGCAAAGCAGAACCGGAAAGAGAACTATTTCTGCAAGCTTCCAGTGTGTAATTATTAAGTGTAGTGAAGAATAATAAAAGTACAGCAAAATGCTTCAATTAAATACATGCCAACCTACAAATAAACAAATCAACCTAATTTAAATGCACATTGAGTTAATTTTACACATATTTACATGTCAGTAACTAAATTAAACACATTTCACCTAGCTAAAACACGTCAACCTAGTTAGATAGATACATAACACCCAGTTAAATGTGTTAAATTAATTAAATACATGTCAACGTACATGATTTTACATACATCAGCCTAAATACATTCCATGTGTCAATTTAAATAGATAAATATCAAGCTAGTTAAATGCGTTAAACTAATTAAGTACGCGTCCATTTAATTTTACACACATTGTTTATTAAACACATTACTAAAAACACGTCAATTTATTAAATGCGTCAAATTAATTAAATACATGTCAAGTAGTTTTAACATATAAACTTAGTTTAATGTATTTCATTTTATCAAAACATGTTAATTTACATAAAGTATATTGCGTACTGTCATAAAATTCATTGTTTGTACGTTATTTTATTTTATTTGCTTAAAATAATACACCAGAATGGTGTCATAGAAAACCGAAGCTACAAACACCAATCGCTTCATTATAGTCGGAGCTAAAGCAATAAAGTATTACATTAACAATTCAAAAAGTTCTGTTTTTCTTAGCTACAGACTGTAAAATAAGTAGCTACATCAATATACCAGTATTGTAGATAAACGAAGACTCAAAACATATATATTTAGCAAACTGGCAATACTCGCCGGCCCGCGCATCCGTCTCAGTTGCTACGAAACGGCATATTTCTCCCCGCCCTAGGTGCTGCCCACTGTCCGATTTCAGTTATGGCTGTACTTGTTATCTCGGAGCATAAAGTGTGTACTGTTGCCATGGTAACCACTATGAAATAGGTTGCAAGTGCAGTGACGAGAGGATACAGGTGTAAGAATCATACCAGCACTCAGAAAATTTTTAAATTTGAGTTAAAAACGGAAATTAATGAAATTAAAGGTAATTGTCACTGGTGGGATGGAAGATCTGTATTGTTGGTCACCTTAAGGAAGTTGGTATAACCGCTTTAGTCTCAAAATCAAGCGCATATACATTTTGTTGTTCACTTAATTCATCAAATTAAAATGTTTGCTCTCTTCTCTTTTACTCGTAAAACGTTTCTGACTGAATGTACCGCCACGGGTGACCGAGGTAGTTAAATTGCCGACTCGTGAGCGGGAGGTCTGGGGTTCGAATCCCGCCAGGACCGTCCTCCCTTACTGAGGTTTTTTCCAGGGTTTCCTCAGTCCTCATAAATGGCAAATGCCGGGGAGGTACCCTAAACTTAGGTCTGGAACGTTGCCTTCCTTAAAAATAAATATCCTTTCACAATTTATCATTTCATTTCATGTTTCATCAGTGTACATCGCCTGTAGCAAAAACGGTCATTAAACACAACTCATTCATGACTGAATGTTGTACCACAACGTAACACAGCTTGATGCGGCGAGTGGTCTTGGATAGCGTTCCCACCTACACAACAAGCCGCTTTCTGGCGGACCGCAATTGCAGTTCACACCAATTACGTCATGACGAAGGGGTCGCGTCCATTGCACAGCGCGGAAGTGATCAGGCAATAACAAAAGCCCGGCCGGTATCTGTAATTCAATATTGATTCTCCGGCGAACTGTAACTAACTGTACAATAAACCCCTTCAATCGCGTATATCCAACTTTAACGCATTTAGATCAGTACATCCCTGGTAACGCAGAACGTTTTACGATAAGCTACAAATGCATATAGGACTTAAACAAATAAGATTATTGGTATGAAAAATGCTTTTATTTCTCAACAGTTAGCCACTTGTCTCGCTGTTTACAAGCCCTTGAACTCCAGCAGCATAATATTTGAGCTGTGACTTCCCTTTCTACAGCTCCATCGTCGATTCACACGGAAGATGAAATAAAAGTTGCCTGGAGCAAGGTCGGGGCTGTATGAAGGATGCACGAGGCCTTCGCACTTGAAATTTCCTGCGTCTCATTTGTCTTTTGCAGTATGAGGACGCGCGTTGTCATGTAAGAGCAACACGCTGTTTGTTTCCTTCACGGTTTGTCCTTGAGGCTGGAATGCGTTCATGATCGCAAAAGATTGTGATCATCGCTTTCCCGGTGAATGGTTTCACTTTAAACTTTTTTCCACTCATTGACAAACGCTTTGTCTCGGGCTGGTAATGGTAAACTCAACACTCATCACCTGTTACAGTTCTGGCTAGCGGTTGTGTCCTTCATGCTGTAATGTCAAAGCCTTTTTGGAATTTTGTGTTGTGAGATCAGCATACACGGCATCCATGCAGCGACTGTAGTGCCTAATTGCCTATAGTTATCCTTCTGTCTCTCGGATTGAGTCTTCAACTCGTTGCAAATTCCCTCTGTCGTCTTTTTAGAGAACTTTTGTGAACAGCACTCTCACCGTAGATAGGAAGCATTTCTTTATAAATGTTCTTTCATTCCATAACTTTTGCCCACAAAAATCGCTAGAGGGTTGTACACTTACAGACGCCCCCACTGTCAAGTATGGCTTCATTCTGCAGGGAAGCAAAACCGTGGGTCCCGTGTCGTACATTTTACGGCACGATAAAGAACCTCAAGCCTGGAAGAAGAGGCCTCTAAGCAAAATTAGTCGACCATTTCACGTCCTGAATTGAATGGGACACTAATGACTTGAGCGTCCGTAAATAAACTAAATAAACCATTAATAATTAAAGTACAAAATTACTAGTGCAAATAATTTTCTAACCCCTCTGGAATTTTAAATGCTTAATGAATCTATATTTAAGCGATTCTAGTGGAACAATGCTTCTAACTTGGGTTTGACCTTGACCTAACGCGCGCTGCGCTCAGCTGTGGATCCAGACAAAAATTAAATGCAGTAAAACTTTATAAATAGAAACTTTTTCTATTAAGTAATCTCTAAATGTAGTAATTACCCTTTTCCACTTTATTCTCACAAACTGAATTGGGAGTTAAAGCTGCACAAGTTTGGTATTTTTGATGCAGGACACTCAACAGTGTGGTATGACATTACATACGGTGTGGGGGGATGCCGGCCCCTGCAGCCCCAAGAGACTAAAGGGGAGAGTGAAAGATGGACGGTAGATCGTAAAGGATGTTGGAGCTCAGTCCCTTCCGCCGCTTTATAACTTAGGCATGGCGTCTGTCCCTCCCGCATCACGTCCATAAACTTTAACGTTTCCCTCTCTAAAATTTAATATCTCTAGCTGTGGCTTGCGTTTCTACTTTCCACCGTTGCTACGTAACGAAGAACTTTCGCTGAAACATACGTGCATTACCTTTTATGTTACCTCGCCAATTAATTTATTATTTTCTGTTTGCATTATATTATTGTATACCGAGGGTGTCAAAAATGTATACACACTTTCACAGTAGATACTTATTGAATATATTTCAAAGTTGAACCGAAAAACTACAGTTTAGTATGATGTTCTGTAAACAGATGTGACTCACATTACGTTATGCTAGCGTTGCTACAACAAAATGGAGCCAAGATTATCGTTTGAACAGCGGAAAGCAACTTTGAAGTTGTATTGGAAAACAGAGAATGTGTTTAAGTTCAAAGGCAATGGAGACAGGTGTACAGAACAGAACCGCCAACGCGAGTAACAATTGCACGCATTCGAGACAAATTTGAGACTCATGGTACCGTGTGGGATGTTCACAAGGACAGATCTGGGCAGACCAGCTACACTGGCAGCATTTCGGGAAGAAATTGAAACGGCATGTGCTGCAATCGCTGAGGACACTTTCGCAAACGTTGCTCAATCAGTAGTTCAACGTACTCAGAAGTGTATCGACGCCGATAGTGGGCATTTTGAACAACTGTTGTAACTGTGAAAGTTTAAGATGATTAAGATGATTTTCTGTGTGTGTGAATTCAGTTTTGTTGTGTTAACACAGTTTTTTCTTTGCTTGAAGTGTGTATACATTTTTGGCACCCTCTGTATATCCCATTTGATTAGCAGTAATTAAAATTAATTGAATATTTTATTACTCAGGGTAACAACATTTTATTGTTGCAGGCCTTTAAACTTCTGGACAGGTCATTTCTAGCATTAATAATGTCATTTAAATCATGGGATCCTTAAAAAGACCCTTCAAAGTTTAAACCGTTATCATATTATGGGATAGATAGAAAGAAATAACTAGGAAAAAAATTGCGTTTGGTTTTCATTTTTTTTTTTTTGCATGCTAGTTCAATTTTGTTAATTAAAATATTAATATCTTTACAGAAATTTTAATTCAAAAGTCTTTGTTCTATAATTAAATAAAAGAACACAGTGCAAGTTTATTATAAAAATAATAGACGTTCTTAAGATCTAACATTTCGAATATCTATAGTTTTTAAGCTATTGAGTTCGACTTGGCACAAAATATAATTATGCGATTAGAATGTACTGTGCAAAATTGCTTTAAGAGATATGAATATTTAAATAAAATTATGTTACAAATTTCATAAACTTGCTTGCGCTATTAACATTGAAACAAACACATACTTTTATTTTCTTCTCATTTCTAATTATTAGGATTAATACATCAGCTGTTTGTATTGTGAGCGTACTATTACTTGCAGCAATATTGATGTTGTTATTTCAAGGGCTGTTCAGTAAAGAAGGATATAGTTTTTCGTGCTAAAATTTAACTTAACAATTTTGTTAGCTTATGTGTAATGTACAAAGGAACATGTTTCATTCATTGTTGTCACGCCTGGTTCCCGTTTGTGAGAGGTGTTCAAGTTCAATTCCGCTTACAGCCTGATGGTGGAACATGCGACGTATTCTGCTTTCATCTCAACAAATCTTCAGCTGAGGCCTATGCAATGTTGCTATGGAGAGTTTGTTCTTCCATAGCATAGCTCCAAAATTGAAGGGAAGCAATCAGTTTCAAAGGAAGGTGAACCCAGGACTCCAGTTTGTGCTCTACTGGAAAAAATATGAACACCGTTCTGGCATTGTGATATGCACGGTGGGTTCCAAGACAGCTGATTCCCGAACAGAAGAACGTTTACATACAGTTGAACATGATGCGGAGTTTCTTTCAAAGTAATCGCTGCTGATGAAACTTGTCTACACCATTTGGATCCTGTGGAAATCTCGATTATCACTATAACAACAAACAAAATAATAAAAGGGGAAAGTAGTTGCTTTTGTTTTATTCATTTGCCTAATTTTTTAAATGGTTTTAACGCCCGTTTTTACTACTGAGGCACCACAGGCGGTGGACAATGAGGACTGAGGAAAACCTGGAAAAAACCGCCGTCAAGGAGGAAGGAACCTGGCAGGATTCGAACCCCAGATCTCCCGCTCACAAGTTCGCGCCACTTTAAGGTTAGGATGTTTGGCTTCTAGGAATTTGAACCCGGAACCTTCCGAGCGCGATTTTCAAGCTTTATCGCCTGACACCCACTCCGTACGGCTGTAAGCATAATCATAGGCATAGCATTTTAATTTTCTTCCGTGCTCTTTAAAAAGATTCCCTAATATCACTAGGGAACCAAAAAATGTTTGCCATATCTCCAGAGTGAAAATAGCAGTTGCTTATGGAAAACGATCCACTGACTTTGGGTTTTTACCTTCGGGTTCTGTTCAAAAGATATTTTTTTTTTTGCAATTTTTTATTGACAATTTAAATGTTCATAGAAAATTTCTGTTTTTAGGATAATGAAACATATTTGTTAGCAAATTAGCAATAAAATGGATTATATAAACGATTAAAACGCTAACAATATAAACAACAAAACACATATCTTTATAGGTCCTAAACATGCTTACTGCCTGGTGGCTTTCTCTTCTAGTAAGAATTACAGTCCTTCTTCAGACACCAGCAACAATCCCCGAACATTGCAGCATGCCCACCACGTTGATAACGTTTTACATTGTAGCTGTTCTGATGAAAACGCTCTCCCTGAAGCACCCAAATTTTTAGGTAAAACGTCAAAGTTTTAGTGACACCTCAATAACTCATTTCTTTATAACATTTCCAAAGATTCATATTGTTCAATCTTCTATTGCCAAGAAATTCTTCTACCACTGCCAGGTCGCCATTCCACATTTGTTAGCTTACCTTCAAAAATGTCCTTACCTGTGGGATACGAAAATAACCTCCTTTAACTTTGCATATGTCAAATGATTCCTGTAGACTGTAATTCTAGAAGCTTCAGCAAGCAAATTCTGCAGTTGCAACCTCAAGATCTCTGCTTTCTTTCTTTCTTTTTTTTTTTTCTTTTTCTTCCCCCCCCCCCCCCCCCCACAAGTTTAAAGCGTCTAAACTGATTGATGGAACGAACAACTGTACCACGTTTCTAGTGGTGGAGGGTTGGAAGATTGAACTCAAGTCTTATTTGAATCATCACTGATGTTGCTATCAGTTTCTTCGGGGGGCTGTCACTGGTAAAGTTTCTCTAATTGCTGATTTCTTCTGATACTTTAACCATACAGAAATAACAATCGTTCACGTGGTTTTCCTGTTCCCGACAAATCTTATATACGGCGAATGTTAAGAATTTTAATTTCCCATATAAAAACTTTCTCCAAATAACGTAATAAAGTTTTGGTGTCTACCTTTTTATCTTGAGAGCCAGTTTTGCTTTCAAGGCGACAAGTTGTCAGTAGTTTAGCGTAAACAGGAGGTAGGCGACCCCCCGCATGCCCTCTTTGCGACCAGGGCGTATCCATGACAGAAGAGCATCTGCTGTTCTCTTTTCATGTTATTGACAATGCCTTTGGTGATTATTTTTATCGTTTTTCTTTGTACTGGGCTGCTCGCCGACTTATGACCGAGAGTTGGAGACAGGCTTAGGATAAAAAACAGTTTTGTAACAAAAGCTGTTGTTATAGATTTTTTTCCTTTGAACTTTCCACAAAAAGTATCTGGATATTACGAAACTGATATCTGTCCATGCTGAACACACGACAAACAATAACACCCTTTGCTTCTAAGAACTACAACACTAGGTGAAATTATCAACCAAAACTCCAAACGAAAGTTTTAAAATAATCAATAACATATTTATCTCTTAAGATTTACACTTTTTTTTTTTTGCGATGCAAACACCCGCTCCGGTGCCCCCATCCCGCAAGGGACTTCTGATAGTAAAGTTGCAGGGAACTCACCAAGCACAAACATATCAAGCGTAATAATTGTGTTATTTATTATCCAATCTTCAAAATGTAAGTAACAAAGCCTTAGTACATACCGTACATGACATTGTACGGGAATCGAATATGAATAAAAACTGAGACCATATGGGCTAATTTAAAGGACATGTTCGGTTTCTACGTATCAAAATTAATACCAGGTCTGTCAATACGAAGTGTGAACATTTCTTAACTGTGTGATCCCAAAGTGGTTGCAATGATTCACCAAATTTTCCCACTGACGCATCCTTCACCAAAATTGACTTCGTTATGCTCGAGGCGCATTCCCGACTGTCGCGGTGCTCTTCAGACACTTGATATCCTCAAGTTTTTTTTTGTGACAGAAAGTTGGAAGTGAGTCACTTAAAATTACCTTCTCGAATTGGAATTATTGAACTTTTTTCGTCAGGTGTAAACAGGGTTGATGGAAATTATGAATAGGTATGTGTACAATTCAAAGTTTATTAGCTTAGCAACACGTAGTCTACATAAATTTACATTTATTCTGCCTTCTAGTGGAGTAATTATCATGTTGTATAAATTACATGTTACTTTAGAATATTGATAATAAATTAGGTTAAATTTCAAACCATCATATCCTGAACAAAATGCATCTTTAGTATTAAATACGAAGATCATTGAAACAGTTTCGCAACCAGCTTATCCATTGTTGGACAATAATGTCTACAAAAATGAAACTAACGTAGCTGCCAACAATCGACCTAAAGCTATCAAAATATGCATAAGTTCAAACTTGCATAGTCACTATTGTTGAGTTCAGTCCTGTGTCAATAGCGGGTGAATATTTCTAAAGAAAACTTTACATTCTACATTTTCACACGCTATAAGCTGGTGAAAGAGCGAGGACTTGGTAATTGTTCATGGTGATCAAGTGTGTTCATTTAATACATTACAAGATGGGTTCGATCATTTGAAGATGAACGAGAGACTTTGAAAGACAACCCAAGGGAAGCTGTGAACGAGAGAACAATTCAAAGAGTGAGGAACTTGGTGGAGGAAAATCGACATATTACTGTTGAAATGGAAGTGTTGGCACCATTGACAGTATACTCCATGAATATTTAAAGCTGCAAAAAATGTATTCTGTTTCAGGACAATGCCCGATACCTCATCACAGTGATGTACTAAATGGTCTGATGCTGAAACATGCACCATGGATATTTGAAAGAACGTTTACAAGGCCAGAAGTTTCCAGATCACAAGGAGGTAATGAAGATGGTGCAAAGTTGGGTAAAGGCTACTTTATAACAACTTCTTATATTCAGGGCATGCACAATTTTCTGGACAGGTGTTGCATCGCAAAGTGCCCATGTCAAAAACATAAGATATAGGCAATTTACATAAGGCACCCTTTTAAAGGCCTTTTTATAAAAATTCTATCGTTTTAAATTAATACCAAGTGAAATATAAAAACTATAAAATCGGGTAAGTAAACAAATTATGTTTTATTGTTTAATACAGAGGGTGCCAAAAACGGAATACACACTTCAAGCAAAGAAAAAAACCGTGTTAACATAACAAAACTGAATTAACACACACAGAAAATGAGCACTAATCATCATAGACTTTTACAGTTACAACAGTTGCTCAAAATGCCCACTATCGACGTCGATACACTTCTGAGTACGTTGAACTGCTGATTGAGTAACGTTTGCGAAAGTGTCCTCAGCGATTGCAGCACATCATGCCGTTTCAATTTCTTCCCGAAGTGTTGTCAGTGTAGCTGATTTTCTACGGTATACAACATCTTTAAGAGTTCCCCATAGGTAGAAGTCCAACGGAGTTAGATCCGTAGAACACGGTGGAAACTCAATCGGACCTCTTCGTCCTATTCAGTGTCTTGGAAGACAGTCATCAAGGTACGCACGTACATCTCGGCAGTAATATGGTGGTGCATCATGCTGTTGGAAGTAAAATTTCTCATTTCCATAGAGTGTATGAATGGCGGGTAAGACGAATGTGCGTATCATGTTCAGGTACACTGGGCCAGTTAATGATCCTTCATAAAAGAATTAGACCCCTAGATGACAACCTACACCAAACATTAATTCCAGGTAAATTAACATCCTTTTCCAAAATAGCACGTGGATTGTTTGCACACCAGTAGACACAGTTATGCCGGTTAACCGTTCCGTTCAACTTAAATTGGCCTCATCGGACCAAACAGCTTTCCCTACAAAGACCTCATCCTCTTGCACCATGTTCCGAAACCACTCACAGTGCTGCATTCTCCGATCAAGGTCGTCTTCATTTAATGCATGCAAAAGTCTTGGGATGAAAACTTTCAACTTTGCTGTTTTAATAATACAACATACGCTGGTTCTGGTAACCCCAGTCTCATGTGAACATTACTTTGTAGATTCCTGCGGTGAGTGCTCAAAACGTTCCAAAACCACAGGCAAAGACGCGGGGCTTGTTGCTGTGTGAGGTCTTCCAGATCTCCCTTGTGAACATCTCATACGGTACCATGAGTCTCAAATTTGTCTCGAATGCGTGCAATTGTTACTCACGTTGACGGTTCTGTTCTGTACACACGTCTCCATTGTCTCTGAACTTCAACAACATTTTCGGTTTTCAATACCACTTCACAATTGCTTTCCGCTGTTCAAACGATAATCTGGCACCATTTTGTTGTAGCAACGATAGCATAATTTAATGTGAGTCACATCTGTTTACAGAACATCATACTACACGTCACTGTTTTTTTCGGTCCAACTTTGATATATATATTAAATAGATATCTACTGTGAACGTATTTGTACATATATACCCTGGATATATATGAATCATCGTTATTATTTTTAATTATTACTTAAGGTTTTTTTTTTCAGTAGTACCACATTGTTTAAGAGATTTGCATAGTTAATCACGTTTTATATAATTAAAATTGCTTCATTTTGTAGAGTTCTATTTAAAATTATTAGTTTAAGCGTATTTCCTTTCATGTAATACGTTCACAGATTTTTTTATCTCCCTATGGAGTAGAATGTGGTTTTTACTTGTGAATTACAGTCAAAATGCGTCGATCACAGAGCAGGTTCTGTTTGTGTATCGGCAACCGGTCGATCTCCTGCCGTACTAAACCTCACCCCTTGTTTGTTAAATTGCAACAAGCTTTGATCATGTATGCAAGCAACAGGGACACCCCTCATATGCAGGTAGCGCACAACAATTTATTTAGAAACGTTTCAATTCGTACAAGGACTTTTATTTAAAGCACTGGCGCCATTAGGTACGCGTCATTTTATAATAAACCAGGAGCTCTATTCAATAAAGGATGTTCATACTTTTGATGATCTTTCTCAACGTAGTACTTGTTGAATTCAATGCATCTGTCCCAGCGTTTCTGTCACACATGCTGGAAACCATTTTTTGACAGATCCTTCATAATCGCCCCAGCAGCCTTCACCATTGCGTTTGACGAATCTTCAATTTGGGGAAAAGGAAGAGTTTATAATCTGGACAGTAGAGTAAGAGACATACTTCACTTTGGGTTTTGTGAGATATTCAGATTTGCAGCACGTTAAAGTGTAAACCATTCTTTGAATATAGGAACCATAGCGTTCCCAGCAGATTTCCACACAGAGCTTTGCTGTTTGCTCTCAGGATTGAAATGATGTAGCCAAGTTTCATCAGCAGTGATAACTTTTGAAAGAAACTCTGCATCTTCCTGTAACATCATCTTCAACTGCAGTCTTGCAACCCTCCCGTCTTATGTGCAACTTTCAGTTACCAAAGTGTAGGTGTTTTTAATGTTATTTGACGATCCTCTCTCACAATGACCACAGCGGTGTTAATTGTTCCTCATTTAGAGCACTACGTCTGCCTTCATTTGAAAGTCTTTAAATCATCTTCGAGAAAGAGAAAACTCTTCCTATAGGCCTCAGCTGAAGATTCGGGAGACGAAAGCAGCATTTGATCATTCTTTATTGAACAGTCTAGTTTTGTAAAAGATATTGGGTATTCCATTATAATATAAATATATTTTATAAGGAAATACCCAATACTCAGCCTTTTCAGGCCATAGCATCTCATTTTCATCAATAAATTTACTTATGTTGTCTTTTTGTCTGCAGCATGACCATCTCCCTCTGTTCGTCGGTCCTGGTAGTGTAGTGGTAACCATACTTGCCTTGTAAACCCAAGATCGCGGATTCAAACCTGGCCAGGACCGATTCGGACATATAAATCCTAAGTATGACTTCCTTCGGAAGGGAAGTAAAGCCGTGGGTCCCCTGTCGTACATTTACGGCACGATAAACAGCCTCAAGCCTGAAAGAAGAGACCTCTGAGCAAAATTTGTCGGCCGTTTCACGCCCTGAATTGAATGGAACGCTGATGACCTGAGCGTCCGTAAATAAAACAAATAAAAAATCCCTCTGTTCGATCCCGTAAAGGAGTGAGGTAGTTAGTTACTGTTTTCGTTGAAAGAGTTCATTTGCCAACATTCTTAACATGCCAGCTGTTGACTTTATTTCTTTTAGGGTCCTTAAATACAGAAATCTATCTTGTGTAATCTCACATGGTGTTCTTCAGGATTGCGAAATTCTTGATATCGCCGTCACATCCTCCTCTCAGCATCAGTTCCATTATTTCTTTTTATTCCAATCACTATATACATTTCATCTGGACTTAAGGTAAAATCAGAGATCAAATTTTGAAAAAAAAATTCAAATTTTAGTTTTTTTCCCCAAATAATTGTTAGGATTTTTCTATTTGATATATCATTTATTGAAAAAATTCAATTGTTTATGCTTTTATTTACGCAATGTGTTTTATGTGAAACTACCTTTTTAACACCCTGCACTATTGTATAAAAATGAAAATAGCTCTGAAACCATTTGTTATGTGGTTTGATACACTGTTTGGAAAACTACTATTTGAAATACCAAAGAGTAATAGCTGCTTGTGTGTTTAATTTTTGAAGCAATTGGATAGTTTTATGTTTATTTTGAGTTTTACCAGTTTTCTTTACTAAATACGTCTAATATAATTCCTAGGTCCACCAGGGTTTATAAAAAAATTAAAAATAAAAAATAGGTATTGCAAAATCTATCCAGTAAAGATGGTAGAAGTGATAATGAAAACAATAGGTCTATTTCTGAATATTTCAGTGAATGATAAACCAATTAATTACACTAAAAAGATGTCTGGTCATCATATGGAAGACAACAAAGGAAATATTTATATAGTGATTGACTTGAGAAGTGAGACTGTCTCCTGTGGTGGTAATATTACTTTGTGTAAGAAATTGATTAGTATATAAATGGACAATTAGATGTATTAATTTTAACGATGTAAGTGAAAATTCACAACATATGTGCCTTTTTCTCATAAACGAATGAAGATAAAAGCATGACGTATTTACAGCTGATATACATTCACTGCTGACCTGTGGTTTCATGATACATGATTATTAATATAATTTTATTTTAATAAAAAAGTAAAATTTATCGTTTTTATGAAGTACATATGCTAGTTAAACGTAGATGACTTCGCATTAGTAATATAGGGCCTCTGATCTCACCTTATATAAGCCTTTTTAGCATTTATTTCATTTACTAAAAACATCTCGAAAATGTTTTTGAAACATTTTGGTATTCCTTAGGCATTTCTGATGTGTATGGAATTGCCCAGTATGTAAGTGTAGAAAGCAAATACTTAAATGCGAAATCTTCCTCCCATTCAAACAGGTTTATCTTTAAATACCAGCAAGGGTTTCCCTTTGAACACTTTCAAGCATATAGGAGGCCATTAACCTAGATCTAGAGCATCAATAGAGTGTAACGTACTGACCTAGCCTCCCACACTACCTGTTCTACAATTTCAAATAATATTTGGCAGGAGGAGAAGTCGGTCAGGCTTTTGACAGTGTGCTTAACGCGTTCTTATGAACATACGCTCTTAAATGTACCCATGTGTTTCATGAAATATTTACTTAGCTGCCCATTTAGAACATACACATGCCTTTTTTTTTTAAATAAAGCGGAACATTTAATGTAAAGTATGAATGTAGTAATCAAGATATGTTTTAATTGAAACTGAACACATGTTAGATTAATATTTCAAATTTGCTATCTTCACGAAGACGTTTTTGTTTAATGTAAAATATATGCATCGTTATAAATACAGTTTGTATACTTATTAATTTGTCCTTTTATTTTAAAGCAATAGAGAGAAAATTAAACAGAAGAGAAACGCAAGAGCGATTTTTAAATATCGGTTTTGTGTTATACGAGTACCTTTACTCTTAATAGTCCAATTTTCCTAATTTTCAGAAACTATTTTTCTTATTTTATTTAAATGGCATAAACACACTTTTGTACAAGTGTTGGTGCGATTTGGGTTAGAGCGATTTTTAAATTTGGGTTTTCAGGTCTAGGAACCTGATTTCCGTCAGTTTCAGAAACTATTTTTCTTGTTCTATATAAATACCATACGCGGGGTTTCATTGCGAAAAAAAACATATTAATGCCACTAGAGCGAGTTTTAAATTTTTGGGTACAGTCCAACCCATTCCTAATAACCCGATTTCCTTGATTTTCAGAAAGGATTTTTATTATTCTATTTAAATGGCATATACGGATTTTCGTTAGCAAAAACATATATTAATGCCGATGGAGCAGTTTTTAAATTTTGGGTACAGGCAACCCCCCCCCCTCAGATTTTCAGAAAAGATTTCTCTGATGTTCAGAAACGATTCTTATTATTGTAACTAAATCGCATACTTGAATTTTCGTTGTGAAAAATGATATATTAATGCCACAAGAGCGAATTTTAAATTTTGGGTTTCAGGTTAACCTCACTCCTGATAGTCCAATTTCACTGATTTTCGAAAACTATTTTTACTACTTTATTTCAATGACACATATCGAATTTCCTTTAAAAACGTTTAAAATTGCAGACGCTAGAGCAATTTTTATATTTCGCTTTGACCCCCAAAATATTTTCAGGTATACCCCCCTCCAAGTACCCCGATATCCGTGATTTTTTCAAAGTACTTTTATAGATTTATTTTAGTTTTCTTACTGAGTTTCGATGAGATTAAGCAAAAATTGCGGCCGTTAGAGTGAATTTTCAATTTTTGTTTTAAATTTTCGATTTAGCCCTCCCCCCAATGGTCCGCTTTTTCTGGTTAACGAACTGAACGAATCGTTTGTTAATTGATGGCTAATGTGCCGAGTTTCGTTGAGAAAAAAACACTGAGACCGCTAGAGCGTTAACACACACCTTACATTGTTTAGATACCTAATAAGGATGATCCATGCAGATTAGCAAAACTCTTTCCACCGGAAACAGCAATAGCTTCGCCAATGGATCGTTAACGTTCCAAATTGTACTACAGATGGAAAAATGATGTATTGTCAAGTCTCCAAAAGCAGGGGATCTTTGACTCAAAATCACATTTTGTGCAACATAAAGAGTTGAGAGGAATCACTAATCTTCCAATCACTAATTTCAGGTTTTTCCGGCTCTTGAGAAGACAGTTTGTTTAATTAGTGAGGCGCTAGTATCAGCAAGTGTCGTGGTATATGCTACAGAATTCAGTATATTCAATAAGTGTCTTCAAGACATCAGACGAATCATCCTGAAGTAAACATGTTTGCTGCAACTGTATCAGGAAAATACTATACGAGGTTAGTTCCGGCCTCGCCTTCACAAAACCTATCTGGTGTCATACCTTACCTGTTAAGTAAATAATTGCAGCTGTAACTGTGTTCAGTTGTTCAGATATAGCTGCATAAGGAAGGCTATGTGTAGAAGATTGTGACATGTTCAAAATGGAGTGTCGAGCTGTTATTAAGTTCTTCACAAAAGGATTTACTCCACCTAAAATTAAACAGCGATTGGACGGTGTATATGGGGAAGCATCTCCCTCATATTCTACCGTAAAAGAATGGACCAAACTTTTTCGAATGGGTCGAGAAAGCATTGAAGACGAAGAGCGTGCAGGTCGGACCTTGGATGTGTTCACTCCTGAAAATATCGCTCGCTCTTGTGGAAGGAGAAATTACAGAAGACCGGCGGCTCAAAGTTACATAAATAACAGCAAGACTGGGCTTTTCTAAAACAACAGTCCATCAAATTATTCATGAACATTTAAATATGAATATGGTTAGTGTAAGATGGGTGTCTAGACTTCTTACCTCCATCATCTGTTGTCGGGCATTTTGGAGCTCTGCCGTGGCAACGAGAGAGAGAAGTTCTGCAAACCATTGTTACAGGAGATGAAACTATGGTCCTCTACTATGATCATATATCAAAAAGAGAATCAATGGAGTGGCGTAAACCTGGCGAAGCACCGCCTCTAAAGACCAAGGTCACTCAGTCAACCAAGAAGATCATGGCCACAATCTTTCGGGACTGTGAAGGAATACTCTTCATTGAATTCAAGGGGGGAACACCACAGTAAATGGGGAGTACTATGCTGGTCTGCTGCACAGACTACGTGCTTCTTTCAAAGGGAAAAGGCGAGGAAAGTCGATTGGTGGTGTGCGCCTTCTTCACGACAACGTTCCTGTGCACACAGTTCTTATTGCAAAGAAAGCTGTGAAGAAATGTGGTTTCACGGAGATTGATCATCCACCCTACAGCCCAGATATAACTTCCAGTGACTATTTCCTCTTCTCAAAACTCAACAAGTACCTTTGAGAAAGGAAATTTAAATATGACGAATAAGTGATGGATGCTGTTTATGCTCATTTCGCAGACAAGACTTCTGACTATTGGGGGGGGGGGGGGTGGTTGAAATGTTAATTCAAAGATGTGAGAAGTATATTGCAATAAACGGTAACTATATTGAAAAGTGAAATATAGTTTTTGTCTTTATCATACCTAGAAAACGGTTAGGCCGGAAACTTATGGACTGCCCTCGTACAAACAAATGACAAGCATTCATGTGCTACATATCAGTTTCTACCTGTTGCATTGTTTTGATTTCGTGAAATGACGCTGTGTATTTAGTCTCTGAAAGGAAGGACAACAAATTCGACCTTTATCCTGGAGCAGAATCGTCATGACAACCAGCGTCATCATGAATCGATATCTTCCTGCGTCGTTTTCTCTTATTCCGTCTCCATATGCAGCGATTGTTCTCTAACCCCAAAGTTAGAATTTCCAATTTTCAGTTTCCGGTCTTCTTAATTCGTCTGTTCTTTTCCAGTCTAAATAACACACAAGTTTAGTTTAAGCCGTGCGTATGTTCAAAACAAATTAGTTGAAAAGTTCTCGCAATGACGACATAGCTTTTTTTATTAATATTCTAGTTATTTCTTGACACTACTGCACTTTGTCAAGCGATAATCCAAAGTCAGGTTCCTACAGGCCTGCCAAATACGCCTCGACTATTGATTTAAGCTCTTCATCAGGTGAACATTTATTTCCACCAAATCATGTTCTTATTTTAGCAAACTAATGGACTCAAATTAGGGAAATAGGTGGATGTGGCAGCAAATCATACCCCAATTCATTAATTTTCGTTCCCAATTATACATTACTTTCTACTTTGATGTGAAATGTACGTTCCCTTTCAACACCTTTAATAGGCGATCCCCCAGATTTTGTCGTCCGCTGCGTGGATTATCTTGCAAGCTTTCACGGCCGTGGATCACTTGGAAATGATGGTATAGAGTCACCTAGAAGGTTTGTCATATCTGCATATTTTACCAAGTTTTGATAACTACGTGATGTTCGGTATGTGCCATTTTTCCTACTGTAACAAATAGCGATTCTGTATTATTGAACAAATATTTCTATGAAAGACGGTGGGTTTTGATAACAAAACTGCTTCGCAACTGCTGCTGCAACCTGTGGGTCATTCCGAGAACTTGTCAAATGAGCTTCTTACTTCAACCATACTCACCCAACTTAGCTCCAGTTGATGTTTTTTTATTTCTA
This sequence comes from Metallyticus violacea, assembly GCA_030762175.1. Lineage (NCBI taxonomy): Eukaryota > Metazoa > Arthropoda > Insecta > Mantodea > Metallyticidae > Metallyticus > Metallyticus violacea. The sequence goes on along the minus strand of CM060845.1, from coordinate 1,940,544 downwards.
AAGCTGAATGAAAGTATCCAAGGAAAAAAAAAATTAAGGGCACGTTGTTATATTTGCAGCAGTTCAGAAATATGTCTTAGATAAAAACATTAAGTTTCTAAAGAAATGTTTTTCTATCCTAGAACACAGATAGATGTTTTTCTACTCATGTGAAAAGCTAATTCGTTTATTTTGCAACCTAGCACTGTGTATTGTGTTCTATTTCATATCTGATGTGCTTCAACGCTTCAACATATCGTGGAATGGGAGCGTGACATACCCAGAGTGTTATGGCGCGAATTTGTGTCACAGGCATGCGCCATGGGTGAGCAGTTGCCGACCCGGCCGGGTCTTCTGGGCACAGGCCAGCTGGCTACACTTTGACTTCTTAAAGGGGTACATCATAATTAATCTTTCCAAGTGATGACGCCGGAACACAAGGCAAAAACATTTCCTTAGCATTCGTTCTGCGTGATGGTTTTGCGATTTAGAGGTAAAGTCCAGATTTCTGAGGTTGGCTATAGCCAGGACTGCAAATAAATATGACTAAAACTTCTCTAAATGATTCCCAAAGCTATCCACTGTAATGTACTCGTAAATTTAACTTTTTAAATCAATAATGGAACCATAGACTTTGTGAATGAACACGTTTGATGTCAGAAATAACTTCAAACAACAATAATACAGGCTAATACTGATTAATAATCGCTGTGTGCTCTTATTGGTCCAAATTGTGGTAAAATCCTATGAATGGCTTCCTTCGGAAAGGAAGTAAAGCCTTGGGTCCCGTGTCGTAAATTTACGGCATGATAAAGAACCTCAAGCCTGAAAAAAGAGGCCTCTGAGCAAAATTTGTCTGCCGTTTCACGCCCTGAATTGAATGGGACGCTGATGACCTGAGATGTTAAAGAGCGTCCATAAATAAACCAAACAAAAAAAAAAAATCCAAATTGTGGGGGTAGAAATGGGAGGGAAAGTTATCCAACAACGAACTGGAAGATTGGCGCAACTTTGGCCGCGTGGCTTGTATTCATCTGCGGACACAGGCTCTCTGTAAAGTAAAAAGGGGGGTTGAGTATCACTGATGATTGGATGAAACATTTTGATAAATAAATTGCTGAAGTATTTCTGAAAACATTCCTTTTAATTACCTGTGCTCATGAATTTCCGTCACGGAGTAAAGAAAGATGTGTTTCTCATCATAATATTCGAAAAGAGTGGAACCTTTAAGCACAAAAGGTTTGTCGACCCTCCTCACGTCAACCTAACAGACTTATGTGCAACTCCATAGGAAGAGTCGCTTTCACTGTTCCTTGAACAAGTTGCAGTATTTTGTTTCCAATGTCAGCTCCGTTCCCAGATCTTCCATGATCGTAGAAAGAGTCAAGTCTGTTTCTTACGAGGGAACAGAATGTGCAGGGCATGTTCCTCGTCGTGTTTGCACAACCTACAAACGGGGTCTTCTTTATAGAGTCCCATTTTCCTTATTCCTCTTCTGTCCAAGTTTAGAAAGAGTCTTGCTTGAACCTAGAATCAGTTTCCTAGCAGGGTGCCTCCCCGGCATTTGCCAGTTATGAGGACCGAGGAAAACCTGGAAAAAACCTCAGTCAAGGAGGACGGACCAGGCAGGACTGGCAGGATTCGAACCCTAGACCTCCCGTTAACAGTTCCGCGCCTTAACGACCTCGGTAGGGGAATTCCTAAACACACACCCTCTTAGACGTAATCTCAAATGTCAAGTGAATACTAGAAATTGGATAATAATAGCAACTAATACAGTTGGGGTAAACTGCACTTATTAACAGTTGCAAGTGGAGAAATAATTCTTATAAATATTTGCTTAGTCAAGAGTGTGGAAAGCGCCCTTCCCTCTCAATTTTTACACTGTTGCAATTGATTCAGTGCAGTTTAAGGAAGAACATACACATATTTTGATACCTGGGGCTGCCAGACACCTTCGTAAAATAAATAACCGCAACAAATGACAAACAACTGTTGGTGTTTTATGGTGTTTTAGGGCCTTCGTGGAGGGTGGTGGTGTTGGAGCGGAGTGGGGAGAATAGAGCTGGCGCACGGCCCGACACGCGCGTCACGGCAGGCAGTCAGTAGCTGAGCAGCGGTCGCGAGGTTAATGTCGTGTGTGTCAGTGCAGTGACTTGTGCTGGTCATGGCGACAACATGTCAGTGAAAAATTCCCCTTTTTTAGCTTTCGAAATGTGAATTTCTCTATCGCTCGACTGTGTACTGAGTTAGCAAATTTTTTTTTTTTTTTTGTCTGAACTGGAAGACCAGACAATTTTTTTTCCCCTCTCTGCTTAAAATTTGTTCCTCAAACTGTGAAAAGAAGCCTGTATATTCATGACAGATTAAAGGTAAATATAAAAAAGTTTTAGTTGGTATGTCTTTGAAATGTGTTCCTGTCAAAGATTTTGCATGGCTGGTACCTGTTATAATCAACAGGTTTGTTAGGTGAAATTGACAACACACGTATGTTCTTTCATTTTGATTTTTATAGTATTGCACTTGTCTAATTGTAAATTATACTATTAAACAGTTAGTAAATTTTTACAAATTCATTAAATTTTAGCGAAATAAAAATCAAATAATTTCATACTTTTCATTTCAATTTGGTTTTACAGTCTACATTATAATTTTAATGGTATTCAATTAAATAATTGTCATAATTTCTACATATTTTTCTAGAACTTTCAACTTTGCACAATTTTGCATATAGAAACGTGACACTTTTTAAATTTTGAAAGGACTTTCAAATTATACAATTATGTAAAATGCATTTCATTTGAATTTAAAACAGCATTTGACGTTTTAGAATCTGTTTTTTTTTTTTTTTTTTTTTTTATTTTTAGTTTGGGCTGAATTATTTTTCTAAATTTTTCTCCTTTATGCTCTATCGATGGCCAAGGGCAGAACACACTCCTTGTATAGCAAAATTTTCAGTTGTTATTGTTCATATTTTTCTTCAAACTTGTTGTGTATCTACGTTTTGTATCAAAATTAGGATGTTAATTCTCTCTTATTTCCCGTAAAAATATTATTTCATGTTGCTTTTAACAGATATTGCCGGTCTTCATAATACAAAGATCAGTCCCGCTTATTTATGATACGTGAGGAGTGTGGTGTGTTAAAGTTCGCTCAGGAAATCAACGTTGTTACATCTCTACAATCTCTTTCAGTAAGTACATGTTCAGTGAGATTGGGTTAGGAAGTGCGAGTAAATTATTTATTAATTAAGGCACCTTCAGATACTCTTAATAATTTAACAAGTAATTGCTCAATCTGTGATGTATGTCAACTCTGGAAATGTTCCTGATATATCTGGCATTGTGTTGCTGTTTACACCAAAGAAAACAGAAATAGTTTCAAAATAAATTTTCTTCTTTTTAGCGGCTAATAAAGAAACTTCTTAGATAGCTCAGTTTCCTTTGACAGAATGTTTTTATACTTGTAGAGAACTGCACCTAGTTACATAATCGTGGAATATTTTCCCCCTTACATGGAGAAGACCAGCGGGTCTTCCTCCATAAGGGAAGTTCATCTCGCTTTTGTTTCATAGGTTAATTATATTTTTTTAAAAAAATAGTTTTATTTCCTGCCATATTCTCCATTAAGGACTATAGACTGCAGCTAGTTTCAGAAAAATAAGTTTATTAAATTCTAAAATATGCCCAATGATGACGTCGCGCAGAACGAACATTTCTTCCTGCCAGTTTTACTCTACAGGCTACTGTTACGTTGTTATGCATTTTTCCAATTAGTGGTGATTAAAATGGGGCTACCGATGCAAGCTCATCTTTGGGACCACATCAAATTCACTTATCATCAAAATTGGTGCAGAGTTTTCATGAATCTCGGCAATGATGTACTCAAATGTTACTATTGGTCACATGTAATGAAACTTTCTCATAGACCGTTAAGAAATGGAAATTGCCACTTATGAATGCTTGCTATAGTTCGTCCTACAAAGCATATCGTATTTTTACACAAATCCTCCACAGAGTTCAGTGTATGTAAGAATACCGAAACTTAAGGCACGAGCTCATGAGCGGGATGTCAGGGGTTCGATTCCCGCAAAAATCGCCCTCCTTGACTCAGGTTCTTATCCATCTGTCTGTCAGTCTTCATAATCGGCACATGCGGGGAAGATTAAAAATTTTAAATTACTATAAATTGGTGAAATGAGTTCTGTGGATTTCAGACAGCCTTTTCAAAACATCACATTCTAGACAGATAGCTACCATCACCTGCCAAATGATTTGAGAACAGTAACTAAGCATGAATATACTTTTTGCACAGGGGTTATTTCTCATCCTAAAATTAACTTTACAATATTTTGCTGTGTAACGTAGTATTAGTTTCAATGATGTCATTTCCGGTTCCACCTGTCAGTTCCTCCTATAGTAAGAAGGTGATACGCGACGAACAATATGCTGCTCTGCTTTCGTCTTCAACTGAGGCCTGTGCAGAGTTTGTTTTTCCCTAGCTCGAAGACGTTTAAAATGTTTAAAGAGAAGGCAATGAATTTCAAAGGAACGTGGCCCGGCTCTCCCGTTTGTGCTCTAACAGAATAAATCATTAAGACCGTTGCTGTCATTGTGAGTCGTCGAATAACATTAAGAACACTTTCAGGAATTCTGAAAATTTCACTGGGTGTTGCCCACATGTGGGTTCCAAAACAGCCGACTGTCGGTTTGCATGCAGTTGATGATGATTTCAAAGGCAATTGACTGTTTCATCTCCATTCTGAGATTAAACAGCAAACCTCTGTGTAACAATCACCAGCAGTCGTAATTGACATGTCCTGACACACATTTGCGTGTAACAAACTGCATGGCCACACATTGCAAATGTTGCTGAACATCTCACAAAAATTAATGTAAAGCTCTCTTTTGATTTTTCCACAAATTGAAGAAACACACTCTTGCGAGGCGATTTACATCATCAGAAGCATGGTGAAGACTACGGAGGTGATTCTGAAGGAAAAATGGTTTTTAGAATGTCTTTGAAGACTGGCGGAAACACAGGAACAGTATACTGCACCCAACGGGGACTACTTTGAGAAACATTATAAGAATTAGAAAATGTATGTTATCAAAAAAATTGTCACCATTATTTATTGAATACAGAAGTGGAATAAGGAGGGGCAGGGAACAACAATATCTAAAGAAACACAGAAGAAAGCAGAAACGTGAATAAGAGATGCTATTTGTATCCACGTTCAAGGGATTGATAATTAGAAATACACTGTACTATATATATATACACGAGGGTAGGTCCATAAGTTTCCGTACTAACCATTTTCCAGGTATGACCAAGACAGAAACTATATTTCACTTTTCAATATTACCCTTTATTGCAGTACACTTCTCACGTCTTTGAATTAACATTTCAACCCCCTCCCCCAAATGGGCAGAAGCCTTGTCTGCAAAATGGGCATAAACATCCATCACTTCTTCGTCACACTTCAATTTCCTTCCTCGAAGGTCCTTCTTGAGTTTTGAGAAATAGTCGCCGGGAACTGGCTGTAGGTTGGATGGCCCATTTCCTTGAAGCCACATTACTTCACAGCTTCCTTTGCAACAAGAGCTGTGTGCACAGTCGCGTTGTCGTGAAGAAGGCGCACACCACCACTCAGCTTTCCTCGTCTTTTCTCTTTGATGGCAGCACGTGGTCTGTACAGTAGGCCAGCATAGTACTCCCCGTTTACTGTGGTGTTCCTCTCCTTGAAGTCAATGAAGAGTATTCCTTCACAGTCCCAAAAGATTATAGTCATGCTCTTCTTGGTTGACTGAATGACCTTGACCTTTACAGGCGTTGCTTCGCCAGGTTCTCGCCACTCCATTGATTCTCTTTTTGATATATGATCATAGTAGAGGATCATAGTTTCATCTCCTGTAACAATGGTTTGCAGAACTTCTCTCTCGTTGCTACGGCAGAGCTCCAAAATGCCTGACAACAGATGACTGAAGAAAGAAGTTTAGACACCCATCTTGCACTAACCGTATTCATGTTTAAATGCTCATGAATAATTCGAAGGACTATTGTTTTAGAAATGCTCAAACTTGCTGCTATTTCTATAACTTTGAGCCGCCGGTCTTCCATAATTTCTTCTTCCACAAGAGCGAGCGATGTTTTCAGGAGTGACACCTCCAAGAGCCGACTTGCACGCTCTTCGTCTTCGTCTTTCTCGACCCATTCGAAAATGCTTGGTCTATTCTTTTACGGTAGAATATGAGGGGGATGCTTCCCCATATACACCGTCCAATCGCTGTTTAATTTTATTTGGAGTAAGTCCTTTTGTGAAGAACTTAATAACAGCTCGACACTCCATTTTGAACATGTCACAATCTTCTACACATAGCCTGATTTGTGCAGCTATATCAGAATTACTGAACACAGCAGAGCGGAAGTAACAGCTGCAATTATTTACTTAACAGATCAGGTATGACACCAGATAAGGGTTTTGTGAAGGCGATAATCCTTATCGGCGATGCCGGAAACTTATGGATCTGCCCTCGTATTTATGGCGCGGGACTTTTAATTAATCTTGTATAGCTTTTTTCTTTACAAATATAAAAAAATGATATTATAATTCAAATAAACGACTATTTTCATTGTTGCATAATGTTTAGATTGATTATGCAATTCGCTCTTACCTAATTCAGGATAAACTCGCCCGTTGACTCAAATGACATAGCATATCAAATACAACGCAACAGCTTATAAACAACAAATATTCTTTTTTGAAAAAATATAATTAACTAATAAACTAATGATTACAAAAAGAAATAAGGGATGTTTTTAAAAACAGACAAAAGTAGACTCCGCGAGACATAGCACAAAAATAAGTCCTTATCGCCAAAATAGAAATATCTGGGATTCTGGTATACCTAGTTCCCAAAATGACAGCATTTTAGTTCATCGTTCAGCAACGAATGTGCACCATATTTGCAGTTTTAGAACATTGCAGCATCTCAAACAACGCTGTCGATTGTCAAGGAATCACAATTTATATAAGCTGCAAAGATAATAACAGACGCGTTCATGTTGTAAATTATTGAAAGCGATTTTTGCAAACATATGATAGCGGTTAATGAAAGCCCGTTGTTTTTAATAATTTACTGTTTTAGACGCTGTTGTAACTGCAGTTGTAGACCCAGTTACATAAAGTTTGGAGTTCAGGTATACTATTTATTGTTAGATGGCCCTGTGTTGTGATTAATTTCCCTCACAGGAATCCATTCAGACACTTACAAAGGCACTCGTGAGCTTTGTCTCGCTCCGACAGACAGCAAAGCTGTGTTCTCGAGAGGAAAATAGCGTGTCACCAAAACACGGTGCCAAACCGCTCAAACTATCCTTGGCATCGAAACAAACCCCCTTCATGCTCCGTACCTCCATTAAGAAAGCTAAACGGGGTCCATTTGGAAATGTTTAATGTAATATATTAGAAAAAAGTGTTTGGGAGATCCAATTTTTAATGCATTTTAAATGTATTACAGTTCGGGAATATTAAACAGTCTTTCAAAATATACGAGCGGTCTTAACATGAAATATTAATAGAGGTGTTGGGGTCCATTTAGACCCCCATGGCCTTCGGTGTTGCATAATAACAAGTAAGTAAACTTTTTTGCTTTTTTGTGTGTCCATTGTTGGCAAGTATTTCTCAACAAGTTTCGTATATTGTTGATTATTTCATTGTTGAGTTCAAAGTTTGTTTTCAGTCTCTCAAAATATAAACCGTCATTCTTGTTCGTGACCTTTATAAATAACTCTGAGACTATAAAGAAAATAGTGCGTCTAATGTGTCAGGATTAAAGGCTAAATATAAAAATTGATAGGAAATTTCGTGTTACTAACTGTAAGACAAAGAGAATGTAATGGGGTTAAAATATTAGCACTACAAAGCAAGTTTTTTTTTGTTGTTTTTGTATCAAACAATGACAAAATAGGTTTAGATGGTATGTATTGATTATTATTTAATGTTAAATATTCAGTATATCATCATAAAATCATCATACATTTTTTAAAATGTTAATGTTGGGTCCAATTGGGCTCCCGTTGGTAGTTTGTAGATTCCATACCACAGTATTAGGAAGGTTAAGTTAGGAGCTTTTTTATTTCGACATTAAAAGCTATAAGATAGGTGCGTGGAAAAGAAAAATACTAGAAAGCGAATGTGGTATATTGTAATCATATTTGTGTTACGCACACACAAGTTGAATACACCTGGTGATGGTTGATATTTATTTATGTGAGATAAATGTTGACAACAATCAACTGGATGTTGAAGATGCAATAATATAAAAGTGAGTACTATTACGTATATGTTTAGACAACACTGGGGCCTCTCTATATAGTAGACTGTGGAGAACATGGTACAGTCCCATGCAAATATATTGCCCGATATAATGGAAATAGAATCATAGGTGACATACAATAATTTCCCATAGTGGAAAGAGTGAGATAAATAATAATTTTTGGCTGCTATTAGTTAAACAAAACACCAAGAAACATTGTCATAAAACACTTGTAATGTTTTAACAAATAAAGCCAGTTATATTGGAAATTGTTGTAATGGGGGATAGAAAGAAAGTAAATTATTACTTTGTATTTGTTTGTTTAATCAGTCCAGTGCCCCATGCTATTTTTTTCATTCTTGGCTTTATGGGTATAACAAATTAAGTATATTGAATATTGAAGTAATCATCGTTCACTAGTAGTTAATTGTTGTCAGTAAGAATCAGGGAATGTTGAAGATTAATAAAATAAAATAAAATAAACTGCTGTAAGGAATATCTTAAATTTAAAAAAAAAATATTACACTTCTGTTTTTTTTTTTTCAAACAAATTCAAATCAGTTTGTACTCATTATTTGTATCTTATTTTCATAATTTTGGTTATTCATTCTCGATTTTTTTTTAGCGGTCCTGGTGGTGTAGTGGTAGCCATACTTGCCTCCTAATCCCAAGATCGCGAATTCAATACCGACCAGGATCGATGGATTTTTTCAGGGTAGAAATCCTAAGTATGGCTTCTTTCGGAAGGGAAGTAGGCCGTGGGTCCCGTGTCTTACATTTACGGCACGAAAAAGAACCTCAAGCCTGAGAGGACTCTGAGCAAAATTTATCGGTCGTTTCACGCCCTGATTTGAATGGGACGCTGATGACCTGAGATGTTAAAGAGCGTCACATCAGGATGTTACATCACATCGTCTCAGAAATCGCAGTCATTGCCTTCCTTTGGAACAAGGTACTCTACTTTGCTCGTAGAAACACTTGGTTTTTAGGATTAGCGTTCTATCGTAACTTTTTTATAATGCATTAAAACCGGCACTTCTGCACCAATTTTTTTGTCAGGAGCCGATACTACCGAAATGTTTTACACTTAAACAAAAGCTGTATAAAATATAAAATAGTACTATAACTTGTTCTTTGTAGTTGCGAAATTTGCTACACTTAATACTATTGTGCTGCCACTCTTAACACTCGCCTAAACTATATTCATCTTTCACTTTCGACAATCACTAGCAATAGTCAACAGTCACTCACTGGTGCTGGAACGAAATTGCATCGTCTCAAACAGCCTCCGTTATTTCCCTTAATTGTTGTATGGTGTGAGACCTTTGGTCGCGAAAGATTCCTTCAAGCCATGTAAATACATTTTCTTACAGATTTTGTAGTTTTCGAAGTTAACCAAAATCCATTACCTTAATTAAAACAAACACATGAACGATAAAAACAAAGTGATCAAGACTACCTTCATTGTACTTTCTCGATTAACGTGTTATGATGATGATGATGATGATGATGATGATGATGATGATGATGAAACCAGTTATCGCGACTTAACTCGAACTGTAAGCCCCTTACAACGTAATAAACGTAATACAACCGCTGAAGTCTGGCTTTGAAACCCTTAATTAAATTGTATTGAATATTTTTTAAAACTGCCCTAAAAGTGAAAATAATTCATCAATAAAGGGAATGGGAACTTAATTACCGAAAAATAATGCTGCAACGTTTGGGACAAACCAGGCATTTTACTGGCGTTGAGATATTAATCAGAAATGACCTGGTAGGCACAGCTTATTTATTGCATGTAATTGAAGATTATTGGAGGTCTTTACAGTACTACACACATATTAAGAAATTGAAAAAGATATTCTCAAAACCAAAAGTTTGTTGTCTTCACAGAAAACCACACACCCTAAATAAATTAACTATGAGTGTGGTTTGAGTACAAAAGCCTTGTAATTGGCAAAAGATGACAAAAAGTTATTGCAGGAACTTCTCAAGTAATTCAGGATACCAGTTATACTTAAAAAAATAAGGTTTTTCGGGTTATTAACCGCTTCAGTCTAATGAGGTCGAGCTTTCGGCTTTCCTGAACTGTGTGGCCTTTTATTAATCTGACGAGGTTGATAACCCAAGAAGCCTTGTTAAGTAATCAGCCCGCGAAAGCTTTATGTCAGAATACAATCGGGACTTAAAAAATAAACCGAAATAATAACTCCTTTCCCAGTTTGTCATTTCGTCTTATGTTCCTTCAACAGAATTCGGAAATTAATGCACTAAAAATCCTGAAATGTGTCGTTAAAACTTCACAAATACGAGGGTATATTAATGAATCTGGTAAAAAGTATTTAATATTATCCTAACAATGGGTGTGTTAATTCATAAAACAGCCGATACCGGACTTCAGAAAACCCTAACCTGCATGAGCAGAATACAGTAGTGTGATGCGCTATTGGCGGATACAGAATAATAGACTCTGACTCAGTTAACAGTGGTAGATTTATCAATAGTGACGAAAAGCAAGTTTTCGACTTTCCAATAGAACTCTGCAACGGCACGTACAGCTCATGTCTCCTTGCATGAAATATTCAATAATACAGTCATCACATTCCTGCGACTTGTCATTAAAGGTAAAAGTGTGCCAGACAAATCCACACAGATTAGATGAACTATTCGTGAAGAAATGTTTTCTTTTTCTCTTCCGGAACTGCAGAGGGTAATGGTTAATTTCATAAGCCGATATCAGAAATGTATGGAAAATGAAAGGGTGGCATTTCCAGCATCTTGTTGCTTGATAATGGTAAGTAAATAAACCTGTTAAGTGTTTTAACTGTTAGTACTAGCTTACGTGACAGTCATAGCTGCGGACTTGGTGAGCAGTATCAACTTGGACCGACCGACCGACTGTTCAGCGAATGAGACAGCTGGGAAATGTGAACGCTCGGGAAAGCTGAGACAGATTGCAGACGGCACAGCAGTTTTTCCCCCTCCACCTTGCAGAATCACTGATTCGCCCTATAACCTCTCAGAGGTCAAATAGTTACATTAAATTGCTCTGACGTGAACAAAAATACGATACTAGGAAAGGTAACGGAATTCGAGGATGATGGGAAAAGAAAATTGGATTACGACGGTGAAGTACTTTAGAGCATGATAAAGCAGCAGAAAGAGAAAAACAGATAGTCAGACGTGCTGCAGAGCTACCCGGCGAAGATTCAAGAAATCCCTTTCATTATGCATTGTTAATGAGAAGCGAATATAAAACCCTTGAACGTATTTTGTATATTTCTTTACATTCTAAATTTTCTCTTATTTTAATCGAGGCTCCTGGAACCACCAGTGAACGTTTTTAAGATTAACGAGATGTTGAATAAAGAGTAAATTAGCAACAAATGAAAATATAGCAAAAGAGAGTGTATAAAAACAGATGTCGAATATTTTATGGGTGTCTCTCTAACAGTAAAAAAGATTTAAATGAGAACGGGTGAGAAATATTCAAAGTTACAAGACTTTATTACTCACATACCTGTTAATGGAACAAGTTTGTGCTTACGCCTGGCAGCAGCACAGAAATTACAATATAAGTATAATTTAAGTATCTAACCATGGTGACCTATGAACATATCCTAAATACTTAATAAGTATATGTCAAAGTAATGTAATACTTGTCAGTTATCTTAATTAACAAAAATATAATTCAATACATTTAAATCTAATTAAATGCTTATGCATCAACCTAATTAAGTACACGCCAGCCTAATTATATACATTTAAATACGTTAAAACATAGCTACTCAATTAAATACATTTTAACAATTAAATTCACGTAAACATCATTAAATATATATCATCATCTGTTTAAATGCATTTGAACCTAGTTATATATACATCAAACTAATTAATAAAATTTTATTATATATATTTTAACCTAATTAAATGTGTCAGTATCAATACATTCATGTTAAACTACTAATTAATCACATGTCAACATAATTAAATACATTTAAACCTAATTAAATACACGTAAATCTTAATAAATACATTCCAATGGAATTTTATACATTTTAGTTTAAATTAATACATATCAGTTTAATTAAATACAGGCCAACCTTAATAAATACATGACAGTCTAATTGTATATATTTCAATCTAATTAAATACTTTTGAACATATTTATATTCATGTTAGCGAAATTAAATACTTGTCAATCTAATTAAATGGTTGTCAAAATAATTAAATGGATATCAACTTAATTAAATGTCAAAATAATTCAATAGATGCCAACCTAATTAACTACCTGCCAGTCAACCTATTTAAATATATGTTAACCTTAATAAATAAGTTTTAATGTAAATAATATATTTAACAGCATAATTTTTTAAAAAACACATTTGTCATCTGGATTAAGCGTATTTTTAGGTGGACAGAGTTTTTACTGTGTTAAACATCATTTATATACGAATTATTATATTGCATAAATAATGTGCACATTTTTATTTTTTACTTAACAATATGTCTCCCTACTTCTCTCATCGCCCGGGAAGTTGTGCTATTTCTTTCAAAGCACCTCTCTGTTCATCTGTCAAATGCATTGGCGACAGAAACCTCTTACGGAAAAGGAAAACTGCGTCCTTGCATATTTTTTTTTTTTTTTTTCCGTCTTTGGGAATATATCGAAGTCTGGTAGATTGTTGTCCAAGCTGTAGGGCAGATGAAGTAACAATTCGCACAGCTTATTCCTCATGTGCGGACGAGAGTCGTCATGGAGAAAGTGTGGTCCAACCTCGAGCCAATGAGGTTTCTGTGCAGTTATTGCATGAGGTCATAATAATATACAGTTGTGACACTTGTTTCAAAAGCAAAAATTATTATTTTCTTGTCAAACATTTTTTGCCGTGAAGAAGATTGATCTGTTCACTCGTGGGACTGTGATGTCAACTTCGGCCCAAGTCTCCAACTCACGTTTCAGCTTCTGTTCAGCAATCAAGAATATTTACATTTTTCTCGTCTGTAAATCACTTCACATTTCGTTCATCTGATGTCTTCGGTCATTATCTCTGCTGAAACTACCAACAGGAAAACGATATGCCAACTACAATCTGTGCTACGGTCCACTATGACCTATCCACAAACTTCACTCAAAGCACTGTGGATTCCTGTGGGGTTTTACTTGCAAAGTTTCGTGTTGATGTTGAACAGTCACAGTACTCGACATACCTGCAGGATTCATTTCTAGCTCTTGTAATGAACGTTTACTGTGGCAGGTTTACAAGTATAATAATCGTATGGGTCTTATGGCCGTTCATGCTAATACCACCGTATTAACAATCAAAATATACAATATCCACAAAAGCGGTAACCTTTTATATATACAAACACGTCGATATGCTTACATCACACATTTTCTATGAATTATTAAATATACATACCATTACCCCTGAGCCTGCTCAACCTCCCCAACTCCCCTCTCTTATGTACAGCCATTAACCTTCTTTCGCTAGAAATATTCCCGTTTCTCTAATGCACCAACACTTCCAGGCTTATGTTGGAATTTAGCAATTGTGGTGGTTAATGCTCATTTCTTAAAAGCTGTTTCTCTGCATTTTGCCAGAATATGCCTCCATGTATCGCTTCCTGCGCTCAGTGGACAAATTCTTTCCCCAAAAGTATTTTATTTCATTTCCAAGCCCCTAATCTGAGCCATGTAAGACCAATTCTTTCTTCTCTCCCACAAACATCTAGATATTCCGCCATCTCCGACAACTGATCTATTTGAGCCTGCAGTACGTTTTCTACACATTGTGCCGCAGTATTTTGTCTACCTATATCCCACAAACATTTGTTAGCACTCTTGCAGCTTATATCCCAGTCCAATTTTGTCTAAGCCTTTCTTATTTTTGATGCCCAACCTTGCCCTTATTTGCTCCTCGGGCACACTGCTGGAATCCTGCCATATCATTCTTAAATAGTACTTAATTGTTTTTTGCTTTCAAATGTTTACTTTCGTTAAAGATGTGAAGCTCTTTAAGAACCCCGCAATTTGCTGCACCCCTCCCTACTTGTAGCATCCGTTTGTACCTGATTAAGTTTCTCGGTGTACACCAGCTCCATTGTTCTCAGCTGTGTTTCCGGTATCTTTACTAAAATCTTCAATGATTCCATACTTTTTTTATATTCACGTTCGTTTTGTGAAACCTTTATATTTTTCCCCAGCTCTTGTTCATATCTAAGTGACCTCGTATGTGAATTTCTTCACATTTTCTAATGCCTGACTCCCACCCTGCTGTATACCACGTCGTTCTTTGGTCTTCTTCTCATTAACTGCCTATACAGCTACAAGCAGTCTAGGTTCTCTTTGCAGACCGTCAATTGTCAATATCAGGTCATCCGCATAATACGCCTCTCATATTCGGAGCAGTTCCCTTATCTGCACGGAGCACATTAAGGACAAAATCAACGCACTTGTTTTCTGAAGCCTACAATTGCAACTGACGCAATTTTCATTAGTCTTGCATTATCCAATCGGCAGTATGCCAACTATGCATTATTTATGAAATGACCATCGTGTTTATTAAAATACTTTTCGTATTATAAGCAATAAAAATCTCAAAATAAATATTTTTACGCAAATGCGACTGTAGCATGTCGTCAAAAGGAACAAAATGTAAACAACGCAGCTGTCTGTTGTGGTTGCGGTCAGAAAGAAGCAGGAATTTACGTATATTGAAGCCTGTTCAACTCGAAGCGTTCCCCCTTAAGAAGGCGTGTCGTGTGTGCAGGCCAACAGGTGCCTGCTTGATGCGTGGTCGTTGCTATGACAACCCCTCTGCTTATGCCGGGCTGCGCAAGCTGTGGTGACCCACGTGCGTATGTATTTGCTAATGAACTCTGAAGGTCATCAGCGCGGGTTAAAACGAAAATATCTTGAACGTCTGTGTGTCATTTGATTTACTTGATATACCGACTAAACGACTGCAGTCATTGATCAGATGATTTTGTAATATTTAACGTCAGGGAGTATGTACATTACAATTATGGGAAAGCATATGTAATTATAATTACCCCATGTTTTTAATGAAAATGTAATGTAATCCGCTCAGCAACGCAAGTTATCTATCAAGTAAGTGGGAAACCTGATATTTTCCTTTAATAGATTGCAAGTTTTGTTAGGAGAAACTGAAAGTTCAGAGAATATTTTAAGAAATAGAAAAACGGATCTTCGTGCTTTATTACAAGCACTTCTCAACAAAGAAAGATCATAATTTAACAACTTTACTCACCTCATAATTTTGATGATCTGTCCCAGTGTTTCTGCCAACACAGGTCCTTCCGCAGCCTTCTGATGATGGCAAATGCCTCTCACAAAGATGTTTCTTCAGTAACACGGGGCTAAAGCTGGACAATAGAGGGCGAGGCACACTTCACATTGATTTTTGCCAGATATTCAGCAACAACATTTGCATGTGATGCGCTGAATTATCATTATGCAGTTCCACGGAAATATGCCCTTTTGAAAGTGAATGATACGGCCTTGCAGTGAACCATTCCTTGAATATCGAAAAATGAGAGACTATAACTTTTGCAGCCGAAGCGATCACTTTTGCTTTTTTTAATGTTGATAATGATGGAGGTTTGCTGTTTGCTCTCACGATCGAAATGATGTAGCCAAGCTAAAATCATCTTCAACCACAGGCAAACGTCCTTTTGTTTGGGAATCGGCAATCTGGGAACCCACCGAGTACATACACGTCTCATGTGCATGTTTTTAATTATCCTCTCTCACAATGGCAGCAGCGGTGTTAATGTTTTCTTCCGTTAGAGTACAAACTGAAGCGCCGAGTCCACCTTCCTTTGAATTTGATTGCCCCTCCCCCTTTAGTCGAGCTGTGCTATAGTGAAGAATAATCTCTCTTAAGTGCTCGTGTAACATTACACAGGTCTTAGCATCACCTCTACTTGCTGTAGGCGGAACTGAACATGTCTCAACTTGCACACCTCTCACAGGCGGAACCGGAAATGATTGCAGTACCACGTATACATTACGCATTAAGGTAACAAAATATGCAAAGTTAAAAATTAGCGCGAAAAATTATGCCTGTAAAATATTATTGAAAAGCCCGCATATTTTGTGTGTCTATATCTTTAAGGCTGCTTTTACTTTACTCTCTTTCCAGAAAGCATTATTATTTTTTATTTTATAGACATTTCTCTCACATTATTAATTTTTAATTTTTTAGATGATTTAAATAACCACTTGGTCGTAATCTAATTTCAAGTTGCTAGTATAATAAAAACCGTTAATGGCCCATAACAAAGGTATAAATAAATATTTTTAGTTTTATGCACACGAACCTATCACTAATTTCTGTACAACACTGAAGCGGCTTATAACCAGAGCTGAATTTTGATGAGAGGTTATCTTTTAACTGATAACTCGTGCACAAATTTCCCCAGATTGTGCGAGCAGAAAACTTATTATTTAAATAAGTTTGACCTTTTTATGCAATTTTTTATTCTTAGGTCATTTTTAAAATTTTGGGTCGTTATTTTGTTATTGTTAGGGAATTTATTTACCTCTCTCATTAACTTTAGGTTGGCTGGTTGGTTAGGCTGGTTTAAGTTTCTTATTTTTTAGTCATTACGGCCTAGTTTCATCCTTTTACCCTTGAATAGTATCGGAACTTTTAAATAAACGTGCATGCAGAAATATCGGATGCTGGTTCTAACAGATAAAGTAACACTTTAAAAGAATGTCGATACGGTTAAAATAACTGAAGAAGGGTTAAAAATGTTCCTGGTGTTATTGGTTAAATGGTAGCCAGTTCTTGATAAGTATATTCGTGCACCTTATCATGTAGATAGATGCCAAGGAATGCGCTCAACGACCTAACAGTGAAATGTAATAAAAAACAAGTAGCGCTAACTGAAGATATACATAAGTATTTAATAAAAATATAACGTTCAGACTTAAAAGTATATGCTTTTCCCATATCATTATTATTTTATTTACGTGTTATTTTGTCAGCTTTACGTTTTCAATTTCACTTAGCTATATAACAACTAAAACAGACTATGATTAACATTTAAGCTACATAGTTAATTTTAGACGTTGGTTTTTTTTTTTTTTTTTTTTTTTTTTTGTTCCGAAACCGTTGTGTTCTCTACGCCTGCATTTATTGTACACTTTACTACACTACCAAGTTTGATAGAGTGCATACACTACAGCTTAAGATTTGTACATCGCTCCAACATTACTTGGAATTCGACTTTTTCCACTGCCGTTCGGCACTGAAGCAGCAGGACGGTAGCTGTCTGTAAGGGCCAAGCCGTTTATTCAGCCATGCACATGCGCAGACTATTTCCCTACATACTATTTCACACCGCCTTTGGTGCCTCATTAGTAAAAACGGGCGTTAAACACTAATCAAAAAATAAAAATACCTTTCACATGACATCAACGAGTTTATCACTTGGCGCGATACCTAATTGTAAATGCTAATAATAACAATCCCTTCCTCTCAGCGTTTACAAAAACTCGGTTTTCAGGTTCACCCCACTCCTGATTACGCTCATTTTCAGAAATTATTTTCTTAGTTTATTTTCATGGCATTAACCGAGTTTCGTTGAGAAAAACAATTATTGGGGCTGCTAGAGCGATTTTAAAATTTCACTTTAGGTTAACCGCTGTCCCCAATGGTTCAATTTTGCTGGTTAATGCACTCGATGAAGCCGTTATAGGCCGAGTTTCGTTGAGAAACAGCATGCGGCTGTTAAAGCTATAAGTCACATGTGGTGTGTATATAATATATTAATGTTAATGTTATATATATATATATATATACCGTCATTTATGGTGCCTAGAAAGTGGGATCGATTGATACTTGAAGAACGTTTTGAAAATCGTTTCATGGGAACAACTGTAATAGTTATATTTCTTCGAAATTCGCCAAAAGAGGAAGAAATTTGTTATTAAATTCATGTATAAAATGCTGAAAATTGTTGTAGGTCATCGTATGTATAAATTACATGATCAACATATGTCTATACCATTTAAGCGAATAAAATGTCATTTTTGTTCAAATATTTTTTACCATTGTTTAATAATGTAGGTCACAAAATACGATAAGAGGAAGGGAATGACAAGTGTTATGTAACGTAACACGCCCTACTGTGTTAGGTTCAGAGTCGGCTACAGTCTTGAAACAAAAGATAAATATCGCAGTCCCAGATACTGCCAGGGGGCTCCTGCCCCGGAAACTGCGTAACCTGCTATTCCCGGTAACCTTTGCCCTTTCAGCAGGCTACAGCTTGCCCAGGAAGATAGTGCTTGACCTCTGATAAGATTTTGGATAGAAAATGATATTTGAAGTAATCAAGTTGAGGTCGTTACTATTTAGCATTGAGCGCTGCCAACTTGTTTTAAATACCTGCAGAGTGTCGAACGTTTTCAAAGAAAGGGTACTTGCACTTTGTAGACCAAAACAAACTCGGTCATCTCCCATTCTTAGGTTTTAATTATGTACTCACTTGAAAAATATTTTTATTTCTCCCTACATACTGAGGCACTTGTCCCGTGTTTTCTTGCTGTTTGAACTTCCCCTACAGCTTCATCGTCGAATACAACTGAAAGTCGCGACTCTATGCAGAGGATTTATCACTTCACAGCGTCTCATTTATCTTGTTGACAGTATGAGAACGTGCGTTGTCATGCAAGAGCAACACGCTTATGGTATGGAGTTTGATCGCTTCCGTTGAATGATCTTACGAAGTTTCTTGAGGATGTTACAGTAGCAGTCGGCATTTACGGTTTGTCCTTGAGGCTGCAATAAGGTGAACAGTATGCCTTCGTGAAGCCTGTGAGCATCACTTTCCCGGCGGATAGTGTCACTTTAAACAACGCAGGCGAACCTGTTACAATTCTAGCTGGCATATTGTGATAGCGATTGAGATGCTGTAATGGCATACCCGGCGATAATCGCTTCCTCGTTTGATCTTCCCACCAAGACAAGTTAGGAAAAAGCCACTTGGTAAATCCGGGGAAAGGGGGTGGATGAGAAATCAATTCATGCACTTTGGTATTGTGAGAGTAACTGAAGGAACACGTTTTAGCGTGACAATCTTGGTCATTTTCATTCAGTGCATATTTTAAAGAATCAACAATGAAGTTTAATAGGCCCCAGTTTTGATTCAAGTAATTTATCTGGATTATCCCTAGGTCCCAAAAACACTGGCCATCCATCAGCTGACTAAAAATTCTCGTCTTCTTTCGCTCGCTCTCACCCCGTTGTTTTGATCAATGCTTTGTCTCCGGAGTGTAATCGTGACCCAAGCTTCATCCATAGGTCCAAATCAACGCAACAAGTTTTGCGATCAAACAGTGCCATACACCGTGTTGAAAAGTTTCTCAGCAGGCGTTTTTAGTCAATTGTTGGCACACAACGTGCACACAGCTTTCTCGTTTCAGCAGGATATTATGAATTAGTTCATTTGAGATGCTTACAGTCTCAACTTTCACTCGACGGTCTGGCATTATGAAAGTATGGATTATTATCAATGACTTCCTTTGTGGTAATTTTAAATTAACTTGATGTAAAATAAAATTTATTCTCCATGTTAATATAACTAAAGGAGTATCTCATATGAAAAGCAAGTGGTGGTTCATGATGCATAGTTAAAAATGAAAAGTATTGCCTTTTGACTAACTACAACATTCTACGAATGAACTTCATACAAAACATCTCGTAGATTTTTGTAACTGTTTATAAGCAGTGAATAAAAAACTGTAGGTGCCTGAAACTGCGTATATACCTGTAAATCAGGCTGAAGATTTACATATTCGCGAGAGTACCACGGTTGGAACTCAATTAATGTTTAATTACGGATAACCGGGGGAAAGGGAGCCAGTTATCGGGTGGGAAACGTCCCCCATACAAATACAACTCTTAAAGCTGACAGTGCTAAAGACTAAGGTGAACAATATACGAAAGATTACGCTGATCTACAAAATAAAAATTTTTTCTTTCATGCGTTCTAAAATAACGGAATCTAGGTGTCTTTTCCATGTTGAGTTCAAGTAGGTTTTCAGATTTTTACAGCCAGACAAGTTTTTTAAAAGCATTAGTAATACGAAACACTAAATGATAAATATACGCCAAATATTGTTGTACCTAAAAAGTGGAATATGATGATTTTCGGCCACTCGTTGCCCCCTCTTCCCGGTACAACATGCTATTTGTCTCTCCTACAGCTGATGAAAACTCTCACCATGCTCATCAGAGACAGCCTCAAGATTTTCTGGGACAAAGTGTAGATGGGAGTTCAAGAAGTGAATTTTTAAAAAATGTTGCATCCCATAGCTTTTGTATAAATTCACAACACCACTCACTAAAGTGTTCTTCTTTATTATCGACAGGAAAACCACAACAGATATTTTGAATGGTGGATGTAACAGTTCCTCAAAATCTTCATCGTGCATTAGTGATCTTATTTCTGACCCTATAAAATTTCTTTTCTTCAATTTTGATTCACTAATTATGGGTTACATTTCAGATAGTGGGGTATTGATACATTTTTATGCACAGTAATAAGGGATTCATGTTTATGTCACTTTTTAATTAATGTCGTGAGACTTCCTGTCCCCCATGTCACAGTACATCCAACTTGCAAAACCATGACCTTCAAATATCCGCAGCTACATTTTGTGTACTTGTTTTTTCTAACAATAGTTTTCATGTCTCTTTCTTATATGGCAAGTAGTTACGATAATGCACAAGTACAGCCTTCAACCGAACTTTTGACGAGTCTATGAACAATCTTGATGTCCAAGAGCCTTCATTACTGAACAAAAAAAAAAAAAAAAACTGCTATCCTCTTTAAAAAAAAAAAAGTAATGTTGGAAATCACTGTCCGGACTTCGATAAAAGCATATCCATGTGTCTTCTTGGAGTAGATCCAACCTTTGAGCCTGGAACTGAAAACCTCAGCCAACCGTTTAAATACCCAATAAGATCTTCTTGAGTAAAACAGCGAGGTTCTGATGAACAAGTTTTTTTCGGTTTTTTTTTGTTTTTTTTTTTTTTTGTTTTTTTTTTTTTTTTCCCAAATGGTCTTCAGTTTGAGTTGGGTCGGAGTTGTCACTTAAGATCATGAATTCTGTACCCTTTGATACAGGATGCTTGTGGCACAGGTCTCACTGCAGATGGCAAATTAACTGTATTTTGTTTCGGATGTGATTGCTTAATGTTAAGCAGAAACAGCAACCTTC
The DNA here is from genome assembly GCA_030762175.1 of Metallyticus violacea. Taxonomy (NCBI): domain Eukaryota; kingdom Metazoa; phylum Arthropoda; class Insecta; order Mantodea; family Metallyticidae; genus Metallyticus; species Metallyticus violacea. Next base: position 1,918,986 of record CM060845.1, on the reverse strand, counting down.
AAATCATAGAACTGCAAATGACATATGAGAAGCCTAACACAGCAAATATTTGGTGCCCAGTCTTTATCAGAATCACCAACTTTATGCCCAAAATAAAGTTCATAAGAGAAGTGAAATGTTGCCTCTGAGACTTGAAAGATAGTTCACCATATACGTAGCAGAAATTGTTTGGATGATTTAAACACTTTCATGGCATATTAAAACGTTTGTGAAACTAATAAAAGAACAATAATAATACAGTAGAAAACTCTACATAGGCTTGCGACAATTTCAATACTGGCTCTCTGCTTACTGTAACAATGCATTATTTAAACATTATACAAAATGAATAAATCTGCATGGAGATAGAAGTTTCAACATGAATCAATCTGCAGTGTTGCCAACTTACTCTGAATAAAATTGCCAATAATTATAACCAAGAAAGTTTAATGTATTGAAGTATTTTATACAAAATTGTCTGTTATTAAAAAATCTATGCCTAATGGGAAATTTTTATTACATTTGAAGTAAGAATAAAAAAAAAACTGCACTGCAATCAGTGTTCAGTTTTCTTGTTAAAGTTATGTTAACCAGTGTTACTTAGGCTTCTTGCAGACGTGGTTATTAATCCACCTATCAATAAAGAGCAGTTTCCTGATTTAAAAACAAAGCTGACACGTCCGTGCGGTCAATGATCCGTGCAGTCTGACCTGGGTTGTAGCGGACTCGGTGTTTACACGCAGTTCAGCAAGAGTACGGGGTACGGGGTGAAACCAGTTCATTTACCATACTCCATAAAAAATGGCCACACTCTCTTCTAGTAGGATATGGAACGACAAATTCCATGAACACAATCGTAATCGGAAAGAGTTCCTCAAGAAACGCCACATTACCATGTGTTGAGTAGCCCCATCTGTAAATTGGCATGTAAGCGGATAAGGACCTGCTCCCGGTACGTTTCAGCGTTGACAGTGGTAGTTGCATCATTTCCAAGCTCTCCGTTTTCGAGCCGATCCTGGTGGTTACCACACTTGCGTCGTAGACCCAAGATCGCGGGCTTAATCCCGGCTAGGGCGTAAAAATCCTTAGTATGGTTTTCTTTGGAAGGGAAGTAAAGCCGTGGGTCCCGTGTCGTACATTTACGGCACGATAAAGAACCTCAAGTCTGAAAGAAAAGGCCTCTGAGCAAAATTTATCGGCAGTTTCACACCTGAATTGAATGGGACGCTGATGATCTGAGATGTTAAAGAGCGTCCGTAAATAAACCAAATAAGCAATTTCCAGATCCATGTTGGGTATAGTAAAGCTTCCAACTGATGAATGACACTTAATGCCTCACTAGAGAAGCCTTTGATCTCTCCGCTAATAACGGCCATTGAGCTCCAAGGCGGTTTATGTTAATAAGCCGGTTACTTTTTGATTACCCCCTCGTACATTTTCAGTAACGTTACATTATTAAGGAGCAAATTCATTACTAATATTATTATAATTTTATTTTTTTATTTAACATCAACAAGTTACTCCCCCGACTCACATCTTTAGTATGCAAAAGCAAAAAAAGACCTTCAAGATGAAACTGGACCTATTCTATAACAAATAAAGCACTTGCCGAAACAACCCTCTTGCTTTACCACCTCCCGGAAAACATTTGAACACGAACTTAATGTAGCTAAGTAATTAAACATTTAAGTGGTTTTATTTTAATGACTTGAAGAGAGCAGTCATAAAGAAGTCAGCGGGTACAGAGAGAAAAAAGTAGGACAAGCAAATTCGTGGGGTATAGAAAGCACTTGTTGTCACTCGCTAATAATGTGGTAGCAGCCTAAATGAGTTTTATCAACCATTTTGCCGTTGGGAAACAGCTCATGTAAGCCTTTTGTTCGAGTGCCATTGTCTACAGTTGTACAATATACCACCTCCTTCCTTGTTTCAATAAGCCACTTGGCTAAAAACTGTGCCAGGCTGCTGGGATCGATTCCAAACGTCCCTTGCGAAACATTTTATTTCTGCCGTACCAGCTTCACGATAATAGGCAGTTAGTTTCTATATCCAAAACAATTACAGATACATTGTTTTGCGAAATTACACATTATAAATATTTACTTAATGTAAAAGTAAATGTGAATAAAGTATCTAAATAAAACCAATGCAGGTGTCTATACCAAAATAAGTCATGGTTATTTGTATACGACAGGATTTTAAACTCCTGCCCAAATTATGATATTTTGATACGTTTGGCGCAGCTATCAATCAGTGCTAAAATGGCATTAGTGCAGGAAAAGGTGCAATAATTTCACATTAATAGTTCTACCACCAGTAGCGCTATGTCTGAGCAAGAGGTTGCACCACACGTTCCGCAGCGAATCATCATCCGTTTTGTAACCAAAGAAAGAGTTAAACTAACTGAAAGTTTGTTCCTTAGGGCACAGTTTGGAGAAGCTACGCCTTCACGAACGCAAGTGTTTGACTGATACAAGAAGTTCCTAACGGTCGTGATGCAGTGGATGACGGACAATTATGTTAGCATTATAAGTTGGGTATTCTTGCCAAGCGATAAAATCATTGGTGTCATGAAAGGGTATCGAGGGAATTGTCTGCGCATGCGCATGATCAAATAATCAGATTGCGGCTTCAGTGCCGAACGGTAGCAGAAAAAGCCGTTTCCTGGGAAAGCTGAAGCGATGTACAAATCTTAAGCGGTAGTGTATCAATCTTGGTAGTGTAAAGTGTACAATAAATGCCAAAAAGAACACAACTATTTCAGAACACAGAAAAACAAGCAATCATACGCCTAAAATTAACTGTGTAGCTTAAATGTCAATCACATTTGTTTTAGTTGTTACACAGTAAAGTGTAATTGGAAACGTTAAGCTACGATATAAAACGTAAATAAAATAATAATAATAATAATAATAATAATAATAATAATAATAATAATAATAATAATAATAATAATATGGAAAGAGCGTGCACTTTTAAGTCTGAAAGGTATGTTTTTATTAAACAAGAGTTTAAAGTCTCATGTACCCAGAAAAAGACACGAGTAAATAAATTGGCGAAAATTTGCATAGGTAGTTTGAAACGTACTAATTTCATGTTTCACAAAAGTATTAATCTTTAAACATATGTAAGATCCATTGTTTTAATGTTTCATATGAATTCGCCCACAGGAAGGTTATCGGTACGTCAAAAGAGAACACGTGAAAAGGAAGGGAGGGTTTCTCGCATCTCCTACTTGAAATTCTTCTCATTGACGCTGCCGTGATGCAGGAGCACAATGCCTTTTGTCAGCTTTCCTGGCCGTCAATCGCCCCTTAAGTCACTGCGCAGTTTTCAATTTCACTGTGCTCACAACTACCCGCCTGATAATAGAACTACTCACTTCGTTACCATGAAGCGGGAGTGTAAGAAGTGTTTCCAAATATTTGCCACGCCGTATCTTAGGGGCGGTTCCTACCCCATCTTTATTATTGTTAAAAATACAAGGGCTGTTCAATAAAAAATTATCAGCCTTTTAACGTGCATAATTTAACTAAAATTTAACTTTACAGTATTTAGTTAGCTGTTGTAATGGTACTGGTTTTATTGTTGTCACTTCCGGTTTCAACTTGTAATAGGTGTGCAAGTTGAGACATGTTCAACTCCGCCTACAGCAAAGTTGAGGTGAAACACTCCTCTGGTTTTCCTCTCAACAATTTCAGCTGAGGCGTAAGTAACGCTACAGGACAACTATGGAGAGTTTGTTCTTCACTGTAGAGAGCTGGAAGATGGTTTAAAATGTTTGTGCAGTAGCGCTGCTGTCATTGTGAGAGAGGGTCGTCGAAACTGAAAAGTTGCACGTTCCAATGCTGCTGCGTAAAAGTTATAGATAGATGAAGATGCGGGGTTACTTTCAAAAGTAATCGCTGCTGATAAAACTGACTCCATCCTGAGAACAAACAATAAAGCTGTGTGCAAAAAATCCATTATCACCAACAACCTTATATATTGTTGTTCTGAGAAGATTATGATATTCTTGCACACACAACTGTAACTGGGTAATACTACAGAAAGTTCTGAAAACTCTGCAAGGTCATATTTCCGAGCTCCAACACGATCATACATGGCCACACATCGCAAAGATTGTTGCTGAAAAAAAATCTCACAAAAATCAATGTGAATTGTGTCTTTCATCCTCCCTATAGTTCAGATTTAGCCCTATGTAACTTTTTCCTTTTTCTCAAATTGAACAAATCCCTTCGTTGGGGGCATTTGCTATCATCAGAAGAGCGATAAAGACTGTGGAGGCGATTCTGAAAGACCTATCAAAAATGATTTCCTACATGTCTTTGAAAACTGGCAGAAACTCTGGGATAGGTGAATGCATCCAAAGGCGACTACATAAAGAAAGATCATGAAAATTATTAGTAAGAGTAAAAGTATATTGTGAAAATGTATGGTAATTCTTTATTGAACAGCCTTGTACCTAAAACACCGCCCGTTCATTCTCAACATGAGCACTAAAGGCCTGGCATATTTTCCGCGCCACTATGGTTGCATTGTTCCCCTGTTTAAATTCATAGACCATACAATCTCAGTGTTCCTATTTGATCGAGCTTTATAAATTTTGGCTAACATTGGGAAAAGTTAAATCTACCAGCCAGTGTTACCAACAAGATGGAATAAAAATGTTCACAATTTTACAATAATGTCACTTGTTTCTCATAAAGAAATTTTGAATTTTTAAATTATTCCCAAAGCATAAAATGTACATGTAAATAAGCAGTCGTGTGTGTGTGTGTGTGTGTGAGCATCACATTTTATTATCGCTTATCAAACATATAGGTGCTCCAGAGAGCGAAAAGTACAGGGCGAGGAGATTATGCTATCTCGTGAGTCTATTCTGACGCAAGCAATTCAATACACGCAAATCTATCGTTATGTGTAGGTCGTCATAATGTTAGAGTGTAAAACACATTCAAGTTTAATAAAATATGAAAATTCGAGAATATATTAAGTTCCTGTTTTAATTGTTTCCCTCCCATTTTCCGACATTCAAAATATCGTATTAAATAAGAAAATTCCCGCGAGGTGGCAAAGCTGCTCCCAGCTTACAAGTCTAACTCTCGGCAACAATTTGTTCCTGTCATAACTTTGTTTGTTGCATCTGAGATCCCGAAAGCCCCGATTGAACGAACGTTTTTGGTCACTGTATAATTCTGGACAGGAACTGCGACCGATGTTTGTGTTACGGGTTGCATAAAACTAAATTGTAACGGGGCTAGAGTACCAGCTTATATATTTTCATTCATATAAGTAAATACGGACGAGGGAGCTCATTCAGCATGTAAATGGTTGACTATGGGTATTCAAATAATTTTCCAGCACGAGTGTGAGAGCGAGATAAAGTTCTTCCCGGAAATAGCAGCGACCGATGAATCAATATTAGCGAGTTCAATAAATCTACCTCATACATCCCGGGGGGGGGGGGTTGCAGTGTACTGCACACAATTTAATGTGTGAGCTTAAAAAAAGCATGAAAGTCTCATATCGATCGTGTGTCATGCAGTGGGGTGTATATCTCCTCAACAGAAACATGACTTGTGGCGAAGTGTGGCTTACGATGTCAAAATTAACGGAATATATCATTAAACCGGCGCTGTATTGTTATAATAAAAAGTGTGGCATTGTGAATAAAGTAATATACGTAATAATAAGGGTACCCATAATAGCAAAATTATTGATTACATAAGGCACATACTGGAAATATTATAAGTTTGTTTCACTAGTAGTTGATAAATACACAAATTGTAACAAAGTCTCATTTTATGATCTTCTTTAATTTGTGCTTTGAGCTTTAGAACCAAGAGTTATATTGTTGGCGGGATTTCAACACTTCATTGTTGAGGACAGAGACTCACTTAAAGCATTGTAGTGAAATAAAACAATTCAAATTACGAAATCAGTGAAGCGATTAATCGTAACAGAAATTTTGTTATATGCTTACAAATAGCAAATTCCCCATGTTTTCCAAATATAACTGGTTTTTTTTTTCGAACGAATTTGGTATTTAAGATTTTGATAGATATTTTTATTCCTTCAGGATCCCATGGCACCATAAACTGGAGCATAATGCGTCCCAAATCGAATCCCCTAGAGCGATTTTTTAATTTTAAATGGGTTTCAGCAAACCCCCACTCTTAATAATCAAATTACGCTATTTTATCTTCTTTTATTTCTTTCTTTTTTTTTTGTTTTGTTTTGTTTTATTTAAGGACGCTCTTTAACATCTCAGGTCATCAGCGTCCCATTCAATTCCGGGCGTGAAACGGCCGACAAATTTTACTCAGAGGTCTCTTCTTTCAGGCTTGAGGTTCTGTTTCGTGCCGTAAAAGTACGACACGGGACCCACGGCATTACTTCCCTTCTGAAGGAAGCCATACTTAGGATTTTTACGCCCGAAAAAATACATTGATACTGGCCGGGATCGAACCCGCGATCTTAGGTTTAAAAGGCAAGTAGGTTACCACTACACCACTACACCACCAGGACGGATTTGTTTTATTTCAATAGCATATGCTGAGTTTCGTTGAAAAAATGCGGCCGCTAGAGTGTTATCAAACACACACACATCACATATCATCGTCATTTTTGGTACCTAATAGGTAGGATTGGTGCAGAAAATTTAAATTTTTTTTCATGCGTAAAGTCACAATAGTTACATTTTTTCGACATCGCTAATATAGAAATGCTAGACCTGTATTAAAATGACATCGTCTGAATTTTGGGCTTCAGGTTTTACAAATCCCCGGTTAAGCAACTGGACCAAGCTCAAGGCTAGCCTACACAGTAATTACAATCACCATGAAAGACCCCTTCACCTCTTCCTGACTGTTGCTTGAAAAATTACTACAAGCTGGATTACATTGTAAGCGATGGAAGATAATATTTTTGTATTTCAGCCTTGCTCTCGGCTAGACGTTTGTGCCTACGCCCGCAGTGGGGGCATCTCCGGAAGAAGGGATTACATGATTGAGACACGGATGTAGATGGTATTCCTAGCACTGTAACCAGATAGAGCTTCCCGACGCCGACATAACCCCTCCCCCCCTCTAGGAGTTTTGAAACCCTCAAAAGGGCTGGGCTGTTTCATGTCAGAAATCTTTACAAAGCGCAAACCACTGTCACACCGCACCAGCCCCGCTCGCCTGGTACTTTCGATCCGACAAGGAGATAAAATGACATGAAATTGTATAGCAGAGTACTAGTATGAAATATCGCCTAAGCGACCAGAGGTAACCGAAGATGAGCATGGCCGGCCCCAAGGGATTTGAACCCACGTCTCAAGCGTTAGCAGTTGGTGTTTTTTCTTATAGGATATACCCAGTTTAGAAGTAATTTGTTACTAAAACTTTATACAGTACATAACATGGTGCCATTCTATGTGAGTGCAAAAATCTAAAACTGCGTATTTTTGTTTCCGTTAGTTACATTGAGGTCACATTTCCCTGCGTGAAGAGCAGAGAGCTGCGGTAGGTTTCACTTTACGATTTCTTTGCATGAAAGAAGAGAACCACTTTTCTTAGAAAGGTCGAGAATTTAACGAGCCTGCAATTTGCGAAATGGCGTTGGGTTGGAACTGGCTGAGGGAAATGTGAATTAGTGCGCTAACATGAGCTCAAAAGAACTGGAAAATCAATAATTCGCTCTTTTCTGAAGAAAAGTTCACGCAATCGTTTTAAAAACGGCATACATCGAAGTGAAACTTGGCTAATTCATGCAACTTTTAAGTATCATGTCATTAGTTTCACGTGGGCATTGATTATTTGGCAGAATGCAACGCAATACATGCATTAGTTGCTATCGTTCCCATCACATATCAACTGTATTCGTAAAACGCATCTTTTCGAACACCCCTAGTACTACAAATATATAGTTTACATAAGTTTTAGCAAAGTTGCCGCATTGTCTTAGCCTCCTTAAAGCTAAAAGGGTCCGTCTGCACCTCAGTCTCAACTTTTAATGAAATATATCAGGGAAGATATATTTCATATGGAAGATATATGTGTTTATAGGATGCCAATTTTTTAATGTGCCTTAAATGTATTACGGTTCAGCATTATTATACAGTATTTCAAAATATACAAGCGATCTTAACATTAAATATTAATAGAGGGGAGACCCCTCATGGCCTTTGGTGTGACATACACATGTTCGAAGTTGGTAATAAATAAGTACACTGTTCTGGTTTATTGTTGTCATGTATTTCTCAACACAGTATTTCGTATTCATTGTTGAGTTCAATGTTTGCTTTCAATCTCTGAAAATAAAAGCCGCCAGTCTTGTTCCTGGCCTTCAAACAAGTAGTTGCCCGCTCAATCAGAAAACTGCAAAAGAGAGGTATATAATAAGATGATCATGTAGAGAAAGTTTTCTATATAATACAATGTGAATACGAACAACACATTTTCTCACACGTGTCGGAAGAGAATGACTTCTCTTAAAGATTTCTGGAGCTCCAGTGCCGAGTCAGTCTCGAGCGGCAGCGGAGAAAGCCGAAGGTAGTGTTACTCCCACAAATATAGGTACATAATTAGGTTTTTAAACGCAATATTGTGTTATCTCAGATGGTTAGAGCAGTGAAAGTGGTACGTTCGAATCGAAATATTCCGAAGTTTTTCTTTTCTGTCGGAATTAAATGAGATTTGCCACCATCGCAATGCTTTCCCCGCCTACTTAGTAGTACACAATCTCCTATCAATTTATATTTACGAAAAGGAGGTGAGCGGGATCCACCGGTTTCTAGCATTTACCTGAATAGTGTTAAACGCACGTTTTTACTACTGAGGCATCACAGGTGGTGGACACTGATGATACATGAAATGAAATGATATATTGGGAAAGGATTTTTTTTTTAAGGAAGGAAGCGTTCCAGGCCTAATTTTAGTTACCTCCCCGGCATTTGCCAGTTATGAGGACTGAGGAAAACCTGGGAAAAAAAAAAAAAAAAAAAAAACAGTCAGGGAGGACGGTCCTGGTGGGATTCGAACTCCAGACTTCCCACTCACGAATTCGCACCTTAACGGCCTCGGCCACCCGTGGGGGGGGGCATTTACCTGAGATTAGCTTAAAGTTTAGTGTGTGTTTTATATATATTACGGAGGACAACGCTACGTTTAACAAAAACATAACACGTGGAACTTTTTTACTGTTACAAATAGATGCCTTTGGCTCTAGTTCTGCTCCCTGCAATGCCGTTCGGCACTGAGGAGTTCGCTTCTCTCCGCTGTTTCTCGGGACTGCAACTCCAGGGTAAGAAGACGAAGATACTTTAGATATAGAAGATGAACAAGAATGTGGTTCAGAAAACAAAACTGATAACGGTGTATGAGTACAGTCTGGTTAACTCGCCCTCCAAAAGTATCACGTCACACAACACACAATATCATTTGACGAATTCATCTTAAAATGTTCAATCATTCAGATTATTTTTATAATAATATCATAGACATGACAGTTGATTTCACATGATAACAAGTAAGATGCATTTATGATTTGTGGAATGAGAAAAATCCGAATAAGCAAAGAGACAATGTTGAAAAGTATGCATTTTGGGGCATTCTCACAACAACGAGTGCATTGAAAGCCAAATAGCAACCTGCGGAGTTTCTGTGGACACAGATGTGATATGTTCCTTGCTGCAGTGTCCCGTGTTAGATTTCAGCACTTATCGTCTTTTGATGACATAAGAAATAGGCATGATCTAAAAAAAAACAAACAAACAAATAAGTAAAAAATGTTTTTGAAATGTTTGTTCTAAATCCTGCATCACATGTAACTGTGGATGAACCCAGAGGGTGATGCCCCTTCCTTTATATATGAAGGCCAGGCCTGCCAAGTACGTGAAAGTTTGGGCTATGATAGATGTAAAAACTTCATATGATTTGAATCTACAAGTACACTCTGGGAAAGATGGAAACATCAGTGAAAAGATTCAAGGGCTGAACTTGGCAGACTCTCTTCGAGGTGACTGCTGCCACTTTTTCACTTCGGTACCGCTCGCAAAAGAACTTGACATTATGTGGAACCATAAGACAAAACAAGCCGGAATGAAAAGCTTCCAAATTCTGCAAAACCAGAGAAATACTAAATTGTTTGTCTCAACAATGAAATGACAATGTTACCATAAGTTCTAAACAAAAGAATAACTGTAATTTTGATAAGCACCGAGCCTCATGACATGAAAACTGGAGGTGAAGTCAGGATCATAAACCTGATATAATTCTTCGCTAAAGCGGTAAACAAATGATAAACGAACACTGTGTGAAGCACACAGCCAGAAGATGGACATGTGTAATTTGTTTATATATGGGGTCTAAATGCTATCACCATATGGCATATTAAATTGCTTGATTCTGGAAGACTTTTTATTCTACAAGTTATAAAAAATTGGTATTCCACATGTGAAAACAAGATTGCAAAATCCTTGTGGGCTTCGTGGCCATTGTCAATGCAATAATGAATATTGTTCCTGAAGAAGAAGCCCCGAACACTGAACAAAACAAAAACAAGGAAAAAGACAATGCCAAGGAAGAGAGACACAAAGACAAAAGTGAAGTGTGGCAACTGTGTGCTCAAATCACTCTGAGACTATAAAGAAAAGTGTGTTCTAATCAAAACTTTTGAGTAGTGTTTAACGCCCGTTTTTACACTGAGATACTACAGACGGTGGACACTGATGATACATGAGATAAAATGATGAATTGGGAAAGATTTTTTTTTATTTTAGCAAGGAAACATTACAGGTCTACGTTTAACAGGCGTTTACCATTTATGAGGAGTGAGGAAAACCTGGAAAAAAATCTCAAGTAGGAAGGACGGTTCTGGCGAGACTCGAACCCCAGACCTACCTCCAGAGTCCGCGCCGTGTCTAATCTGTCAGAACTAAAGGCTAAATATAAAAACTGATAGAAAATTCCATGCACTTAACTGTAAGACCAGGAAAAGTAATGTTTTGTTTATTTTTTATCAAACAATGGCAGTATAGGTTTAGATTGCATGTATTGTTTATTATTTAATGTTAAATATTCAGTCCATCATCATAAACATTAAACACTAAGCAAAAATCATAAAAAATTATGATAAATTTTTAAAAATGTTTATGCTGGTACCAGTTGTACTTCAATTGGTAGTTTACATAGATTCCATACCATAACATTTGGAAGGTTAAAATTATCTTTTTATAGACATAACTCTCAAATCCTTAAAATAGAAACATGAATAATAGTTAAATTTAAAGATCGTTCCTTCTGAACGTAATGCTTTTAAAGCGTATTCATTAATGTACAAGATTAGAAGAAAGTTTGTTTTATGTATATATTTGAGCTATTTTCCCACAGAATTAAGAAAACATATTTTAGTTTAATGTTGTTCTTAACTGAATCAATAAAATAAAATAATAGCCTTTCAGTAGTAAATTTCAAAAATAATGTTTCAATTCCAAACGACTTGCATTAACTCATTTCCTCACTGGATAGCATGTTAATACAGATCCTCTACTACATTGTCGGAATGTGTTTAACGAACTGCTGTCAAATGTATTAAGTTACGGTTTCATTAATTAAAATGTTAACTGTAATGAAAATTACTATTTCTTTTCAAAAGAAGCGTGAAATTTCAAGATTTACCACTGAAATAAAAAGTAATTTATAGAACACTACATTGATTAAGGTGGAGCAAATCAGTTATTGTAGCTCTGTTTTGCGGTTATTCTTGTTTATTGGTGGTTTCTGAATATCAATTAAGCATTTTTATGGTTTGGAAAGATATAAATACTCTTGGAAAACTAGGTCACGGCCCGGATTCAAACCAAGGATCTTTGATCTTCCGTGCAGACGTTCTAACCTAACCAACTGATATGACGAATTTTTCAAGTTTTATTCTTCCTTTCCAACTATTTCATGCGCACGGATAGTGTAAAATAACTATTTTTGTATATTATTATTATTATTATTATTATTATTATTATTATTAGTTCCTTTTTTATGCCTAGCTGAAAATTGCAGCCTTTGTGAACTTTACCGGAACACATAAAAGTTAAGTTAAGAAGCTTGCGATTAGTTTAATAATAACAGTAAATGTCTGATTTCTGAAATCATGTATTGGTTTACCGCGCTATTCAGCTGCGTTACCATATGATGTTATTGCCGATAATCCACGTGGAGAAAGGAGAGGAGAATATCATAAAGAGATATGAGTGGTGTTCTGCAAAATATAATGTATAATAACCAATTATTCAAGAGCAAATTTCACTACACAAATACAACTTGAGTTGTTAATTTTTCTGTGTTCATTTTGTTGGCAGTAAATTATTACATAAAAACAGCCTAACATAACCTGAAATAATAATGTAGAAAGATAGTAGACTTTTATTAGATATATACCTTTCAGTGTTTATAATGCTTTCAACATAAAACTTGAAATTCTAGGTTAATTGTTTAAATTATCCAGAGGAATTCGTTTAAGCATTTGTCTTATTGCCGTAACCAGAAAATTATGCGCTGGTTTTAAATCACGGAAGCAGATAGTGCCAACATAATCGCCAACCAACCTCAACCCGGTGACTTAAAACTTTAGCGTCAATAGTAAATATATTAATATTAAGGTTTCGATGGTAAACATGGGTCCGATTGCTGTTTAATTTATTAAAAAAAAATATGATGCAAAATACTCAAGGCTTCAATATTGCTTTGTAGTCTTTCAAGGTTCGTTATGTTTTTGCGTTAATTGCAGCGCCACAACACAACACTGCACATCCAAGATTCAAATACGTTATGTGTATTTTTAATAACGATTTTCAAATGTTATTTATATTGCGTAAGTTTTAAGAGCGAATTCAACTGTTTGTTTATCTTGGAATGTGAAACAAACGACATCGGTTTGTAAGATGGCACAAGGTAAGCAATTCATATTATCTTAAAATGGACATCAACTGCACAAATCTATCGAGAAAAATTCCCAAGCAGAGGAGTGTGTTACGATGAAAATTAATAACCTTTGTCTGCTATCTAGTAAGTAATTATTGTGAATTAGATCTGATCTCAAAACCTTATGTTTGCATATATTATCTGTAATTTTCATTATGAGTAATCCCTTAACGTTTATTATACGTTGGGAGAACATGTTGACGATACTTCGTTTGATATTAAATCAGCTTCAGAAGCTTAAAGAACTGGCAGCAAAAATTGCCATAGCATTCTTGCTATGCAAGACTGTGTTATCTCAAAAATGAATCACACGATCTTTCTGAGGTTGAGAGGAAAGCCGTAAGTCCCCCTACACCGTGTATTTTAGCAAAACTTAGCGGCTATAATGCATTCTATCGGGTCCGCAGGAATTATCATACTATATGACGTATATGTAGAACAAATATAGCCAACCTAACGGGAATAAATACTAGCTATTCTCAGGAGGTTTATCATGGTAATATACCACCACTAAAATGAAATATGCTCGTTTTTCCCTTCAGGATACAGGTTGATAAAAGTCGAAAAGTCTGCATTTTCAAGAATGCCAGTCGAGTTATAATTTTACCATATAGCACTATTTTGTTCAAAAATAATGGAATTGTGGAAATAGGCACGTAAAAGTACCGCTAAGTCCAATAAACTACCTAACCCAGGGGTTATATTTTAATCTTGTTATGGAATGTACTCCTGCAACCACAGTATTAAATACATCCGCTCGTTAAGTTAAAGTCTCACAAGGGTTCTTTTAATTTGACTAGGTTGTGTGTCCGTTAAGCATTCATCATGTGTTATGTTCACTGAAATAAATAGCTATTTTCAAGCTTTACATTAAATATGTGCAAATTATTAATATTGTTGCCTTTATCGCGTTAATATTCATTATTTTATGTCTCTTGTGTACAATCGTTAGCTGATATTATTATATTTCATTACTACTACTACTATTTTCTTAATCCCATTAGTATATTTCCGATTTTCTGGTAGAGCAAGCAGAAAAGGCATCAGTTCTGCTTGCTCGTTATTCGATCAGTGCTCCATTGAAGCTTTTATGCTCACTTTCGCCTTATTATGAAGTATTACATTACATTATTTTTGGGGTAAACTTTTGTTCAAGTGAAAACATTTTCATCTAAAGTATATATTTAACACTATAAAGCAGTGTTTTTCAACCTATGGGTCCTGGGTCGCAAAATCCCCGATTGGGTAAGGAGCTAACAGAAATATTTAAAGGGTTAATAAAATGTTACTTTGTGCTTAGTTAGAGTAATTTAATTTATGAATGATATATTAGAGTTTAGTAACTTAACTTATGAGTCTGATTAAGTTTAACATCTTTCAGGGAGGGTCCCGTACTCAAAAATTTGTGAACCGCTGCTATAAGTCATGGCAACTCGCGAATAGGGACAACACAAAAATCTAAGATATACGATTGAAAGTGTATTGAATATACTTTCGAATGAAGCCTCCAAATGGTGTATGTGAGCAGATACATTCCCAGTTTCAGTTGGTGAGCAATGTGGTCAGGAATTCAGGTTACGTATAGCATTTCTCTGCGCCAGGAATGTCGAAGATGTCACAAAGAGCTACTGGGTGCACGTGCCTGGCGAGGTGAACAGAGGCTTTCAAACGGGGCGGAATTTCGACAGCCGATCTGCCGCGCAGTGGGTGTCCTTTTCCGCGGACAAGGATGTACGCGTGGAATTAGTAGATCAAACAGGAAGTGCACCGTATTTTACAGGAGGACCTGAGCAGGCAGAAAAGAGACGAACTGGCTACGAAACATGTCGCATCAATCTGACGAGATTTCAGGAAGAAGGGGATGCCATATAAAATAAACACATTTTACACCGATTTACAAACGCATACCTTTAGCACTAAACGAAATATACATTTAAAATCTAAAATATTTTAATTAAATTGTAATTGTACAAAGCGAGTAAATGATTTGTACGATTTTTAAGTTGTAATAGCTTACATGCATAAACTTTATTGTTGTCTTTGAAAGAGTATCTCGCATAATTTTTACATTGGCATTTTTGTAAGTAATTAGTGTATGTTATAATTATGGTAACTGTTTTGGTATTTATATCTCATTTTTGTTTGTTGACTTACTTTTTGACGAAAGTGATAAGAAGTGAACGTAATGAATGCAGAAGTTTCCTAAAGTTTTTACAGGGTCAGGAGATTTTTTTTTTGGGGGGGGAGGGTCTAAAGGAATATGAACGGAAATGTTTGCCTGCTTGATCCTTACCAGCTTGAGGATGTGTGTAGAGTAATGTTTGTATACAAATATAACAGCTGTGGGCACAAACCATCAGGATTATGTCTAAAACAAGTGATATGAGTCAATTACTCTATTGAAATAGGCGGGCCCTTCCATTTAGTAATTTAAAGTTAATAAATTGTTTGTATTAACAAATTATTTTTAACGATGGTTGCATGGGCAATCAACCGGTGAAGATCTTGTTGTTTCGGCCATTTTCAAATTGAAACATTCTTGTCATTTATACAACGGTCACGCTATGTATGCCTCATTTTGAGAATAATAACAAATACTGTGTTCCGTGAAAGACCCAAGGGAACCTCTCAGCTCATAGCAATGTATAAAACACCTTGCGAATGTTGAAAAGTGTACATTGTGACTCGTACAGCACACGCGATTTACATTTTAATAAGTCAGAAACAGCTGCGACTGTGGAACATGCCATTACAGTTTGCCATGGAACAAAATTCGGTGGATAAAAATAAAAAAAGAAAAGAAAGAAATCCACAAAGACAACAACAGGGTATTTTAATCTGACTAGGACATAGGTCTTAGAAATAGAGCAGCATCCAGATAGCAAGCATTATGTTTGCTTTCTTAAACAATAATAGCAAACTCTATTCAGTGAATTCAGTTTTGTTGAACCGCCACAGTGACCGAGGTTTTTAAGGCGCGGAATCGTGAGCGGGAGGTCTGGGTTTCGAATCTCACCAGGATCGTCCTCCCTGAATGAGATTTTTTTTTCCAGGTTTTCCTCAGTCCTCATAAATGGCGTGGAGATACCCCAAACTTAGGCCTGGAGCGTTTCCTTCCTTAAAAAATCCTTACCCAATACATCATTTTATCTACAAAAATGTAACTGGCAACAATGTACCTTACGCTATCAAAATATGCATACTCACTGTCATACAGTCTGTTGAGTTCAGTCCTGTATCAATAATTGGTGAAAAAGTATGAACTTTTCTAGAGAAAACTACATTTTCTACATTTTTACACGCTGTAAGCTGGTGAAAGAGCGGGGTTGGGGTGGAAGCTGTTCCTGGTGATCAAGTATATTCATTTGATACTTTTACAAGACGGTTTCCATCAACTGAAGAAGGGCGAGAGACCTCGGGAAGCCGTGAACGAAAGAACAATTCAAAGAGCGAGGAACTTGAATAAGGAAAATTGACATATTTTTGTTGAAATGCTAAGTATGGGAGTGGGCATCAGTGTTGGTAGCATTGACGGTATACTCCATGAACATTTAAAGCTACGAAATAGCTTTGCAAAATGGGTTGCACATTCCCTAACCAAAGAAGAGGAGAAAGGAATGTGCAAGGAAACTGCTGAGTATATTTCCTCCAAATGGTACTAAACGTTTGACAGATGTATGCACTGGCAATGAAAGTTGTTTTATTACTATACCACCCTAAATAAATGCCTGTAAGTAAATGAGAATGGCCCAAAAACTTACACAAGATTTTCGTTCTCGGTAGCGAATGTTCACGGTTTTCTTCAACTATGAAGGACCATTGGTGATTGACTGTATGTCAGAAGGAATGAGAATTAATGGAGAATGTTGTAGCACTTGTATTTTGGATCTTTTATTTGAAGAGCTGAGGCGGCGGCGCCCAAAAACAGGAACTTCATGGCTGTTGCTTTTCCACGACAATGCGTCGTCCCACAGAACTGCTCCAAATTTGAGGAAACTGGAAGTCGCCATAGTCCAGTTGTTTGACCTTGCACCTTGCGACTTCTGGTTATTTCTACGAGTGAAATTTTGCATTGCTGGAAAACCTTTTGAACAAGTGCAGAATCTTGCTCAGCTCTTGACAATATCTCAGTCAGTGCTTTTGAAAGTGGTTACGTCGTCTACATCTCTGTGTGTGCGGAGAGATGGAGAGCACTTTGAAGGATTGTGAGGATAAGTTTTCGAATTCAGTTCTTAGATTAGACTTTAAGGTGACACTTGTAAAGCTTTTTGAATGTCCCTCTTACCTGTTGGCAAAAGCACAGAAACTTCATCGTACTCCTTAGTTTGCTATCGGACATATGGTTATCAGTTTACTGGCTTTGGTTTATAACGACTATGAGAATGCCAGTTGTGATAACAGTGCTGCTGATATTCGTCGTCAACTGTGCGATGTTTATGGGCCAACTGTGATGTGTTAAGGAAATGGTGTCGTCAATTTAAGGAAGGTCGTACGAAGAGAGAAGTAGGAGGCCTGGTGTTCGTACGGACGACCCTGCAAAAATTCGAGAAAATCGCCGTTTCGTAATCTCTGCTCTTGCAATGAAACCCGGCATTTCGCTGAGCACGTTCAGAATTGTCACTGAAAAGTTTAACTATCTTAACTGTGAACAACGGGCGCAACAACGAAAGGGTGGTAGCTGCTCATACGTTTTTGGATCGGTGCGGGAGAGAGGCTGATTGATGATGAAGCACGGATTTCGTAACGCCATTGCTGAACACAAGAATCCATGGAGTGATACTGTTCATCTTCTCCACAAAAGAAAAATCAAAGCAGGCGTGAGCACAGGAGATTATGGAGCCGGGAACAAAGATCACTGCGCAAGTACTTTCCAAGCTGGGGGATGCTCTTCAGAACGAAGATCCAATCTACACACCGCTATCAGAATTGTTAGCAAGATTCAGAAATTTCGATGGGATCCACCATATACGTAGTGCTAAAGTGGTTCAAAAGCTTGGCCCTCGATACACTAAATACTTGCATGTAGAAATTGTGCAAACACTTTTTTCTGGATATTTTATTGTGTCATGAATTATCGACCCTTACTTTCGAAATACAACAAATTTTATTTGCGTTTGTATTTTCTCTGTTTTTGCTGTAAATTACTAAATAGGTACTTAAACCCAACTTGGTTATAAAAAGTATCATAAATTGAAATATCTCAGAAATTGCAGCATATTTAAAATATTTAAACATATCAGTTCAAGTGTGAAAACGAAGAGACTGACAACATACAAATTAATGTTTTATTAAAGTATGAGTTGATAGCTGCTTCGGTTTCTTAGGCATTGACGAACTCCAGGAATCAAAGCCGTTGATCCCATGTTGTAGGTTTACGGCACATAAAATAGCCTAAAGGTTTAAAAAAGAGGTCTCTGAGCAAAACTTGTCGTAGTTTCGCGTTATTGGCGCTAATAACAAGAAAAGTTCAAAGAACATCCTTAAATAAAATTACTATAAAATGACTCATTGAATCCGGCCGGCCCTGACTCAGGAGACAGCTATCATTCCGCCAGACCGGGAACTGGCCCTGCATTTGAAAACAAAATATTACAAAATGCAGCCTATTTCGGAACACCTGATCTATCTGTGCTTTCTTGCAGGATTTCGGAATCAACATAAATGCCAGTCAACTAACAAATCTAAGATTTGCCGACGATGTGTCTTATTCGCCAAAACACCGAAAGCACTACAAACTATGCTGGAACATTTATGTGAGATAGTAAAAATGCAGGGCTGTCACCTAACAAACTGAAGACACAGTTAATTTCAAACGGACCTGAAACCCCAATTAAAATAGATGGAACAGTCCTCACATATGTGAGCGAATATACATACCTAGGACAACAGATTTCCTTCCATGATAAAATAAGAAATACAAAGAAGGATCTCATTAACCTAGAGGGCATTTTGGGCCCTTAAGTTTATGTTGTTAGACAAAACACTAACTAAGAAAATCAGATTCCAGACGCTTGAAACCTGTGTATACCCTGTATTACAATATGGGCGCTAGGCATGGTCAATAACGGAAAAATAAAGAACAAAATTAAAATAAAAATGCAACGCAAGATACTGGGAATAACTTTGAAGGACAAAATACCTTTAGTATTAATAAATCAGTTATCTCAGGCAACAGACATCGCACAAATAGCTACCAGAAGCAAATGGCAATGGGGCGGTCACGTCGCAAGAATTTAGAACAGTAGATGGAGCTATAAGATCTCCATGTGGGACCCCGAATAGGAAAAAGGACACAAGGCAGACTCAGAAGAAGATGCACAGACATCTTCAAGGAACATGCAGGTCAAAAGTAGCAAGACGAAGAGAAAAATGGAAATCTCTCGAGAAGAAACTAGTGCAGTGAGAAATGGAGTAATCAAAGAACAAATCAGCCAGTGTCTTAAACAGCATACGAACAACTAGCGAGGAATAGCTCACCACGTTAGGAAAAAGCAAGATTTTCGTAGTTGTAAGGCTATCTTTGCCTTTAAGGGACACAATAGGCAGCTTTATCATTATTTATATATCAACTTGAATCAATTTATTACCCAAAAACAAATATTACATTTGCTAAGTACCCAATAATACCAGTTGATGCCAATCCAAGTTTTAGCCTTGGAAGTTACTGGGAGGAATGTGGCGGTAGAAAGATAACTTTACAGTACTGGAAAACAATGTTTAAAATTCCAATATTATTTATTATGCAATAATAATTGTAAAGATAATTTAATCATGTAAATCAGCAATATCTACAAAATATCAAAATATCATCCCAATAAAATGCAACAAATTGAATAAAATATTTGATATAACAGTACATGGGTACAAGCGTTTAATAATACCTCCTTTTTAAACAACAAATAAAAGTTTGAAAATTTCCCAAAATGACAGTTACATTTTATTCATTAGCTTGCAAATGCTTCATTAAGAGCATAACAAAAGTCAAATTTACAGCAATGCATACATAACGAAAACTGTTTAATGTATGATACCTGGTCATAGGGCTTACCCTTCGGAGAAGCCTCTGGGCCTAATGGATGAAAAGTGTGAAAAGAAGTATAACTCATGCTGTTCTGTAGACGACAGAAAGGCACCTCCCCGTCATTTCTTGGTAACATTTTCGATAGGCAAGGAATTAATCTTTAGCTGGTGAACAAGATATCTGACACACATTAAATGTTCAATAGTTTTATTACAACAACAATAATAATACTCCTGATTAGCAGATTATGATTAAAAACAAGAAAAAATATTACGATAATTGTAAAAATTTAAGCGTGTAAATGTAAAAATGGCATTTAAATTTTTAAATTGGGGGTGCTGAGGACGTAGCGTTGAAACCCAAAACAGTATCTGAATTGATTTGTTTTATTACATTTATGTTAAATACTGGGTGAACCTATAGTCCTTCCCTGGTTTCGGGAGTCGATAGAACCGAAACCACGACAAGCATAGCGGAAACATAAAATATGTATAAATAGAAAGAGCATCTCTCCAAGTTTCCATTCGTAATAGACGCCATGGCGTATTAGATTTAGCCGCTGGAGGGTAGTCACTGCTGCACATAAGCTTTCTGTGTGTTACAATTCGCCAAATGTGACTGTACACAACAAGAACGATCTACAGCCAAAACAATTTGTGCATTGTACAAAAAGTTTGAAGCGACTGGCTGCTTGTGTGATGGACAAGGAACAGGCCGGCCAAGAGTGTCGGTTGAGACCGTTGAGCTTGTGCGAGAGGCATTTGTCAGGAGCCCAAAAAAATCGATACGTAACACGAGCCAGGAATTGCAGATTCCGCAGCCAACTATCTGGCGTGTTTTTCGTCAACTTAAAGTGAAACCATACCGGATACATGTTGCAGTTCCGAGGATCACAATCGTCATCTTCAAGTCTGTTTCAATTTTCAAGAGCATCTAGAAGAAAGAGATTTGGCTGAGAAACCGATTTTTGTGACGAGGGCACATTTCACGTATCCGGCAAAGCAAATCGTCATAGTGTACGTTTTGGGGGCACGGAAAACCCCGGTGTTGTGGTAGAACACGCCCGTTATTCCCCTAAAGTCAATGTGTTTTGTGTTGTTTCTTCGTCAAAAGTGGATGACCCATTTTTGTTTGCGGAGAAAACTGTTAACTGGTCCGGTGTACACGAATATGCTTCAACAATGGCTAATGCCACAATTACATGCACATAACTAACAATATGGGTCTCTATCTCATTTTCTCGATGCTGAAATTCTTCATCGTTGGATTGGAGGTGCTGCTGGAGAGGACTCTTCTGTTCTTCTTTGACTTGACCTAATTCCACAAGGATTTTTCTTTTGAGGTTATATCAAACAAAGATCATGTATTCGTGCCGCCTTTGCCACATGATTTAACACGGAAGATCATGCATGCGCTGGTATCAACGTTGGGACGCGTGTGACAAGAGCTGACTACTGAATTGATATCTGCCGCGTCACCAATGAAGGACATATGGAACACCTAAGGTATGTACAAACCTTGGAGAAATGCTCTGTCCAATGTGCAACTCTGTGCAAGAGTTTCCGATATGTCCGTCATGGTTAGTGTTCTATCAACCCTCGAAACCAGAGAAGAACTTTACAATCATTCAGGCAAGGACGTTTTGAAATGAAAGTCCTATATGTGTACATGCGATATAAATCTCATTTACGACAAACTATTATTAAAATGGATCGACTTTTTTTCATGTAGCTTTATCTCATGTAAAAACGCTATTTACGACTTAATACTTTTCATAATAATGTTTGTAAAAATGTAATCCTAGATACACTAAGGAAATCTATGATGGATTGTTGACTTCACTGTTATATTTGTGTACACACCCAGTAGTATCACAATAGAACCTGTAGCTAGGTGCTCGTCTGCATTTTCAGCCGCATGAGTAGAAGTGAGAAGATGCCACAACCCCAGGCCGTGGCGGTGGATGCCATCCGTATGGAGGCGATGGGGAAATTCGCCGGCCAGAACGGCGTCGTCGCCGGACAAGGTAGGTGTTTGTTATTCTACTGTGAAATAGTTCACGAACATAAGTACAGAAATATATAGTTTATGTCATTTTCATTCTATTGCTATTTAGGTGATTTAGAAAGCTCTTTGTTGAAGTAATTTATTTAATAATTTGTTTCTTTAACTAAATACATCTGTGACTAATATAGATAATGTAAACATGTATTATACAAGGTCGAAACGGTATAGATATCATCAGCTAAGAAACTGATTTTACGAGGGCTGTTCAATAAAGAATGATCATGCTTTTTGACAACTACTAATTCTCATAATTTTGATTATCATTACCAAGTAGTTCCCCTCGGATGCCATGTACCTGTCATAATGTTTCTGCCTAGTGTCCAAAGATATGCAGGAAAACTTTTTTTTTTTACAGATACTTCAGAATTACCTTCACAGCCTTCAGCACTGTTTCTGATAATGAAAAATGCCTCCCTTGAAGGTGTTTCTTCAGTTTGGGGAAACGGATAAAGTCATGCGGGGCTAAATCTGGGCTGTAAGGAGGGTTCACGTAGACTTTTGTGAGATGTTCAACAATGTGCGACCGTGCATTATCTTAGTGCAGCATTGCAAGTGTGTGATGTGTCTTGCAAAGTTTTCAGGACATCTCAGTTAGAGTTGTGTGTGATGGTAATTCATCCCTTGATTATGACCATAACTTTCCAAGCAGAATCAACCACTCTTGCATTTTGGGGCGTTGAAGACCATGCAGGGCTTTGCTGTTTAAATTTCATCAGCAGTTTGAAAGAAACTCCGCATCTTCCTATAACGCCATCTGCAACTGCATGCAAACGTCCTTTCGTTCGGAAATCAACTCATTGTTTCATGTGCAGTTTTTTATTTTCCAACGTATGGGTGGCACCCAGTAAAGGTTTCAACATTTCTGTAAATGTTCATAATGTTATTCGTCGATCCTCTCTCACAATGACAGCAGTGGTGTTAATATTTTCTTCCGTTAGAGCACAAACTGGAGCACCTTCCTTTGAAATTGGTTGTCGCCCTTTTTAAACATTTTATAGGTGTGCTCTAGGCAAGAACCAACTCTCCATAGGTCTTAACTGAAGATTGGTTGAGACGAAAGCAGAGCAGCGTATTATTCGTCACATGTCACTTTCAATTTGTTGCAAGCAAAACTGATCCTGTGTCAACTTAGCACACAATACTCAGGCGGGAACCGGAAGTGACAACAATGAAATTAATACCGCTTGTATTAAGATAACAAACATTGTTAAAGTGTAATTTAAACGCAATAAATTGTGCTTGTAAAATATTAGGCTCGTTCTTTATCAAACAACCTTCGTACGAACAAAGAGATAAATTAAAAAATACATTTTATATCTTGGAAACTGCGTAATATCAAAGACCTTGTAATTCAAATGCGGAACAGAACACGGCTGGTTATCATTTTTGTGCTCTTCCCTTTCTTTGTTATGCTCCATTTAGAGTGTTGTCATGTATAAATAGTAACTTGGATGTTGCACACGTGCGTCCGACCTTGTACAGGTTCGTATAACCCCCTGACTTTGTTCTGTATTTCTTTATAATAATTAATTTAATGTTCAGGAAATGTTGTATCTGTTCATTTACATGTTTAGGACATTTGCCTGTATAATTTTACATTTTTACAATGTTTGCTGTTATATATTCTCTGCAACGACTGGCTAAAACAAATATTATGCTTCTTTTCTTTAGGATCAACTTTTGACGTGACATATTAAAAATGTTTCCGTTCACGCAAACTTAAGCGGGGATAATCCTCAAGGGAAACTCGAAGTTTGGGCAGATTTTCGTAGCAGATGTTTACTCTGACCTAGCGACTTTTAAAATGAACGTGGTAGAGGCGATATTTGAGATCCGGGGTTATTTGGTAGGAAAGAAGAAGGAATGACTAAATCAATATTATTGTATAGTTTAGAAGTGGGGTTAGTAGCAATTATACATTATTTGACAAGTTTAGAAATTCACAGTAACGCCGCACTACGGAAGCAAATATAACTTTGGTGGATAATTTCACGCTAGTGCCTTTCAGCCAGTATACCTGTTTCACCAATCAGAAAGCAACTCAATCGACAATTTTAAAGCATGGTGCTCAAAAACTATTAACTAATCATTTTCTCTCCAATATTAATTGTTTTATTCCTATAATCTCTGCTTTGATTCGACCAGAGAACTATGCATTTTCATGTTCACTATTGGCGGTTCGTACAAACTGTAAAAATGGCGAGTTCAAAATATAAAAGAATCGGCATTGGAATAAAAGTTAATGAAATTAGCACTGTTTTCAGAAAGATCAATAAGATACGTTAAATCACCTCAATGATTATTCTAAAAGTGCAAACAAAAAATAAAAGCATCGTTCACGCATTGCAATTCATCAAAGCCTATTTTGCTTATAATTTTTCTTAGGTCTCGAAATAGTTATCATGATAACAACCTTTGTTAACCCCAATTAGTGTCGGTCCTGGTGGTGTAGTGGTAGCCATACTTGCCTCCTAAACCCAAGATCGCGGGTTCAAACCCGGCCAGGACCGATGGATTTTTTCGGGCGTAAAAATCCTAAGTATGGCTTCCTTCGGAAGGGAAGTAAAGCCGTGGGTCCCGTGTCGTACATTTACGGCACGATAAAGAACCTCAAACCTGAAAGAGAGGCCCCTGAGCAAAATTTGTCGGTCGTTTCACGCCCTGAATTGAATGGGACGCTGATGACCTGAGATGTTAAAGAGCGTCCATAAATAAATCAATAAAAAAAAACCTCAATTAAATTATCAGCACTCGTGGTATTACTACAAACCAGCTGCCTTTTATGATACAAAACACTCTTGCTTATCAAACATGTTTCACCATTTCCAAGAAAAGCATCTTTCTGGTATCAATATAACTTATTCTAGAAACAGGAAAATCCACGACCAACTGCCATCCGTATCCCAAGAAGATTTGACACGACGCAGAGAACATTTCCGTTGAAACTGGGGATCAGTGAACGTTGTTGTCAACCGAAATTTGAACCTAAAAAGTGGTCTGTCTGTATCAGCGTAAGCTTTAAGCTATAATTCCGGTAATAGATGGAATGAATGAATGAGTAGTGTGTAACGCCCGATTTTACTACTGAGACACCATAGACGATAAACACTGATGATACATGAAATGAAATGATAACTTGGGAAAGGATATTTTTAAGGAAGGAAACGTTCCAGGCCTAAATTAGGGTACCTTCTCGGCATTTGCCATTATGAGGACTGAAGAAAACCTGGAAAAAACTCAGTCATAAAGGACGGTCCTGGCGGGATTCGAACCCCAGACCTCCCATTCACGAGTCCGCGCCTTAACGACCTCGGCCAACTGTGGCGTTTAGCAGTAGATGGAGGAAATATAGACATAGAGATACGTTTCATCTTTATTAAATCAGGTGATGAAGTTGCAATAGATTTCTACAGGGGCGTTGGCCGCAAACTATGGACATTCTGTGAAAAGCGCACCAGGAAGACATACTGGTCATAAGTCAGAGCTGTTGAATGCGTCCGTATTGTCAAAGTAGAACCTGTTAATGTCAGTCTTCAAATTATATACACGTGTCTATAAAATCAATCATATTTTAAATTGTGTGCTGCCACCATAGCATATAGAACACAGTGTGCTGGTTGACGTGTTAAGCAGGAATTTCCGTTCTGGTGGTCTAATGGTAACTACACTTGCCTCGTAGACCCAAGTTCGCGGATTCAATACCAGTCAGAGCCTGGGAGTAAAACTTCTAGGTATAGCTTCTTTCGGAAGGGAAGCCATGCATCCCAAGTCGTAGATTTACGGCATGTAAAAGAACCATGTTAAATGGCGTGTGTAAATAAACTAAAAAATGAAATCATCTATCACAGTATTTTAGGCCTAATTGTCTGCATTATTATAATATCTTTAAAAACACAAACACGCACTTGCTTTTTACATAAAAATAACATAACGCCAAACATTATTTTAATACCGTTAAGATCCTGGGAATAACTTTGAAGGACAAAATACCTACAGCATTAATAAATCAGTTATCTCAGATAACAGACATCGCACAAATAGCTACTTGAAGCAAATGGCAATGGGCGGTCACGTCGTAAGAATGCAGGACAATAGATCGCCATGTGGGGCCCCCGGATGGAAAAAAGGACAGAAGGCAGACCTCTTCAAGGAGCATGTAGGCATAAATTGTTCAAGAGTAGCAAGAGGAAGAGAAAAATGGAAATCTCTCGAGAAGCAACTAGTGCAATGAAAAATGGAGTAACCAAAGAACAAAACAGTCAGTCAGTGTCTTAAACAGCATACGAAGAGTAGCTCACCATGTTGGGAATAAGCGAGCTGTCTCTTCTTGTTAGTAGGTCTTTGCCCTTAAGGAACACAATAGGCTCTCTTTATACGAGAGTAGGTAATTAAATAATGTGGGGTAGTACAGGCGCTTGAGGCCAATAGTCCGTAGCAGTTGGTGACATTCCACACGAGACAATTGATGTTCTCAATAGCGAAACAGCAGTTGCAAGATGGCGGCGTCTGTGCTATTTTTGTAGGCAAAATGTGTGGAATCAAAGAAGAAAAAACTGTTTCCCATCTATGTTCACGTCATGCTGAGTACAGAAGTTTGTGAAAGACGGATATCTATCGCCTGGTCATAACGGCAAATTTTCAATGAGTTGAAGACTTCATCCGGGTAACTATAGACAGGTCACGTGAGAGATAAAGCAGTGGAAACATCCTGCGCTGCTTGCGAAATGACACTTTCTGCCGGGGTAGTGATGTTGTCTTCTGGGATCACGAAGGTGTACTGCTCACAAACTCCTCAGCAAAGGCATGACACCCAACTGCCAACAAGACGCTGCGAAATTTCAAGTGGGAAGACCTTGAGTGTTCTTCGTATGGCCCCGACCTTACTGCAAGAGACTTCCATTTGTTGGATCCTCTTAATCGTCGACTTCAGGGTGAACATTTTCCCGACGGCGAAGCTGTAGAAAGGAAAGTCACCGCATGGATTTCAGGGCTTATGCCTCAAGGTACGTGGAAATTATGTTTCTATCTTACTAATGACCTACCTTCGTATATAAATAAAGTAGCAAATCAGACATAAAGCCCTTGAGAGAAGGGGCAAGACGGCCGTGATTACTCCCTGGATTGTGCTAAATGTGTATAAATAAGTTCCGATATCGGTACTTCAATACAGATAGCAATTGAACTTTCGCTGTTCCTGTAAAAGTGTCTTGCTCCCTCCTTGTGGAGTCTCTGCCGACAAGTTGTTAGCTGTATGAAAACTTTGAGGCTTTGCGAGACTTGAACGTTGTTGTACAAGGAGGGGAATATATGAGATAACACACACCTTCCACTAACTGAAGTGTAAATCACACACTCCACGAAATTTCCATGGAATGGCCTTAGCCCGCATTAAAATGTTATTTTTGTCCTTGTTCTTCTTCTTCGCGCTATAGCAAGGGGTAAGCCACAGGTCGCTAATATTACGCGGTTCCCTAGACCGAAGAACGCCACCTCTCTATCGGGCAGTTCCTAATTGCACCCAGGCAGAGTGCACCCCATTCCAGATCTCCTTAACCAAACAGGTACCGGTAATCGAACCCCGGCCTCCTTGCCAGCAGTCAACAGCGCTAATCATTGGACCAAGGAGTTGGTCCATTATTGTCATGGAAAAAGGACTATCGTCTTTTCCATTGTGTCCTGAACTGAAACCTGGGGCAAAACACGTCGGCATAATAACCGAAGCAATTTACTGTCTTAGTATAAAGAAATAGTGTGTTCATTGTTGGTGCAGTCCTACCTCCACATAAACAGTTTAATTTTAAAACAATGTTCAGTATAAAAATATGATACACTACAGCACGTGTGTATAATAGAAAAATGAATTTTAAAAAAAGTATACTGACGTACTTACACAAGATTCACTATTTGTACGTCATTGTATGTAAATACAATAACCATTAAAGTAATACATTAACAATACAAAACATTTGTGTGTAGCTACAGACTATATCAGTAAATATTTTTGTAACTAAACACGTCTCAATGATATTTAGCAAGTTTACAATGCTCGCTAGCTCGCGCATCATTCTGAGTTGCTCTAGTAAGCATGGCAACCAATCAGCGACGCACATTCTCCCCGCCCTAGATGCTGTACACTGTCCGCTTGCTGTACTTGTGGAGCTACCGTTGTCATGGTAACCGCTATGAAACAGGTCGCAAGTGCAGCCAAATTCGTTCTGACAGAGGATACAGGGGTAAGAATCGTGTCAAAGCAACACTCAGAAATGGTTTAAATTTGAGTTAAAACGGAAAACAAGGAAACGAATAATTGCGTATATGTTAGACAAATGATTGATCAGGTATCTGAAAAGTAGGTCAGGGATCGAAGTCTTTGTTACAAGGATTATTGCTTAACCATGACAATGCTCTTTGAAAGGAACAGAATGTTTGCAAGGACAAGGAGTGTCTTCATTAAACTAACACTGTGCAGTCCAAATCTGGCTCCTGTTTCCGTCAAGGAAATACGACCATTTCTAAAGAAGCATGGCGTTGCTGCTACCTGATTAGTAATGTAACTTTGTATTGAGACTACTTCGTGAAGAAATAGAGTTTATTGTCTTCTATTTACTAGAGTTCCGAAAATTAATTAGGTTATCCTCTTTACGCCAGTAAGACCACGAGTAGAGCTGTATCTGTCTTTAGGGCATTGAAGACTCTTTCTGTTTGATGGTATCGTCAGAAATTGTATAGCACTGGAACATTAGGTAAACCTCTTTCCTATTAAACAATGCTTGACATAGTATCAAATATCCGTTCGTGGTTTAAGAACATTAGTAGAGTTGCGATGTTTGACGTCACATCCTGTGCGGTTTGTGTGTTGTGATAAGGGAAGCTGGAACATGGGGCGGGTCCAGATAATACCTCTACAGTTGCGTTAGCTTTTATTTATACCCGCGTATTTTGTTAGAGGTGAGAAAGCTGCAGATGATACAGACCGACAACTTCTGTGAAATTGCAAATTGTTTTACTCCCATTACCGCATGAATTATTCGCAAGGGTTGACTTGCATTGGCGGTACCTAGTGAGAAAATAGCAAATTCCAGGGTTGGCGACCGAGTTCGTTTTCGCCAATTTCTTGTATATTTGAACTACTTTGTGATCATATCCGGGAGAGTTGTTTACTCCCAAACTACTGAAATGACCTTCATGTACACACAACTATCGATTCATGCAGTGGCGACTCGCGCCTGCATACACCCGGGCTGCATAACTTTACTAGTATGCCTCATTACAGTAAAAGTACAAACTAATGGCATCTTCTCGTGTTGCAATTATCATACGAACCCCACCCCCTTAGGTAATTCAATTGAACATTCAAACTATACTTGTTGTCATGACACAAACATTAGCCGCACTCGTAGTATTACTGAAAATAGTATGCTTCTGTTACGATTAAGCTGCCGAAATGCACACCAGAAATTGACGCTGTGAAAAACAGTGTTGCAATGTATAATATTTTCTTAAAGATTTCAAATTTATTTAGTAAAATACTCTAAACTTTTAATGGAATTATATATCTCGTTTGTGTTTATTTTTCAAATTCCTGCTTTACTCACATTATTATTTTTTTAACGAATTCCGAAGGAATGCGGTTGCAGCCATGAAC
Source organism: Metallyticus violacea (assembly GCA_030762175.1). Lineage (NCBI taxonomy): Eukaryota > Metazoa > Arthropoda > Insecta > Mantodea > Metallyticidae > Metallyticus > Metallyticus violacea. The sequence goes on along the minus strand of CM060845.1, from coordinate 1,889,309 downwards.
CGAAATATATGAATACGATGGTAGGTCAATAAGTTTCCAGCCTAAGCATTTTCTAGGTATAATAAAGACAAAAACTATATTTCACTTTTCAATATAGTTACCTTTTATAGTAATACACTTCTCACATCTTTGAATTAACATTTCAACCCCCCCCCCAAATAGTCAGAAGTATTGTCTGCAAAATGGGCATAAACAGCATCCATCGCTTCTTCGTCACACTTAAATTTCCTTCCTCGAAGTTCCTTCTTGAGTTTTGAGAAGAGGAAATAGTCACTGCGAGCTAGATCTGGACTGTAGGGGGGTTGGTCGATCTCCTTGAAGCCACATTTCTTCACAGCTTCCTTTGCAACAAGAGCTGTGTGCAGACGCGTTATCGTGAAGAAGGCGCACACCACCATTCAGCTTTCCTCGCTTTTTCTCTTTGATGGAAACACGTGGTTTGTGCAGCACGCCAGCATAGTACTCCCCATTTACTGTGGTGTTCCTCTCGAGATCAATGAAGAGTCTCACAGTCCCAAAAGATTGTGCCCATGATCTTCTTGGTTTACTGAATGACCTTGGCCTTTAGAGGCGGTGCTTCGCCAGATTTACGCCTGCAAATCCATTGATTCGCTTTTGGACAGGCGACCATAGTAGAGGAACCACAGTTTCATCTCCTGTAACAATGGTTTGCAGGGCTTCTCTCTCGTTGCCACGGCAGAGCTCCAAAAATGCCTAAAAACAGATGACTCGTTGCTGCTTTTGGACGGAGGAAAGAAGTCTATGCACCCATCTTGCACTAACCTTATTCATGTTTAAATGTTTATGAATAATTCGAAGGACTGTTGTTTTAGAAAGGCCCCACCTTGCTGCTATTTCTGTAACTTTGAGCCGCCAGTCTTCCATAATTTCTGCTTCCACAAGAGCGATGTTTTCAGGAGTGAGCACCTCCAAGGGTCGACCTGCACGCTCTTCGTCTTCAATGCTTTCTCGACCCATTCGAAACAGTTTGGCCCATTCTTTTACGATAGAATACGAGGGGCGTGTTTCCCCATATTCACCGTCCAATCGCTGTTTACTTTCATTTGGAGTAAGTCCTTCTTTTGTGAAGAACTTAATAAGAGCTCGAAACTCCACTTTGAACATGTCACAATCTTCTACACACTGTCTTCTTTATGCAACTATATCTGAACACAGTTACAGCTGAAAGTATTTACTTAACAGTTAAAGTATTACACCAGATTTTGCGAAAGCCTAACCCTTATCGGTGATGCCTGAAACTTATGAACCTTTCGTATCTATAAAGCGAGAAAGTAACAAATAAAATTAAAAGAATAATAGACAAATAGTAAAGAAATCAAAAGCAAAACACGCAAAAGTTAATTCAAATTAATAAGCCAAATAAAAACCAGAGATGCAAACAATATAAATGAAAAATAATGTAACGCTATTAACAATGTAACTAAAATAACAATAACTAGAAAAGCAGAAAAGAGCAAAACACTTAGAAAATGTCACAGATTTGTAATCGCTATATTTTGAACTTCTAGAGTTCTTCTATAGCAAGGTTTTCTTATATATATATACACACACACATATATACATACATAATGTCCATTAAAGCTCTAGCGGTAGCAATTTTTGTTCGTTATCAGCAAAATTGAATCATTTCGGTGGGGGTTAAACTAAAGCGATTAAAAAAAAACAATTAAAAACCGCTCTAGCCATCGCAATTTTTATTTTTTATCAACGAAATTCCGTATATTTCATTAAAATGAGTTAATATAAATAGTTTCTGAAGATCAGGACCATCGGAGATTGGAGATATACCTGAAAACTGAGTGAGTGTTATAGCGAAATTTAAAACTCGCTGCCGCAATTTTAAAAAAGTTTTAAAGGAAACTGGCCATTGAAATGACCATTGAAATAAAATACGAAAAATAGTTACCGAAAAATCAGTAAAATTACTTTGTTAGGAATAGGGCTTACCCGAAACCCAACATCGTTCCATCGACACCAATATTTGTTCTTTTTTTTCGCAACGAAACTTAGTAATTACGATTTGAATAAAATAAGAAAAATAGTTTCCGAAAATCAGGGAAATCGGGCTATTTGGAGGGGAGGTTTACCTGAAACTCGAAATTTAAAAATGGTCCTATTGGGACCAGTTTTTGTTTCTTCACAACAAAAACCTGTATTTTTAAATAAAATAACAAAAACGGTTTCTGAAATTTCTGAAAATCAAACCTTTAGGAGTAGGGGCATCCTTGAAAACTGAAATTTAAAAAGCGTTCTTGCGTTTAATTTTCTTTATATTGTTTTAAAATAAAAGGAAAAATAAATCAACATATAAACTGTATATATAACGGTGCATTTGTTTTGTATTTAACTAAGGCATCGTCGTGAAGATAGTAGCTATGAAATATTAATCTAATATGTGTTTAAGAATAATATCCGTATATTAGAACGCTCTGTAATAACACTCAGGAAACGTTTGCGTTACAAGTTTTTACTACATTAACATTTTAAAGTAAATTTCAAAGCCAATGAAAATCGATGTAACTTTGGATTGTTTATTGTTGATTTTGCATATTTGCTTAGTACATTGTAATTGTTTTTAAATAGTAACATGTTTTTGTTTTATTGAAACATGTGAACATCATCTTAAATACAGAATGTAACTCGAAACTTTCTGTTATTTCTCTCTATTTTAGTGAATGTAAAGATGATATCAAGGGCTCGGTTTATAAACAGGTTACATTTAAAAGTGTTTGAAGATACTCACACAGTATCGCTTTGTATATCAGTGATCATATATTTCATTTAATTAATAGTATATCATTAATCTTTGTGGTTTAATCTCAATAATAATAATAATAATAATAATAATAATAATAATAATAATGAGTTTTTCTTTTGAATATTTATAGATTGCAAGAATTGTGATATTTTCCCCTGATACCACACAGTGAAGTCATAATTTATTTCATTTCATTAATTAATAAAGCATAATTTTGGATTTTATATTCATTTTTGAAGTTATTCAAATTGCTAAGGAATTCGCTTAGTTTGCGCACTCCTGCACAAAGGACTTTGTTTATCACTTAATTTTCTACTGTTCTACCAGTTGCAGATTCTCTAAATTTGCTTCGATATTGCCTGACAAGGTGCACTGTGGCTTTTAAATAAACAATTTAACTTTAGTTATTAATGAATAAAGGCCTAAATAGGTTTCGGAGTGAGGGAATGCAGTGAAATATAAAATCCTACCGGCCGGTATTAAAGCAAGGTGCGAAACACAGGTTAGCATGATGCCCAGGAAATCTTCATCGATTTACAGCTGCAGAATAGAAAAGTGTGCGGCTCTTGGTACCTTGCGGTGATGGCCTCATCGACCAGACCTCTGTCAAGTTATTTTTTATGTTTATTCACAGGTGAAAATTAAAGTTCATTCTTTTTATCCTTTCTTTTATCTCTGCGTGTTATTTTATACGTTTTTTTTTTCGTTTAATTTTTCTTTGGTTTTTCTCTTTGTTTTTCCTCTCTCTTTTAGTATATAGTTCTTGGTTCATTTCACTGATCCTTGATTTTTCTTCCAATCTATATGTTTGTATCTTTATCTTTGTTTTCTCGTCTCCTTAATTCCTTTCTTGTATCTGTTATGCAGTGTTTTTCTTTGCCGCACTTAACTTTATTTTCTATTATTTAATTAGGTTTATGTATATAAATTGTTATTTCACACTAGCCGGGTGGAAAATAAACAATCAGACTTGAAAAATTGCGGGCTAACGCTCTACACAACTCACCACGAGCCTCTGTCATCTGATTCTCGTTCCGTGCTTGAAGGCCGCGACCGGATTCTTTATTTCCAACGTAGTGTAGGTTTGTCTTCTAGGTACAAAATAATGCAGTTTCATCTCCCAACAATTGAATTGTTTTCAAAGCGGCATTGTCGTGTTTTTTTTTATGGTGTTTAACGCCCGTATTTACTACTGTGGCATCACAGGCGTTGAACACGGACGATACATGAGATGAAATGATAAATTGGGAAAGGATTTTTTAAGGAAGGAAACGTTCCAGGCCTAAGTTTAGGGTACCTCCCCGGCATTTGCAGTTTATGAGGACTGAGGAAAATCTGGACAAAACCTCAGTCAGGGAGGACGGTCCTAGCAGGATTCGAACCGCAGACCTCCCGCTCACGAGTTCGCGCCTTAACGACCTCGGCCTCCCATGGTGGTATTGTCGTGGTGAAGCAATACTTTCAGATTTCGTCTTCTTTCTGTCAGAGTTCTGTTGTGTGCCAGTTGGAAGTGACCTAGTGTTTTATCGTCATTTGAGAAGACCCAGATCGTCAGCTATAAAGACATCTTGAACACTCCGCGACAGAGTTTCCATTGTCAAAACAACGAACAATTTTTTGGCATCGTTCCACTCTTGATGTCTTTTGTTGTGAGTTACCCAACGATCTGTGTAGGGTTTCTGACAGCTGTGCGAGACTCCTCTGTCTCCCTGAGAGCCACTCGCGGGTCGCTCTTCACTATGACGACAGTTACTGGACGCCTCGTCTAAACTGAACAAAGCAGCCGTACACTTTTGCACATAAAGCAGCAGAGTCTTGTGTAATTTTGATACATTCTTGTAACTCTTAAAGAACTTCCTCTGTAAGACACTTTGCAGTACTGCAAACAGGAAACTTTAATCACAGTTTCTTCAAATCCCAAAAATTAAATAGCAACCCTTGTAAAATGACAGTGTCTGTGATTTTGCAATAATACTTCCCCAGTGCTCAACCAACTTTCAGCATTTTTCACAACCGTGACACTAACATTATGGGTGAATCTGTAGGGCTTTACGATGTCACGTGCACACGATTAGTGCTGTAATTAATTTGGAACATGAATCATAGTAAACCAAATGTCTGTAACGGGGCTGCTAGTCAAGTGCAACCTCAAAAGCAACTTGTATACGACCCTCAGGGGTGATATAATTCTTTAGTTCTTTAACATTGATTTTTTGTGTGTGCATTTAGCGGTCTGCCACGCGTGACGTGAATTGTGCACTTTCAGCATCAACGTTATCTTTACTATGCATCAGTTGCCTAGTGTTTCGATCAATACTGCATGGGGCGCGAGGCCTGGCCAATTTTGAAAAATACAGGTACTATTCTCGCTTTACTTCAATGCATTTCTCAAGTTTAACAGTTCGAATCCTTGTCTACAAAATGCTGGAAACAGCGTCCTTTAATTCATTATCGTTTGTGAATTTCTGCCTTCGAAGCTTTGAAAACAGGTCAAAGTCCTGTATATGTTTTCACAGCAGCCGTGTAAACCATTGAGTTGTATAGTCACCGCTGTGCTTCTTTCTTTGAACTCTTATCATCAGAATTCAACAAATTTTCGTGGTGTGTGTGATCTTGACCTTCTAGCGGAGTGCTCTATTGGTTCTCCTTCTGTAAGAGAATCGCAGTAGAGAGCAATAGATTACTTCTAACAAACTTCTATGCGCATTTGCATTTACAGTGCTGTGGACACCATCTTGCACTCACCTTATGTTGATGAAGCACAGTGTTTTTAGAAAGCCTCAATCTTGCAGCTATTTCTTTTGTCTTCAGAAGCCTATCCTCCTCGACCAGAGAACTTTTACTTATGCCAGCACATTCACCGGCCCAACCCCACATGGAGGCTCTCTCTGTTCAAACGAAATACTTTTGACCAATCCTTCACAGTGGAACATGAAGAGGAAGCTTCCTCATACACACCATCAATGCATTGTTTAATATTACTGAGTGAAACTCCTACTTTAGTTCATATCACTTCAATCTATGGATTCTATAATCAGTTTAGCCAACTCTAAAAGACAGGATGTAGGTTTCGTGACAGATTACATACAGTATGTGCATTTGGTGAAATTGTCACACTCTTCATTATAACAAGTGTAGGCTTTGTCAGAGATGGTCATTTTACACAGTTTACATTAAAATGCCATCTTACAAAAATGTATATATGGTATCTTAAATTATTTAGTATATTTACAAAGTTGAATTAATTCAATCACTTATTTTATGATCATATGAAATTCTCCTCTATAAAGAACATGTAAGTGACAAGGTATCTTTTTAATGCTAACCTGAACTTATTAGTAAAAACACTTTCCTTATAGAATAACACTATATCATTGTAGTAAAATTATTTTGGAAGTGTTTGCAACTGTTACCTGGTTTACTCACTGTGTATATCTCAGTTTTTTATGAATACTTCTGTACATAAATAAAACTTCAGCAGAATGCATTCACAAGCTAATGGTAAAATTGTAACATTTTTAATAGTGGTTTATAATAAGTTGATCGTTTTTCCCTACCATTATTCTTTTTTGTACAAGAAATATTTTTTTAGCATTTACTGCATTTCCCCATAACATTAAGGAATGGAAGTAAGCAAAGTAAACTGTTTAGGGTATTCGTACTTACAAAATGAATTAATGTTCTGATTGCAAAGCATTCCTGCTTAGTTTGGGTAAGAAGTAATCAATAAGGTCTTTCCTGTTCATATCGTGATTCTTATATTACTGGATTTGATGACTTATTTGCCTTCATGTTGTATTTTTAGGTCTGCAACGTTTTTATTTTTGGTGTGAAAATTAGTTTTTTCAAAGTTAATATGAATTTTGTTACTGTTCAACGTGTTATTTAGTGTACTGAACATATTGGATAAATCTGAGAGGGGACTGATTTTGTGTTCTTTAATAATAAACTACAATCTGATATTGAACAAAAATAACAATGAACCTAAAATAGAATATTGAGGGAAACCGTACCTTGCTATTGATCATTCCAAGTGCGCGTTGTAATTATCTGAAAAATGTATCTTAACTGTTTGATAAGTATGATGATAACTTTTGCCTTTAATACGATAATTTTATAAGAGTATGTCAAGATTTACAGGTAAAAAGCTTTTGATACATCACAGAATATTCCTAGCGTATTATCAAAGGACTGGAGCACTTCATTACTCAACTTGAAAGTGACATCATTGGTTGAAATGTTTTTCCTAAATCCAAACCGTTCCCTTAATAAAATGTTATTTTTATCTAGCTGGTGTTGAACATTAACTTTTCAAATACTTTAGAGAAGCTGTTGGACGTTAGTATTGCCCTTTCTTATAAAATGAGTTAACTACATTTAAATTTTTAATTTAATCACTGCATTGTATTACGTTTTGAACTATAAACACCATCCCTGGTTTAAATAAACTTCTTTAAGTCAAATGAATGCATGGCCGGAAACTTATTGACCACCCCTCGTAAATAAAGTCAAGTTTTTAAATTCTTAATGCTATTTCTTAAATGGTAATAAAGCACTCCGAAGCAAATAAGGGAGAATTTGTGTTCTCAAGAGTTACACTCTGGGAGCTTAAAGAACATTTTTAGGGCAGAATTTAACCCCCAAACGTAAGATAGAGATTCAAAAATGTGAAATAGCAACACGTTCCCCATAAAAAGCAATGCTTACATTTTTTTTGTCCTTTCTTCATTTACTCCCATGGCGGGACATGAGTGCACAATAAATTATTACTTTTTTAATCCCCCTATAGTACACTTCTCAAACCTTGAAAACGTTTATTTCTATTCCTTACTTTTTCGGCCGCATGTGCCGTCGCATGTACGATCTGTATATCATTTTCTTATGTACATTCATAGTTGCCAACTGTTACATGAGTTTACTATAGTGAGGAACAAAGGGATTCCTTTGCGCGAACCTATTGAAGCGAGAATTTCAAATGAAACTTGTTAACGTAAGTTTTACGAGGTACCTGTAATAAACAATGTGCTTACGTTTGCTGTAATAAAACTACCTTGCATCTGTACTTGAGATGTGTCCGACATAAAGGCAACGCCAATTATCACACCAACCCCGTCACTAACTGCCAATATCTCTTGTATATTAAATCGTTTTTCTTGGGTTGGTGAATGCTGACACTTAAAAGATACATTTACTCGCCATTATCAAGCAAGAAAATGCTGGAACTGCCTCTCTTTATTTTCCACACATTTCTGGCATCGGCTTATGAAATTAACCATTCTCTCTGCATTTCCCTCTAAGAACTGGAAGACATTTTTTCACGAATGTTATTTTTCAGTTCAACTAATGAGTATGGATTTGTCTTATATACTTTTTTCTTTAATGCCCCCCCCCCAGAGATAAAAACAGCAGGGCATTAAATCGCGGGACCGAGGGTGCCATATGTTGTTAGTGACGACTATCATGAATTGCATGCAATGAAGGCTGTATGTGTCGTTGCACAGTCCTGTTGGAATGTTCCCTCACAGTTGATTTACAAAAAATGTTGCAAATATTGTGCACATACCTGCAAATATTAATTTTAGGCTTTTCTGAACTCTAGTATCGGTTATGTTATGAATTAACATATCCACTTAGGTGGAACAAGACTCGTCCGTAAAGGAAATAAGATTAGGGTAAATTTTTCCGCCATGCGCACTATCAAAATCTACTCCTGAGTGCAAATTCACCGGTTTAAGACCTTGCACTACGGTAGTTTTCGCTTTAATAGATTTGTAGCCTTTCGAACAGAGAAACAGGAAATTCGCGTTTGCTGAGGAATACGTGACAGTGAAATTTTAGGGCAATGTTCTAAAGCATTACCTGAGTACTGCATGTGGCAGCTTTTATCAAGAATACTTCTCGTTTCGTGAAATTCATTTACCAACCTGTGAATCAAACTTCGACTTGGAATCTGTCTTGAAACCATCTCCGTACATCACAAGTCGATTCTGTACACACGTTGTAAATAGAACACCTGAATTGAGCCGTATGGATACTTAATACACTGTCACATAGCAGTGCGTTCCTAGAGTAAACTCTACTGAGCTCCCCGACCGGCTTTCAAGCGTGGGAACGAGATGAGAGTTCGGTCAACTACTTGGAGCGGTCCTGCAAAGGAAAAATCCGATGATAGCAATAAATACACAGGGTGCCAAAATGTATACACACTTCAAGCAAAGAAAAAACTGTGTTAACATAACAAAACTGAATTCACACAAACAGAAAATGATGAGCAATCATCTTAGACTTTTACACTTACAACAATTGCTTAAAATGCCCACCATCGGCGTCGATACACTTCTGAGTACGTTGAACTACTGATTGAGCAACGTTTGCGAAAGTGTCCTCAGCACATGCTGTTTCAATTTCTTCCCGAAGTGCTGCCAGTGTAGCTGGTTTTCTACGGTATACAACGTCCTTAAGAGATCCTCATAGATAGAAGTTCAACGTAGTTTGATTCGGAGAACGCGGTGGACACTCCATCGGACCTCTTCGTCCTATTCAGTGCCTTGGATAGTGCCTTGGATCCAGTGCGGGGCTTGTTGCTGTGCGATGTCTTCCAGATCTGCCCTTGTGAACATCGCATACGGTACCATGGGTCTCAAATTTGTCTCGAATGTGTGCAATTGTTACTCACGTTGGCAGTTCTGTTCTGTACACACGTCTCCATTGCCTTTGAACTTCAACAACATTCTCGGTTTTCCAATACAACTTCAAAATTGCTTTCCATTGTTCAAACGATAATCTGGACCCCATTTTGTTGTAACAACGCTATCATAATGTAATGTCAGTCACATCTGTTTACAGAATCATGCTACACATTACTGTTCTTTTAGATCTAACTTTGAAATATATAAAATAGATATATACTGTGAAAGTATGTATACATTTTTGACACCCTCGGTATATGAATGCCTGATTACACATTATTATGTTATATGATCGCAGATGAACTCACAACAAAGTTGAAGAAATTATAATTTAGTACGGTGCATGTGCAACATTGCATCGTCCTGTAACATATTTCTAATGATAATCATTATCAGTGACAGCAAGGGTTTTTCACTTGGCGTTATTCACATCCGCTTACAGTAAACGGTTTAACAACTCAGCGCCATTGGGACAATGACGTGCCATTAATGGATCTTGAGCGCACAAACAGTAGGGGAGCAGTACAGTCCCCAACAAAAGTTCTGCTGCTCTAATAGTTCTGCTTGCTGCGTAGGTAAAATAGATTCCATTCCCAACAGTGCAGTTTTATCTCCAATTGGATAATATGTTTAATGAACGCAATTCCCAATGCTGGCATACTCTGCACATTAGAGTTTTGTTCATTATTTCCAGAGATCTCAAGCGTATATTATAAATCCGTAAAATAGCCCCCCCCATATATATTAGGTTTAGAAATAAATACAAATATCGAATACCATTTGATTTTCGGTTGCTACTATCTATCAAGGTAATATTACACAATGTGTAGCCACATCAAGATTTCAAAGAGTTTGTTGGAAATGAATTGCGTAACATGACTGAAAATGTAGAAAATTCATACAGAATACTTTGAAAGTTTTAAGTAATTATTAAAATGAAGCGAAATGTTTTTCATGTGAATCTAACAAGAAAAAAATAAATAAGCACACAAATCTACTCTTGTCTTTATTTCCAGTTATAACATTGCAAGAGCTTGATGACATTTTCCAATGCCCCCCTGTTTGTTTCCTATGCAGTGTCTCTTCATTAAAAGCCGCAATCATTCTCTGTAAGGCTTAATGTACTATTTCAGCAGCTACCACTGTTTTTGGCCCAATTTTTAGCAAAAGTAGCCTCACTTACTGACATTTTTTTTTAATTTGTCGCTTTAAATATTTGCGATGCTTTAAGGAAGCCCATATTTATTTCTCTTACTTGTTTTATTGTTTTCTGTATCGCGTGAGATCCCTGGAAGGTTCTGATTGGTACTCCACATTCGAAATTCTAATCTCAAAACATTCTGCAGTGCGTGTGAAAGACAAACAAATGATGTGCGATTCACTTCGATGAAATGTTACACTGTAATATTTATTTACTCTCAAAAAATAAAATAACTTCTGATTGTCTTGCACTGCCGACTTGTAATGACAAGCTCTTTATCACCTTCAGAGCAGAATTGAAACTATTCGTTCCAATAATTACACGTAATCCATGGAAGTCTATTCTTGAAAACTGCACCACAGAATTCATGAGTGATATTCTATACCCATGTCCCCTTTCGTCAATGTAGAGTATTATTTGTCGATTTTTAATGGTGATTAACACCCCATTTTACTACTGAGGCACCACAGGTGGTGGACACTGATGATACATGAAATGAAATGATATATTGGAAGAGGATTTTTTTTTTAAAGGAAGGTAACGTTCCAGGGTACCTCCCCGGGATTTGCCATTTATGAGGACCGAGGAAAACCTGGAAAAATCCTCAGACAGGAAGGACGGTCCTAGTGGGATTCGAACCCCATACCTCCCGCTCACGATTCCGCGCCTTAACAACCTCAGCCACCCTTGGTGGTCATTCATCGAATTAATCAGTCAGTATAATTATTGTAACAATGTGAAAGTTGTAATTAATTACTTTTGACAGTTAAACAATCATGTCTGTAATTGCCTTCTAAACCCAAGATCGCGGGTTCAAACCCAGTCAGGATAGATGGATTTTTTTTCGGGCGTAAAAACCCTAAGTATGGCTTACTTCGGAAGGGAAGTAAAGCCATGGGTCCCGTGCCGTACATTTACGGCACGGTAAAGAACCTCAAGCCTGAAAGAAGAGGCCTCTGAGCAAAATTTGTATGCCGTTTCAAGCCCTGAATTGAATGGGACCTCAGATGTTAAAGAGCGTCCGTAAATAAACAAATCAAAAAAAAATTCCTGTCTGTTTTACGAAGTCTTATTAACTTGCTAATCACATTTTGTTAACATGGGAACGGTTTATTTACACTATCCTTGTGTAGGACATACGTTGGAATTGAAGCTTCTGACTAAAAATTCGAGTCACGGCCAGCATTTTAACCACAGATCTTTAGCCTTCAACTTTTCAAGTTTGATTCTTCATTTCCAACTTATGTCGTACACACAGCTGGTGTGAAAGAACACTTTCTACATATAAATTATCCAGTATATAGTTCAACTAGAAACCTTGGTCATAAGTACTCGTAGCATTATGAGTAGCCAATTTGGAAATAAATCTCTAGAGATGTTTGTTCTACGTCACTCCTGATGGCGTAGTGGTAACCATACTTGCCTCTATCCCGACCAGGGTGGACGGATTTTTTTCGGGCGTAAAAATCTAAAATATGGCTAGCCGTGGGTCCCGTGTAACAGATTTACGGCACGAAAAAAAAACATGGAAAAAAAAAAGGTCTCTGAGCAAAATTTATCAGCCGTTTCAAGCCCTGAATTGAATGGAACGCTGATGACTTGGGATGTTAAAGAGCGTCAGTAAATACAACAAATCATTGAAAACAAAAAGTTAATTCTAAGGCTTCACGTTGGACGCCAGTTTGAAGTGAATCATTGATAGCATCGGCCTGTTGCCTACACTTCCAGGCAACAGAATCTCAGTGCTTTTCGCTGTTTTGTTGAGACCCACTCAATTGGACTGGGAAATGACACTTTCCGTTGCAATAATTACACGGCGTAACATTTTACACTTCACACTTTATTGATAGTGGTTTACAGTAGCAGGCGTTTCTGAAAATTCGGTGTAGTGACTTTGAACTATTTCCGATTCTCGTAACATTACTTTGCGACGGAGATAGTAATTAGAATCTGACTTTGATCTTAGGGCTGCACCTGTCCTCGCGTTTGGGTCAGCAGCCCTCTAATAAATACTACACACTAACTTTCCAATACTCACACAGCACTAAAATTATTGTTTTTTTCTAACCATCACAGTTTAACTCTTTAACACCGATTGACGTGGTTCTTGCGTGAAGCTTTCGAGGTCTTGTCGACGTGACCAAAAAGTGATAACAGAGTGACTTGAAGTGATCCCAAACGAGGCGAACTGTCTCCTTATATACTCCCGTGAAAAGCACCTCCGTGTGGTTTGCAGACGCCCACGAGATTCACAAATGTAAGCTCACGCATTCCGCGACGCTTTAAAAGTTCAAAATATACAGAAAGGATTGGTTCGCTCAAAACTAAATTATGTCATGAGGCGCGAACACCCAGCGTCCTGACTGTTGACTGTGAGGCCCGTCACCTGCTAAGGAATTTTTCTAAGTTAGGGAGGTCTGGAACGGAGTCCACCCAGCCTCGTGAGGACAATTGGGGAGCAGCCTGATGGAGAGGTGGCGATCTTTGATCACGAAAGCCGCAAGATAGGCGATTTGCGGGGTGCCGACAAGGGATCACATGCTCTCTTAATGAAGTCGTAAGACGGAGATATAGGATGCAGAGGTCGCCACGGCAGGGCAAGACTCACCCCGGGCTGTAGTGCCAAATGAGAAGATAATTGTTCTATTTTTAAAGTATTTACCCTGGCAAGAGTTAAGGCCAGCGGAAAAACAAAACAGCAAAGATACAGAGTACAATATACATAGTTATATAAAATATAGAAAAGAAGTCAAATTAAACACACACGCACACACACACATATACAGAGTGTGTTACATAGTTTAAAGATAGTGTCAGAATTCCACCTCTTTTTCTCCAATACAAAAGGGGAGGAAGGAGGAGCAGAAAACGAAGAAGCGAGAGACGAACTGTTGTGATTCCAAGAGTCGAGATAACAATTTTATCTACGTTTAAATTGCTTTATTGTCCAGTAATCTCTGACTTCAGGAGGAAAGGAGTTCCAGATTCTGGGAACTGACACGCTGAACGAGGTTGAGTGGGAATGTGTTCCGTGAGACAGTAAAGTCAGGCTCCATGTTGGGACAGATATACGAAGCAAGAGACGACATACTGGTGGGAAGTACGGAGCGTAAGGGAATGCACGTTCTACGTTCTTTTAGAGGTAGTCTTGACAATTTGTACAGTATTTTAATATTTTCAAATGAACGTAGCGCTTTAAACTGTTATAACTGGTTTAAATAAATATATTTTGGTTATATACAATTATGAAAGTTTAAAAGGGAAGTACTGTATACTTTACTTTGTTCGTGTATTGTATAGTTGCAGATATTTTACTTTCAAAGGCATAATTTTTCTTAAAATGTCAAATATTTGTTGTTTGTTAATACGTAGTTTGGCCATAAGATTGTTAGAAAATTTTAAAAGTGAGCGTACCACGTGTTTTGACAACTTAGCAGAGCGGCAACTGCTGCCACGCTCTGTCTATTCATTGTTGAGTTCAACTTCAGCGCAAAGAGCACATCACTCGAAAGTTTACTCGTGGAGTGAGGAGGTTGTGAACACGCTGTTGATAGCCGTCCATAGGGTTGGAAAATTAAATCGCCACCTGATCTTTTCCAGAAACTGAAACAGGTGTGAACCTTCACTGGCGCTCTGTGAGAACTAGCGGCGGCTCGTGTCGAGTGAAATCCTGTTGAGAAGATCGTGTCCAAATTGCTGTGGCAAGACCTTGGACCGGAGTACTGGACATTATTTTAACTACAAGACTTATGCCGCCGTTTACTTGAGTATTGCTCTAACAAGAAAGATTAGGACCTGGATTAAGATGAACTGTAAAGGAGGAAGTTTAGTTGCAGTTATTCAGTTTTGCGGAAGGAGTTACAATTACCTGTGTTTGACACGATCTCGTTAGCGGCTGCGCGATATTTTGGTGCGAAATAAGCTGCAATAGTTTTCTGTCAAAAAGAGGATAAATATAACGGTCAGAGTATGCCAAACACTTCCTTGAGACTGTGGCGAAAGACTTGAACTCCACTTTGTTCAAGAATGGGCACTGGAGCATCCAGCAAGATTCAACGTCAGCCCATAAAGCAGGTCCTCAATCTTGGCATGAGATAAATGTTTATTGCTGCCTAAGACAGCAACCCCCTCAACCTAATAACATGCTGTGGGTGTAATTTGCAAGAAAATTCACCCCAATATTGAGTCTCTCAAGCGACCCTTGGAGACAATAGTGACGGATTTCCCTATGGAGGTGGTGCATGCTGCCATTAGACTCAAGTCCTGAGTTAAGGGACTCACGTGCGGCGCCAGTATGAAAAATAATACATTGTGCTGAATGTCTTCATACTATATTAGCTTCAAAGAACAACTAACTGTTAATCTTTTCCAGAACAGGGATGGCTTCCATTGATTCACTTTTGCAGAAGTATCGACCTCTAGGTTCAGTTAACTTGTCGATTGAGATCTTCTTATATTTAATTTTGACATTCACTAAGCACATATTAGGTTTTTAAACGTCCCTACAGCAATTTCGACGTTCACAAAAGCTTAATAAGTCATTACCAAAGAAAACAGAAAGTCGCCTTGAAAAATGCATTGTTGTGTTGTTTGTACTGATATGTTGAGAAATTAAATAACATTTCAAAGTGTATACGAGGGTGGTTTGATATTAAAGAAAACAAGTTCAGTCTTGCAACGTTCTTTATTTTCCCCTCGAAGCTCAACATTTTCTCATAGAAGTAGGTTTCTTCGAGATCCTGAAAATACTCGATTAATGATCTCTTTATTTGACTTAAATTTGTGTTCAGTCAAGAAAGTTTAGTGTCGCGAACAGATGTTAATCCGAGGGAACAAGGTCAAGTGCATATGGTAGATGCGGAAGCAGTTCAAATCATAGTTCGGTCAATTTGTCCTAAGCGATGCCCGGGCGTTTATCTATCATCAGTGATGATTCACTGTTCTCCAGTAAAACCTTTCCCTTTCTTCAAGTAGTTAATCAAGAGAATTTCTTTTGTACCCCCCCCCCCAAAAGAAACTGAAGCCACCATAATCACAAAACGCTGTAAAAATCGGTTTATTCCTCTTAAAGCTTTTCAAGTTTTTTTCAAGTTTTAATAGGAATAAAACCGATTTTTACAGCGTTTTGTGACTATGGTTTCCAGGAGAAATTATAATAAAGGAAACTGAGCTAGCTGAGGATTTGTTAATTCCCAAAAATCTAAAAGTGTATACGAAAAGGAACGTGACAAGTTCTGTACACGGAGAAAACAGAAACATGTTAGTTGAACTAATTAAACAATCTTGTTGACTTATTTTTCAGACTTGCTAAATATATAATATAACGTTTATTGATTATTAATGATAAGCAGTTTAAATTTTAGATTCTTATATTTGTTTATTTTTCTAGTCGAAAATTCGTATGCCTTCAGCGCTTCGAAAGTAAAAAATGTAGTCAGGCTTAGGACGTTTTCTGTTAGTAATAGAGAGTATTAATAGTTCAAGATTAACATGTTGAAATCAAAGAAATTGTAATGTGTAATTAATTAATTGCATTTTCATGTTTCCAAGATATTGGAAGTTGATTTATGATTATTAGTAACTTACGTTGTTGTTTTAGTTTCAAAATATTTGTTAAATAAAATGATTCTCGTGTTTGAATGTTGGTATCCTTGTTAGGGCGACGATTTTCACTTTTTCTCACAGGTTATTGTTTGAAATTGTGTTGTGAAGATGGAATATAGTTGCTAGGCAACCTTTTCCAGCATTAATGCTCCATTTATAGTGTCATAAGAAGCGCGTTTTAATGCTAGGATTGCAATAAACGTATTTTTAAATAATGAGTTCTAACATAAGAATAGTTTGAAAGAAATTGACTTTATCATTTTTAAATACCATAAGTAATAAATGTTCTGCTATCCCTGCATGCAGTATTGAATAAGTTATCTTTAGCACAAGAGAAACTTTCGCAACGTTCAGAACGAGGCTAAAACGTCACGTGTCAGAAAATGTGTGCAAAGGGAATGCCGGAAGGTTTCGCTTTAAAGAAAAAAAAAATGATAACAAAAAGAGATGGTAGCGGGATGGAGAAAAAGAAGCTAAGAAACTGAAAGGGAACACGAAACGCTCATCAGTTTACCTCGAAAGGGAAATTTGTGTGGGGTAGAGGGAAATTCATTTCCATCTGGCAGCCTGCGTGCAAAGAGGAGGTAATGAACTTACTTCCCTACTTCGCGCCCCTAATTTAAAAAAAAAAAAAAAGCGATGATAATGTTGCTGCATTGTTTTGGTGCGTGGCTCAGAGTTTTGTGAGATCCAAGGACTTTTGTAACCCACCACAGGATGTAACCATTTAGCTGGCAATTGTTTCCGACGCGTAAACAAAACCACAACAACGTATTCATGTAGTACGTACAGTGTTGTATCTCTTAGGCAGTTTCCTAACCATTGTTATGCGAAGTTGTTTTTCAACGCATTAATGCTAATTCATATGCAGAAGGATTTGGAATTTATCACATAGAGATTTAGCATTCCCATTGAAAACGTATGTATAAACAATTGAAAGCAGATTATTGCATAGTGCTGGCAACATTTAACACGAGTCTTGCTCGGTATGTTGTGTTGCTACACTTTACATCGCATATGTCTCTCATTTTCGACAAGCAAAGTGAACGTGATTTTTGCACGAAAGGTTAAACTGGATGTATTTATTCAATGTAGAATTCTTAAAACTTTTACACCATATCTTTGTTCATCCTCATAGTTCTGATGCAATACACTTGTCCTAGCCTTTCTGCCAGTCTTCAACTACATTTACCACTGCTTTTGAAGATGGAAAATGCGTACCATGTAGGCGTTTCTTTAATTTGAGAAGAAGGAAGCGGTCACTCGGTCCACATCTGGACTATAGGGAGAGAGGGGGGCACACTTCATAAGATGGTAACGTAGGCGAGTATATTGAGAGTTACCATGGGCATTGAAACTATGTTTCATAATAAATCATATAAAAATATACTATTGTAAATCAATTCTCAACCACCGTTATTTTCTTTCTGAACGTGTGCCTAATGCCTGTGTTCCTTTCGTCTTCAACACTCGCAAATTTGATCATGTGATACCCCTATGGAATCAACTGTCATTTCGAACTCGGAATATGACTTTACTGTCTATCTCTCGTCACCGAACATATTTCTACTCAACCTCATTCAGTGTGTCAGTTCCCAGAATCTGGAACTCCCTTCCTCCTAAAGTGGAGAGATGTCGGACAATAAAGCAGTTTTAAAGTGGATTAAGCCGTTATTTTAAGGGGATGCTCAAAAAGTCTATCCATTTTTGGAAAATGATAACGCGGTTGGCAACATGAACCTTAAGTTGTCAATAGTCACCGTTGTGGAGTTTGTTGACTTCAGACCTGTGTCAATGGCATGTGGAAAATGATGAACAATATTCTACATTTTTACACGCTATAAGCCAGGTGAAAGAAAGAGAGAAAAAATCTATGAGCTATTCATGGAGATCAAGTGTGTTCACTGGATATCGTTACAAGATATGTCCGATCATTTGTAGAAGGGCGAGAGACTTAGGGATGCTGTGAATGAGAGAACAATACAAAGAGAGAGGAAAATCGACATATTACTGTTGAAACACTAAGTATGAAAGTGGGTATCAGTAATGAAATGAATGAATAGGGTTCAACGCCCGTTTTTGCTACAGAGGCACCACAGGCGATGAACATTAGATAAAATGATATATTGGGAAAGGATTTATTTTTAAGGAAGGAAACGTTCCAGGCCTAAGTTTTGGGTACCTCCCCGGCATTCGCCATTTATGAGTACTGAGGAAAACCTAGAAAAAACCTCAGTCAGGGAGGACGATCCTGGCGGGATTCGAACCTCAGACCTCCCGCTCGCAAGTCCTCGTCTTAACGCCCTCGGCCACCCGTGGCGGTCTGGGTATCAGGCTGACAGCATTGACAGTGTACTTCATGAACATATAAAGCTGTCCACATTCCCTGACCAATGGAGAGCAGAAGAAGAGAAAGGAACTCAGAACTGCGAATGGGTACATGAGAATGACCCAAGATCAGTTCTTAGGACAAACTTTTCTTTCTTGAAGCAAACAATTCAGGACCATTGGTGTTGGCTGAATGGAGAATACTATGCCACTTATGTTTTGTATCCTTTATTTGAGGAGCTGAGGCGGCGGCGGCGTCCAAAGACAGGAACTTCAAGGCTGTTGTTTTTGCACGACAATGCGTCTCCTCACAGAGCAGCTGCAAATTTGAGGAAACTGGAAGTGCAGTTACTTTACCTGCCACCCTACAACCCTGCCCTTGCACCGTGCGGCTTCTGAGTAGTGAAATTTTGCAATGCTGGAAAAACTTTTAAACGACTACAAGACTTTGCTCAAGCTGTAAATTCGGCTCTGTTGACTGTATCTCAGTCAGAGTACCGTAGTGCTTTTGACAAGGTGGTTGCAACGTCTACAACTGTGTGGAGAGAGATAGTGAAACAAGTTTTCGAATCCAGTCCTTAACTTGGACTTTAGGGGACACTTGCAAAACGTTTTGAATGCTCCTTTTAACTCTAGGAATCACAACAATTAGTCGCTCGTTTCTTTTCTTCTCTTGCCTCCCTCTCGAGAAAGAATATTGAAGAACAAGTGGAATCCTTTTCCCACTTTCTAACTATATTATTAATATGTAATATTTACATGCAGTATATGTCTTTAAGTTAATTTTTTTCTCTCTATTGTGCTCTGTGTTTTTGCTGTTCTTTTCGCTTGGTAGAGTGGAAGAAAAGGGCCCCATGTCCTTAACTCTTGCCAGAGTAAATAAATAAATAAATAATTTATATTGTAGCTCAAATCTGAAAACTATATTTATTTTTCCTAATATCTTGGCCTGTTTGCACATTTGTTTATCGTTCAAATGTGAGTTTCTTTTAATCTTGTAGACTAATGAATTGAATTTTACAAATTTTAATATCCAGGAAGATACCAGAGTTTTGAAATGCGATATGGTCAGATTTCTATGTTATAGCTGTATATAAAATGCGGAAACCTTGGTTTAGTAGGAACGGAGAAGAATTCTTGTACCTCGGCCCTTATGGGTTCACCTCCAGAAAGAGATGAGGGAGACAAGGCCGCTAACATTGTCCCCCTCTCAGAATGTCCGCTTCCATGCTAAATATCACATCAGAAATCTTTACAAAGCACAAGCCTTTCGACTTTGTAACAGTGAAATAAAATGGGAAAGCAGAACATTCGTGGAAAGGAAAGGAACTAGAGAAATAACCCCAGGACCTCCCCGAGTACGAGCGACCCCGCTTGATTTATCTTACCGGAAATTTTCTTACATGGCTTAATGTATTGATTGTTAAGCACTAAGAGATTTTCAAGAATAGCCCGTCTCCGGCTGCAGTAATAATGAGGCTTTAAACTACAAAGAGAATCCTGTGCTCCCTGCTAATTTGATTTTAAAAATGCAACAGATCTTAAGTGTTGCTGCAGGACTGTAAACCAATAACACAAAAGCTGCTTACCAATACGCCCAGCTACTTTTTTCTGTTTGAGATGTGAATTTTTCATTGGCGTCCAATTTCCTAAAGAGCTCCGTTCACCTCGCTACTATAAAGTTCCTCCCCCTCGTAGCTAACGGAGACAAGGCTTAGACTACTTCGAAAGAAAACAGGCTGTCTACGAAGAAAGTAACTTCGGTATCAAAAGTGGACTATTCACGGCTACTATAAGAACAAGATGCGACCCATAAGTTACCGGCCTGACAATATCAACGCAACCTCCCTTTACTTCGATACAGTTCTCACATCTCTGAGTTAATATTTCAACCCTCTTAAAACAGAAGCCTTCAACTCGTTATCGTTTGTGAATTTCCGAAGGTCAGTTTTCAGTTCTGTCACTGAGACGAGGCTTAGCCAGTGCGAGGGCGGTCGAATATGATTTAAAGTTTTATTCATCATGCAACTCGCAACTATGTCAATGCATTCCTGATAACTTCATTATAGCGTCGAGAAATCATCACTCATGCACAGCTGTCTGAATTTTCTCGTTGTTTTCATGTTGTAGGAGCACAACGCGGTCGTAGTTGCCGCGTCTCGTGCTTGTCCTGCATGTACAGGACTTTCTTCCCAGTTCCGGCATCATGATGTAGAAACCGGTTGAGCTCATCATTCAAACTGCTAAGAGACGCCTTAGGCATCAGAGCCATTGCCTTGGGCTACACACAGTACCAATGTGTGACACCCCCTATGGTCAAGGAAGGCCGAACTAATGATTCAATGCCCCTGTAAAAGGGGAACAGTGTCATCCAACATCTGACTAATGGTTCTTCATAGTTACAGTAAACAGTGAACATTCGCTTTCGAGAACGAAAATCTTGTCGAAGAACAAACTGGTCTTGGGTCATTCTCATTTACCCACACGCAGTTCTGAGCTTTGTCTGGGGTGGTATAGAAATAAAATCAACTTTCATATATCTGTCAAACGCAGGTCCATTTGGTGGAAACTGCTCAGCAGATTCCTTTCTGTTCTACTCTGCGTTGGTTAGGGAATGTTGCACAGATTTTTCGCAGCTTTAAATGTTTTAATGCTGCCGACACTTATACTTAGCATTTCAACAGTAACATGCTCCAAGTTCAACACTCTTTGCGTTGCTCTCTCGTTCACAGTTTACCGAGGTTGGCCAAGCGAGGGTTGTCTTTCGCCCTTCTTCAAATCTTGCAATGGTATCAAATGAACACACTTGACCACCGTGAACAGCTAAGAAGTCCTCGCTCTTTCACCTGCTTATAGCCTGTGAAAATGTAGAGTGTAAAGTTTTCTTTCGAAATATTCACCAGCTATTGACACAGGACTGAACTCAACAGACTGTACTGCAAGTTTATGTATATTTTGATAGCTTAAGTTCGTTGTTGCCAACTGCGTTACTTGCATTTTAGACAGTACTGTGCAACAATTGATAGGCTGGTGGCTAAACTTTTCGAGAAACCTAGAAATTTTAGAGTTTTATGTTTCTTAAGTGATGAAACAGGGCACATTAGTGAAGTGCTGTATAAGCCGGGAGCGATGCATTGTGGGAGCAGCTACGTTACGCCCTAAGGGGCAGTAAAACAGCTCACAGCGCTCAGCACGTTCCGCTTGCCGCTTCTATTTTAGAGAACTAGTAAATCAAGAGGGCGGTGCCCCATTCCGGGAGAAAGGGGCGCTCATGCAGGCCAGTTTGTGGTTTGCTCAGAATCCATGAGTGCATCACAAGAGGGCATGAAAACACTGCGGATTATTTTTAATGATTTCATTTCGTTATTTACCTTCGCCTGCATAGAAAGGAGATCACTTTACGTTTACTTGGTTACCTTGCGATATTGATGAACTTTAAAACCTTATACAGATGTTTTAGTTTTTCCTCAGAGATGTTTAATGTGTTGCTGTGACGCACTCTCAGCATTGCTGCAATTTCACAATCCTCCCGTCACAAACGATTTCGAGAAAAATGACAAAAACCGTGTCCCAGAATAGCGGTACACTTTTACAAGCTGTGCTCTAATGCACTTTCATGGCATTGCATCTTTCAGGAGGCTTCAAGTATGAACAAGGGCTATTAAGAATTATTTTTTGTTAACTTATGATGCACGCTAGGTAGGGTCAAGACTGACAGATCTTTTCCGAAGTAGTTCCCATTGGGTTGAATGCACTTTGCCCAACTTGTCTACAGTTCTGAAAGATGTGGAATATTCGTATTTTGACATCGTCTTCAGAAACGCCTCCGATTTCTTCACAGCATTCTCGATGAACCTGCAGCTCTATCTTGTGATGTTGAAAAAAGTCTCACAGAGCCAGGTCCGGGCTGTATGGAACGTGGGCACACTTTGCTTTTATGGCAAATATTAAGCAACAACATTGCAAACGTGAGCGCTTGTATTGTAATTATAAAAAGGCAAATCAGGGCGTTTCGTCAAAACAGCCTTGTAAAACGCTCCGTTAACCGAAGTTTGCGGGGAGACCACATGTTGCTTAACCAGTTCACTATAGGGAAAAACAAATTAACATAACCCAGCCGAACAACGTTGGCCTTCTTTGGTGTTGGTGTTTTCGGGATGTAATGGTGAAGTCTAGTCTCATCATTTCAGGTGTGCCTATCAAACGCCCACTCACACCATCTTCTGTTCAGGCATCAGCAATCTCGGCACCCATTGGAAATCTGTAACATGTTATTCGTCCATCTTCCCGAACAATGATGACAGCTGTACTCCTGTCTTATTGTTGAGCTCGGCCCTTCCTAAACTTTTTGAACCACCGAAGTGCTGTCGATTGTGGCAGAACATCGTCATATCGGATTTCTGCAGACGGAAGTAAAATTTCAGAGGAACTGTTTCACCGCAGTATCTGCACTGTTTGTATTGACTAGCTCTTCGATCTGCCTTTCTTTCCTTTAATTTTGTCTAATATTTTCCTAATCGAATCAATCCATGCTATCTAGTTATTATATTTTCTCCCCTACTTGTGTACCTACATTAAATATAATATCTTTTAGTTATTAGTAATTCTGATCAGATGAATTTTCTGCACTTCCCATGGGTAAAGTGTTTACGCAATGACTGTCAGCGGAGAGAGAGAGAGAACAATTTTCAAAGAAAAAATACATGAAGAAGTGTTTCTGATATGTTCTCGGTACACCGTGCGTTCATTAACACAGTAGGTCACAAAAAAGAAAATCATGAGATTACAGGTAAATGGCAATGATAGAGATGGTACTCGCGTCTTATGTTTCCCACATTGGTTGAATTAAGTAGACGTTATGTTATGTTTAAACTATTCCAAAATAATGGAATTTATATGTAGTTTTAAATACTGATTCATTAATGGTGTTTGGGGGGGGGCTTGATTCGTTTTTTGTGCCTGCCAAATAAAAATGCACTAAATGCTAATAATTTGGCTATTCAGATGCTCTAACTTAGTTATGTTTCAGTACCTTTGTTTAAAAATTAGCCTTTATATTTCGTCATTAGTTGTAAAGTGGAACGTGTCGTTCTCAAATCTACGGACAGATCGTACACTGAAGAGGCTGCCTTATCCCCGAGATAGATGACAATCGAACTGTATAGTAGAAGGAACGTAATGGAGAACAGAGTAGGATGAAGACACAAAGCAGAAAAAGAGAAATGGACTTAATGGAATGAGATGAAAGCTTTCACTTGAAGAGCATAAAAGGGGCTGCCATCTGGGGCGGTTCTGGCGAATTTTTTTTTTTAACGTCACGCGAACTTGTGGCATGCAGTACGGAGCTAAGCTATCGCCAGATCTTTGTGAAACTTTTTATTGCAGTACATGGAGAAGCCTATGACATCAGTGTACAAGCTTATTCTAATTAATGAAACAGTTTTGTGCGAAACTACCAGATCTTTAGTGTGTTTATCGCTCATTCAAAAGTAGCAATTTATGACAGGAGAGGTTGTAAATACAATCCGCACATTTATTTCATCTTCCTAAACACCTACGGTCACTGATGTCCACCAATCGCGAGTAGGCGATCCATCCTGATATTTGGTATTTCTTTACTGTTAAATCTTAAAACAAGTTACTATTTTTTATCCTTTACAGATACGGGGAAGAAAATTGTAACCAGGAAGCGTTAAGTCTATCAAATAATGCAACAGTATATCTTTTACGCTGTATCTCAGGAAGTTTTAAAGCTATCAAAATGAACGTTTTGAGAGAAATTAAGAAAAATTAACTAAATATGTTCTGTAAATTTTAATTTTCTAATGCACATTAAAGTTTTTTAAAAAAATTAAACAAAATAAAATTTTGTTAAAAAATTGAAAATTCTGTGACATAATCATGCATTTTTCTTATACACTATTGGTGGAATTGGAATTATTTTTAACTATAGGCAACATGCTATTTTGGGAACTACAATAATACATCTATTGTAGTAACTTGAAAAAATATTTTAATTTCTTATTGGTATTGATTTTATGGAATAATAGTGATATTTAAATACTTCTAGTTACCACACTTCACATTGTGTGTGTGCAAATTTTCAAAGATTGGTCCAGCAAATCCTTGAGAAAAATGCAGATTTATGTCAACATTTTAAGTTATCGGGAAATAAGATTTATTTTTGTTTAAAGAACTTTTTATGTGTATTAGAGAATTAAAATTTACAAAACATCTTTAGTTAAGTATTTTTAACATTTCTTAAACGTTTCATATTGATAGCTTTATAAATTCCTGAGATACAGTGTACTGCTGCGTTATTTGCTAGATTTACACTTCCTGGTTACCTAAATGCTTAACATGTTCAGTTTTATAGTGCATGTAAATACATAATTTGAAGTTCGTGCTGGAAACCATTTTTGGCAAGTGGTTCAAAACGCCTCCGCAGTCTTCACCACTGCAGAAAATGCAGCACTCAGTTTGTTACACGGCAATGTGGCAGGATGTCTCCCAGTTACGTTGGTGTGCTGACAGACCGTTCCTTGAATACTGAAAAATGAGATGACCATAACTTTCGCAACAAAAGCTTTTGCTTTTTTGGTGTTGAGCTTTGCTGTTTACGAAATGTTGTGGCAAAGTTTCATCAACAGCGAGCAACATCATCTTGGTTCGGGTATCAAAATACAAAGTATATCTGATGTAAAAGAGCGTGTTGCTAGTGCTTCTTTACCGAACGAAAGAGCTAAGTACTAGCAAAACTGGAGTATACTTTGACCGCGATCGGGGTGGGGATTTTTGATAATTAAGCGAACTGCTACTTTGAAGCTCTACAAAAAACAAGCGGAGCGCTTTCTGTATCTTTCACTAAATTTAGAAAAACTACCAGAAGCACGGAAAGCCATAAAAAATGTAAAATCATGAAAAAACTGTTGCACTTGAAAATTGGTTAAACACTCCAGTTCAGATAATTAAAAAAAATTAAACTAAAAACGTTGATTTGACGAGCTGTGCCTACTTAAATTGGAAGTGTATATTTTTTAAGTGAGGAAGAGATTCCCACCCAACCAAATACGAGGGAACCTCTAATTCGTAAGATAGCACATTAAATTTGAATGAAGGTTAACTTTCAGAGAGAAAAGTTCACATATTTTAGAAAATAAGCTTCCTCAGAATTATTAAATTATATTGGTCAGGTTCTAGACAATCAGGATGAAAAACTTCCTCGTTATAAATGCTTTTCCTTGATGGCAGACGAATCTACCATCAAAATCACCATTCGGTATGTTGAAGTAAAGGAAAGACTTTTATTTAAAGTACTATACGGTTAAATCTGATCTGTGTTTTGTAAAGGCATGACAAATGAATAATATACTCTTTCGATGGTGCTGCTAATTTCTGTCTTTGGGGTCCGCTCTCGGTTATCAGAAAACACGAGTTGTCATACTTTCGTCGATTGCTGTCATCAACTGTAGGAATAAACGCACACTACATTTCATGCTTCTCCGAAACGAGAAAATATGTTGCCTGAAACTCAGTGTGCTTTAGAACAATCTTTTTTTAAAAAATATCCGAAGACGTTAACATCC
The DNA here is from genome assembly GCA_030762175.1 of Metallyticus violacea. Classification (NCBI taxonomy): domain Eukaryota; kingdom Metazoa; phylum Arthropoda; class Insecta; order Mantodea; family Metallyticidae; genus Metallyticus; species Metallyticus violacea. Next base: position 1,863,122 of record CM060845.1, on the reverse strand, counting down.
GCCGGTTGAGTATCTAGCGCACAGTTCGAGCTTATGATGTCGTGTGAACACAAGGACTGTGCGGATTGAGCACGGAAACGATAGTAGGTTTAGCAATTTTGGAGGAAACATTCAAAACTTGCGCAAAGCTCTGTAAACTGAAAATGTCGCTATGCCTTGTACTTGTTGGTGAAACTCTGGAACATTGCGATGAACTAAGTGCGTGAAATGAAACACTAAAAGCGGACGCAGCAGAAGTTAAAAGTGGGCTCTACATAGAATACAAATAAATAATGAGAAATGTAAGGAAATTTGTTAGAGCAGTTCAATGATAAAAGTAAGTTATACTTTTTAAACAGTTGAAGAGTTTAGTGAAAATGTCTACTTAGTGTTAAAACTGAAAACTGTTGCGTTCTTTACTCGTAATAACTAAGTAGATTCGTTTGTGTTAAGGGTCGCTATGAAGTGAATGTGTACTGTGATGATAAAATTAAGAAACAGCGTGAACAGGATACGCTTCAAGCTTGAGTGAAGTGTCAACTGAGGAACTATATCAGAGATAAATTATTAGTACTTGTTAATTAGTGTTACCAAAATTTGAATCCTAAGACATTGATATACAATAGAAAAGCGGCTACATTCAACAGTGAAACTCTGAGCAATGCTGTACAGATGTCCTAAAACTCTGGAAGGCTAATCACTAACTTGCACACGATAATGCACGGCCGCACAAAATTAATGTGAAGTGTGTCCCTCATCCTCCGTACAGTCCGCGTGACTTGTTCCTTTTCACGAAATTGAAGAGACGTTTTGCATCATCAGAAGGGATGTTGAAGGTTGCGGAGGCGATTCTGTGAAGACAGGCAGAAACACTGAGACAGTTGCATTAATTAGTGAAATGATCATCATAACCCTCGTACATATTTATAATGTCGGTAAACTTTGAGAGCTTTCCTATTTATTGATAGCTCATTTGTTTTTCTATAACCAATTAAAACAATTACGCAAAGCTGTTTCATTCTTTAGAATGAATCTGTTCATAGCGGCTCTTCCGGTGTACATTACGCATGGGCCCGGGTTTAGTGCTGAACGTACATGTGTGCAGACTTTACTTTGCTTTTCCGATATACTTCCGCAATGCTTTTAAAGGAACGTTCATGTCTCCTCCGGGAAATCTACTGAAATGAATAATCTAATTACTATCATCTCCTTTTCTCTCGCCGTGCTGGTTTTTAATCTGCCATGGCAACTGCATCCCAAAGGAGGTTCTTTGTTCATCTCCGATTAAGTCTACAGTCGTTAAAATAAAAGCGAACTGAAGTTTATAAAAAGCAGCAAGATATTAAAAAGTACTTTTAATGACGGACGTCTTCGTCGCAATGGAAAACTCGACATCAAAAGTCACGATTCACTTCCCAGAGAAGGATCACGAACTGAAAAGTGAAAACTTTTGTACTGGCGTACATAGAAACTGAATCAAAGCAGCTTAGATGGATGGAAGCTTCAGAATCACCTCTACAAACTTTCTCGCTGCTTCTGATGATGGAAAATTCCTCCCACGAAGCTGTTGCTTCAATTAAAAGCATAAAGTCACACAGGGCTAAATCCGGACTGTACGGAGGGGAGGGGCACACTTCACATCGATTTTTGTGAGATATCAAGTAACAGCATCCAGTTGTTGACTGACTCGTGAGCGGGAGGTCTGAGGTTCGATTCCCAACACGACAGTTCTCTCTAAGAGATATTCTTTCCAGGATAAATGGCTGATACCGGGGAGAGGCCCTAAACTTAGGCCTGGAACGCTTCTTTTCCCACTTTATCTTGTATCATCAGTGTCCACCTCCTGTGATGCCGCATTGTTAAAGCGCCACTATTTAAAAAAATCCAATTGTTGCACGGAAATGTGGCCTTTGTTGAGTTTTCAGGCATCTCTGTCCAGTTACAGGCGCTTTTCCTATAACATCTTCCACTGCATACGAACGCTCTTTTGTTTTGTTTGTGACACCCACCATGCACAGTGATCTTAACGTTATTTGACGATCCTCTATCACAATGTTAGTGTTTTCTTCCGTTAGAATACAAACTGGAACCTTATGAAGTTGATTACCTTCCCTTTTCAAACATTTTAAATCATCTTCGAGTTGTAATATAGGGAAATTGAAAAATCTGCATAGGCCTCAGCTAAAGTTTTATTTAGACGAAAACAGATTGCCAATTGTTCGTCACGTATCACTTTCATTTTTCTGTAAGCGGAAATTTCCATACCTGTCATAGACGGAGACCAGAAACTCAAGTGTATATTTCGCTTTAAGCTAACAAAATGTTGTAAAGTTAAATGTTAGATGTTTGTAACAGTTATTAACTTATGTTTTACAACTTTATTTTAAATTAAATGAACGATGCGTGCGCTAACTTTTTGGCCATGTGATGCTATCAGATGACATAACTAAGAATGAAAAATAGCTTTGTAATGCTATCAGCAATTTCACAAACATTAGCAGCGATAATCAGGTTAAAGGTTATCTTTGTAGGGAAAGTAAGTAAAAGATGTTCAATAGAGCGGAACCGTCACGGGGCTCTAGCTTCCAACAACCTCATCACAGTCGATTTCGCCAGTGACGTAAAAACTGCTAAACTCGTAAGATAATTTCTTATATTCCTCTTTAAGTAATTTAATTTTTAATGTTCCCTATATTTCAATTTATTTTTCAGGTTGTGTAAATCGTTTGCAAAAATGTCAAACTGATTTACTATCCCCTGTTGTTAATAAGAGATATTTTTATTATTATAGAAATAGCACATAATGTGCAATATTAGAGCTGCTCAGTAAAAATGGTCATGAGTTTTTTACACAAATAATTTCTCGTGCTAAAATTGCGGTACTAGCTGCTGCTTTCTTCAGCCGAGTTTGTTCTTCCCTTTGTCTCAGCTTGAAGAAGACGAGCAACCACTTTCAAAGGAAGGTGGACTCGAATATCCAGTTATTGCTGTAGCGGAAGAAAACGCAATCACCGCTGCTGTTGTTTTGGTAGAGGGTCGTCCAATAACGTTAAGAACACTTTCAGAAATTGTGACAATTTCACTGGGTGTCACCCACTGAGACATGTTTGTTGTTGACGAAACTGGCCACATCCTGAGAGCAAACAACAAAGCTCTGTGTAGAAATCTCCCAAAGTGATTGCTTCTGCTGTGAAATGTATGATCATCTCATTTTTTGATATTCAAGTAATAAGCTTCCCTTGTCACACAACTCTAAATTGGCAATACTGCAGTGATGTCCTGAAAACTCTGCGTACTGCATTACAATAATGCAAGCAAATGTTGCTTAATATCTCACAAAAATACTCCCTTTGATTTTTCCTTTTCCTCCAAACTATTGAAACGCCTTTTGGGATGGCAAGTTCAACAGCAGAAACATGACGAAGGCTGCTGAGGTGATTCTGAAGGACCTGTCAATATTTAGAAGACTGGCAGAAACGCTGGAACAGGTGCATTGCGTAGAAAGGGGACTACTTTGAGATAATCTTTCTTAAAGTAGATTATGTTTTAAAACGGAATATTTTTAATGGAAAAGCAGGTTTATTTAAAAAGAAGTTTGCATGAAATAAAATACGTACATTGGAGGTTCTTAAAAATGAAGGAAAATATGAGAAAATCAAACTGTTTCAGTTGCATCTTATTGATAAATAATATTGTTGTCGATAACATTGAACTCTTGTATAAACACTTACTTTATTAAAATTGAATATTGTATTTCACACGGGAGTAAACGAACTTGAAATTCAAATGAGCGCTCTTTGAGTAGCCTCGGAGCTGTGAATTAGATCATAAACAAATTTGTGTGCATTTAGCTCAATTAGGTCAAGTATGACTTTAAATGTAAGTTAAGTACACTTGGGCATACAATAAGTATGCGTTGTGTTTGATTAATGAAAGTGTAACAGAAGTGCCCATGGTGAGGGACCCCTTCAAGTCCCTCACATTTAACAGTCTGACCTCTTAACCCCTTCGCTCCAATTGCGTTGAATTGTGCGGCGACCCTTCTGGGCTAGAATTAGCTGGAGTGTTGCTTAAGGTCTGGACTCTAGAATGTTCTTCCTGCTAGCGACTGCGATTACGGCAGTCTAAACTTTAATCGCTTTTTTAAAGAGTGTTTAGTGCTCGTTTTTACTGCTTGGGCATCAAGGTATTTATGTCAATTTAGAAAGGAATTTTTTATTGAAGGAACCATCCAGACCAAATTTTAGGGTACCTACCCGACATTTACCATTTATAAGGACTAAAGAAAATCTGAATATTCCTGGCGGGAATCGAACCCCAAGCCTCTAGCTAATGAGTTCGAGTCTTGTCAGTACTTTAATGACGTGTTTTACTCTCATTGTAAATTTATAAATTCTCTATTTTTGTGCTATGTGCTCGTATTTCGTTTAAAATAATATTTTTGCTCTCGAAAATAAACCAAAATACTCTGTCATGATTGGGAATAAAACGAAATGATAAAAACATATATAGTAATTCCTTTCAGAAAGTATACGTGCAAAAATAGTAAAATAGAGTGCTTGTCAGTGCATCTTGATGTAAGGAATACAGACAGCTACTTAATGTCATCAGAAAATTCCAGCAAAAGCGAGTGGGTTTACCATGGGTTTCCCCTAGGCGAATGCTGTGAAGGGCCTTTCCATGAATTTTTCGTTCCCCAACTTCTTAAATATTTTCCATAAATCCATTAACATGAAACGTATTTTAAGAAAATTGGAGAGTGATAATTGTGGGATAAAGGAACACGTAGAGCGCTGAAACAGTCAAACAAATAGCAACCACGATATTATGTGTAGTCCGCGCGATAAAAATGAACAAAATTCAGCGAATATAAAAAAAAAAAAACAAACAAACAAACACACACACACATCGTGTGTCTGAAGAAGATAAAACATAACATTTCCTTTCCAATGTTTTGGGTGCTTGCTGATTGCTGATATTCTTTAATTTGTGTCACGGACTGCCTCTGCTCTAATATCATGAGTCGTTCTGTTATCGCGTATTCTTGGCTCACTCTGCAAAACCAGTCATAAGAAATTTAAAACAATTCTAGCTCTAGCATCAACATGTAAATTTGAGCTTGCACATTGAAGCCAATCATATAATTGTATGCTTCAGTTGAACTACACACTCATAATATGTAGAACCGGTTTCGAGAACATTTCGTTCTCACCACCAGCTAGGCTAAAATTCAATGTTTTGGAAAGCAGTTCTATATACTATGAAGCATTAAGAGTGTGTAGTTCAACTAAGCAGTTTAGGCAAGTCATTCCCCGTTGTAGATAGTGTGTCAACTTATGAGATGCTGTTAGAAACAGAAAATCCATTTCCCCCCTAAAGTTATTGGTTTTGTATTAACTGCTAAAAACCGTAAATTTGTTAAAGACTAAGAGCAAAAGTAATACATAAGAACTTACAAGTCCGTACGTCCCTGGGTGTTCTTAAAGTGTAATGGATACGAACAGTATCGAATAAAAAGAAAGTAGCCGAGAGAAGGAAAACACGGAACTTTTATCGTAGTTGCGATATGTCCAGCACCGCAGGAAAGTCATCTAACAAATGCAGAACGTGAGGAGAACAAAACAACATTTTTCTTTAAGAGGTGAAATACGCAGAGTATCAACATTTCTCTCTCAAAACCATAGTCTTAGAGAATTTTACAAATTTGAATATCATAAACAGTAATGCCTTTGTGTTAACAGTTCAAGAACTGTAACATGATTTACATTTTCAAAAATAACAAACGTCTGTTTGATATTAGCATGCTAACCAATAAAAGAAAAACTTAACTATAATACATTACTTAACTAAACTGGTGTTTCCCCTCTTCAAAGTCACTCAAAATAAATGTGTACAGTGAAATTACTGCAATTTTGAAAAGTAAGGGGACAGAATTAAAATTTTGCAATATATAAGTATCACAAAAGGAAACCACAATTTTATAATTATTATTATTATTATTATTATTATTATTATTATTATTATTGATATTAAACCACAAAAATTAATGTTATACTATTAATTAAATGAAATATATGACCACTGACAGACAAAGCTACTGTGTGGATATTTTTAAATGTAAACATGTTTATGGACTGAGCCTTTGGTATCACCTTTACATTCACTAAAATATCAGAGAGTTTGGAGTTACAGTTGAAATTTAATTTAAATGTTATTAACATGTAACGTAAACGTTTTCTGAAGGTTATTACAGAGCGCTCTTACATACAAATATAATTCTAAACACATATTACATTAATATTTCATATTTACTGTCTTCACGACGATAGTTTTGATAAATATAAAATATATGTACTGTTATAAATACAGTTTATACATTGAATCAATTTTATTTTGAAACAATATAAAGAAAATGTAATGCAACCGCGCTTTTTAAATTTCCTTTTTCAAGTATACCCTTACTTTTAATGGCTCAATTTCCATAATTTTGTAAAACTATGTAAAGAGAGAGGCCTCTGAGAAAAATTTGTCAGCCGTTTCATGCCCTAAGTTGAATGGGACGCTGATGACCTGAGATGTTAAAGAGCGTCCGTAAATAAATAAATAAATCAATCAACAAATTCCTCAGTGTGTATACCCCAACATACACGCACACACATATTACATGCATACACGGGTGGCCGAGATCGTTTAGGCGCGGACTCATGAGTGGGATGTCTGTGGTTCGACTCCCATAAAAACCGTTCTTCCTGACTTAGGTTTTTTTTCAAGTTTTTCTTCTGTACTCATAAATGGCAAATGCCGGGTACGTACCCTAAACGTAGACCTGAAACGTTTCCTTCCTTAAAAAATTCCTTTCCCGGTTTATTATTTCATCTCGTGTATCAGCCGTTAAACAAAGCAAGATATGCATTTGTTACTGCTCAACAAACAATGTCTGCACCACTTCTAATGTTTTGTCCCTGTGCCTCTCCAGACACTTTCAGATGCAAACATTTTGATTTTAAATCTAATTAAAGAAACGGTGCCAGTAATTGTCAATTTTAATGATAACAATGTCAGCCGTGAAAGCCGAAGGTAAGTACGTATAAATATGCTTTGTTCAGTTCTGAGTAGGACCATAAAATTTAAAAAGTATATACTTAAATAATGAAATCTAAAATAAACTAATAGTTTTAAAATGAACTAAACCCAATAAATAAATCATAAAAAGAGCATAAAAGTCACACTTTTAAAAAAACGTGGAGTAATATACAGGATTAGTAATGTCTCATATAGAAGGAATGTCATCAAAGTTCAGAGTCTGCTAGTTACGTTGCAATACATTTGTCACCGTCTTCATGAAGAGCTTGTTTAGCCAGTGTGATGTGATTTGATTGCCCGTTGCTAAGGTAACAGGGGTAGCGTGGCGTTTCCATGGAGTCCCTTGCTGCGAAACTGGGGAATCTTGTTTACACACAGCCGGCGCGGTGTATTTGCCCAAGTACAGACAAGGTGTACATTTCTGAGGTGTAGGCTATCCAAAATCTTCATTCATTGCAAAGAAACATATAAAATGATGTGGAGCACAGCATTTTTCTTAAATTATCTAATAATTCTGAATGGAGTCTGATTTTACTGCTTATATAATATTCTATAAAAATAACGTTTCATCATTTTAACGAAAATAACACTTTTCTTATGTGAAAGATCCTGAACCTGGCCATAATGTTTGTCCCATCACCTCTTGCATAAGCTGAGCTTATTTTTAAAAAATAAATTTTTGTCTCAGTGAAAAAAGCAAAAAGAATGCTATAAAGTGTTATGTCATAAATAATTAGGTTTGGAAACTAACAACGAATAAATAAATAAATACCATGTAACTTAGTAGTATTGAATTCACTCCAACAAACAATCGTTTAGTGCAGCAGTCATTGACCTTTAGCTGATGAATGGTTCTTCTTTATCACACAGCATTTTGTAAAAGTTTACACAATTTTCAAAGTTTGTACTGTTTGTCACTTGTTCATAAGAAAACACTCGTCCAGTGGGAGCGTTGTTCCAGTTCACATTAAAATGTGAAACAAGTTCTACCCTACAGTCGCTAGGTGATGTTCGTCATGTGTCACATACAGACCGGCATCATCTCCAGTCTTTTGTTTATCCTTCTCTGCCTTAAGTGTTACCCGACTGCAAACTGTCAACGTGTGCAATCATTTATTTAAATATTCAGCTGCAGTTTGATAAAATGTATGGACGTAATGTTTAAAATGTGTAGTCCCTGATGTTAAAGCTTCTTTCCATTTTACCAAGAATAGGTCTGACAGTTGACAGTAGGCACTTAGAAACTGCATTAGTTTTTAAATAATTTAACACAGAAATTACCTCAAATTGTTTGACCCTCTGCTCTTTGAACTACAGAGTGAAAAGCTGGTTGTGAAGAAAGTACGGTCTTGCTTCGGATTTGTAATTTTCAAAGAATGATTTGAGAAGAAATTGACATTTGTTTTGAGATTGAAAATATGATTTCAGAGGAACAAACAGTCAGAAGACGTTCGACAGCAGGAAGTAAAGCAGGTCATCTTGCTTAGCTATACTTTAAAACTTGCTTGTACTCCTGAATAAGAATATATTTTAAAAACAATACCTTCAATAACAATAGGAAGGATATCAGCAGCCCTCTGGACAGTATTGTGAATTAATGAGCAGAACAACCAACCCTAAGTAAGTTATGCCCTTAATTTCCTTTCATTTTAGTGAACGTTCTTTCTAGATACACCTCTAAAATTGCAGCTCGTATTATCTGCACACACCTGCATTAAGACAGCTACAGTCAGCAAGGTCAACAAGTAAGCAAGCAGGCTTGTTTCCCTTTCCACGGGGGTTCGCACCGAATAATAAAAGTAATACATTTACAAAGTTTTCTTCTTCCACTTTCTTAGACACCTCAAAACTAGGGTTTCCCTTTCTCAAATTGATATATTTGCCCCAACATATTAAAGAATATTTCCTCGCAACTTTCTCCCAGTAGTGTGGTTACCCATGATACACCCTACAGTTTCATAAAGGAATTTTAGACGTTAACTCCAGCACTTTAAAACAAGGTAAGCGAAATCCATCGCCAGCATTATCGATTAAAACCTAACCACGCTGTAACTGCCTTGTATTGTCTTGGTCCGTTATTATTGGTATTCCTTTTGTCGATACAGTCCCATTCTATGCCCCCTCTCTCTCCTCCTGCTTTTCTTCATTCTACCCCAGAAGGCACAGCTTGTAGTTTATAATTACATACCACAAGCAGTTTCCATTTTATTGTAAATGGCAGAAAGACAAGTCCTTGAGGCTGTGAGGGAATATCCTAAGATGAGTTGAAAGAGGAAGACCTGAGGGTAAATTAAGATCATCTACGTATCATAAAAATGCAATCAGAGATCTCTGTCTGTCTAGCGAGGGAAACTGTCTGCTGGCTTTATTTACTTTACCTATAAAAATGTCTTTATTCTCTACAATTTATTGCTACATGGGTTGAAATAAATATCATAACCATAAGTTTATTTATTCTGGCAAAAGTTGAGGTCATGGGGCCTTCTCTTCTACTATGCTAGGCGAAAACTACATAGTACAATATAGTTATATAAAGTACATAAAATGACAAATTAAATACGTATAATGAATGCATGTAAATAGTACATATTTTAATATAATACAGTGGTTTAAGATAGTGTTAGAATTCCACTTTTGTTTTGTTTTGTTCAATAATTTTCTCGAGTGCAAAGGGGGAGAAAGGAAGAGCAGAAGAAGAAGAAGAAGAAGAAAAAGAAGAAGAAAAAGAAGAAGAAAACTAGTTAAAAAGCTGAGATGGCTATTTAATCTGCAATCTTTGACTTCAGAAGGAAGAGAGTTTCGGATTCTTGGGAAACTCTGAATAAGGTTAACTAGGGATATACAGTCCGAGCACGAAGCGCAGGGGAATCGAGTCCTGCGTTTTTTTAGAGGTAGCCATAACAGTTGAATGCGTAGGAGTGTCACATGATCAAATTTACGGATGTTGAAGACGAAACGATCTGCCATCCCAGTATTCAGATCAGAGTACAAGACATCACACTAATCAAAGCGAGACACAACAAACACTTGAATGAGATTGAGAGGCAGATCTTTTGTTAAGTTTTAATGTGTGAATCAAGGAATATATTTTATGGCATGTATGGCTGTGCCATTGTGATCGGAGCGTATATAAGCAGCGTGGTGGTATAATTACATTGTTGTTTATCATGGGGGGGGGGGCACATCGTTTGAGTTTATTTTACGTACTGCACGTTATAGCCTGTGATTTAAGTGTATTCAGTTTTAATCCAAAGGGAGATGGAGGTTAGATCTTCATTTACTACAATCACAGAACGAGAGGCGGTGTTAAAGTAGAGGTTTATACGCGGTAATCAACTAATATGCATTGATGTACAGATTTAGTTTTTTAAGTTTATACGGTAGGAGTTCATAGTCGACAGTGTCAAGAGCTGTCTAGTAATATATAATAGAATTTATGCGTGATATGCATTTTACTATATAACCAGCACACTGCACAACACTCACATATTTATCACTCTTTTCCATACGGAAATACCAGGTACAACCTGATTTTTTTTGTCAGTAAGCGAGCGCCCTACTGCTTAAAGGATTTTCTAGGTATGATAAAGAGAAAAAACCATATGTCACTATTCAGTATAGTAACCCTTCTCACGTATTTGAATCAACATTTGAACCCCCCCCCCAAAAATAGTCAGAAGTCTTGTCTGCAAAATGGGCATAAGCAGCAACCATTATTTCTTCGTCACACTGAAATTTCCTTCCTCGAAGGTCCTTCTTGAGTTTTGAGAAGAGGAAATAGTCGCTGGGAGCTAGATCTGTGCCGTACGGTGAATGATCCATTTCCTTGAAGCGACATTTCTTCACAGCTTCCTTTGCAACAAGAGCTGTGTGCACAGACGCGTTGTCGTGAAGAAGGTGCACACCACCATTCAGCTTTCCTCGCATTTTCTCTTTGATGGAAGCACGTAGTCTGTGCTGTAGGCCAGCATAGTACTCCCCATTTACTGTGGTGTTCCTCTCCTAGAAGTCAATGAAGAATATTCCTTCACAGTCCCAAAAGATTGTGGCCATGATCGTCTTGGTTGACTAGTGATCTTGGTCTTTAGAGGCGGCGCTTCGCCAGGTTTACGCCACTTCATTGATTCTTTTTTGGACAAGGGATCATATTAGAGAATCATGGTTTCATCTCCTGTAACAATGGTTTACACAACTTCTCTCACGTTGCCAAGGCAGAGCTCCAAAAATGCCTAACAACAGATGACTCGTTGCTGCTTTTGAACTGAGGAAAGAAGTCTTGTCACTAACCTTATTCATGTTTAAATGTTCATGAATAATTCGAAGGACTGTTGTTTTAGAAAGGCTCAATCTTGGTGCTATTTCTGTAACTTTGAGCCGCCGGTCTTCCATAATTTCTCCTTCCACAAGAGCGACGTTTTCTCCAAGGGTCGACTTGCACGCTCTTCGTCTTCGTCTTTCTCGACCCATTCGAAAATGCTTGGTCTATTCTTTTACGGTAGAATATGAAGGGGATGCTTCCCCATATACATCGTCCAATCGCAGTTTAGTTTCATTTGGAGTAAGTCCTTCTTTTGTGACTTCTTTATGCAACTATATCTGAAAAACTGAACACAGCGGAGTGGAAATTACAGCTGCAATTATTTACTTAACAGATAAGGTATGGTACTAGATAAGGGTTTAGTGAAGGCGATAATTCTTATCGGCGAGGCCGGAAACTTATGGACCTACCCTCTCGTATCTTTTCGGGCGTAAAAATGCTAAGTATGGCTTCCTTCGGAAGGGAAGTAAAGGCGTGGGTGCCTAGTAGTAGATTTACGGCATGTAAAAGAACCTCAAGCATGAAAAAAGAGGCACCTGAGAAAAATGTATCGGACGTTTCACGCCTGAATCAAATGGGGCGCTGATGACTTAAAGAGCGTCTATAAATAAACCCCCAAAATATATAATACATAAACATGATAGCATTTGCAATCCCCTCTTTTTGTTTTTTGTTAAAGCACGGTATTTAACATTATAGCAGCTTATCATGCCACCACGTGTAGGTTAGACAAGAATAGAAATCCGCAAGCTTACTTCTTAATAGTGCTGTCTGTTTCCAAATGAGGCAGAAAACTTATAAATTTCGTATGGTGATGTTCTTCAAGTGTTTAGTACGAGCGGTTATCAAGGCAACTAAGTACAGAACCGCAACGCATCTACTTGTCTTGAATTTGATCAGGCTATACAGAGAAGACACCAGCACCAAATTGATACCGCATTTCACTTGCGGAGTTACAAATTACCAGCTAGCTCAAGAAATACGATGGCTATGCAAAAATAAAGATCATAATTTTTTTGACAACATACTTTACTCATCCTCGTAATTTTGAATCTTCAAAGACATGCTGTAAACATTTTTGATGGTTTTTCAAAATTGCCTCCGCATCTTGCTTCTGATGATGGAAGGTGTTTCTTTAATTTGGGGAAAAAGAATGAAAAACACGGGGATAAATGTTGATTATAGGAAAGGTGACTTCACATTGATGTTTGTAAGATATTCAGCAGCCACATTTGCGATGTGTGGCCGTGCATTATCGTGGCGCTGTTCAGCCTGTTGCGCGGTGGAACATTTCTTAAATATGAAAACTCCGCATCTTTCTATAACATGATGCAATTTTGCAGGCAGCAGTCTTGGAACTAACACGTCTCAGATGCAAATTTTCATTTACTGAGTATCACCCAGTGAAATTTTCTGAATTTCTGAAATGTTGTGACGACCTTCTCTCACAATGACAGCAGTAGCATTAATGTGTTCTTTCACTGAATTGTCCGGTCCACCTTCCTTCGAAATTGATTGTCTGAACATTTTAAAGCATTTTCAAGCTGTGCTATAGGGATGAATAGGCTTCCTGTACGTCGCAGATTTGTTCAGATGAAAGCAAAATTTCTCGTGTGTCACCCACTTCCATTTTGCGGAAAGCGAAACTTGCACAGCTAACCGGAAGTAGTGCAATGTGCACATTACGCAGTAAGTTCACAAAAGTTTGTAAAGTTAATTTTGGACAAGAAATTATACTTGTAAAAAATGATGCCCTTGCTTTATTGAATAGCCCTCTAATACCCAACGGAGTTACTCAGGCAGTAACGTTTGGAACTCGCTTCGGAAGATCTCAGAGTTTCCCCCGATAACATCGGCGAATGCTGGGTGCATCTTTCCTTTCCCTGAATTTCCCATTCTCCCATTTGGGAGCATTTGTGACGGTGGCCTCCGCTGTGCAAAGATTTCTGCCCTAGTGTCTGAGGTTCGAACAATCTTGGCATAACAGAAAACCTTGTTTATATCAATACATATAGGAAGCAAAGCATTCATTCCATGACAGCCGATAAAGAATACTAAATTTTGAAAAAATTATAGTTACTTGCCTAATGGTAAAGTTAAATTGTATTTTTGAGTTCAGTATAAAGAATCGCTAAGTATTCATTTTTCTTGTGAGAAAAAAGATGGTTATTTTTACTTTCCTAATCAAGATATAAGTTGGTGAACAAAAGAAGAACGCAAAGCTTTACACTTACTGCAAATGGTTGCCGTTTACACAATGCTCTGGTAACGACAGTGTTACCATGGAAACTGTGTGCTTTTATCCGCTGAACGACAGTCTTTTCTTTGACAAACAACCGACGTGACAATCACTACTGAACAGTTCCCTCCGCCTTTGGGAACTGACGCCTGAGGCCATTCTTTGATACACTTGTTTGAAAAGCTGTCAGTTTAGTGTTAAAGCATGTGGTTGTAATGACAGAAACATAAGAGATATCTATTTCCAAAACCCGATATTTCCATTTGTTTAGTTATTGAAAGAAAAAAGAATTAACACATTTTCTAATACCGAAATTTGCAGAATTTTACAATTTTTCAACGACAAATCATCAGAGAAGTTTATTTAAAGAAAGCAAAATAGCTGCTTGATGTTTAATAATTGTAAAAGTCGAGTTTTGGAAATAAATTTAATGAAACTATTGTTTTGGGACGAACTTTTTGCACATGTCCTGTTTTAGAAAATTGTTTTAAATATGATAAAGCTATATAGTTAATTAGATTGAAATTAGGTTGAAATGTGCTTAATTAGACTTAAAGGCACTTAAACAGGTTTATTGATATTTAATTAAATTGAAATGCATTAAACTGTTTTGACATATATTTCATTAAGTTGGCATACACAAAATTATGTTAACATGTATTTAAGTAGATATAAAAGTGTTTTAAATGTATTTAATTAGGTTAACATGTATTTTATTACGTTGACCTGTATTTTATTAGGTCGAAATTTGCTTAATTAGACTGAAATGTATTTAAATAAGTTGACATATATTTAATCAAATTAAAATGAATTCTCTTATGTTGACATATAGTAAATTTTGTTTATATGTATTAATTAGATATAAAACCGCACGGGTGGCCGTCGTTAAGGCGAGCACTCGTGAGCGGGAGGTCTGGGGCTCGAATCCCACCAGGACCGTCCTATCTGACTGAGGTTTTTACCAGGTTTTCCTCAGTCCTCATATATGATAAATGTCGGGGAGGTACTCTAAACTTAGGCCTGGAAAGTTTCCTTCCTTAAAAAATATCCTTTCCCAATATATCATTTCTTCTCTGTATCATGAGTATCCAGTACCTGTGGTGTCTCTATAGTAAAAACGGGCGTTAAACAAATAGATATAAATGTGTTTGAAATGTACAAGGGTCATACTGAACCTCTTAATGTTTATTTTAGATAAACCAAGCACATCATCGTAATATTCTCTTACTTTTGAACATTTCTTTACACACATTTTCCCCATCGCACTGCAAGTTTGAAAATACCCTTACGATAGAACTCCGTTTCAGTTGCACGAAGACACTGACGTACTGCTTTCCGAATGTCCTCCACCGTCTCTAATGTTGGCCTCGCATCTGTTCCTTAACAGAACCAAAAAGATAGCAGTCGGAGAGTGCCAAATCGGAACTGTAGGGAGTATGTGGAAGAGTTTCCCACCCAAATGTTCTGATCTTCTCCATTGTGACACGGGCAGTGTGAGGACGCGCATTATCCTGTTGCAGGATGATCTTCTTTCCAGGGCGCTTATCGCGCAATGCCGATGGAGATTCCAAAGTGTTTGGATATAGCGAGCAGCATTTATGGTTTGTTCAGGTTCAAGAAAATAAAATTATGAGATTGAGTGAAGATATTTGTAAAAAATGCATTCGATCTTTAACGAGCTCTAGGTGAGTGATTTTATTGCCACCTCCTAGACGACCAGGCAGTACATGTTTTCCCTTTACACAAAGGGGAAATGTTACTTATGCAGGGGGTGCAAAACATGATTAGGTTAAACTGGAAGAACATAAAAGTTGTTACCAGCCAGAAATCTGAACAATACAGTAGACTGAGGTTGAAATCGAAATAACTTTTTTGTTTTGTCATGAAAACAGACTTTCGGAATGCATTAAAAGACTCCTGCCGAGTTCTGGAGTCTTCCATCTGCGTGCATTAGGACGAGGGGAGAAGTAGAGGGCTTACAAATGAAGCTGGACGGGACGACGGAGTGACGAAATTCAGTCGACAGGGGGAGGGCGAAGGGGCGGAGATGGACATGGGCTACATAATCCAGTGCGCTCCAGTTTCGGGCCATGACGTGCGAAAAAGCAGCAGCTTTGACGTCATCCGTTACTACGACGTTGCTTCGTTTCTGCTCTTTGATGGTTAACGCGTACACGTGCAAATTTCTTGCATTTCGTCCACACCTATTGAAACTTGAGCGAAGTTGTTTCTCGATTGTGAATTTTAAAGATCAAATAAGTACTGGGCATTGTTTCCAGATTAAACATTTTAACTTGTAAGGAACAAAGAACAAACGGATCATATATGGATAATGTTCTGGCAAATTTCGAAGGATTGTAGTTAATGCAGTTGTATCCATGAAATGAGTTTTAATAAATATCTTCAAATCTCTATCGACCATGTCTACTAGGCAAGAAAATGACAATGACACACACACGCACGCACTCACACACACACACATAGAGGGTGCCAAAAATGTATACACACTTCAAGCAAACAAAAAACTGTGTTAACATAACAAAACTGAACTCACACAAACAGAAAATGATGAGCACTAATCATCTTAAACTTTTGTAGATACAACAGTTGCTCAAAATGCTCACTATCGACGTCGATACCCTTCAGAGTACGTTGAACTACTAATTGAGCAACGTTTGCGAAAGTGTCCTCAGCGATTGCAGCACATGCCGTTTCAATTTCTTCCCGAAGTGTTGTCAGTGTAGCAGATTTTCTACGGTATACAACATCCTTAAGAGTTCCCCATAGGTAGAAGTTCAACGCAGTTAGATCCGGAGAACGCGGGGAAACTCATTCGGACCTTTTCGTTCTATTTATTATGTTTTTATTTGATTTATTTATGGACGCTCTTTAACATCTTATGTTATCAGCGTCCCGTTCTGTTCAGGGCGTGAAACGGCTGACAAATTTTGCTCAGAGGCCTCTCTTTCAGGCTTGAGGTTCTTTATCGTGCCGTAAATGTACGACACGGGACCCACGGCTTTACTTCCCTTCCGAAGGAAGCCATACTTTGTATTTTTACGCCCGAAAAATCCATCGGTCCTGGCCGGGATCGAACCCGAGGAGGCAAGTATGATAACCACTACACCATCAGGACCGACTCTCTTCGTTCTGTCCAGTTTCTTGGAAGACTGTCATCAAAGTACGCATGTACATTTCGGTGGTAATGTGGTGGTGCACCATCTTGTTGGAAGTAAAATTTCTCATTTCCATAGAGTGTATGAGTAGCGGGTAATGCGAACGTGCGTATCATTGGGCCAGTTGATAATTTTGTTGTAGCATAACGTAATGTGAGTCACGTCTGATTACAGAACATCATACTACACATTGCTGTTGTTTTTCGATACAACTTTTAAATGTATTACATAGATATCTACTGTGAAATTACACATACATTTTTGGCACCCTCGGTCTATGTGTGTGTGTTTTTTAACGCTGTAGCGGCCGCACTTTTTTGTTTCTTCTCAACGAAACTCGGCATATAACGATCAATTAACAAACGATTCATAGAGTTTGTTAACTAGTAAAATTGGATCATTGGGATTGTCGGTTAATCTAATGCGAAAAGTAAAAATAAAATCATCTAACAGCCGCAATTTTGTTTCTCAACGAAACTGATATATTTCATTAAAATGAATTAATAAAAATAGTTTATGAAAATCGGACCATGGGGGTATAATTGAAAATGGCATGGGGGTTAAAGTGAAATTTAAAAATCGCTCTAGTGGCAGCAATTAATTTTTTAAGAGAAAACTCCACATTTACCATATAAATAAAGTAAGAAATGTATTTTCTGAAATTTAGTGAAATCAGGTTCTTGGGAATTTAAAAATCGCTCTAGCGGCACCAATATTTATTTTTCGCAACGAAATATAAATAAATATAATATGCAAATAACTCATTTTTCATTGTTATTTTTGGTACCTAGTAGGTAGGGTCGATGTAAATTTGAAGAATTTTTTTTTAAAAAATCCGTTCATTAAAGGAAAAGTCAGCGATCTGAATTTTGCCAAATATCAAATCCCCTCCCCCCCTAAAATGCAGTCCGGAAGACGGTTGTTAATTTCTTCTCGGCAGATGATCATATTCCACTGCAGTAGTCGCTGTCAACAGATACCCACAAGGGTGTTCAGAACACAACGAAATGACCAGAACAATGCTCATGCCCACAAGGCTTTAAAACAATGAAATATCTGCAAGAATGGAGTGACACTGGTAAATCTGTGACCGTACAGTCCAGCTGTGGTGAGTTACCGAAACTACAATAGTTAAAACAATAAGGCCTAGTGTAGTATAAAGTAGAGAGAAGATAAAAGGAAAAAACGTACTTTAATAAATACAATCGCTTTCCTCGTTACACATTTGTAGCAGGACAGGAACAAGATCAAGGCGTTACACATCCCCAAAGGAACCAACGTTGGGTAGAAGCCAGCGGCCGTGAATAAAGATCAGATCAGCGCGTAGGATGGCGATCTATATTACACACTAAATTTCCTGGGGACGTGAGTGAGGGGAAAAGCATTCTATGTTTGTCTGTGGCGCGGTTCCCAATTTCTCGGAAATAACAGCGCTCGATGTCGAGAGTTTCATTTGTTACCTTGACCACAGTGTTTGCTGGCGCAAGAAACAAAAACACATCTACTTCCCGGTAAATAAAAACAATAGACAGTGCCTCTGAGTTAAATGTTTTTAGGAAGAACTGTTGAACGACGAGTTATTGCATGGAAGCCGCTACAGAGCTGCCAAATTTCCTGTTTATCCTGCAGTCCAAATCGAACACTCGTCACATTGAACCGCACAGGGCCATATATTAGACACACTTTGTTTTTTTAATCAAACGGATTATTTGAAAGCATTTCTTATGAACAAGATAGTGTCTTTAGTGTTTACCCTTGCATTACCAACTGGGTAGGAGGTATCATCTTATACCCATCTTCTTTAGTAAATTTTATTAGAGGCATTAAGTTGTTGTCAAGCATAGTCTCTGTTGAACGCGTAATTGTTTCAAAATTGTCGTTGTTTATCTTTTTGTGAATCAATGATCTGTTAAAATGGCCATAAAGTACCACCCCTCCCCCCGCCGGTAGCTCGTGTGGTGCATGACATGTCTAGAGTTTCATATCTTGAATGCTGTTGGCTTCTACAACAATGGTTTTATGTCTCTAATTCAACAATGGAGTTCGTTTACATAATTTATCCACTCATTTTGGCAGTTTGTTCTAATTTTTTACTTATTCATTATTCAGTATTGTGAAGTCATAAATTATACATGTGATTTAAAAAGTTATTAAAATGTCTCGATGTAGTTTCGAGTAAATTGCGGTCAAATAAAACTATTATTAAAGCTCATTCATTGTTCCAATGCATGCCTTCATCATATTATTTACGTCAGAATAGCTAATAGAAAACGCAAAATTTCCTCTAGCAAATAGAATTTTCAGTATCAGCTGGATCGAAAGCTATAACATTTTGAAATCGATTTTGTCTAACTCACGAGTTTTTTAATTTATGCACATCCATTCTTAAATATGACAAATAACTACTTCTAGGTTACGTGTTACAGTAAAAGTTATATAACATCAGAAAATTCGAAAATTTATTGTAATTCCTTTTCTGAAAAAAGTAAAAAATTTGAAACATTTTCCTTCCAACTTAGCATAATAATGCACGAGGGGCGTTCTGAAATGATGTGTTTTATGAGTACGTCCATAGAAGGGCGATACACCATGCAAACACTAGATGGTGGTTGTAATGAGAGTGTGCAGTGAAAGAATAAGCTAGAGATAGATGTGGATAAGATGCAAGGACTGCATGGTTTCTGTCGAAGGAAGGGCAAAACTGCAGGAACTGCGGCATATGGTCAAGAAGACCGTTTACAACTGGGTCAGTGGGAGAGAATCTGTACGCAAGAATGCACTGGTCGCCCGTCAACATCCGGGTCTCGCAGGTTGTGTCTGATACGCATAACATTTGACGAACTGGAATGTGGGACAGGCCTCACCCGCACTAACCTGCACACGACGATTAGAACATGAAGAAGCTGTGCGCACTTTGAGTTACACGTGACGTGACATGTGTCGCCGGATACCGGAAATGTATAAAATGATGATCCGGGTATTTTGGGAAAGCTGGTGACGAGTCAGGTGTCACCATCACACACCATAAAAGAAAGTGCGGGGTGGAAACATTTCCGTACTGTTACATCTGCGGGCAAGCACATGATCATCTGTTGGGGCACTTCAGGCATACAACAGCGAGACCCTCACGCGACTTAGGCGCAGGATTCAGCAGCGGCGAACGGCGTATTCCTTCAACATGACAATGCGCGGCCCTATATCGCTGTTACTCATTGTTGTGCCGCACTCGCCATATTCCCCGAACCTCTCTCGCTGCGAGATAAAAAAAAAAGTTCGACAGCAAGAGGAAATTCGAGCAGCTGTCCGTGAGTACTTCCAAACAATGTTTCGCGATGCTACAATGGCAAAGGTGCGTTGACGTTGTATCGAGAGGTCCCATGTGTAATCATTTCCGAAAACCCGTCGTATGTACCCAGACCACCTCCTTGGTCTGGTGGTTAGCGTGCTGACTGCGGGGTACCTGCTTATCAACCTGGTGACGTTCTTTGACCTAGGTGCCGGTATGCTGATAGAGGTATCAATGAAGTTGTAAGACGGAGGTAGAATGCAGAGGTCGCTGCGGCAGGCTGTAGCGCCAATGAGAAAAACAAGAAATGTGTGCTCAAAATAATTTTTTCTCTCCTTTTCAATAAAGCGCGTTTTCGTGGTAATCCATTGTTTCTTTCAATTGAGTTCATGTCTGACTAAGTCTTTTTCTCTTGGTTTTGTAAGGAAGCATTGTTTTAAATAGTGGACTTGTGTGCTAAACGTCGTCCGTCTCAATCCCTGATAACCAGCTCTCATACCGACACTTGATAATAGCTTCCACCTATAAGAACCACTTTAAAAGACAGAGAATGTTTTCTTAATGAACCCGGAGATACTGGGGAGAACCTCGAGTTTGTCCGGAAAGCCGAGATTCGAACTCTGTCGTAGCGGACCCAGCTGTACTACCGGGGCGGCAGTTTCTGCTTGTAGAACGTTGCACGTGTAGTGGCCAGCCGGTTTTGCAATCCCTAATCCCATTGAAGGTTTCTCCGGCCTCGCAGCTGGCCAGTCACTCAGATGTCTGGAATGGATTTCCTCTCTGATTACTTAAATAAATCAGAAACGAGAATTTCTCATAATTCCCTCTCCCATCAGCTCATCCCTCGATGATGCAGAAAAGCTCGTGAACATTTCTGCTTTAAATTCGACGAGCGCATACCGTATCGAATTTCAATTATCGAAGCAACATTCGATATCTCGCCACGGCGATATATCCCAACTGTATGTAGCTCTAAATGTGTTGGTAAAACTGAAGCACATTTCTTTAGAATTAGGTCATAAGCAGACCGCTGGAATATTTCTTTTTTTCAATCAGGTAAACAAAAGACTACATAGATAGGAACAAAAATGCCACAGTGTGTAAAAAACAACACACATTTTAATTAAATTATTTCTAAGCAGTAAATAGTGAATATTGGCGCTTTAATAATGCTGGTTAATTACACTAGTCAATATTTTTCTTTATCTAGTTTGAAATATAATGGAACTACCTACCTAAATTTTGGGTGCTGAATTCAGTGGGGGATAAAAAAAAACGTTTTCTCTATCACGTCACATTTCCTAGATACACAATACCAACACAAACGCGGGTTAATGCTTTTAAATGCATTAAAACAATTACCTTAGAACTGATAAATGTGCGGATTTACATAACTTTGAGTCGCAGAATTCAATCGAAAAATCGATTTTCCCTATGAGGCCACAGTACTTATACACACAGCATAATTTTAAAAAACACTACTGGCGAACATTGACATAATTAAACATAAACAAGAAATGCAGACTTATTGTGTTTTTCTGTTTCTGTATACATGGACATTATCGCATCCATACCTAACTGACTTGTTCACTCACAAAATATTTTCTTGTGATGCTATAAATCGTGCACTGGTATTCCATAAAGTCATCACAACGCACCTGTAAGAAAAAGCTAAAATCGTCGCCCTAACAAAAATACCACGAACATCATTTTATTAAACAAATGTTTTGAAACAACAACAATTAAGTTATTAATCATCATAAATTAACTTCCATTATCTTGGAAATATTAAAATACAATTAATTAATAATGACATTACAATTTCTTCCATTTCAAAACGTTAATCATGAACTATTAGTAACCTATTATACTAACAGAAAATTCTCTTAACCTTATTACATTGATTTTATTTTGGAATATACACACCAAAGCATCGAAAGATACAAATCTTCTACTAGAAAAAATAAACAAATCTAAGTATCTAAATTTTAAATTAATTGCCGTATTAATAATCAATAAACATTATGATATATATAAATATGTCTACATGATTTTTTCGTTAGTTGAACTAACATGTTTCTCCACCTCCTTGTACAGAACTTGTCACATTCATTTTCCTATTCACTTTTCGATTTTTGAGGAATTAACAAACCCTCAGTTTCCTTTATAATTTCTTCTGAAATGATGTTAATATTTTCAATACCAAACATTGCGGAATTAGCATACATTTCCATCTTAATTCTTCAAAACATAAACAAAATAACATCGTTATAGAAACGAGTACTAAGATACCATGCAAAATAATACGTCATATCTAATACGTCATTTTGAATTGTTTAAAAATAGTTCAATGCTAAAATCGCATAAAAAGTAGTGTGTAA
Organism: Metallyticus violacea; assembly: GCA_030762175.1. Taxonomy (NCBI): domain Eukaryota; kingdom Metazoa; phylum Arthropoda; class Insecta; order Mantodea; family Metallyticidae; genus Metallyticus; species Metallyticus violacea. Next base: position 1,840,660 of record CM060845.1, on the reverse strand, counting down.
TCTTTGTTCTGAATACTCGTGAAAGTTAGCGCTTAACATTATAATCTAGTTACATAAATAATTGTATTAAGTAATATTCATAAATCGTGAGTCAGTTATAGACGAATATCGATTACTACAATTCGATTTATTTAATAATTCAACTGAGAAGAACAAAACAAACGCTAAAATGTATGTATTGCTAGGGGTGTACATTTTCATAATTCCAGCTTATAGAGTCGATCAACTGGAGTGCTTAGATATTTTTCTCCTTTTTTAATTTTGTAGTACAATAACTAATTGTTGCGATTAATCGATTCTTGTCCATAGATTTGATGGAATACAGAGATGGTTCCATTGAGAAGATAAATAAACGTCAATTTGCTAAATTATTACGGTAAACATTACATAAATTTGTAGCGATATACAGCTGTATCTTATTAAGTTTCAAAATTCCTTATGTTTCATTAGTAGAAAATATGTCACATAAGTGAAATAGTCACAAAAAAGCGAATTTAATATTTTTCTTTCGGTATAAAACTTACTTTCAGGATGACCATTGTAGGTTAGACCATCTCCTGTAATTAGTAAAGTCACATAGATTCACTAGTGCGAATCAGCTGTTTGTCTGTATCTAAATTACCTTAACCGTAGTCCCGCCTGCACTCTGCAGCTGATACTGCCCGCAGCACAACTGTGTAAGAGAAGTTGCCGAAGCTTCACGGAGATAATTACCGTAGTTACCTGAATATAAAACCAGGTTTTTATATTTTGAAAATTGGGGGCATCTTAAATTCACATATTAATGCAATATAAACCAGATGTCTGTAAGTTTTCATGTATACTTGTATAATTATTCGGCATATCCCCTGAAGTTGCAGAAAAGTTATTAAAAACGATAATAAAGGGTTGTCCACAAAGGAATTGTTTTACTGTAAATACTGTACTACAATTTAGCGCGTCATAATTTTATTACTAACTAGAGCGAAATCGCTAATAAATTTTTCAGTAATTATCGATCGAAATAAATTTCCTGCATGCACATTAGGATGTTGTATAAAATCGATTTATTTGTGGCGTTTACTACCAGGCTTCCAAAATATATCCTCACCGCTAGCACAGGGTTTTGTTTCTCGGCTAAAGGCGGCTCTCCTCATCACTAACGGCTGTTTGCCTGCCTGTTCAACTTCACGAAGACGACAAGACAGCTCCCCTTAAAGCAATATAGTTTTGTGTGTAAATACTATAAATACGAATTAGTGAGATTTCCTGGGTATTGCCTTCCTCCAAAACTACATTTCACGATCTTGCGAATAAATTAGTTACTACCCGTTGAGTGCAAAACAAGAAACACGCGCAAAGAGAGACAAATTAGACAAAATTGGCAAAATCTTGAACGTTCGCCAACAAAAGCACTGCCTAAATTAGCACAAATGTCTTCTGTACATACAACAACAAAACGTTACGAGTGTACATACGAGGGAGATCCATAAGTTTCTGGTCTCGCCGATAAGAATTATCGAACCTTCACAAAAGCCTTATCTGGTGTCATAACTTACCTGTTAAGTAAATAATTGCAGCTATAACTATGTTCAGATATAGAACGCTATGTGACATGTTCAAAATGGAATATCGAGCTGTTATTATGTTCTTCACAAAAGAAGGACTTACTCCAAATGAAATTAAACAGCTATTGGACGGTGTATATGGGGAAGCATCCCCTCATATTCTACCGTATAAGAATGGGCCATACTTTTCCGAATGGGTCGAGAAAGCATTGAAAACGAAGAGCGTGCAGGTCGCCCCTTGGAGGTGCTCACTCCCGAAAACATCGCTCTTGTGGAAGAATATATTATGCAACATCAGTGGCTCAAAGTTACAGAAAAGCAGCGAGTCCTCTGTTGTCAAGCATTTTGGAGCTCTACTGTGGCATTGAGAGAGAAGTTCTGCAAACCATTGTTACAGGAGAGGAAAATATGATCCTCTACTATGATCCCTTGTCCAAAAGAGATCGAATCAATAAAGTGGCGTAAACTTGGCTAAGTACCGCCTCTAAAGGCCAAGGTCACTCAATCAACCCAGAAGATCATGGCCACAATCTTTTGGGACTGTGAAGGAATACTCTTCATTGACTTCAAGGAGAGGAACACCACAGTAAATGGGGAGAACTATGCTGGTCTACTGCACAGACTACGTGCTTCCATCAAAGAGAAAGTCCGAGGAAAACTGAGTGGGGTGTGCGCCTTCTTCACAACAACGCGCCTGTGCACACAACTCTTGTTGCAAAGGAAGCTGTGAAGAATATGGCTTCAAGAGATCAACCATGCACCCTACAGCCCAGATCTAGCTCCCAGTGACTATTTCCTCTTCTCAAAACTCAAAAAGGACCTTCGAGGAAGGATATTTAAGTGTGACGAAGAAGTGGTGGATGCAGACAACACTTCTGACTATTTGGGGGGGGGTTGAAATGTTAATTCAAAGATGTGAGAAGTGTATTACTATAAAAGGTAACTATATTGAAAAGTAAAGTACAGTTTTTGTCTTTATCGTACCTACAAAATGGTTAGGCCGGAAACATGGACCTCCCCGCGTATGTCCATTGTTCCTGTAGCACATGTGAGTTATTACTCGTAAGTACTGAAGGGTTAATAGACCCAGCGCTAATGTTCTTTGCAGACAAGACGCCGTTCCATCAAAAAGGTTGTTTGAACACTCGCAACTGGTGTTCTGAATGTCGAAATTGTATGCAAGAAATCCCTCTTTATGATATGGCAATTGCAGTTTGGTGCGCAATTAGTGACGGACGCTATTTAATGAAGAGAGCTACCGAAATGACATCTTGAACCCATTTTTTAATCAGCTGACGGAAGAAAAATCATATGCGTGGTTTTAACAAGACATAGCAGAGGAGTAAAATTAGACAGTGTTTGAAGATAGCGTGATTAGTGCAATCGCTGCCCAGATCCAAGGGTCTCTCTCTGTGATTTTTAATTTTTGGGGTATCCTTGAACGATAAAGTATATAAAACAAATCTTCACACAAGGAAAACATTACAGTGGTCGAAGTAAATCCGAGTGCGTGAACTCAGTACAGTTTTTGCTATACAGCAGTGAAGTCAGCTCTGGAACTAAGAACAACAATGTCACACTTCCACTTGTAAAACAATTGCAACTCTGGTTACAGATTTCTCTTATTCACAGCGGCACTCGCTTAACTAGATAACTTTCCGCACACTTCAGAAAATACTCCATCTTAAATGAACAATACAAAAATATTCCTTCAAAAAATATTTTAGGAAAATGTTGCAATTAAATATTTCTCTAGTTTGATCAACATAAATACCTGCAAACATAAAGTCCCACAAAGGCCATTGAAAAATACGGGTCGTCTAATATTCAGGTAAATTACCGTACTTGACTACACTTTCATACAAGAATAGATCATATATTTAATAATTGTACATGCACATTGTTCTTTCTATATACCGAGGTTGCCAAAAAAAGTATACACACTTTCACAGTAAATGTCTATTTAATATATTTTAAAATTGGGCAGAAAAACAACAGTAATGTGTAGTATGTAGTTCTGTAAACAGATGTGACTCACATATCCTTTGATAGTGTTGCTACGTGACAGGTAAATCAACAATGAACAAATGAAGCCAAGATTATCGTATGATATTCTGTAAACAGATGTGACCGCATTACGTTATGCTAGCGTTGCTACAACAAAATGGAGCCAAGATTATTGTTTGAACAGCGGAAAGCAATTTTGAAGTGGTAGTGGAAAATCGAGAATGTTGTTGAAGTTCAAAGGCAATGGGGACATGTGCAGAACAGAACCGTCAACGCGAGTAACAATTGCACGCTTTCGAGACAAATTTGAGACTCCATGATACTGTATGCGATGTTCACAAGAGCAGATCTGGGAGACCTCGTACAGCAACAAGCCCCGCGGACTGGATAGGATGAAGAGGTCCGATTGAGCTTCCACCGCGTTCTCCGGATCTAACTCCGTTGGACTTCTCTACCTATGGGGAACTCTTAAGGATGTTGTATACCGTAGAAAACCAGCTACACTGACAGCACTTCGGGAAGAAATTGAAACGGCATGTGCTGAGGACACTTTCGCAAACGTTGCTCAATCAGTAGTTCAACGTACTCAGAAGTGTATCGACGTCGATAATGGACTGTAAAAGTGTAAGATGATTAGTGCTCATCATTTTCTGTTTGTGTGAATTCAGTTTTGTTATGTTAACACAGTTTTTTCTTTGCTTGAAGTGTGTATACAATTTTTGGCATCTCCTGTATTATTGACTTAATCCCTGTCTCCTAAATAAAACAATATTTAATAAAAGGAAAGCCATGTGACATAAATATGCATATTTTGTTACAGTTTATTGTTCCTCATAACAAGGAAGGTCTAAATAGACGACGAGTGAGAGTTTGATGCAATGAGTACGCAACAGTTAAAGTTACCTGGCATTTGCCTTTTCAGGATGTTACTGACCTTACGGGATACGAACTCGAGACCTTCGGAATTGCAGGCAAACCCAATGACCACAAGACAAGGAGGCGGTCATTTATATGTAAATAATTACCCCATTCGTTTTTATTGGCTTGTCCCATAAGTTCGTTCTTTTTAAATTGCATCTGCATTATTCTGTTGCAGAAACATAAAATTAATTTATTATTAAGGGAGAGCTTATAACTTGTTTGGTTCGATCGCGAAAGCCGCGTGATAAGCGACATGCCTCCCTGCGATTCTGCCCTCTATCAATTAAGTCGTAAGACGGAGGTAGAGGATGCAGAGGTCGCCGCGGCAGGTCAAGGTGCACCCCAGGCTGTAGCGCCAAATGAGAAAAAGAATAAGAATTCACGTTTGAATGAGGCACCGGAAACTATTGCCCCTAGATGGCAGCATCAGTCTGGTGACTGTTGGTGACCTTCAACACAAACAATCGCTGTTTACAATGGAGAAACAGCAGTTGCAAGACCACTGAGTGAGTATCGGCCGACCAGCGGAGATTGCCACAGAGGCGAATGTGCAATGAATTGAAGACTTAATAAAAGCAGGTAATTATAGTATGACCTTCCTTATAGTGCATGACAGGTTGGTTTTCACAAAGTATGTGCACGTTGCAGCATCTCAACCGCTACCACGATGAAGGACACAATGTGTTATCCTGATTTGTGACGGGTGACGAGTCTTGAGTTCATCATCACCAGCCCGAGACAAAGCAGTGTAAAGTCTTCTGCGATCATGAGGGCATGCATTCTCTAGTCTCAAGTACAAACCGCAAATGCCTTAGGAATCTTCGCAAGCGACCAGGACTCCTCACCAACGGCAACGCTCGTCCTCATACTGCCAACGGGACAAATGAAACACTGCAAAATTTCAAGTGGATAGACCTCGAACGTCCTCCGTATAACCCGAACGTTGCCCCCAGTGACTTCCATCATCTTTCATGAACATTTTACTGACTATGAAGCTGTAGAACCGACAGCGCCCAAAGAAATTTACATTGCTGAATTTCAGGGGCTTGTGAAGCGATGGGACAAATGTCTCAATGTATAGGCAGAAAATATTGAAAAATAGAAATATTTATCTCATTGGTACTCTTGTTTATACCCTATATCAATTTATTACTTACTTAATGACAGCTTCGAAACATTAAAGAGATGAGAAGAGATATTCTTATAATTGACAGATGAGCAGTAAGGTTTGAATCAGTACTGAAAGTAACTGCTGCACTTGTTACTCTTTCTTTATCACGTTTCCTGAGATATCATCCATGCAAAACTTCTTGTCTATGGCGCAAATCGTGTTTAATTTTGTATTGTGCCGAAAGTTCGGGTTTGGTTGTTTCAGAACAGTGCCGAGCGTGCAGTTATATTGAAACGTTAGCGGCATGCTGTATAACTGTAGAAAGTCCCTTCTGTTTGGGATATAAACTGCGCTTGCCAGTCAACGTCGCTATTTTCGGACCAACAAGTGGGGTTATTGTACTCAGCTGTGATCTGCCACACTTCCTCGTATTTTCTTGTCCAACGGGGCACTATGCATGCACATGTTCCCTTGGAGCCTGTTTTCTGTTTTTAATATTGGAAAAGTATAATTTTATACTTTCCCTTGATCTGCACAGCGAAAGGGAATGCAGTGGAATTATTAAAAATGTGCACATTCATAATCGCATTGCTTATAACAGTAACATTCGCTCGCTTCCTAACCACTTATTGATCTTTGTAGTTCAGTTCCTAACACAAGCTATAAATGCACACTGCTGCTTTCAAACCAACCTCGTTACAACATCTTGAATGTCTCTGCGAAGCGAAATTAAGAAACATGCGATGTTCTTCACAGCAAACATAATGCTCAATTTGCAGTAAGGACTAAATCTAATCCAACATTGCCGTACAAAATTACCTAACTGGTGACATCATACCACCTGCTTCTAACGTCACTGTCATGACCAGAGAGCGCATTTTTACGGGGTAAAAATTAAAAAAATATATTTTCATGTAATATAAACAAGAAAAAAGTTATGAAATACTGTAAAAATGCACCTTTATCGGTAAAAAGCATAAATAGTATTTATATAATAAAACATACGAAAACTGTTCATCATTTTTTACAACATAACTTTACTCACCTCATAATTTTGATGATCTTTCTCAAAAGTATCCACGTTGGATGTAATATACCGGTCTCGGCTATAAATAATTTTGATAGCCCCTTCAAAATCGTTTTCCACGCCGTTTCTGATGATGGAAAATGCCTCCCACGAAGGTGTATCTTCAATTTGGGGAGAGAGCTTGTTGCACGGAAAGGTAGCCTTGCAGAGTTTTCTGGTGTTTCTGAAGTATTGTCCAAGTGAAGTTATGACATGATGGTAAACCATTCTTGAATATCGGAAAATAACTTTCCCAGCAGAAGCAACCACGTTTGCTCTCTTTTATGATGGAGATTCCCACGTTGCTCTCAAGTTTTCCGTTGTAAGAAACTCCGCAGTTTTCTTTAACATTATCTTCATCTACAGTCCTGGAACCCACCGTACACAAGCATGGCTCAAGTGCAACGTTGGGGATGGTACCCAGTGAAATTTTCAGAATTTCTGAAAGTGTTCTTAATGTTATTCGATATCCTGTCTCACAATGACAGTAGCGGTGTTAAATTTTTTGTTCCGTTAGAACTCAAACTGGAACTCCACTTTTCTTTAGATACTTTAAATCATCTTGGAGCTGTGCTGTAGGAAAAACAAACTCTCCATAGACCACAGAAGAAAATTTGTTGAGACGAAAGCAGCACATTGTTCGTCGTGTGTCTCACCCATTTTACTGTAGTCGGAACTGAGCATGTCCCAACTTGCTCACCTCACACTACTGGACGGAAGTAACAACTATAAAACTAGTACCACGTGTACATTACGCATTAAGCTAAAAGTTAAATTCTTGCGCGAGAAATTGTGCGCAAAAACAGCCGTGGTAAATCTGTTGTGTTTGAAGCGATGAGTGTTGGTTAAATTTAATGATGTCTAGCCGAGAGTTAAGTTCAGTTATTATTGATTACTGTGTCGTCACGCTACCCTCGACCCGCTTTTAGTTCAGACACGTAAGGGCTGGAAAGTGTTGATTTTGCAGTTCGGTTAAGGTCAAGAGATTTCTGCAGAAACTTCAGTCGATGAACTTCCTATAAGTTTTATGTTTTCACATAAGAAACCAGCTAGTGGTAATATCGCAATATTTTTATGCACAAGAATGTTACAGTATTCATTTTCGATAATATCAGCCACTTCATAAAGGACATCCATTATAAAACCCGAATGCCAGCATGTTCCATTCCTTGCAACCATTTCCGGAACACTCAGCTACTCGTTTTCCGGCTGCGACTGCTTATCTTGAAGGTGGTGTCAGGTATGGACTGTGAGTGAATGCATCACTTTACTCTCTGAAATGTTCAATGTGAGCTGAAATATTGACATGGCATAACAAAATCCCTGCTAGCGGTTCATGAATTTTGTTAAACACCGTGAGAAAAGGAACTTAATACACGTTACTGTTTTCTGTCACCAGATGACCATGCTGAAAAGAAAGTGATGGCCGTTTTCTTTCCTCATTCCGCTGTGCAATCAAAATGATCTTGCAATAACGGCCTCGCCACCTGCCAAGGAAAATCATGTCGCGCGGTCAAAGCTCATAGCACGTATTTTTTCTTTCGTTATTCATAAGTATATTTCTTACAAATGTAACTCATTCATGTGGTACGGGTTCTGGACCGTACGTGTTTCCCATTACATTAGGAAATACATGAAATTGCACAAACCAATAGACAAACAACATGTATTAGAAATAAATCAATGGAAAAAGAAAAAATATATAATAAAAATAAATTTTAAATACCCAAAGAAGATAAAAGAAAAGATTACAAAAATAAATAACTTACACTCCCTCACATATATGTAGAAATAATTTTTTATATATATTCATGTTCCCCTACCCCCCTTCTTTCGATCTGAGATGTTTCATACCTACTCCCTCCTCCTCCTTTCTACATATCAGCAAAGTCTAGCATTGCCACTACCCTCTCCCCGCGTTAACAAAGGGGGCCGGTATATATCTCTTTCTCCATTTTTCCATCCCCATGCAGTACGCCAGAAAATGTCCCCAAGATTCTTTCTTCGCACATATAGAGCAAATTTTCGTGCCCTCTCTGTCTGTTGCTTTTACAAACGAAGGAAGAACACATACTTACAACAGAGCTGAAGCGCCAGAGGCTCTTAAAAACGCTTACTTACGCAGCAACTGGTCATCGAAGAACCCTTTTCATTGACCTCGGTGTTAGAGGAGACTTTCAATGCCCAAAATGACAGGATCCAGAGGGGTGTTGATGGATGTACCCGTGCCCCAGGTCTTTCAGGTGTCCGAAGTCGCTTTTTGTGCTCTCGTAGTCACGGGAGGAGGGAGGAGGTTCACATCACGCGAAAAATTGTTTCGTTAAACGCCCAGAAGTGTTTATTCACACGATACTTTGTCGTCGGCCACCTAGTTCGTTGCCTCTGACATTAACGCCATGAGATACATGCGCTGCTTGGAATTTGCATCTACCCCCCTCTACAACTGCATTGTGTGTCTCTCGACTTTCACTTTCTGGGACTGCGTCCTGGTTATTACCGGAGATGCCTTCTAGACTGCCCTGTACTGCGACCTGGTGAAGCGTAAAAAGTATTAAGCATAGATCATTAACGTTCCGTAACATATAAATACAATTCGTGAACCACAGTGACCCCTGCATGCTTAATTTCGGAAGATGAGCAAAGCATGTGAATGTCAATTTTCAAAAAGATGTCATAAATAATATGTGGATGGGAAATTTTCAAAATCTCCTGTCTAAGTACATTGCTTTGTAATTGCAGTTTTAACTGTAAATCAATTACGCGCACTCAAGTCCACCACTCCATCCCCCGACTTGTCGTGAAACCAGCGAAAGACCCAGTAGCACAGCTCGAAGATCGTTTAAAGAGGTGAGGCCGTCAGTTTCAAAGGAAGGTTGGGCCCGCTATAACGAAAGAAAACAAACATCGCTGTTGTTATTGGGAATAACATCAACAACACTTCACCCGTACCTGAAAAGTTGCACATTGGATTTCGCGTGCATGTTTGCATACGGTTGAAGATGACGTTACAGGAAGATACGCAGTTTCTTCCATAGGTATCACTGCTGATGAAACTGGCTACAGCATTTCGATCTCGAGACAGAGGGAAAGTTATGGTCATCTCATTTTTCGATATTCAAAGAATGATTTACCAGCATGCGGTATCTGTACACATAACTGTACCTGGAAAATTCTATAAAGAAGTCCTAAAAAGGTCATATCATACGTAAAAGGCACATTTCCGTGCAACAAACTTAATACTGCACAGCCACACATCGCAAATGTTGTTGCTGAATATCTCTACAGTCCAGATTTAGCCCCCGGTGTCCGTTTTTCCCCTCATATTTAAGAAACGTTTTTCATCGTCAGAAGCAGCGAGAAGGAGCTATCAAAAACAAAGAAATGTTTGAAGACGGTGCAGTTGCATTGCATCCAACTTAAAGAAAGATTATCAAAATATTGAGAATGAGTATAGGTTAATTAATTATTGAACTTAACATTGGCGGGCGGGCTAAATGGCCGTATCTGCAATTTGTAGCGTCATTTTTACTAATCTAACTTTAACTTTTATATGAAGGCATTAACACATTAATGGGCTACCGATATATCTCATTGATTTTGTTTTAATCGTATAATTGAAGAAATGAAACAAAATCTAATGTGTTATATTGCATACGGTACCATAAAAATACAAAGGCACGTGATTTTAATAATCACAATTAATACATAAAAATTGTGTGTGTATGATTTTCTTTCGTCCTGTTTGGTTTAATTTCTTCATGACGCGATGAGCGCTCTCTGCCTCCCTTTCACTAAAATGACGGAGATTATCTGAAAATCTGTGTAAGTTACTATGAAGAAAGTGCAGTTTTATGCTTATAGTAGAAAATAGCTTTTAAAAGTTTGCCAGCTCCTCTGCTTTGTGGTTACTGAGGAAGTTTTTTAACTGAGACATAGCTGTACTTGGCAGACACCAGTAAACTTTATCGTCTAAGGCTCCAGGTAGCTGCAGTATCATTCCCAACCGGCAAGGGAGACGGAACGTCTATGCGAAACAGCAGTAGAATAAAAACCGATTAAGATTTAACATGTACACGACATTCTTAGAAGCAAATGAAACAATCCTCTGGATAAATTAGGCTGTAGAACGAATGGCACAGGATAGCTAGCGCATTTAGGGCGTTGCCTGCGACCAGACGGGGCAATTTGGATAGGCTACATCAAAACGTAAAAGTAAGACGAGGTACAAATTTAGAAATATCACTTAAAGATGAGTGCATTAATAAAGTATCAAGACGTTCTTTCAAAAAGGGTTTGATACTCTCAAATCCAGGCACGTAAGTAATAACAAGATTAATGAAGGTCTTATTAGAAGTTTTATTTCGCATTGTAAATTTTTGTCCGCTGGGATGATATGGGATTGTAAAAAATAGAACTCATGGCTCTAGCTCATGGAAAAGTTCCATGGCAATAGCTCGTGGAACTTTTGAGCCAGGTTTTTAATATACATATGAGGAGATGAAAAGTTGCTAGAAAGACGGTGGCCACAGATTGAAATACAAAAATCCATCACGCAGGAGCCGCGTAAACTAAGTGAATTCCTCACCTACTAGAGCAACCTAAAATATATATATATAAAATTCAAATTATGGTCTTATTAATTAATGAAATGAAATTGGTTATAGCATTGTCGTGTGGTATTAGGAAAAATTGAATTCTTGCAATCTATAAGTATTAAAAAACAGAAATCACATATTATTATTATTATTATTATTATTATTAATAATATTGACAAAAATTAATGATATACTATTAATTAAATGAAATATATGACCACTGATAGATAAATGTATACTTTGTGGGTATTTTTAAATATTTTACATGTAACCATGTTTATGAACTGATATCATCTTTACATTCACTAAAATAGAGAGAAATAACAGAAAGTTTCGAGTTACATTGTGTATTTAAGAAGATCATGTTCGTTTGTTTCAATAAAACAAAAACATGATACTATTTAAAAACAATTACAATATACAAAGCAAACATACACAATCAACAATATATAATCGAAAGTTACATCGATTTTCATTGCCTTTGAAATTTAATTTATACGTTAATGTAGTAAAAACATGTAACGAAAACATTTTCTGAAGATTATTACAGAGCGCTCTTACATACAAATATAATTCTCAAACACGTATTATATTTATATATCATTTTTGCTATTTTCATGACGATATTTTACTTAAATATAAAACTTATACATATTTATAAATGCAGTTTATATGCTGAGTTAATTTGTTCTTATATTTTAAAACAATAACGAAAAAGTTAAACGCAAGAGCGCTTTTTAAATTTTGGTTTTCAAATATACCCCAACTCTTAATGGTGCAAGTTCCCTAATTTTCGGAAACTATTTTTCTTAATTGATTTAATTGATATATTGGAGTTTCAGTGCGCAAAAGTAAATATTGGTGCCAATAGAGCGATTTTTAAATTTTGGGTTTGAGGTAAACCCCACTCCTAATAGTCCGATTTCACTGATTATCAGAAAAAAAAAACTTTATTTTATTTCAGTAATATATATCCCCACTCCTAATGGCTTGTACATCGGTCCTGGTGGTGTAGTAGTAACCATACTTGCCTTTTAAATCCAAGATCGCGGGTTCGATCCTGGCCAGGACAGATGATTTTTTTCGGGCGTAAAAATCCTAAGTAGGGCTTCCTTCGGAAGGGAAGTAAAGCCTGGGACCCGTATTGTACATTTAGGGCACGATAAAGAACCTCAAGCCTGAAAGAAGAGGCCTCTGAGCAAAATTTGTCGGCCGTTTCACGCCCTGATTTGAATGGGATGTTGATGACCTGAGATGTTAAAGGACGTCCGTAAATAAATCAAATCAACAATAATAATAATAATAATAATAAATAAAAAATAATGACCCGATTGCCCTGATTTTCGGAAACTACTTTTATCTTAAAGAATTATACTGAGTTTTGAGAAAAAAAAATTGCGGCCGCTAAAGCAATTTTTAATATTTTTAAAAATATTTTCGCTTTTGGTTAATCCGCACCCCAATGGTCCATTTTGCTGGTTAACGAACTCGACGAATCGTTTGTTAATTAATGGGTTATATGCCGAGTTTCGTTCAGAATAAACAAAAATTGTGACCGCTATAGCGTTAACAGACATACATTCATTATCATTTTCGGTGCCTAGCATGTAAGATCGATTGAGATTTGAAGGACATTTTTCCAAAATCGTTTCATGGTACAACCGCAATAGCAGAGAGGTCCTGAGCCATGGGCCCAAAGCAGGAAAATATCTCAACCGTAATAAAGGTACCAGAGGTGCCCATTGCAGTGCCTTTAATTTATAGATAATATTTCATCCATAAGTAGGGGGGAGTTGCTAGGCATTTGGTTCCATACATGGACGGCAGACTACAGTATGCTGAATGATGAAGGTGAGTATCGAGTTGAGATGATGCTGAAGCAAGGGCGGAATGAACGGCAGGGAAAAGACCCCATATGCTCTGTTTATCACAAATCCTACTCGTGGCTGCTAGGGTTGATCTCGGGTCGCTAGGTGACACCTTGTCATAAATGTAATATCAATGTTAAGGGAATTCGCCAATCAGGATATTGATTAAAACACTTTTTCTACTCCAATTTTTGAGGTAAAATGAAATAATTTATTTTTCACAAGAGGTAAATAACAAATGAAGTGAGTTACGCGGATCTTACAAAAGAAACACATGAAGGAAAGAAGAGAAGCACAAGGAACTGTAGTTTAGTTTTATAGCTGAACTTCGTCTGTCCATTATCGCCCGTGACACTCTTCTGAAAGGACTTTCAAGAGCCGAAGTGTTTTTTTTTCCCTCCCTTTCTTTTTCTTTTCTTTTCCGACAATGAGGTTGACATGTGACGCAGTGCAGACTGGAGCATTCTTCATTTCAATTGCAGCAGCATCTTCTCGAGAAACATCATGCAAATTGAAAGAGTGCGAGGTTTCAAAACATCTGAAGAGCTCGCAGTGTATAAATAATGCATTAGACCTAAGAGTCAAATCACTTCAAGTAGGATGTATGGCCTATAAAATAAAGTGCATTTATATTTCCATTGTTGAAATGCAAGGACTTCAGCGAACCACGTCATCTGTAATGACGAGTTTTCGTGATCAATTTCATGCGGTTAAGAGTTGCATTTTTCTGTATAACATAAGGGAAGCAAGAAAACCGCAGGGCGAGGTCATGGAGTAAATTCTAATTAAATAATTGACTTTTTAATTCAAATAATAGTACGGAGCTTGTCCTCCATTTCTGCTACCAAATACTTTAAAATGTTCAATTTTAATGCCCTGACACGTGTTTTTTTTTTTTTATACTCCTCAATGTCAATGCACCTTTATCATCTTTTTGGTAACTTCGTTATGGCGTCGCAACCGTTGTTTGGGAGCACTAAACCACCACTCGTAAACAGCTGACTGCCTTTCCCCATTGTTGCTGATTTTTTACCAAGCAGCGAGTCATTCATATTGTTGAATAAGAACGAAATCGGTAAATGCGGCAAAACAACGAACCCCAACGATGCCAATTTTGCGACCATAGTGCTGCTAGTATGAGGCTGCGCGTTGTCGTGTAAGAGGAAAACTCCTGTTGACCGGTCTTGCTATGCCGTGTAAGGGTCTCGCTGTTGACAAGGAAGTCAGCCTGAAGTGTTCCAAAAGACAGTAATGATGATATAGCAGCATAAGGGCCGGGACTCTTTGCATGGGCGGGAATTTCTTCTCTGGTGTGTTGTAGTGACACCATGACTCGTCGCCAGTCATCAGCCTTTGTCCTTCCTGGAACCCAATGTGAATATTTGTGTGCAGGGTGCGGGGCGGTCGAGGCCTGTCTGACACATTTTACTTCACCACTATCAGCTACAACTTCAGTGTTCCTGGGTGACCACGATGTTGACGGACGACCGATGCTCACATTCTTGTGAGCAGAATCCATTTCCCAAATTGTAAACGATCTTCCTGACCACGTTCCGCAGTTAAACGTCTATCATTTCTGCAATTTTGAGGCCTTCCTTCCGAAGAAATCGTGACAATCGCCTTACTTCTTGTCCACGTCTTTTTCTAGTTGATAACAAACTAACACTGTCTTTTCGCTTCACACTCTCCTTACAACTGCCATCTAGCGTTTGCAAGGTGTACTAGTATCATAGATTGCGCGGTATTCATAAAACACTGCTATGTAAATAATTTCCAAAGGCCCCTTGTAGAAGGAATATTCCCAGCATGTGGTCCATTATGATTTATTTAAATAATAAGTAAGACTTGATTAACATTAACATTCAATGTACTTCGCCACATAACTTGCAGAAATAGAAGAAAAACTGTGATTAAAGAAGAATTATCAACCTTTTCTATTATCCGCGATCCCTCGTAAACTAAAATATAATTAAAGAATGAGTCTTAAAAATTATAAGTCTTAGTAAGGGACACTAACTGTTGAAATAAAATAATCATATCACTCCATATTACCTCAACACAACTAAAAATATCGCACCGAGTGGCCGAGATCGTTAAGGTGCAGACTTGTGTGCGAGAGGTCTGGAGTTCGATTTCCACCATGCCGTATTCCCTGTGTGCGGTGTTACCCAGGGTTTCCTCAGTCCTCATAAATGGCAAATGCCGGTGAAGTACCTCAAACTTCGCCTTCGGTAAAAAAAAAGCTCCTTTATCAGTTTATCGTTTCATCTTATGTATCATCATTGTTCACTACCTGTGGCAGTAAAAACGGGCGTTAAACGCTATTAAAAAGCACTACAAATAGCGTAATAGTATACGTATATATTAAAATATTATCTAAATGTTAGACTTAAGGTCTATAAGTCCCAGGTTAAGCAACTGGGCTAATCCCAAGGCTACCATACACAGTAATGAAAATTACCACTTCACCTCTCCCATTACTACTCTTGCGCAACCAGGCTGAGCGATGATTTGGCTCGTCAATCCTATGGATGCGAAGTGCTCCATTCAAAAAAATTGTAACATATTGTTTTCTCCAAATAAAGAAAAAATTCTGAGAGAACAGGTGCTGCTGTACCAAGGCAGCTTAAAACCGAGGATGAAATACTTAAAATTAAAATTATTCAATGTTTTTCCAAGAAGTAAATACTAATGCCTAATTGCTAAAAGAACTACACATAAAAACGGTTTAAACTTTTGTAAATATTGTAATATTTAACTATTACAAAAACTTTTAAAAACGGGGAGCCAACCGTCAGGGAGTCGCTCCTGGGTAAATCTAATCCTCTGCAGTTGTAGGAACAGCTTTCTAAATCAAAAGACGCTAGGTCTCTTATCTTTCCAGTTGTTCTAACGAGATTGATTGGACCCGTATTCCCTAACTTAGAAAATTTCCAAGTAAATGCTGGGAATCGAATTTGGGACCGAATCCGGGATCCCCCGCAAGCAATCAGCAACCCCAACCACTAGACCAAGGAAAGGGTAAAACTAAACGAGATAGAGAACTAATGAAAGGCTGCAAACAGACTCAACAGAATGAAGAAGACATAAGTAATACCTGCACTGTAACAGCATTTCCTGACTATTACTCAAAATGTGAAAGTGTTGAATTAGTGTCTTATCTGCTATTTTAATAAGTTTATTTATTTATTTTGTAGTCTTGCAATTGAATAAATAACCATAAAAAACAGTTACTCTGACTTTTAGCGCTCTTGCAGATTTTTGAAACATTTCTTTAAATCTCCATGGATCCTATCCACTAGTACCAAAAGTTTTATATGTTACATTTCTATAATGTGTGTATATATTTTTTACTATAGGCAACAGGCATTTCTGTCATCGCCAGGTCAGTTTTTACGACAAGGGTGGATTTCTGCCCTCTGGTAAGAAAATAACATCACAAAGAATACTTCAACTCTTGTACAGAAAATAGAAATGACACAGTTATCATTATGAAAATGGAAAAGTTACATTAAATTAATTAATATAATAACTCTAATATAATTGGGGTGGCACCTTATAAATTCCATCTCAGCGCTCTGTAATAACCTTCATAAAACGTTTATGTTACATGTTAATAACATTTAAATTAAATTTCAAAGCCACTGAAAATCGATATAACTTTCGATTGTTTATTGTGTATATTTGCTTAGTGAGTTGTAATTGTTTTTAAATAGTAACATGTTTTTGTTTTATTGAAATATATGAACATCGCTTTCTTAAATACGCAACATAACTGGAAACTTTCTGTTATTTCTCTCTATTTTAGTGAATGTAAAGTTATCACAAAGGGCTCCGTTCATAAACATGGTTACATTTAAAAGATTTTAAAAATATTTACACAGTATAACTTTGTCTATCAATATATTTCATTTAATTAATAGTATACTATTAATCTTTGTAGTTTAATCTCAATAATAATAATAATAATATCAATAATAATAATAATAATTCTAAATGTGGTTCATCTTTTGTAATACATATTGCAAAAATTCTAATTTTGTTCCCCTTATTTTTGAAAATTAGAGTAATTTCTTTATATACATTAATTTGCAAGGGGTTTTTAAGGGGAAAACAGACAAACCTGGTTAATTAATGTATTATAGTTCAGTTGTTCTTTTATTAGTTCACTTTAGAGTTTGTCATGCTAATATCACGTAGTAATGCTGTAACTTATTTCATTAATTAATAAGGCCATAATTTTGATTTTATATTCGTATTTTACTTGCTGAGGAATTCGCCTAGTTTACCAGTTCCTGCGTGATGGACTGTTTATTTAAACGTCATAGTTTTCATACAAATTTCTCACGACAGTCATAACGGGCACTCTTTGAGATCTCACTACATCTAGCGGCCAATCCAAAAATGACGACAGGGCTGTGAGTCAGGAATCTCAATAGTTCGTCCGGACTGGGTTCAAGAATACGGAACAGGTTTTAAACATACACGACACACTTTGACTGCAACGGTTGTTACCAAATACGGTATGGAGGTTGCGCTGTTCGCTTTGCAACTAGGTTGATGGATTTGCATTGCTATTGCTTCTACTAAAATTAGAATTTGGGTGTGTTGGTCAAGGTTGGCAGCAGTAAGATTATAGATCGACGTGCTGCAATGTGTTACCTGATGCAAGTCATCAAGTGAACGAGTTAATTCGAAACTGTTTAAAGATGTGTTATGAGAACTGTTCAATAAAGCATGACCATAAGTATTTAGCAGGTTACTGTTCATTGTTGTTACTTCCGGTTCCCGCCTGTGAGAAGTGTACAAGCTCAGACATGCGCAGTAACACGCTTTTCTGAAACTCTGCTGTCGTCTCAACAAATCTTCAGCTCAGGCCTATGCAAAGTTACAGGAGGCCCCCTATAGCAAGCTTGAAGACAGTTTCAAAAGGAAAGTGAACCCCGGCACTTCGGTTTACCCTAACGGAAGAAAGCATTAATACTGTCATTGTGAGAGATGTCAACGAACACTTTGAGAAATTCTGAACAATTTCACTGGGTACAACCCACGCTTAGTTGCACATGAAACGCAAGACTACTGGGTGCAGGTTTGCATGCTTTTGAAGATGATATATTAAGAAGTGGAGTTTCTTTCTTTGTTCATTTCGAGAGCAAACAGCAAGACCAAAAGTGGTTGTTTCTGCAGGGACAGTTGCGGTCATCCTAAGAGTGGTTTACCTGCACACACAACAGTAACTGGGCGATGTCCTGAAATCTCTGCAAGACCACCATGCTGCACCACATCGCAAGTGTTATTGCTAAATATCTTACAAAAACCAATGTGAAGTGTGTTCCTTCCCTCCGTACAGTCCAGTGTGACTTTTCCCCAAATTGGAGAAACTCCTTTGTGGGAGGTATTTTCATCATCAAAAGCAACTGTGGAGGCGATTCCGAAGGACGTGTCATAAATTGTTTCCAGCATGTCTTTAAATACTAACAGAAAGGCTGAGATAGGTGTATTGCATCCAATGGGAAATATCAAAATTAACAGGATGAGTGAAGGTATGCTGGAAGACTACATTAATTATCAGCTGTGTTATGCTGTGTCAGTTGCTGCTTTCTGTTCGAGCTGTAAAGACGAGAGTTTGTTCGTTGTGCTTCTCAAAAGTAAAAGTTTATTCTCATTAGTCTGTTGCCTACCGAAACATTCACGCTCTAACAAAGAATTTTTATGTGCGATACATACGTAAAAACCGAATCGTGTAGACAATTTTAGGAGAAATTTCCTGGTATTCCTGTTCCAGGTAGAAAAACTGCTAAATGTCTGGTTAATAACTTTAGAACAACGGGATCGCTAAACCTAAGAAGGGAAAAAGAAAGGTTCTAATGGAGGAAATGGGTGCATCATTCAAACGCTCTCCAAAGAAGTCTCTAAGACGTGTTACTCAGCAAGTGCGTGTTTCAAAAACCTCTCCCTGTTCATAGAGCTGCTAAACTTTTAAAATTGAAACCCTACAGAGTGACTGTAGTTCATGAATCACAACCTCGTGATGACAAAAACGAGTAAATTTCCATAACTGGATTTTACAAAATGGCGTTGACAGTGCTGTTAACCCATGTTTAATAATTTTCTCAGATGAGGAGTAGTTTCATTTAAATAGAAACCATCCCTACACCATAGATGAACTTAAGAACCTACACAAGAAGAACTTATGCTTGTGAATGGAAATGTCATTCGAAGATGCCGAGAATGTTTGAATGGGGATTTATAACAAGGTCATTATATTTCGTGTTACTATCACTAATGAATAAGCAACCCGGAAGTTTTAGAACGGAAACTCCCCAATGTAATAGACAGTGCTCGAAGCACATAATCCACGGCCCGACAACGCTCTGTATAAGAGTGTAGGTCCATAAGTTTCCGGCCTAACCATTCTCTAGGTATGATAAAGACAAAAACTGTATTTCACTTTTCAATATAGTTACCCTTTATTGCAACAAATCTTTGAATTAACATTTCAATTCCCTCCCAAAAATAGTCAAAAGTCTTGTCTGCAAAATGGGCATAAACAGCATCCATCACTTCTTCGTTACACTTAAATTTCCTTCCTCGAAGGTCTTTCATGAGTTTTGAGAAGAGGAAATAGTCACTGGGAGCTAGATCTGGGCTGTAGGATGGATGATCGATCTCCTTGAGGTCACATTTATTCACAGCTTCCTTTGCAACAAGAGTTGTGTGCACAGGCACGTTGTTGTGAAGAAGGCACACATCACCACTCAGCTTTCCTCATCTTTTCTCTGTGATGGAAGCACGTAGTATGTGCAGTAGGCCAGCATAGTACTCCCCATTTACTGTGGTGTTCCTCTCCTTGAAGTCAATGAAGAGTATTCCTTCACAGCCTCAAAAGATTGTGGCCATGCTCTTCTTGGTTGATTGAGTGACCTTGGCCTTTAGAGGTGGAGCATCACCAGGTTTACGCCACTCCATTGATTCGATCTCTTTTGGACAAGGGATCATGGTAGAGGACCACAGTTTGCTCTCCTGTAACAATGGTTTGCAGAACTTCTTTCTTATTGCCACAGCAGAGCTCCAAAAATGCTTTTCAACAGAGGACTCGCTGCTTTTGAACTGAGGAAAGAAGTCTAGGCAGCCATCTTGCATTAACCTTATTCGTGTTTAAATTTTCATGAATAATTTGAAGGACTGTTGTTTCAGAAAGGCCTCCCAATGCTGTTATTTCTATAACTTTGAACCGCCCGTCCTCCATAATTTCTCCTTCCACAAGAGCGAGTTTTCGGAAGTGAGCACCTCCAAGAGTCGACCTGCAAGCTCTTCGTCTTCAATGATTTCTCGACCCATTCGAAAAAGTTTGGTCCATTCTTTTTCTGTAGAATATGAGGGGGATGCTTCCCCATATACACCGTCCAATTTCATTTGGAGTAAGTCCTTCTTTTGTGAAGAACTTAATAACAGCTCGAAACTCCATTTTGAACATGTCACAATCTTCTACACATAGCCTTCTTTATGCAACTATATCTGAACACTGAACACAGAGGAGAGGAAGTTACAGCTGCATTTATTTACTTAACAGATAAGGTATGACCCAGATAAGGGTTTTATGAAGGCAATAATCCTTATCGGCGAGACTAGAAACTTATGGATCCACACTCCTCATATATTGTATTATTTCTTCGTGCAAATTAGTATGAGTGAAAGCCAAATTTTGCATGAATTTCTATTTATAAAAAAGGTGTGCTTAAAAAAATAATACTTGCTAATTTCTTAATAAAGAAAGCATGACATGAAAAGCAGCAGACAATTATTTTTACAATGCACAGTTTTTTAATAGATGAGACGCATAAATAACTCGCAAGTTTTCAGGTAATGTTAACGCCCAGATCCGCTCTGACGGGCCGCTAAATATATTTGCAAGTTTGAAATAATTAGTTTTTAACCTAAGCTTGGAACTGTTCATATGTTGTTTAACACACTTTCTGCTTCATTCAGCATTAGTACACATTTATTAATATATATTAAAATATTAAAAATAAAACGCAGTCACAGTGGTATGTTAAAACTAGTTTGCTTTTCAACCCAAGTTGATTGTTATTTTTATTCACAAATACATAGCTACATTATATTTCACATTAAATCAAGGAAAAAAGAGAGAAAATGATAATAAATAAAAGTACAAACAGTAAATAGAAATATTCGGGCAAGTAAAAAAAATACATTTTCATATATTGAAATTAAATTAAGTAAATAAAAATGGAATACATATAGTTTTTTTATGTAATTTCTCGCTTAACAAACAACACTTATCGAAGAAAGAGTGCATTTGTGTTTCCAGTCAATTGTTCACACCCCGTGGCCGATCTTCCAATGCTTCATTTAACTGTTGAAGCTTCCATTAAGGCTGTAAGTTAAGTCTAAATAAAACGTTTTCTAATTCGAACTACTGCATATATAGCCGATCAGGCAATCACCAATGATATTATCAAAGGCCCAGCTTGTCAAGGAGGTGTTTCAAGGGGTTTTCGTTACTGTGTAGGCTAGCCTAAGTCGCAGCCCGTGTGATTATTCTGCTCCCTTCTGGGCTTTTCTAGGACCTGACGCTTAACAAAAGATTCAGATACAGATTAAATCCATTGACAATACAATATCTTGTTATTGTTGCAATATAGAATGATGTTTATAACAGTAAATGCAATTTATTATTGTATTTTAGTTTAGCGGGACCGCAAACCGCATGATAAGTTGGTAGCCATTCATCTACGTAATTATAAATTATATCTTGCAATATCACGAATTCATTTCAAGAGTAATTGGAGGACTGAGCTTATATATGGATAGTTCGAGTCAGGCTTGATCCCAGGAAGCCGATAGAACACGAACTCTCTGTACAAATAGATTTAAGGGCGAGTTATGGATATTTTTTAACATTGCGTGTAATTTAATTTAATCATCACTTACATTTGATAGTCACAATACCATGATTTTCGTAGTATGTTTAACATAAATTAGATTTAACATTAATTTCGGCATCCCATGTTTCATTAAAACCCTCTTTATTTCGCTTTAATTTTTTACTTTCTATTACAAGTTCCTGGTGTGATTTCGTTAATAAAAAACTAAAGAACTAACACGCTAGTGTTTATTTATTTCCAACTGTAAACGACTGTATTAAATCAGGTAACTGCAACAAACCAAGTAAATAAACCCTTGCGTTAATAGCAGCAACAAAACCTCACTTGCATTCCAAACGAGTTCAAGAATGTTATAATATCAGGTTCACAGCATTCATTAAAACTCTCATCATCTCGATCCAAACCCCACTTCATATGTTATTTCGACTCTTTCTTTTCTTTGCTAATCCACATGGTCACTTACCATGGTTATAGAAATTTGCATTATCCTCCCTAACCGCAAATTTTGGTATGAAACATTTAATATACACTACAGTTCCATCATTAACTACAAAATTTGCACGATGTATGATCTTTATCCACTTTTCCTTTAATTGCTGCTATTTAGGAAATGCAAATTGGCATTATTCGGTGCACTGCCATAATTAAGACACAAGAACAATCATGTTGTACTAATGCTTTCTATTAAACAAGTGCCTGGTGTTATTTCGCTAAATCAACGTTAACTTAAAAAAAAAAGTAACGTGCTGCTGTTTATTTATTTATTTTAAAATGTAAACCACTGTAATAAACCAAATTAAGAAAGACATGTAATTATAAGCATGGACCACATTTTCCATAATTTTATCTACTATCGATATCTACATTGGGGTATGGTAATGTAGTAGGTCTTGACTGGTTTGTGTTGTTCACTCGATTTCTTCGAGTTTCTTTCTTGTCAATGCAGCTGTATGTGGACGGACATTGTCTTGAAGGAGAACTCTTATCGGTTTTTGGCTTCTTTCTGCCAATAAGGACATTTTTTTTTCTGACAGTAATAAGCTGCATTGACTGTTCGTCGATCTTAAAGAAAATCGATGAACAAAATGCTGAGAGTCCCAGAAAACATCAAGAGAACCTTCCCATCTGACAGGCGAGATTTTAGTTTGACAGGAGCGGATTCCTCCTTGTCGATGCAGGAACATTCTCTTTGATTAAAGTCAGGAATGTGCAAGATGAAGTATTACATACTTCCTATATTTCGAAATCACAGTTTTATTAAAATGAATATTGAAGCTAATCTTCCCAGTTTTTTAATTTCAAATGTCTCTTCCATTGGTGTCGGAAAAGCTTATAACGTAACCTTTTTAGAGAGTTCATTTTTTACATTAAATTAACACAAAACGAAATAAAGAACTACTTCAGGAATTTACACGAAACTTCACTAGCCTGCCTTTGGTCGAAACGAATGATGGAGAGCAGCGCCGAAGCGTGGCCTTTCGTAGAGGGTGGGCTGAAACATGGGATGTCGATATTAATGTACCATGAAAATGTGATACAAATTTCCATTTTCAAAATTATTGCATTGTGGTTACTAGTAACATAAGTAATTATTAATTTATAATAACCATCCAATATTAAAAAAAATCATGTTCCATGACTTAATTTATCTATATATATAAGCTAAATCTTCACATCTTGTTTATATGCATATACATAAAATACTCTTGAAAAGAATTCTTGATGTTTCACTAAACATTTTACCGTCCCTTTCTGTCTAATTTTAGTAAATGCTGTATTGTTGCGCTGCTGTAGAAATGGAGGGAAAAAGAGTTATACATTATGAGTTACCAACCTATCAACCTTTACGCAGTTTCGCGTAAACTAAGTTGTTTAGACAACCAGTTACTAAAGTTAATTTTGTAACATTTTTTCTACGTCTGGTATATTTAACATTTATTTTCAAAATCCACGCAATAAATTTATTATAAATTGCAATTCATTCGACTCGGTCAAAGCCTGCTTAATCCTTTACATTTATGTGATTGAGGAATAGTTTTCCTGGTAACAAGAGAAATCAACAAACATTGTTGCTGTAGTCTCATTTTACATCTCGCTTCGAAAAGTGAAAATGAGAGACGAAGTCCACCAGTTGCAATGATACAAGCAGTCGAATGCAACTTTGGATACACTTCCTAAAAAATCTAGAAAACTTATATGAACAATTACACGAAATGCAAGAACTAGTGCGTGAGTAATGGAGTAAGAATAAATGATGATATTATATTAGCGTATTTTTACGAAAAATTCAACACCATTAAATCATCTAATGTTTGGTCTGCATATTCAATGATCAAATCAACTCTTCTGACTAACAATATTTTTTATATTAGTAAGTTCGAAAAACTGAGGACATTTTCAAAGAGTTAGTCTGTTGGTTATCATGCTAAAAAGTAAAAAATATGAACTGTTTTCTGTGAAGAAATTATTCACATTAGAAAAAAAAGCAATTTCGTTAAATGGTGTGATTCCTGTAAATATTCAGGATTGCAGTTCACGGACATTTGCACCATTCTCGATGAAATGCATGCTGAGTGAGAGATAATCAATCTGTGACCTCAGTGAAATTGTATTGCTGTGCATCTTAGTTACCGCCATCAGCTGACTGGGCGCTAGGTTGCTGAACGATAATTACTCAGAGGAAAGCATCTAACTCTACAGCCAATTGCAACTCTATTGCAATTACAATCAAGGAGGCATGGAATGATTTAGCCATGAATTTCAATATGACACCAGGCGAGATCTAATTACCAAATAAATAAATTGCTATTTGTTAAAACAGCGTGAGTCACGAAATGTAAAATTCTATTCATGTATAAAACAGAGTAGGAAACTCTAACCTCTCTGTCATTTCATCCTTTGATAGCCAGAATCTTTCTTCAACTTTCCTGTTCAAAAGGGTCATCTCTTTCCGGTTTTGACGCTGGTCCAGATTTAAGTAATCCAAGTATATTATATCGTCCTCAATACCTTCAAGAAAATCGAAACGGGCAGCCGGTTTGTGTAATGACCGCAATCGACGGTATTGATCGGTCCAGCACCCACGGTCAAAGTTGACCATAATCAACCACCTCGTTTAACTTTGATCATTGTCAATGCATTGAACGCCATTTGACCGCCTTCAAACATTGATCGAGAATGGTGCACAAGACCATCAGTCTATATACTCATCGTTTCCAGGGGACAAAAACATCGTTAAGTTCTTATAAAACGCAAAACACGCTTTGAAGACAAGCGATGCAGTGATAGCTTTTGTTTACTCGTGCCCTTTTGTAACAGTAACAGTAAATAAAATACTATTAAGAGAGTTTAAAAAACATTTAATCACAGTAATTTCATATTTACTGTTCAAATTGGATAATTACATCATACCATATTTATATAATCCAACTAAAATAGCCAAATAACGCACTTTAAATCACTATCGTCCGCACCTGGTTCTTCTGTTGGGTTTCAGGTTCTATAAAATGTCAGAAGAGGGCAGCAACCAAGGCTAGCTTACACCGTTTAACGAATATTCCATTAAACTCCCCTCGCTTCTCCCTGACAGTGACATAGAAAACCACTACTGCACTGAGCCTTCGGCCATATTATTGGTGATCTATCTACGTCACAGAGAACGTACTAGTTCAAATAAGAAAACATTTAAATTCCTAATAAAAATTAACGCATAGGAGCCAAAATACTTGTTTTGTGTAGGTTCAGCCTTACGACCGTTCGAGGCTTCGCACCTGCACGAGAGCATTGCTACATCAAATGTAATATTGTTTGATATTGAAATAACTGCAATTTTTCGCATTTTTATATGTGACTGTGTTGCAATTAATATTCTGTATAATTGTCTAATATTATTTTAAGATATTTTATTCAACTTTGTAATGTAAAAACAACCGGTCATATAAAACTGAAGGTATGCAAACTTTCCTGAGAACACATGCGACGAGTCGAGTGTTGACGTTTTAGGTGGTGCACACACATAATGACTTATGAGCAAGTGGTTTTTCCTAATGCTTCCTTGATCAGAATATTTTACACATTTTCCCAGACATTAGTTTGCAGCCGATCTATATTAACTGCAAATACAAACTGGGCCCAATGCAAAAGTTACTTACACGCATATTTACGCATAAAAACGCATTAAGAAAAAATTATGGGGTTGAACAATTTGGGGACATTATAAACCAGCAACGCCCTGTACTCACCATTACTCCTCTCTATTTCGTGTGATCAATTTAAATTATAAACTAAGTTCGCCATCCTCAGATCATAAAATCAAATACGAGAGCAAGTCATTAAGTAACTTTAATAAATAAGAGTACTGATTTGAAAAAATACCTTCTTTTCCCAACATTGAGGTACTTGGCCTGTAATTCAGCAGCATAAAAGCATTTGCGCAGTGACTTACTTTCTACAGCTTCATCCTCGGGAAATGTTCACCTGAAAGATGATGTTTAAGAGCGTAGAACAAATGAAAGTCGCTAGAAGCAAAGTCGGGACTATACAGAGTATGCTCAAGAACTTCCCACTTGAAGTTTCGCAGCGTCTCATTTGTTTGTTGGCAGTATGACGACGCGCGTTGTCATGCAAGAGCAACAAGTCTTTGGTGAGGAGTCCTGGTCTCTTCAATAGGTAACCTCACAAAGCTTTCTGAAGATGTTACAGTGCTGTGACCAGTTTGCCTTCGTAATCCCAGAAGACTTTGAGCATCAGTTTCCTGGCGGACGGTGTCGCTGTAAACTTTTTTCTCAGGTGACGCAGGATGTTTCTACTGCTTTGTCTCGGGCTGGTATTGGTGAACTCAAGACTCACCAATTGTGACAATTCGGGCTAGCATCGAGGGGCATTTTAAAAATTCCTGACCCAGAAAACACAAATTTTAATATAAACATTTGTTTGTTTGTTTTTTTTTTTCAACATAGTCACCTTGTAAATCAACACATTTACTCCAAGACTTTCCAAATTGTTAATACCCTCAATAAAAAAAGATTTATCCAACTGTGAAAAAAAATGTCTGTCTCACCTTGAACCTCATCATATGATGTATATCATCGTCCACCCAGCCATTTCTTCAGTTCAGAGACAAAAAGTAATCGCTGGGAGCCAAATCTGGTGAATATGGAGGATATGGAAGCAAAAAGCATGCAGTTTTGCAGCAACAATCCCAGACGTGTGTGAAGGCGCATAATCATGATGAAAAAAAAATACTTTCTTTTTCGCAAGGTCTAGACATTTAGCCTGAATAGCATCCTTCAGTTGGTTCAGTAGTGAAGCAGAATACTCCCCTTCAGGATGTAGTCTACGAGCATCACACCTTGAGAATCTCAGAAAACCGTAGCCATGACTTTTCCTGCAAATGGAACCGTTTTTGCTTTCTTTGGTGCACTTTCACCAACTGTTGACCTTCTTCATCTCTAGCATGTAGTGATGAATCTCTGTTCTATCTTACTACTATGGAACTCGGAAAAACTCGCTAGTAATGCTTTTAACAAGTCTAAACACTCTTGTGAAACATTTATTTGAATGCGCTTTTTGGCCATTGTTAACAAACGCGTCACCTAACGAACCTACCCTCCCCCCTTCCAAAAATTTCGTATAGAATGTGGTGGAGACGGCTTATCGAAGTCTTTGCAATGCCAGTCAACTCGCATGCCTTCCATCTGCGATCATCGAGTATGGCATTGGGAATTTTTGACGCAGTCTCGTTGATCGTAGCAGTTTTGGAATGCTCTGAGTGCTCATCATCTTGAAATACGACAACGCTTAAATTCAACAGCCCACTTTTTTACCCTCGTAAACGAAGGGAAAGAATCCTTTTATGTGGAATCCAACTTATTTTCTATATCTGCTGGGGTTAAATGAAGTACTTTATCCCATCTCCTATTTCGGTTTTATCCATTTTGTAGAAAATGTTAACACTGGTTTGTTTATACGGTCGTCACAAACAAATGACTACACTTAAGCTTCTGAAACTTTATAGCGTGCCTTCTAAAGGATGATACTTAACAATTATCATTTTCACGACATCTTTGAGTCAGGTTGAGAACTTTTAATATGCCCTTGATTGTAGTGGCATTGAGATGCTCTAACGCCAGAGCCATCCTTCGCATTTTGTGTCGTATAGCACCCGTCTTGCACAGACTTTATGAAAGCCGACCTATCATGTGGGAGGCCATGCCGTGCGAACAAGTTGCTATGCCTACCCTTCTGTCTGCTCGGATTCAACTCGATGCAAATTCGCCTCTCTGGTAATCTCCGTTGATCGGCCGATACGATGTTCGTCTTCGATACATGTGCACTCTTCAGATAACTTCTGCACCCAATTGTAAACAATTTGACGTAACAGGAACTTCTCAGAGTAGAGCATTTCTTTATGAATATTCTTTGATTCCTTATCTTTCGTGCACAACGGAGCGCTGCTCAAGGGTTGTACACTCACTCAGAGGCGTCGCCATCT
This sequence comes from Metallyticus violacea, assembly GCA_030762175.1. NCBI lineage: Eukaryota > Metazoa > Arthropoda > Insecta > Mantodea > Metallyticidae > Metallyticus > Metallyticus violacea. Next base: position 1,812,143 of record CM060845.1, on the reverse strand, counting down.
TGCAACTGAGTTTCTCTATAGTAAACATCGATTGTCTCGTGTCATATGTCACCAATTGCCACCGAACTAATGCTGCCATCTACTGGAAATAGTTCATGTGCATAACTTAAACATGCAGTGCTCCAAATCAATTAGTAACTTACTTAATACCTTATCCATATATTAACAATGCTAATTATTTTGTATCCGTTTTTAGGTTGGTACCCATTTTACTGTAAAGAAATAGATCAAACGGATTAATGTACATATTTTATACATACCGCATATAATAAATTGGTTTAAAATGAATTTATCTTTTCGACTCTAAAATTATTTTGCGTTTTCTTAAGTCTCTCTCCATTCTCACTCCCCCGTTTTCTTCCTGCTTGTTAACTAATGAATTCTCATTTGGGAAAGGGTGGGGCAGTTTTTGGTTAGTTTATCACAATAAGAATATAACGCTGACTGTTGCTCTGTGACCTGACAATGTATTAATAACGTGTAATTTTTGTGGGTTTTTAGGTTATAAATTCACGCTAAGAAAAATGGTCACGCGGTGGATATAAATAATCTTGTGTGTGTGTGTGTGTTTATCTTCATAAGAGTTATATAAGAGATAATGCCGTAAACCGTGAAGAAAACGTTAAACAACTGTATGGGATATTCATTTAAGCATTGCTGCTGAAGTGATTCCGAAACATTTAACATCTCGCTTCTCTTTTCCTCCTATTCATTATCATATTCGATCTGGCAAACTCTCTCCCCCTAGTCACACGGATGCGCTAATTCCTTTTGTTAAAAGTAGACCCCGAGAGCAATCAGGTGCACGCGTACCGGAGAGAGTTATATCGATTGGTCGGCGGTACTGCAACGCAACCAGTGATCTGCTAAGCAAACGAGTACATGAGCAGGCAAAAGAATAGAAACGAGTGTGCATGCACTTTCAAATAATCTGAAAAACTGTTGTGTATAACGAGATCACTGACACCATTCCGTTGTATGGACACCTATTTTTGATCTCGTGCGCATTACGCCATATTTCAGACATGCGCATTCCCCCCTCTAGCTAAGGTTCGTTACTGATTTCATTGCATAGGTGGCAGCTCAATCGAATTTGCAAACCCATTTGGCGTCTACCATTGAAATGTCAAATACGAGCCCATTGTAGCAGACGATAATCGATCATTACAAAAATCTATAGTTTTCACCTTGATTCCATGCCGAGGTGTGATGCTCGCAGGTAACTACAAAATAAAGGAAGTGATTACGTCCATTACGCTAAAAATAAAAGTTAAAATTGAAAGTTTTTAATTACATGAGTCTTCCATAGCACGTTATTTGTAAGAACATTTTTGCCGGTAAATTTGTTTTTGCACGGAAATCAGTAGAGTGGCTAGTGTGAAAAAGGACCCCCTAATCAAAATATCGGTAGTGTCCGGCCAAGGAGAGGTAGAGGCTGTTGTCTGGAGAAGACGGGATATAGTGATGAGTGACCAGGATGTTGATGATGTTGCTTTCTTGACAGGTAAATACGAAAGATGCCAAAAGTGTTTTTGTGTTGTTCCGATGAAAAGGAGTAACAATGTTTTCTTTTCTTTTTATTTTAGGTGACAGCCAGACGGGCATTAACAAACGAAGTCTATATGAGCACAATGGGGTCGCAGTATGTTCGCAAAAGAGGGCTATGTGCATTGCCATCGTCGTCTTCGCCACGCTTTTCATTATTTCCATCATCATCGCTTATGCGGGCCCTCAGAATGGTGAGTAGTTATATATAAGTAACGCGCAACAATTATATTTAAATATAGCTACCTCTTTTTGTCTACTTCCCCCTTTTTTACTTTTATTTTATTTCTTTTAATTTTTTCGTGATTAAATTTAATTTGTTAGCATCTATTTACCTAAAATTATATTGTAAATTACTTAAATGTTTATATAATGCAATATAAATGTCATTATTTTAGTAAAATAATCCTTCTTTTTAAATGATCATTATTTTGTTGTATTCTTTACTGAATTTAGAGTTTTCAAACAGCAATTTTACATTCATTATGTAATTTATTATGTATTTAATTATCCTTTTCGTATTTTCAAATAATACAATCTAATCTTTGAAGTTTTCTGCCTTTGAAGAAGGACACAAGCAGTTCTAAATATTGCCATATTTGGGGTTACTGTTTAAGTATTTTACCTATTTCTGCTTCTCTAATTCTTATTATATATTGTTTCAAGTGCTACTTTATTTTTCATTTTTACATATGTAAACAAGAACTAGAGAAGCAGAAATATTTCAAACACTTAAAAAGTAACACAAATATTGCTTTATTGACCATTTGCACATCAGACTAAAAGACTTATTATACAAGTTCAATGCCAGTGTCCATTCTTAGATCTCCCTGGTTATTGATTATAGAAAAAGTACGCCCCTTTCTTATCAGGAATGGATAGCTGAGGTGCTCTTCTCATCCTGTTTGCACATTGTAAAATCCCATTTTTTCATAGATCTCTTCTGAAGTGACTATGTTCAATAATTAAAAGCACTTACTTTCCTTATTCCTCTTCTGTCCAGTTTTAGGTGAGATGAAGAAAGAGCATTACTGGATCTAGTACCAATTGCCAAGCTTGTTTTTGTTCATAGTAGGTGTGCCACCTAAGTTTGTGTTAAAAAAGTATAAAACACTTAAATAATAATACAAATATAGCAATATTTCGAACAGCTTGTGTTCTTCTTCAAAGGCAGAATACAAATGAAGGTGGTAAAAGTGAATAAAGATAACGTGATGTGTGAATACAGATAAAACAATCAACAAGGTGAAAAGAGTAGAGGAGGAAAATAATTAAAATTATTAAAAACAATAAAAAAGTCAAAAAAGGGGAATGTTAACACATAAGATTTAAATCTGGTGGTATAAGCACTTTGTATGAAAATATAGCTGCTATCTTTGAGGTAACTTTCTGGAGCACAAGTCAGTAACACCAAAAAAAATGTATAAATTATATATACGCACATCATCAGGGCTATAAGAGCTTTCAAACATTCAAAACAAAATTTCTAAAGAAGGAATATAATGTTATCCATAGTTTTGCAGAATGTTTACATTCCCTATCTTTTCTTTTTATTTCAAAAAGCAAAAGAGAGTATGGATGTACAGTAAATGAGCAAAAATTATTAATGTACTATTAGAAAATATACTATGAAATTCTATAATAAAATCCTAAATTATGTTTAATCTTTTACAGATTAAATTAATATGCATTTTACACATTTATATTATTGTGTGTAGCAGATTAATTTTCATTGCTAAAGTTAATGTTTTATTTAATAATTTACTCTTACTAAATTTTGTAAATACACTGAATGATAAGCAAAGAAACAAATTTAAATTTTGAAATTTTATGAAAGATTGCTATTGGTAGGGCCCAGAATTGCTTGTAGAATACTTTTGGTAAACAGAAAAGTCATTAAAATTAAAATGTTAATTGGAACTTGCACAGTGAAGCCAATCATATAATTGATATTATTATATGATTTAGTTGAACTCTTAATGCATCATTTACTTGTCATAATATATAGAACCAGTTTCGAGAACATTTCATTCGCATCATCAGCTAGGCAATAATTCCAACATAATATATAGAACCAGTTTCCAGAACATTTTGTTCTCATCACCAGCTAGGCTAAAATTTCATCATAATATATAGAACCAGTTTCCAGAATATTTTGTTCTCATCACCAGCTAGGCTAAAATTCAACTCAAATATATAGAATCGGTTTCAAGAACATTTTGTTCTCATCACCAACTAGGCTAAAATTCCATCATAATATATAGAACCAGTTTCAAGAACATTTTGTTCTCATCATCAGCTAGGCTAAAATTCCATCATAATATATAGAACCAGTTTCGAGAACATTTTGTCCTCATCACCAGCTAGGCTAAAATTCCATCATAATATATAGAACCGGTTTCAAGAACATTTCGTTCTCATCATCAGCTAGGCTAAAATTCCATCATAATATATAGAACCAGTTTCCAGAATATTTTGTTCTCATCACCAGCTAGGCTAAAATTCAACTCAAATATATAGAATCAGTTTCGAGAACATTTCGTTCTCATCATCAGCTAGGCTAAAATTCCATCATAATATATAGAACTGGTTTCAAGAACATTTTGTTCTCATCACCAACTAGGCTAAAATTCCATCATAATATATAGAACCGGTTTCAAGAACATTTTGTTCTCATCACCAACTAGGCTAAAATTCCATAATAATATATAGAACCAGTTTCAAGAACATTTTGTTCTCATCATCAGCTAGGCTAAAATTCCATCATAATATATAGAACCAGTTTCGAGAACATTTTGTCCTCATCACCAGCTAGGCTAAAATTCCATCATAATATATAGAACTGGTTTCAAGAACATTTTGTTCTCATCATCAGCTAGGCTAAAATTCCATCATAATATATAGAAGCAGTTTCAAGAACATTTTGTTCTCATCACCAGCTAGGCTAAAATTCAACTCAAATATATAGAATTGGTTTCGAGAACATTTCGTTCTCATCATCAGCTAGGCTAAAATTCAATGTTCTGGAAACTGGTTCTATATATTATGACAAGTAAGTGAAGCATTAAGAGTATGTAGTTCAACCAAATCATGCAATAATATCAATTATATGAAAAGTCATTGTTACTGACAAAAAAGCAAATTGAATTCTCAAGGCACTCATCAATGTTTATAAGAATATTGTATTGTGTTAGTAATCCCATCCCACTATTGTAGCTCAAAAACATTTTACATATCTCTTGTGCATCAAGCACATCTTCCTGCTGAAATCTTCTACTCCTTTTGGAACCTTGCTGTCCAGTACATTTGATTATGATGGTTGCAGTCAAGTTTCCTAAAGGTGGAAAGGTAGTCAGCATTCATTACTGTTCTGGCTGCTGGCACAATGTGCACCTCCAAAGGAATTCATATTTTACAAATATGTGCTGCAAGACAGTTGGGCCTGTCTTTAATTGAAAATTGCCACTGCTTTTTTCCATGATTTATGTTTATTGACTGTCTATTCTTCCTCTATTTTAGCACATGGTTTGTGCTTGAAGTTATTTATGGTGATGTATTTATAATTTTTGAGAACTCCTTTTCTAAGAAGAGTCTTGATTTCTTGAACATTTAGGAATTTGTTTTACAAGAGTTTGTTCCCTATATTAGCTGGAATGCACTGTATTGCTGTATGTTTAGGTTTATATAATTGGGTTAAAATGTTCTTTATTTCTCGTATTGTGCTTGATATTGGTTTTTCCGTGGAAGAAATTGCTTCTATAATAGATTTTGAATGCACTAGAATAACTGTTTTTTCAAATGTCTGTAAAGGAATGGATTGCCTGGCTCTCCCCATGAAAACTGTTTTATTTTGACCAAGCTCACAATAGACTCCCACTCCTATTCCTTCTGTTATAAGTGAGTTGTCAGTGTACACTCTCACTTTCCACTAACTACACATTTCAATATTATCTCCATAAATATCTTCTTCCTTTAATTTAATTCAATTCTCTCTTATCTTCTCTACATAAGTTACCAAATTTTCTCAAAAACTCCTTGCTGCCAATTCCAAAAAATGTTAATGTTAAAATTTCTATTTGTGAATTATCCCATTTTCTAATCTATACTTTAGTTTCTGGACATTCAACTTTACAATGTAAATTCTTTTCTATTTTTCCACATAGAGGCACTCCTTTTTCACTTTTAATCCACTTAGCCCTACTAGTCCTGTCTACCTCTCTTCCCCTTCTGTTACAAACATCTACATATTTTCCCCCCACCCCCATTCTTTCTTTCATTTCTTATAATATTTCAAGACACTCTTATCTTGTAAACCACTCCATATTTCTTGCTTTTCAACATCATTATTCTTGTGTTTCACTTTATTCCATTATCTTTGTCTATTGATGATCTAAATCTAAGTTCCCTATTCCGATTTCTTGGATTATTTTCAATATTTGAGATAACCCATTTCTTTCCCATTTTATTTTCTCTTGTATCCATAATCTTTAACTATGTCCTTCCTCCCTGTGTTCTATCATATACTAGTACTTCAATATATGTTTAACTACTGTATCTTTCATACCAACTCTTTCCAATTCAGAATTCTCTTTAGCCATGCTACATTCATACTTGGCATCTTCTTCAAAAGGTTCTTATAATATGAATAGTTAGTTTTCCCTTGCCTCATACATTTTTCTCCTGCTTCTTGTTAAATAAAGGTAAAGAATGTGTTTTTTTCTAAACTAGCATACTGAATGCTTTTGTATCTCTTGTGGGGCTCTGGTATGCTCTCCCTATAAAACTGTAGTTGGAGTCTGTTTGCAAAGAGTGAAGTTTCTTAGCGGGGTAAGAACATCCGTTCTAGGATAACAGGAAAATGTAGCTAAGTGTAAAAATGATGTTTTAACTTTACATTCTACAGCATCTTTTGAGTGAATACATCCTATGCCATAGGTGCATGCCACAAAACCAGTTTTACTGTCAAATTTTAATTGGTTTATTTCATCCATTTGAGCATTTTTAAATATATCAAAGTAAAAAATAGCACTAATATATATATATATATATATATATATATATATATATATAAAATTAGATATAGATTGTTAAATCATCCAATCATTTACCTTTCTCAAGCCTTTACTAACCCAGTGCAAAGATAACAAATTTTGACCGCTTATTCTTCTCCATATTTTCAATAAGGCAATTATCTTACCACAAACCTAATTGACTAAACATAATAAATGCTGATAAACCTTCACATAAAGCATTTGTGTTATACTGATCTTCAGTGCATCTAAATATCACAGAAATCTTAAAGGATAAACACACACAAAGAGAATCAGAATTGTTAAAAAAAACATGTTCAAGGAAGAGCATGCAAACTTGCTTGACAGGACAAGAACAAAATATCCCCAACACTCCACTCTTATCTTTCTTCACCCTGACTCTGTAATAAATGCAATTTTAACTTAATTAGAAATATTTAAAGTTTACCGCATAATTTTATCTAGAGAAATTGTAGAAATATGAACTTAAATCATTAAGTCTCTGTGATTGAACAAAAATAAAAACATAAAAAAAAAGTTGTGTATCATATCATTGAGATACCATTCTTGAAATTTGGGCTAAGTAGCTAAAAGATATGTATTTATAACTATTACATTTTAAGAAAATTTAAGTAGACAGGTTCCAAAAAAATTCCAAAATGATATTGACTATCCAACAAAAATTTGTCATAATTTTTCATACAAAAATTTAACATTATAATGTTTTGTTAGCTTAATGGTACTAGTTTCACTATTATCACTCTGGTTCCCACCTATGAGAGTTGTGGAAGTTGAGACATATTCAGTTCTGCTTACAGCAAAATAGGTAAATGCAACAAACAACATGATCTGTTCATCTGAACCAATCTTCAGCTGAAGCCTATGCAGTGTTACAGAAGGCCTCTGTTCTTCCCTATATCACAGCTCAGAGATGGTTTAAAATATTTAAAGAGGGGAGAGGCAATCAATTTCAAAGAAAGGTGAATTCGGTTTCCACTATGTGAGAGAGAATCATCAAATCACTACAGGAATTTTTTCAGAAATTCATGGGTGCACTCACATGTTGGTAACTGAAAAGTTAACACAAGTGATGTGTTGGTGCACAGTGGGTTCCAAAACTGTTGATTCTCAAACAAATGACATTTGACAGGTTTGCATGAAGTTAAGATGATGTTACAGGAAGATGTGGAGTTTCCTTTAAAGGTAAATCACTGCTGATGAAACTTGGTTACATCATTTCAATGAGAGCAAACAGCAAAGCTCTGCTTGTAAATCTCCAACATTCAGCAATATCAAAAAAAGCAAAAGTGGTTACTTCTGCTGGGAAAGATATGGTTATCTGATTTTTCAATATTCAAGGAATGGTTTACCAGCATATCATGCCTGCACACACAACACACAACTGTAACTGGGCAGTACTACAGAGATGTCCTGAAAACTGTGCAAGGACATACCACCACACACCTGCAAAAGGCCACATTTCCATGCAAAAAGCTGAATGTTGCACCATGATAATGAAGGCTGCACATTGCAAATGTTGTGATTGAATATCTCACAGAAATCAATATATCATTTCCCTGCAGTCCATGTTAAGCCCCTTGTGACTTTTTCCTTTTCTTCAAATTGAATGAACACTTTCATGGGAGGCATTTTCCATCAGCAGAAGTAGTGATGAAAGCTACATAGGTAATTTTAAAAGACCTGTCAAAAAAATGTTTTCCATCATGTCTTTGAAGACTGGCAGAGATGCTGCCACAGGTGCATTGCATCCAATGGAGACAACTTTGAGAAAGATCATCAGAATTATGAGGATGAGTAAAGGTGTGTTATGATCATTCTTTATTGACTCTGATAGTTTGAATAACTGTCAGTTGACTAGCAGCTAAGAATGTGCACAATGATCAATGAAACTTGTTTAGCAAATAAAGATCTGTAAGTGGAGAAATAAAAGCGTGTAACCAGCTAAAACATTTAATTTATAACTTTATATCTATATGTTTTCATGAAACACTAATTTATCGGATACAATTTATACATTTGTATACAATATTCAGCAGCAAGTGGTTATAACCCATTATTGAAAGTGTATTTTATAGATATATGTATTTGTTGAGTAGTAGAGAAGGCCTTATGGTCATACTCTGCCTGTTTAAATAAAATATACTGTTCTGTTTTAATTGCTGATTTAGCAGTGGATGCTTTATTAATCAAGGAACTAATTTCATAGCAAATATGGACACTGTGTGAAACTATGAACAAAACTTTTCAGAAAATTTTATAGAATGATTTAATTTGCTGCACCAGCACTGACAGCCAGGGAGTGTAATTTCACTCGCTAAGTGCACATTTCTTGGATGAATGGTGTCGATGAAGCAATTTAGCATTTTGGAGAGGGAAATTAACAAGGTTACACCTAAAAACTCCCAAAAAGTTGTATGCACAGCAAAAGGCAGGTTCCTTACATAATAAATACACATGTAATTGCTGAGGACTGCAGCAAACAAAATTGAATGTAAATATTTTTCTTTTTTTAATTTTAGTTTGTGCTAATTATATATTTCCCAAGTAATATTACATTTAACAAAAAAAAAAAACTACAACATTCATACATAATAAACATATAACAAGTCTTATATTAAATATCAATCTAATACTGATGGGGTCTTTATCCTTTAAATATGGAAGTTAATCTCATGTGTTTCACTGTGTTATGCTAGTAACTGCTAAAATGATGAGAAATGTTGATTCAATATCAAAATGTGAATGTGTTAAGCGATGACCCGTAAAAGAAGGGAATGTCTCCTTCTGAAATTCCTCAATATATGCCAGCAATTGGGGTAATTAAGGTCGTTAAGACATGGATTTATGAGAAGGAGATCTGGGTTCAATTCCTGCCAGGATTGCTCTTCCTGACTGGGGATTTTTCCAGAGTTTTCTCAGTCTTCATAAATGGCAAATGCAGGGAGCTATACTAAACTTAAGCCTGGAACATTTTCTTTTCCTATTTGTCATTTCATCTCACATACCACATTTGTAGTAACTCCTTCAATCAACTGCAATTGTTATTGGTCATTATTCTTACCATGTACAAAAACTCCCATATTTTAAGCAAAATATTACCAGCAAGAAATACTATCATATTAACCTTTATAATAATATTTAATATTATCCATACCCAAACAGATCACCCTGTAATTTATCATTCTATGAAAATCAGCATATCATGGTCTTTGAAAATTTGACACAACAGAAAAAAGCAAAGTGCATGATTTAGTGTTGCAAAATAAGCAAGTGATATTATCAGGGATGTAACAGAGGAAAGAGATACCTCATAGCACAGTGTATATAATATTTTAAGTTTCAAAAAAATTAACTGCAAAATGGATATCTTGAATGTTAATACTACTCAAAAATGCTTGAGATGAGACTCTACATATGTGAGCAACAGTGAAGACTACAGGGAAAAAATAAATTGAAGATTTGTGACTAAATGAGTCTATAAATTTGAAAGAAAAGTCTTGGAAACTATTTGGCCACAAGTCTTGTGTTGTGATAAAGTAGGGTTTAAACTTTAATAATAATGATGATGATAATAATAATAATAATAATAATAATAATAATAATAATAACAATAATATAATTATTTAATTAATTTGGCTATGTTTGTCTTTGTATTTCCAAAATAGATTTTTTTGCATTCTGCACATCATATTTGGTAAATGCCTACATTTTTCTTTGGTGAAGTACTTTCTTTAGTTTTGCAATTTCGGAAATTTTAACATTAGATGCATTTTTGGTGCCAATATAATATTACTTTTTTTAGAATATATTAAAATTTATGTGCAGCCCATAGGTGATATGCACATTTTTAAACAGTATCTAATCTTTTTCTGCTGAATATGTTGGGATTACTTTTATACATTTTTGTGTCTTGAACTTCAATATTTTTTTTGTGAACAAGTTCTTGCTAAATCCATTTTTAATTGCTGTTCTTTCTATTTGTTTTTATTCTTTGGAGTATACTTTCTAATATATACAGTCCTTTTTTTCATAAAGTTTTCAATCTCTGTGTTTGAACAACAAGGTCATATTTATCTCTTTTATTATGATTACGTTTTGCTGAATGTTGCAGACCTATTGCACATATACAAAATAGATTTTAATATGAAAATAACAAGGAAGGGTTAATAAAAATAAAGTTTTAAGATCTTCTTTGCATGAACTGCATGTTTAAGGGTAGTTTTATCATGTATTTAATAGCTGTTTTTGAAATAAAATATTTTATTAAAATTTTATTTGGATCTAGAACTCCATAATTCAATACCATGTGATAATTGAGTAAATAAATGCATTGTAAATTACTTTTGGAATTATTTAACTATTTCTCAGAACAAAAAATCCAGAACATAATTTATTTTCCATTTTTGGCACTACATTTCCAACATCATTAACATAGAATGTAAAAAGCAACGGTCCCAAAATAGAGCCTTGAGGAACACTGATTTTTTTTTAATGTTTTACTTATTGTTGCTTTGACTGCATTAGTCTTCTGGCGATGTCTGTAGTTAGATGTGAATACTATAGGTGTAAGTCTGTAGGGATGAATTGCAAGGAAATGAACTGATGCTCAAATCATCTCTGAGCCCTTGACCCCTTAAGGCTATCTTAGCTCCTTAGGGTAAGGATAAACTCTGTAATAAACCTTACCCAGACAGCTAGACCTGACTGGGATTCAAGCCAGGACCTCCAGATTAGCAATCATAAAAGCTACCACTAGGTCATAGAGGTGGTCAATGAATATTATTTCACTGATATGAAATGTAAAGATTCCCTGTACAATTTAGTTCTACAAATTGAGTTAATTTGTCATGTACAATCATATCAGCTCCTGTCCAACATCCCTAATTCTTAGACCATGTAATTTATGGAGTAATCTCCTTACTACACAATCAAATGCTTTGGTAAGATCCAAAATAAACCAGCAGAAAGACCATCAAAGCATCAATCATGTATTCAATGAAAGATGAACTTGCTGATATAGTTGATTTTTCTTGAATGAAACAAATTTGGCAAGCATGCAATAATTTAAAACATGTGAAATTTGATAATTCTTGCTTTTATTTTTTTTTCAACTAGTTTTATCGTGTTGAATTCAGAAATGGGCCTGTAATTACATAATTTTTCTCTATTTCCTTTTTTGAAGACGGAAGCAACTGTAGCTATTTTTAAATTACCTGGGAATATTCCACTGGACAATTAGCATTAGTTATATTAACAAGGGGATTTAGGTACTATTTAGTTGTTGTATGTCTTTAATAGGGATATTATTGTAGCCAACATTGTTGGTTTTAACTTATTTATGACACAAAGAATTTCAATGTTATTGATTAATTCAAGGAATAATGTCTAGCTTACAAAAAAGTTAGTTATAGAAGTATTCTTGTGTTGTAAAACATATTGTTAGCTCTAATTGATATCATTGTGTAGTTCAACTAAATAATACAATAATATCAATTATATGATTGGCTTCACTGTGCAAGTTTCATTTTACATTTTAATTAAATATTGTTAGCTGTTTAAGCACAGACAGAAATGGAGTGATTATTTATTAAATTGGCAATTTTAGTGGGATCATTCACTAACAAGTCATTTTGAGAGATTTTAATCTCGTTAAAATTAGAAGGTTTATGATATGTTCACATTATTCTGAAGTAATGAATGCTATAAACCAGTGGACATTCCTTATTCCAGGATACTGTAGAAATACTAGAATATCAGCAGAAAGTGATGTAAAAATAAAATACTAAATCAACAGGAAATGTGTTAGGAATGCAGCATAATGATCAAGCCCTATAAATAGCAAGACCTGCACATTCAGAGTTTCCAACCCTTCTACTCTCTTAATAACACTTCTGTAAACTTAGTTAAATTTTATTTTTTCCTCTTATCTATTTACCTTTAACTGTAGACAAAACCAGACTCTAACTCCCAATCTCCTCATAATTTCTAATATTTTCTTGTTTCCTATCACAGTTCTGATTATAAGCCTTTTGCCTGTATGCATTATACTGTCCATTATCTAAACAAGATGTTCGCTACATATGGAACAAATATTCGTACTCCTGAACCCTTTTAATCTCCAAATTGCTAATTTAATCATATCAGTCTTCCCTCTTGTTTCAATACATTTATTGTCCGAGACTTTAATCTCCACCGGTGCAATCAATCTGAGCGATACCTTTTCCTTTTTCAATAACCATTAATGCAAATTAGTCCAACACACACTAGCTTCTTAATACCATTATATTACCATTTATGAGGACTGAGAAAAACCTAGAAATAAAAACCTCAGTCAGGGAGAATCTTTCTAGTGGGAATAAAACTCCAGACCTCCCATTCACAAGTCTGCACCTTAACAACCTTGGTCACCTGTGGCAGTACGTCAACTCATGTACCTCATTGTTTTTGTATCCTTCATTCATGTCAGCAGATTTTAGAGTATACAATGTCATAGCAACAAGAATTCAGTATTATATTATATTCAATAAAGAATGATCATAATTTTTTTGACAATACACCCTTATTACTCATCCTCTTAATTTTGGTGATATTTCTCAAAGTAGTCTCTGATGGATGGATGAATGCCCTGTCCCAGTGTTTCTAATAATCTTCAAAAACATGCTGGAAGCCAATTTTTGACAGATACTTCAGTTTCATAACCTTCACCATTGCTTCTGATGAGGGAAAATTCCTCCCGTGAAGGGGTTTCTTCAATGGAAAAAGTCTCAAAGGACTAAATCTGAACTATAGGGAGAGTGAGGGATGCACTTCACATTGACTTTGTGAAATTATCGTGGTGGCAGCCAGCTTGTTGCACAGAAATATGGCCTTTTGCATGTGATATGAACTGCAGAGTTTTCAGGACATATCTAATGTATTGGCCAGTTACAGTTGTGTGAGATAATGGTAAATCATTCCTTGAATATCAACAAATTATATGTCAAATCTTTCCCTGCAGAAGCAACCATCATTGCTTTTTTTTTTGTTGTTAGGGATGATGGAGATTTCCTTACAGAGCTTTGCTGTTGATCTCAGGATTGAAATGATATGGCCAAGATTTATCAGCAGCGATTACCTTTGAAAGAAATTCCATATCTTCCTATAATATTATGTTCAACTGCATGCAGCAAAACACTGCAAGTTAGTTCATAGTTCATTAGTTCACTATATTAAGACAAATTAAACAATATTTACAAAGTTTTGTATTCAATGTAATTTCTCAAAATTCTTCTGTGTATTGCACCATAAAGAACAATAATGTATTAGTAAAAATTATATATTTTTGTTGCAGAATGTCCTTGTGCAGGAGAGAAACCTGAAAATTTGGGGGATGATTTATCATCAAATTCAACATCACCACCAGTGCCACTTGCTACCAATGGAGAGGTGTTTCCCTGGGTGAACATAAGACTTCCTATAAATGTTCGACCAGTGCGGTATAACATCACTATTCATCCTAATCTCACCACATTGGAAGTAAAAGGTGATTGTGCTTTACATGATTGCAGTTCGCTTATTAAGTCATTTTCTCTATCATTCCATATATTGCATTTTCCTTGCTTTTTATAAGTTCATTTTTTTTCAGCATATCCATAATAAATATTAATTGTGTTATGAAGGTTATTTGAAAAGTTCTGGGAATGAAGAACAAATGACGGCATAACTTTTCAAAATTATTCCTATTTTTCAACATACTCACCTATGACACTAATACACTTTGTCCAGCCATGATCCAAAGCCTTTATTCCATAACAAAAGTAAGATTTCTCCAGGCCTGCGAAATAGGTCTCAACTGATGATTTAAGCTCTTCAGGTTAAGAAAGAGTTGGAAGTCCGATGGAGCCAAGTCAGAGTATAAGGGGGATGTGGTAGCAAGTCATACCCCAATTCATTGATTTTTGGCACTGCAAAGAACATGTGTAAGGGTGAGCATTGACTTGATACAAGATAACTTTCTTCTTTGATACACCCGGTCGTTTCTCGCGTATTTTTATCTTCAATAGTTCCAAATAGCTAACATAGTATGCTCCAGAGGGAAGAAAATCAATTAGCAGCACCCCCTTGGCATACCAGAAAATCGACGCCTTGATCTCGTCCGATTCATACACTTGGCGATGGAGAATCATGGTGCTTCCATATATAGACTGTTATTTTGTTCCAGGTGTGTAGTAGCACACCCATGTTTCAGCATTATCAAAATTTCTGAAAAAGGATCAAACTTGCTGGGAGATTCGCTTTTGATACTGAGTCAGCAGTCGTGGCAATCATCTTCGTTGGTCCTGGTGGTGTAGTGACCATACTTGCCCTTCTAAATCCAAGATCGCGGGTTCAAACCCGGCCAGGATCGATGGATATTTCTGGCGTAAAAATCCTAAGTATGGCTTCCTTCGGAAGGGAAGTAAAGTCGTGGGTCCCATGTCGTACATTTACGGCACGATAAAGAACCTCAAGCCTGAAAGAAGAGGCCTCTGAGCAAAATTTGTCGGCCGTTTCAAGCCCTGAATAGAATGGGACGCTGATGACCTGAGATGTCAAAGAGCGTCCATAAATAACCAAATTAAAAAAATAAATAAAGTGGCAATCATCTTGCCGATACATTTTTCAAGCACAATTCTTTCCTTAACATGTGAAATACGCGATCCCTGAAATTCCCAGAGCTTCGTCAATTTCGAACACCTTTAATGGTGGTTCTCCAACCATGTCGTGCTCTGTATCAACAATTTCTGGTGCGGCTGATTTTGGTCGCTCGCTGCGTGGGTCATCTTTCAACCTTTCACGACCGCGTTTAAACTCTACAGTCTATTCTGAAACGATCGAAAATGAAGATGCAAAAGTTCCCTGGATTTTTTTGCCGTTTGTGTATGAATTTTATGCATTCATACGGTTCTTAACCTTTTTTCTCTTATGTATACACATGTCTGGACTGTAACAAACAGCTATAGCTACTACGATTCTTGATCAACCATGTATTTTTGCACAAGTGTTTGTATAGAAGACAGAGAGTTTTGATAACAAAACTGCTTTGGACTGTTGCTGCAATCTGTGGGTCATTCTGAAAACTTTTCAAATGACTTTCATGATGCATATTTATGCTGGATACTAATATAACATATTTTTAATTCCAGGCCAGGTGACAATAGAAATTCATGTTGATAAAGAGACCAACTTCGTTGTCTTCCACAGTAAAAACTTGACAATAACTGAAAAGGTAAGATAACTAAGGAGTATTAATATGAAGTCTTTATACCAACAAAAATTAACTCTCCTTAAGTGGTTAAATTATTTTAGTACTTAATTTGGGAGAAAAGTGCTAATGATTCTTCCAGCATTTCCTAGAGCAGTAGTCTCAATGTGTGCACGAGAATTTGTGATATTGCTGGTAAAAATAATTAAAATAATTTCATTTGATACTTATTTTAATATAGGAACAAAAGAAAATATTCAAGAACTTAATTTATTATGACTATTTTACAGGGGATTTATTGGCTTATGTCTTACAATAAATGATTTGGGTTATTAATAAGAAATTTAAGCTTGTCATTTCTTACACAAAAATTCAAATTGTGATGGAATTGTAGACAATCTTAACACATAATTACATTTCCTGCTCAACTGAGAGAAGTTTCTCAAGTTTATTGTTTTATATTTTTAGTTTCAAAATGTCCAACTTGCACAAATAGATGGGTGAAAAAAAACATGATATTAACTGCTTACACTGCTATTGAATATTGAATTGAATTTATTTACCAATAATATATCTACATAAACAGCTAACTACTCACTATCATTTGGCTCTTTGGCTCATCAGTAATAGTTTCTCTAGAATTTTCTGAAGATTCAGGTTCAGTTACATCAGTATTCATAAATATATACAAACATGAATGAAACAAATAACTATTATTTACCAATTGTTATAATAAACATTTATGAATATTTAACAAATGAACATAATCTATATTATAATACTAATAAATCTAACGTTCATCTATATGAGGCCTCATTACATACAATTCCCAAGTTATCTGCATAATAAAACCCTTCACTTCTTACATTTCCCTTGTTAGCACTATTTTATCAACCATACCCAAATTCTTCTATCCTTCTCAACTAATAAATAATGAAGTATTCCTCCATGCTCTCTGCACATAACACAGCTTTCCCCATTTTCTCATGTGAAACCCTTTAAAAACAGTGCTCCTGCTTGCATCCAGATTGGGCCTTCCTTCCCAAATTTATCACAACAATCCACACATTTCTCTCTTTTTAGTTATTTGTGCAATTTTAAACAATTCCTATCTCTAAAAAATTAGCCCAAATCTCTTGCTTCTCTATATCTCAGTTCTTTGCCTTACCCGCTTCCAAAATCTTTGTCTGCCTTTATCTTTAAATTCCCAAAGTTCTCCATTCCCAATTTCTTGCAATATTTCCCCCACTTCTCCCATCCAGCTGTTATCTCTCTTTACTCGTGCACTCTGTTGGAACATTGTGCACCACCAAACCTTTTCAACTCAGCTAAAGCTACTGCCTGTGGTGAGGCTTTAGGCATTCACAAACCCTCTCTACAAACTGTCCTTTGAATTAAATCAATTTTCAACCATCCCTTAGAAGTTCCCCATACTTCTACTCCATGTAACATTTTTGATTCCACTACCACTTCATACAATTTCTCCAACCAATTTATTGACATATTTGGAATTTTCTTCAGACACATTCTAATTGCTTTCATCACAACCTTACCTTTAACAATAACATTCTTCCCTTGTGGTGTTCACCATCCACTATTTGACAATCTCACCCCCCCAAATAATAAAATTCTTTAACCACTTCCAATAGCTCCTAGTTCAAGAACCGTTTCCCATCACTTCTTAATTTTCCGCTTTCTTAAACACGACTATTTTCAATTTCTTAACATTTACTCATAATTCACATTCTGCACAAAATCTACTTATTTCTGGCCTGGTATTTCTTTCGTTCCAATAACTGGACAGTATGAATTACTCTTTAAGATGTGTTTCATAAGATCATCAATAAACAAATTAAATAAAACTGGACTCAACTTACAGCCTTGTCGCAGACAGTTCAGCCATTCCTGTACACCTAACGCAAAACTTAATTCCATCTTACCACTTTTGAACCTCTGCAATAAACTCTTCACTTACTCCTTTACTCCTCATTTTATATGCAAGTATGTCTGCTCTTAATCTCTTCCGAGTCAAAATATTTAGAACACTCTTTATAAGAGATTTATTCAGGATATGTTTCCTGGACACTTGGTCACACCTTCAGATGTTAAAAGACTGTTGGATCATTCGTACAAGCTGGGTAGGTAGGTATTTGGGTTGATTCCTGTGGTCTTGTGATAAACTTGAATAAGCAGACAGCTCTTTATATATTGAATCTCATTATATTATTCTCTGCCCACAAAAATGATGGCAAGTTCGAACATCAGAAACTTATTTTTTTTTTTTCATTTGTTGAGAAGAGCTAATACAGTGTATTTTTAATTATGTTGTTATTATGTAAATGGCAAGTGTTACTTCAAGGAGTTATCAGAATTTATCATTAAGACCTGTTAACTTAAAAGTTACTTTATTTGCAGAATATTCAGAATATGAGAGGGCAGCAGTTAACAATTGTGAAGCTGCTAGAGTACCCACCAGCAGAGCAGATGTATTTACAAATCAAAGGAAAACTAAGACCAAAGGCACATTACATCTTGAACCTTCGTTTTAACTTTCGGTTGTCTCGAGAGCTTGAAGGATTTTACATTAGTAGTTACCATACTGAGGATGGTGAGACTAAGTAAGTCATTTATGTTTTTCTCATGAAATGCTAAATAAAGCTTACCCCATTGATCCATGCTAAACCTCATATTAGTATCATGGGATATATCCAACAGCAGGTTGGTTCTTTCATGTTATATAATAACAGTTGCAATGTTAATACAGATTAGTTGTGCTTAACCCTCCTGTTTTATTTAATAAAAAAAAATCATATTGATTTTAGTATGTGTGCCACAAAGTATAATTTTTAAATTTGAGATCATTTGAAGATCAGTTCTACTGCTTCGAGCAAGCTGCATTTCTTAATGACAAGGCCCATTACCTTTTCACTGTGTTAATCATTAACAGACCACCAGAGCAAACATAGCAACATACATACCTTGCTGAAATTGACTCCTCAGTCGTCGTTTTGGTTGACAATGTGAGGAATGTACCTCACGAAACATGTACCAAAATTACTCTTATAAGTGTGTTTGTGAAACTTAATGAGAGTTTTAATGTGACGACATGATTTTTAGTGTTTTACTTTAAATCAAAATAAGATTGATGTAGACTAGTTTAATCAACAGTCATTATTTTTGAAAGAAACTGCACATCATCTTCAAACATCCTTTTGTTCAGGAATCAGCAGTCCTGGAACCCATGTGTAATTTTTCCATTACAAACATGTGGGTGGCACCCAGTGAAATTTTCAGAATTTCTGACAGGTTCTTAATGTTATTCATTGAATTTCTCTCACAATGACAGCAGTGGTGTTCATGTTTTTTTGCCTGTTAGAGCACAAACTGGAGGGTTGGATCCACCTTCCTTTGAAATTGATTACCTCTCCTCTAAACATTTTAAACCATCTTTGTGCTGTGCTATAGGGTAAAATAAATTCCCCATAGGCCTCCTGTAACTTTGCATAGACCTTAACCAACCATTTATTGAGATGAAAGCTGAATTAGAGCAGCATATTGTTTATTGTATGTCACCTCCATTTTGCTGTAGGCAGAACTGAATGTGTCTGAATTTACACAGCTCTCATAGGTGGGAACCAGTAGTGACATCAATGAAACTAGTATCACGTGTACATTATGCAGTAAGCTAACAAAATATTGTAAAGCTAAATTTTAGTGTTAGGAATTATGCTGTAAAATATTAGATCAATCTTTATTAAACAGCCCTCATAAAGTTTTTCTCTTATTTCATAATTTTTAATGTGGTCTTTTAAAGTACAGCCAGCTAACATATCTCAAATATTTAATTTCAGAAGTTTTTATCCTTCTATTATCCCTTCTATTTATGGCCCAGTTTTCAGATCCGTAAATCAAAGTTGGTACCATCATAGTTTTTATTAAATTTTAAAGCATATCTTTTCTAGTTTTATTTTTAATGTTCATTTTATAGTACCAAATATATTCTGAAATTTATAATTTTTAAATTTTTTAACAATATTTCAAATTTTGGAATAAGGGAATATGTAGAGCAGAAACTGAGAATACTAGATGCAGTGAAGTTGATCTTTTTCAATGCTTAGAAGAATTTCACAGTATACAATCTTTGTTTACAACATAACATTTCATTCATCCAGTTTTAATAATACTTTTTTATATTTCAGGTACCTGGCAACAACCCACTTTGAGCCAACCTATGCAAGGTCAGCCTTTCCTTGTTTTGACGAGCCACAATTCAAAGCAAAATTCAAGATGTCGATATTCAGGGATAGATTCCACATAGCCCTTTTCAACATGCCTGTAATCAGCACTGAGGATGCTGGTTTCTACATGGGGACTGGTCTGGTTAGCTTATTGTTACCATCATAGCATGTTCTGTATTTGATACTGTCATATAAAAGTAATGAACTTTTCCAAAGTTATAGGTATTGATGCACAGGAAATGGTATCTGGCTATATATTTGTTTAATTTAATGTATTTGTGGTATTCTTTCCTTTTTGTTGGTCCTGGTGTTTTAGTGGTAATCATACTTGCCTTGTAGACTGAAGAGCACAGGTTCAATCCTGGCAAGAGTGATGGATTTTTTTCAGGTGTTAAAATTCTAATTATGGGTTCCTTCAAAAGGGAAATAAAGCCATGGATCATAGATGCACTGCACATAAAAGAACCTGAAATAATAGACCTCTGAGCAAAATTTATTAGCCATTTCATGCCCTGGATTGAATGGGATGCTGGTGACCTGAGATGTTAAAGAGCATCCGAAAATAAACGAAATAGTTCATTGATTAATCTTTACTTTTCCCATTTATTTTTTGATTTCCCATTAGGGGCAAATGAATCAAGAATGTATGGGTAGTGCTGTGAATGGAAATTGAAGATAAAGTACATCTATTACCCAATAACATGGTGCTACTTTCAGAATGCTGTGTACTTTACATCATGACCCTTGGAAACTATAAATACTCATAATCTTTATACCAGCCTCCTGTCAATCTGTCACAACATAGCAGTTAGCTTTAACTGATCCAATATTTCATTTCATCAGAATAATAATATGTACACTCAAGTTCAAATGTTTCCCAGGAGGAAGAAGTAAAATAAATTGTTTTGCTAAGCAGGTCTGGCCTTGTCTCAAAAATCATTTTACTTTTACATGAAATTGAAAGTATTGAAAATATATCCCAATATACTCATATATACATACTTTATCTATCCATTACAAAATAAGACTAAAATTAAAATAAAATAATACTAATCTTAATATAACAAATGATTTATAAGGAAATTACTCAAATTTCAATAATTTTGTTCCACTTGGACATGTTTTGAAGGCTGTTGCCACAGAGTGGAACCATACTGATGATGAAGGCAACAGCCTACAAAACATGTCCAAGTTAGTGGTAATGGCACTGGGCAAATTATTTAGGGAATTATTTAGGTAAGATTAAAAGACACATACAAAAGCTATATAAAGCCCAATCTGCTAATCTGCTCTAACTTTTTAGTGTTTATTTTCATATTATTGGTGGATGACCATTTTTCCATTCTATTAATAAATTTCTGCATTTCATGCTCTAAAATAATAATAAATGGTGATTGAATTTCCTTTTTATAATAAAGACTGTAATTGTTTCAGCTGAGAGATGATTTCCAGGAATCCGTAGAGATGAGCACATATCTTGTGGCATTTGTAGTATGTGATTATAAACGCATCACCCGTTTGACACAAAAGAAGATATCTGTATCTGTATATGCCCCAAGTGAAATGATATCTCAGGCTGAGTTTGCACTTGTTACTGCTACAAATGCAATGGATTATTATGAAGACTTTTTTGGTGTGCCATATCCTCTACCAAAACAAGGTAATAAGGGAAAAAAATATTCTATTGGTGTAAAAGTTTCTGTTCATTTCTTTGCCATTAGAGGTCTTTAATTTCACTGTATACAATATATTATGTGAATGCAATGGAAGAGCAGTTCAAAATTATAGACGTTATATCTTTGGCAGGCAGGAAAAGGCACATAAGTAAAAAAAAATTATTTTGTCAGGAGAATTTTTTTTTTATTTACTCATCTGAATAATAGTACAAGAATGAAATTCATTTGGGTTTATTAAATTATGCTCTCTTGCAATATGAATTACAATAAATGTTCATGTTTTACGTGCCTTTTCCAGGCTGGCCAAAGATATATAGCATTCAAAAGGTTTAACAACTAGCCTATGGATTGTTAGCAACAACAGAGTTTGAACTTGCATTGATGCA
Source organism: Metallyticus violacea (assembly GCA_030762175.1). Taxonomy (NCBI): domain Eukaryota; kingdom Metazoa; phylum Arthropoda; class Insecta; order Mantodea; family Metallyticidae; genus Metallyticus; species Metallyticus violacea. The sequence goes on along the minus strand of CM060845.1, from coordinate 1,790,024 downwards.
TAGTTTTATGGTTTAAAGTTACTTATTATTAGCACAGTATAACAATATATAGTAAGGATGCTTGGGTATTATGCAGGATCAAATTCTGAGTACTCATGTCACAAAATTTGGTTTACTACCTATATTCTCTGCATAGTTAAAGGGTGGTATAATTATTGCTACATTTTTAATAAATTAAACACAGCTCTCAGGCATATATGTGCTGTCAAAATCAGAAATATTAACTATTTATGCTAAAGTTTAACTCACTTTGGTTATGGTTGGTGATTATATTGGCACTGCCTGCTCTTATGAATTAAAGCTAGGAAAGGTTATGGTAATAATACAACATTTAATACTGAATCAAATTCCTCTAATTTATTCAGACCAAATGAGCTTAGAAGATCCAAGTTCATGCTTTTTCACTACTGGAAAATGTTAAAAGCACCGAAAACTATTTCCCCAAATAATAATTAATTCTAATTCTAAAACTCATAATAGCACATTAGGTGACGTTTCTTCATTATTATTGTTTCAGGTTATGTTAAACTCTTCTTATGTGGCAAATTACTGCCAAGGATTTGATTTTTATGATTTGATTTGGTTTATTTACGGACGCTCTTTAACATCTCAGGTCATCAGCATCCCATTCTATTCAGGGCGTGAAATGGCCGACAAATTTTGCTCAGAGGCCTCTTCTTTCAGGCTTGAGATTATTTTTCATGCCATAAATGTATGACACGGGACCCACAGCTTTATTTCCCTTCCAAAGGAAGCCACACTTAGGATTTTTACACCCAAAAATCCATCGATACTGGTTGGGTTTGAACCCAACATCTTGGGTTTAGAAGGCAAGTATGGTTATTACACCATCAGGACCAACATTGCCAAGGAAATGAGTACTCTTGAATATTTTTATAGCATATTATAGTATATTTTTATAGTAATTTTGTAGATCATTACTTGCACCTCTTCAAGATAGTCTTTACTCATTCTCCCACTTTGATTATTGGCTAATAAATATCATATGGGAAAACTGCATAGAAGAAAGTAAAATAAACATGAAATATAACAGCTGTTCAATAAAGAATGATCATAATTTATTTTGACAATATACCTTTACTAATTCTCATTATTTTGATAATCTTTCTCAAAGTAGTCCCCATTGGATGCAATGCATCTGTCCCAGTGTTTCTGACAGTCTTTAAAGACATGATGGAAATAATTTTTTGACATTCCTTCAGAATCACCTCTGCAACTTTCACCATGCTTCTGATCATGGAAAATGCCTCCCATAAAGGTTTCTTCAATTTGGGTAAAAGAAAAACTTCACATGGAGCTATATCCAGACTACAGGAATGGTGACATACACACTTCACATGATTTTTGTAAGTTATTGAGAAAAATTTGCTATGTGCATCCATGTATTATCATGGGGCAGCATCCAGCTTGTTGCACAGAAATGTGGTCTTGCAGATTTTTCAGAACATCTCAGTAGTATTGCCGAGAATGATAAAGCTTTCCTTGATTATCAAAATATGAGATGACCATAAACTACGGTGCTTGGTCCACCTTGCTTTAAATTGGATTTTTTCCCTCTTTAAACATTTTAAACCTTCTTCCGGCTGTGTTATAAGGAAGAACAAAGTCTCCATAGGACTAAGTAGAAGGTTTGTTCAGGCAAAAGCAGAATACATTGTTTGTCGCAGAACTGAACATGCAGGAAACGGAAATGGCAATGAAACTAGTGCCATATGTACACTACACATTAAGCTAAGAAAGTATTATAAAGAATCATCCGAGACCGCCACAAAAGCATCTTGGGATCTGCCATCAGTTTGAATAGTCAATAAGCTGATTAAGGAAGCAATTAGTTTCCGAAACATGTCCTAGTGTTATGTAAGTAATTGGAGTTAGTGTGAACAGTTGAATACATTAGGATATATTAACACTCTATTGCCTACAGCTTCATAAGTACAATTTATTCACTGAAGAAGTGTGATGGTGTCCTCGGGAATACAGTTTATCATAAGTCCACGTATATAGACATATCTTCACAAGGCATCCAATCACCATCCGAGGCAAAAATGTTCTATAAAGGTACAGAGCCTAGGAAGTGAGAATGCCCTATATCCTAGAAAGAATATGAACCAAATTGACACACTGTCCAAGAAAAAGGGCACAGCCTTTTTTCCATTTCTGAAAAAGTTACTGGTCACATCTTAAAGTTACTTAGATGACACAATGTAGAGACAATTTTTAAACCTACATAACAGTTAAGAAATACGTTCTGTTCCACCAAGGATATAATACAAGGAAAACATTTACCTCTCCAGTGTCTGTAGAATATCATGCTTGTGTAGTGCAGTTTACATTGGTATAATATAGCACAACATTCTAATACATGTCTTTCAGAATATAAGAGACACTGCTGCCTATGTCAGAAGGATAAATCAGCCATTGCTGAGCAAGCCCTCCTAACTGACAGAGTATAAATTGGTCAACATCTCATTATCATCCTTGCTTATATTGGGAAGCAATTGAAATTTATAAACAGTAACAACTTTAACAGAAGCTCTGAAACTGTACTCAGCCAGTTATCTGGTTTTACAAAATACAATATAAGAAAGAAATTATGTGAACCAGTTAATAGCCAGCACCCCACTAGAAACACCCACAAGATCCAGCTTAGATCCAACCCGCTCAGTCAAACGAACCAATCAAAGCTTAGTTCCACAGGAGCCCACCATATATACTGCCACAATTTCCATTCATGAGTCACTCATTGCTTCATCTTAGGATTATGCTGAGCACATCACTGATGATGTTCCTGCAGTCATGATTGAAACATCTGGGAAGCTGGAGAAGAATCACATTGGATCACGGTCTTACAGCCCAAAAGACTCAGTTTGCATAATTTTATAAGTCTTCTGCCATAAGAACTATCACTCTAATTTCCAGCTTATTTCTAGGATTTTGTTTACTTCAAAATTTCTTAAGCATATATAATAACTTTGTATTACTTTGAGAAACAGTATATGATATTTTTGTTATAGATTTGATAGCAATTCCTGATTTTGCTGCTGGAGCCATGGAGAACTGGGGTCTCATAACCTACAGAGAGACATCTATAATGTATGATGTTGAGGAAACATCAGCTGGTGGTCACCAATGGGTTGCCATTGTGGTGGCACATGAATTAGCTCACCAGGTATATCCTCTCTCTTTTATGTATCTTGATTAGCGACACTATAACCGTTTTCAACTAAAAACAAATACATAGGGTTAGAATTTTAATAGCCAAACACCGCTGTGGAGATGTTATACATTGGAACCTTATAATGCTGCTTATGCCATGTGCTGGTTACTTACTTAATTTACCTCAAAAAATGTACTGTCTTCCCTTCTATGCACCTGCAAAGTGCAAGACTGGTCATTCTAGCTGTTGGTTCAACGTAGTGTAGTCAATGTTTTTGAGATAGTGGATAAAGATTGAAGTGCCAGAGATCATATGACATAACTGTCACCAAAGACTTAAAGTATGTGGGGAATCAACTTTATTTATAAAACAGTAGCAAGATCAATAACATTCTTTAATGAGGAGCACAAAAATACAACAGATATGCTCATACTATAAATATAGACTACTATAGTATGACTCATACAAGTCATACTATAAATATAGAAGTGTGAGGGGTGCACACAAATGATTTACAATGTAGTTTTTTTTATCTTATTTACCTTATTATGCAAATGGTTTAGTGCATATGGGTTCTCTCAATATAATCCCCATAACATCAATGAGCCTTTGCCATCTTCCTGGTAACTTCGTAGCACTATGAAACCATGGGAGTACTAACTCACCATTCGTAGACAGCAGCCTTAATTTTGTCATTGTTGCTGAGTTTTTTACCTCACAGCTACTCCTTCATGTTATTGAATAATGCATATCAGACGGAGTAGATCCAGTAAATATGCCAGATGTGATGTAACAATGAACCCAAGTAAAGCCAACTTTGTGGTAGTGGTGATACTGTTATGGAGTCTTGCATTGTCATATTAGAGGAACACTTCTGTCAACCACTTCACAATTTGCCCCTGTATCTAAGCCATGTAAGAGTCTATCAGAACAGCTTGCTCTTTACAGTCATTCCTTGAGGAAGCCAGTATTAGCAGTATGCATGATGTGTCCTAAAAGAGCACATGCTTACAGATGGAGCAGTACAAAAATTTTTGGGCCTGGGACACCCTGGATATTTCCATTGCATGGATTACACCTTCTTATCTGGTGTGTGGTGACTTGTCCTCAGTCACCAGCTTCTCCAAAAAAATTTAAATCAACAATGGATTTCCATTTATTGATGACAGGTTTCAAAACCCATTTGTCTTTCTCTGTGCCTGTGTCAAGTCCTGTGGAATCCAATATGCACACCTTTTTGTATTCAAATTATGGCTAATAATGGTGTGCAGGGTTCTGTAGCAAAACCCATATAGAAAGGAATAGTTAGATTACTGGCTTTGGTTAAGCTTAGCAAACATAACTATGATGTCGTGAAATGATGTAACAGCCTTTTAAATTTGAACACAAGGTATAGTAATAGATAGAAGGCTGGGAGGCACTGTGCCTTCTGTGGTGGATAGCAAGGGTGCCTTCTGAATCTTCCGAAGATGCTGAACCCACTAGTCATTATGATATATCGTTTATGTAGTATATATACTAAGAAGTACTGTTAAGATTTATATACAAAGAGCCAAAGCTGAAGCCAAGTTATATTCTTAATGTAAATTGTGTAGTATAAATTAACTAAAAAAGTTTAAGTATTATGTAACCCTGCAATAAATTCTGTCCCTTTTTTTAAAGAAAAAAAGACTTAGAATTCACTATTTAATGAGCTCTTTAATACCAATGGTGGAAATTAGTTATATTGCTTCCTTTTTAAAGGCTATTGCCAAGTTCCATTTGACTGCCTTTATATTTTCTGTTGAAAAACAAATTCTAAATAACTGAAAATGCAATTTATAAGATAATTTATAGTAATAAAATCATTACATTTTGTCCTTAAATAGTTTTGGAATTTCACATGGCCATTGTTATTTTTAGTTCATATAAATTATATCTCATTATCATTAAATAACATTAGTACTACTGTTGTATTTACTGATGATACCAGTATAATAGTTTCTAGCAATAACTTTGATAATCTGATGGAAAACAATTAATTATGTGTTTAATACATTTTGTAACTGGTTCAAAGCTAAGAAATTATTATAACATCTAGATTAAAAAAAACAAGCATTCTAAAAATCATAATGTATAATTCACCTGATCTCACATTAAAAGAAGTGCTAATAATCACAAACACATTGATACCAAATTCCTATGTCTTCAAGTTGACAAGTACTTAAATTGCAAATAGTATATTATGCCAAAACTAAAATCAGCAACCTATGCACTTCATTTATTGTATCATTTAGTTTTGAAGCCAACCTCAAAATAGCTTATTATGCATTTTTCTTGTCAATTATGAAGCATGGTTTAATATTCTGGAGAAAGCAAACATGTTTTATATTATTAAAGAAGGCAATACAAATATTTTGTGGTAGGAATAATAGAAAATTATGTAGAGATTTATTTTGAGAACTGAAAATGTTAACACTTTCCTGCAATTGTACATTTTCTCTTATGAACTTTTACACTAAAAATGACTATTTTATTAAAACTATGCAAATACGCAACACAAACACTAGACAAAAGAGTAATCTGAGCTTATTGTAAATGTATCAAAGAGTTTATTATGAATGCATCAGAATACATAATGCTCTTGCAATTACTCTTAAATTGTTATCATATGATTTAAATCTGCTGTTACACAATATCAGTATAGTAAAACCTAATTATTCAGTATTCACGGATGAATAATATATATGATGTACAAAATATCACCATAGCATATGACAATGTATGAAATGTACTGCTCTCTTTTTTCTTGTATTACAACTTTAATTTATTTTATGTATGTGTATTTATATATTTTAAACATCTATCATCCCCATAATATGAGAATCATTCACAAAGCTTTTAGCACCAGTCAAACCTCAAAAGTTACAGCAATATAATTGCTTTGATTTGAATGAGAGATACTTTACAGCTATAAGCACAACTTTACTATGTAACAATATGGCTGGCATATTTGCAAGAACTTCATGGCATGATTTACTACAAAGGAGCTAACAGCAGAGCCAGTAGGAGTTACTCTCTGCACCATCCAGAAACAACAGGAAACTGATTTCAGAAGGTTTGGAAATCCCTGGAAGATGAGCCTCATGCAGGTTGACCTCACACAGCAGTAACACAGAAATAATTGCAACTGAGCAGAAGTTACTAATGGAGGATCCCTACATCACCTATGTTGACTTTCAGAGTACCCTTAACATTAGATCGACAGTAAATACCACTCTGCATGAACATCTTCAAGTCACCAAGCACTGTTCTCCTTGGATACTGCATTTGTTAACAGAGGATCAGAAAGCAGCTCAAATGGAATGATACGTTTCGTGCTGGAAAATTCAACAGTGGGAAAAGCAACAACAACATTTCATAGGAGATCAAGCATGGATATTCCACTATGATCCTAAAACAAAGTGGCAATCAGCAAAAACTGGTTATTTAGCATCTGTCTCCCTGGATACCCCCAAAATAGAGTTACTGCAGAGTGGTATGTAAATACCTGTCATGCAGCATGGAAAACAAAGCATTAACTTTCGAAGACCACTCACCTGCTGCTTCACCATGGCAATGCTTCTCCTTTTTCCTAAAACTAAAGAAAAGCTCCAAGGTTCTCATTTCTCATCACATGAAAAGTCCATTGGGGCTTAAGTGGAGGCTGTGAGCAACCTCCCAAAAGGAGCTTATTAGATGCATTTTCAAGGTGGTTTGAATGGATGCAAAAGTGTATTCATCATAATGGAGAATACTTTGAAAAGTTGTAAAAGTTACAACTGAATTGAAAATTATTTGTGGCCATTGCTAAAACTTTTGAAATGAACTCATATTAATATAACTTTGTGCTTTTTGATTACTCCACATTTTGCAGTACATATATGTACACCCTTTGACAAAAAAAGAGTCATCCTCAGATTCTACATGTTGATTGGAGAAGCAGGTGTTCGTAAATACTGTATTCACAGAATGCATATAGCGACTGACACACTGCAGTGGACGCTTTGCCTGTAAACATAATAGTCACAATTATCAGTATCTGGAAAGAGAACATTAGGGTAGAGTAGCAGTGGCCGAGCAGTTTAGAAAGCATTGCTCTTTTGAGTAAGCTCCTGGGTTCAGATCCAATACAATTTTTTTTTATTAATGGTTTTATAAATATATATGTAGAACATCATGTTGCCTTAATATCATATTATATTTTAACATATCATTTGAGTTTTATGACATTATCTATGCACACACAAAAATGTAATCACAAACTAACATATTCTTTACAAATAACTATATGAACAGAAACCTTTATTTTCTAAAGTAAAAATACATATAAATAAACATAAATTTATATCAGGATGATGATGATGATTATTGTTTAAAGAGCGCAAATTAATATCTGGTGTATGAACCCTCTCAGCATGTATAACTGCCCTTAATCTTTGGGGCACAGATAGTATCAGATTTCTACAGTAGTGGACGAGAGGCTACAGCATCCCAAGCTTCTTGGACTTGTGCCCATAATCTATCTTTTGTCCTTCGGTCCTGTGCAAGGAATGTATGTACAGATATTGCATTTAGCTAGAACAAATATTGAAGGAAATATAATATTCATTGTAATGTATATAATAAGCTTGTTAATGGAAACTTGCTGTGTATGGGAAACAGTATTACAAAACTAATTTGTCATAATATGTCACAATGGTTTATTTAAAAAAAAAGTGTTTCATGCCAGAAGATAAACCTGCACTCTTAACCATGATATCACTGCACACTCTGTCACAGAGCTAACTGAACACACACATACACACTAGTCAGACTCTGTAGTGCATGCCATATAACAAACTGCTGCAGTGGCTACACAGCTTTGCTGGATACCTTGTGAACCACAAGCTATCACGAGGAGGACTTAGAAAAATTTTGCATTCAAAAGATGACTCATTTTTTTGTCAACGGGTGTACAAGAAAACCCATGGAAAGTAAATCATTCATAATTTCTCTTAAGTTTCCTTAAGATATTCCCAACTTCCATAAGCTTTGCAGCTTTAGGCTAGAGATATTAAGAACTTTAAAACATATCAGGTTACTGAAAAAAAAAGATTTCTTCTGTAATATTTCTTTATGTTTTACCCCCTTCATCTCTTTTTAATGCTTTTCTCATAAATCTCATTAATGCACACCAATAACATTTTTTGTTGTAGTGGTTTGGCAACCTGGTGACCATGAAGTGGTGGAATGATCTGTGGTTGAACGAGGGTTTTGCCAGTTACTTGGAGTATTTGGGTGTTGATCACATCATGCCAAGCTGGAAGATGATGGATCAATTTATTCTGGAGAAAACTCACCCAGCCTTGGGGCTAGATGCCCTAGCCAGCAGTCATCCCATTTCTGTTGCTGTACATGATCCCAACGAAATTGAGTCCATTTTTGACATTATTTCCTATAACAAGGTGATTATTTTAAACTAATCAAAGAGAAAATAAATGTAAACTGTATGAGAAACAGCTAAAAACTATATAATTGTAGTCTATGTACCCTAGAAATAAATTATAATTTTATGATTTCCACTTAACATACTCTTGGTTTTCCAATTTAAAATCAAAATATTAACCTGCAAAATATTTTGTGTCAGAGCAATTACACTGAAGCACTAATATATTCTTAATTAGTTGGTGACTCAATCTAATACTCTAATTCCCTTCTCATAGAACTATATAGAACATATTTCTCAGGCCATTGCCCACATTATCAGCTGTCGACTCACTGTTGTGATTAACAGTTTAATGCACAGGCTATTTAACCTACACAATAACAAGGAAGAATACACACATATAGAAAAAAATTATGAAAAATGGATTTAGAAAAGAACTAATTCACAAAATAGTATAGAAGCTCAAGAGGCAGAAACTTATTAAAGAAACTGCAACACTTTCCGTAGAAAAAGATAAGATAGTTTTTAAAAAATTCACATATCAGCCATGAGCTATGCACAAATTTTAAGATATTCTAAAAGATTTTAATATCAGATTTTCACCTATAAACAGATTTAATGTAAAAAATCTCCTGAATGACACTATTATTCACAATATTCCACCAGAGAAGAAAGCAAGTATTTACCAAATAAGTTGTGCAGAATATGAAAAAAAAACTATTGGAAAAACAAAGAGAAACATAGGTATATAGTACACTGTAGGAATATAAAATACAAATAAAGAGAAATTAGCAATAGGGTCTCATTTCTGGACAGAAAGCCACGACATAGTGAATAAAGCAAAATTATTAAAATCAGTAAAAGAAACTACATAGTTAGCAACATGGGAGAAAATCTACATTTATAAATACAGCTTCGACACTTCCAGAGATGAAAACATAAACTTTGCTCATCACACCTCCATCAGAGCAGAATATACATATCCAAAGCATAATGATTTATCCAGCAGTCAACAGTTAGCTGATGATGCAGAGAATGGTCTGTGAAATATGTACTAAATTTAAACAAGTAAGTGGAGTCAATAAGAGTGTGTAGTTCGACTCAATCATACATTATATGATTTGCTGCCCTATAAAAGTTCCAGTTAGTATTTCGAGTTAAAATGAGTGTATTCTAAATATTGTACTTACGAAGCTGTTGACAATGGAATGGCAATACAATCTAACCTTAGGTATTCATTTTTTACACTAAACTCCATTAACTTACACAAAAGAAGACACGTTTTGGGAGAATATCTCCCATCTTCATCCGGTACATCCTGTTGTCCAGCCATCATTTCGAGTAATGGCGGTTCAGTGAGCAACTGAAGATGGGAGAGATTCTCCCAAAATGCGTCTTACTTTTGTGTAAGTGAATGGAGTTTAGTGTAAAAAATGAATACCTAAGTTAAGGTTACAGATCAAACTCATTAAAATAAATCACTGTGGATCACTTCAGCCAGGCTAGTAATAATGGAATTGGAGTTGGCAATGTTAAAAGTTAACTTTGGTCTTTAAGAAGCCAAGAATTATATTGTATCAATAAATTAAAAAGAGGTTTAAGAGTATAATAATGCTAACAGAAAGAATATTAACATTTCTGCAAACTGAGGCTTCAGACTGTGGGATTCTTCTCTTTCATCCTTTATCTGTCCAGACATTTCATCCATGACTGCAGTGGAAATCATATTGGTGTGCTGTATATAATCTTCTTGGAAATGAGGCAGTGACTAACTCGTTAATGGAAACTGTGGTGGTATATAGTGGGAATGCCTGTGGAACTGAGCTCTGATTGGTTTGCTCAGCTAAGGGAGTTGAAACTAAACTGGAGCTAGTGGGTGTTTCTAGTACAGTATTGGTTATTCATTGGTACACATTTTTTTTTGTGTGTGTAAAGCTGGATACAATGCTGATGTAATTTCTAAGTACTTCTCTCCTGTTTAAGTTGTTTCTATGCTTGTATGTTTCAATTGCCTTCTGATATAAGCAAAGATGATGATTTAAGACAGCATAATGAACTTCAACATTGTCGGGGATGAAAATATAAACTACAAGTTTATCACACCGCCACCAGAGCAGAATATACATTCCCACAGTTCAACAAATGATCCGACAGTTGAACTTTAGCCTGGCTGAAGATGGGAACTAAATGTTCTCGAAACCGGTTCCATACATTTATGAAAAGTAAGTGAAGCTTTAAGAGTATGTAGTTCAACTGAATCATACAATGATATCAATTAAAAGATGATGATATTTGAGGCTAACAACAAATTTATGCTCTCCATTAGTTAGGAGGGCATGCTGAGCAATGGCTGATTTACCAAGGTGACAGTGTCTCTTATGTTCTGAAAGACATGTATTAATGCTGCACTGTGGTACTACCAATGTAAACCATACCACACAAGCATGGTATTCTGTAGACTGGCTGAGGCAAGTGGTTTCCTTATGTCCTTTGTGGAACGGAATATATTTCTTAACTGTTTTGTGAAACTGTCTCTACTTAATGTTGTCTAAGTAACTTGGAGATGCAGTCAGTGATGTTTTTCAGAAACATGGGAAAACCAGTGCACTTCTTCTTAGACAGTTAGTCAATCTGTTTTCTGTTCTTTCTATGATGTAAGGATCTTCTTCTTCCTTGTCTCCATACCCTTTAGCTTTTAATATTTATTTCAGATGTTTTTTCTTTTATCCGAAGAGCTTTGGTTCACAAATCTGGGAAGCATAGTTTAGGAGAGTTTTAATAATAGTGTTTATTTCTCATATGGTGATTGGAAGCCTTATGAAGGTATCTGTCCATGTGTGTAGGCTTATGATAAACTGTGTGCCCAAGGGTACAACCACTCTTCTTGTTGACCAAAACATCCAGGAAAGGCAGTTTACCTTCTATCTTCATCTCCATTGTAAACTGGATCCATGAGTAAATGTTATTCAGGTGCTGCAGGAACTCATGAAGAACAAGCTTCCTTTGGTTCCAACTACAAAAGTGTCATCCACAGATTGAAGGCTTAAGGAAAGTGATCTGTAAAGCTGTTGTTTTGAAATGCTCCATGTAAAAATTGGCAATGGCTGGGTTAAGAGAGCTTCCCTTTCATTAATGTGTTCAAAACTTGCTATTCAATTGAAAATATGTGATAGTCAAAGCATTGTCAAATAAAGCTTAAATTTCACTTAAAAATATTTCTTTAAGTTGCATAATGCCTCATTAATTGGGACCATGGTGAAAAGGGACATGATACCAAAACTCACAAGCAGGTCTCCAGATTGAAAAAAGAGTCTTGAGTTTTTCAATTACATGTCCTGAATCTTTTATTTATGAATCAGTATTACCCACATGGAGTTTAAGCATTTTGGCAAAGTACATGGCAAACAATTGAGTGGAGGAGCCAATAGCGCTGACAATAGGATGTAAATAAATGTCCTGCTTGTGAAGTTTCAGAAAGCCATAAAGCTTAGGTGTAAGGGCTTGCAATCTGTTGATGTTGTAATGGTCCTTTGGAGGTATGAAAGATTGTTTGAGGAGTAGGTTAGTTTGCCATAGAATCTGGAGTGTATGTTTGAAGTTCATAACACAACAAACACTGTTGCCAAGGACAGAGGATAAATGAGCCATTGCTGAGCAAACTCTCCTAGCTGATGGAGAGCATAAAATTGTTTTTAACAACTGATATATACTTTTAACATCCCATTATCATCCTCGGGAGGCTATTGAAATTTACAAACATAGAAACAACTTTCATAAGAAAGAAGGAACTCAGAAATTGCACTCAGCATAGTATCCAGCTTTACAAAATACTAAGGTAAAAAAATCATATTAATCATATTAACCGATCAATAACCAACATCTCCACAAGCTCCCTTAGCCAAGCAAACCAACCAGAACTCAGTTCTACAGTCACCATCACAATATATATTGCCACAATTTCCATGAAAGTCTGGGAAAATGAAGAAGGATCCAAATTGATCAACCTTACAGCCTGGAAGACTCAGTTTTCATTATTAACATCCACTGTGAAAGCCTACATTCTACAATTAACATTTCTGTTAACAGGGAGCTTCAATCCTTTATATGATGGAAAAATTCCTACATCAAGACATTCTACGTAGTGGCCTCAAAGATTATCTTGACAAATACAAGTATGGCAATGCAGAGACTATGGACCTATGGGAAGTTCTCAGTAAACACGCTAACCAGTCTCTCAATGTCAAGGTAAAGTATGCACAAATTGTTGCTGAACAAATGCTCTAAATAGATGATCTGTACAACTTTTCTGGTGGCTGTATGTCTTTATTTTTGATACTTTGTACATTTTTCATTTTGTCCATGAGTGTACATCCTTTCACAAATGTATATCAGGTACTCAATTTCACAAACTGTATTCTATTTGTTTCCTTGGATCTAACCATCCATATCTTATTTCTGTAAAGGAGAGTGTGTGTGTTACAGAGTTTAAATCTTTTTTTTCCTTCCAAATTTTTCTTTCTAGAGTACTTTTTACCATTCCAAAATTCTGATAGCTTTCTGGATTATAATAATCTTTTCTATAACTTATATAACAGCCCAGATTACAAAATGTGATGCCTGCCCAATAGATCCATTTCCAAGCATTATTTCATATTACTGATAGTTTTCCTCAAATGCCATGACTTTGGTCATCTGAATAGATATTTGTCAACTATATTCTTCAGAGATGACCTCTAATATGTTCAACTCCTGGATAAATCCTAGGGATTTTTTTCTTTATAGGATAAACCCTGTGGTGACTGTGATCTGTTTAGTGTAGGTAATCCTAGATTTAAGAATCCCCCTGGTCTACTGCATCATCTTTTCAAGAGAACAGTTAGCAAGCATTAGCCAAAATAAATAAGTATAATAATAAAAAAATAACATGCAAAATAGCTGTTGTGAGATTATAGTTACCTAAATGTAGGAATCAACACAGTGAAACTATTATAAAATCTGGTTTAGACTAAAAGTAAAATTTTATATAAAAAATATGAACAGACTCATAAATTTTGACATATCAGAAGCAGATAACATATTATGTAAGTTCATCAACAGACCACCAGAGTGAGCACAGTTGCTTACATTTCCCACCTAATTAGATCTGTTAGTCAATGTGAGCGAGTGCCTCACGAAACATGTCCCAGTTTACTTTTAAATAAGTTTTTAAAAAGTGGTACATTAAGAGAGTTTTAATGTTTTTGACATGATTTTAAGTAGTTTTACCTTTAGTCTAAACCAGATTTTATAGTGACTTTTTTTAATTTAGGCAATCATGGATACTTGGACAAGACAAATGGGTTTTCCATTAATTACTCTTAATGTGGAAGGTACTGTAGTTACTGCAACACAGAAACGGTTCATGTTGACAGCCAGTTTGACAAATGAGACAGAGATTAACAACAACGAATCCATCTCGCCATTTGATTACAAATGGTATGTGCCTCTAAGCTATTACACTAGTCACCAACCTGGAAGAGTGGAACATGTGTGGATGAATATGACTGATGGTGAGTAAGACTTATTATTATAAATATTCAGTTGTAGTGACTACAGCCCAGCTGTATATAGGGTGCTCTTAGCTATAGGCAATTTTCTGAAAGTTAAAATTGTGCTGCTCCAAAAACTATCTCTGCAAATTTTCAGCTCAATTGGATAACTGTGAGGCAACCCTTATCGACCATGAAGATTTGAAATTTTAGCCTGGAAATTAATAAATGTATATTGGGGTGGTCCAAGGCTCAAGCCCTGACCGTATCACCACTTTATTACAACTCACCAATGCCAATTTCTAACTCTTCCTAAAATAAAACAGCACCACATTGGGATCAAGGGATTGGAACAATTGGGCATAGCTTTCTATAATTAAAACACTTATTATTAAATGGCTCTAAGTTTACAGAATTTATTAAATTATAAAATATCTAGATTACCTTTCATACATGATGGCATACTTGTCTCTGGCTCCTGGGACGAATTTGGCAGATGCGATTGCACTCTTTCACAGCATTGTTTCGGCTAGCTCACTTTCTCTTTTCCTGCACAAAGCATGGCTTGTTTATGCCAACTCTCTCCTTGCCCCATATTCCCCTTGTCCAACATTACTCTCCTATTATGCTACTGGATTTCAGAGGCTTGCAAAATGATGTGACAAATGCCTCAATGTGCCTGGAGATTATGTTGAAAAATAGTTCAAATCAATACTTGTTTAAGTTCTATATCCATTTTTAACTTACTAAATGACTTATCTTTCTACTTTCAGAAAAATGTTTAGCTATCTTCCCAAATACTTCCATGTATTTGTAATTTAATTTGAAGTTAGTAACCATGAAGTAAAATAGTTATGCAAAATAAAAATAAATAAATTATTTATCAGTAAATAATAAACATTATACTTCGCTTTATATTTTGTATACAGAACATTCTTATAAGTGTGATTTCTATAGCTACATTTTCTAATCATTGAATTGCCTATTTGCTGTGATGAAGTTTACATTTTCAGATGCAAGTATTCATATTTGTTATAATATCTTACTATTACAGTGAAATTTGAAGTGCCTCCAGATACACAGTGGATCAAAGCAAATGTGAACCAATCAGGATTCTACCGTGTAACTTACAGTGAAGATATATGGGAAGCCATTATTACAGCACTGCAACATAATCATACAATATTCAGCCCAGCAGATAGAGCTGGTCTTATAGATGATGCATTCACTCTTTGTAGGTATGCTAAAATGATAATTTTATATAGTTTCAACATTCCTGTAATTACATGATTGGTTACAGAGGAAATAACTTTCCACTGAGAGTTAAAAGAGAAATAGGATTAAGTGGTGAGACACAATCATTCATTTAGTAGAATTTGGATGGTTTAATAATTTGAAATGCTAATTGGAACTTGTATAGTGAAATTAATCATATAATGTAGGTAATTGTATTTAAATTTGGTAATTCTTAACAATATTTAAAGTTTCTGATATTGGCTCACTTTTGTTTATTTATTTATTTTTTTCTCAATGCATATCACCAGTGTTTTCTACTGAATGAACTGATAAAGTAATAGACTTAAAGACATCTCTGTAAATTCAATTTTAATAATATAATTTTAAAAACATGACAAGTATTTTATTTCATGGTTACTTTATGAATAAAGATATTTTATTAAAAAAGATTTCTCAATCTGATACTTAATGAGTAATATAAATGTACAAAGTAAATCCAGTTTAATTTTATTTTATACTGCTATTAATACAATATCCCCAAATATTGTTGTTAATTATTTGTTTCTGTAAGGGGAAGTATAAAAAGACATCTGTCGACTGTCGAGTCAGAATATCCTGATTTTTTTGTGTCACTGATAGAGCAATCCTATACATTCAATATGAACAGTAATTGCTGGCAAAATAGATACTTCTTAATACCTAAATCTCCTTACAGAGCTGGTGTAATAAATGCAACAGTTCCACTAAAGCTGTCTATATATTTACTACAAGAACAAGAACATGTTCCTTGGGCTACTGCTCTTCAGCACTTTCAGGCATGGAGTAAGCTGCTTTCAGAATCAGCTGCCTATAAACGCTTCCTTGAGTACATGCGCAGACTGCTGGAACCTGCTGCCAAGTTTGTGGGTTGGGATGATTCAGGAACCCATCTGCAAAAGTAAGTTAAAATTCTTCACAGTTCTGCCATTCTGTATATCATAACACTTCAATCTATGGTTGCTATAATGAGTGTTGTCAACTCTAAAAGAATTGGTCTAAGTCTAGGATATAGAGTTCATCCAAAATTACATACAATACGTAGCATTTGATGAAATTGTCACTCTCTTACAAATTTTAACTCTGGCATAGAATTAGTACATTTATTTTTTGATTGTTTGAAATCCTCCTCTGTATAGAAGGTGTGAATGATAAAGTATCTTTTTAATGCTAATCTGAACTTATTTTTATTAGTATGTAGTTCCTTTATAGATGAGGGAAGTGAATTACATAATACTTACTATACATTGTAGAAACATATTTTTGCAGTGCCTACAATTTGTTACTTAATCTTTGTCTGGTTTCTTTGCTGTGTATATTTCAGTTTTTTTATGAAACTTCTGAATTGTCTACTACAAATAAAAGTATATCTAGAATGTACTCACAAGCTAATGTTGAAATTCCAAATGTGTCAATAACGGTTTACAATGAGTTGATTGTTTTGCCCCTACCATTATTCTTATTACTCTTTTTTGTATAAGAAATATTATTTTAGCATTTACTGAATTTCCCCAGAACATATTTCATAAGTCCCTAAGAAATGGAAGTATAATATACTGCTATTGGAATGCTGTTATTTATAAAATAAATTAATAATCTAATTGCAAAACTTAGTTTGGGTAAGATGTAATCAATAGTCATTCCAGTTCATAATATGATCAATCATAAGACTAAGAAAATTTATGTTATTAATGCAATGATTTCATTGTTTTAATATTGTATCTTTAGGTCTGGAGCATTTTTATTTTTGTGTGAAAATTAATGAATTAGTTTATGTGTATTTTGTTACTGTCAAACCAATTATTTAGTGTACTAAAAATTATTATTTGTATAAATCTGAGAGGCTACTGGTTTTGCGTTTTTTAATGAGATATGTAAAAAATTAAGTAAGCATGTTGCTAATTACTGTTGGGAGATCATTGATATATAGCAAAAATATAATGAACCAAAAATAAAACCTTGAGGAATATGATGCTTCACTACTAACCATTCCGAGTATGCATTGTAAATATCTGAAGAATTTACTATTTCATTTTGCTTTCTATTTCATAAGTATGGTGCAATCCATTGATAACCTTTGCCCTTAATACCATAATAACATAATTGTGATAAGAGTATATTATGATTGTGTTAAAAGTTTTTGATAGATTATAGAATATTCAGTGCATCAAATTTATTATCAATGAATTTGAGAACTTCATTATTTAGCTTGAAAGTGGCATCATTGGTTGACATGTTTTTCCTTAATCCAAACTGCTCCCTTGCTAAAGAATTTTTTTTATCTAGATAATGATATATTCTTTTGAACATTAGTTTTTCAAATACTTTGGAGAAAGCTATTCATAATGGTACTGGTCTGTAGTTAACATTCATGGTTTTGGCCCTTTCTTATATAATGGTTTAATGATAGAATATTTTAACATGTCCATAAATGTTTCTGTTAAAAAGAAGTTAAATATATGGCTTAAGGGAATGCTAACATTGTTAGCACTTATTTTTAATATTTTTGTAGTTTTTTCATATGCTGATGAATTCTTGCTTTTGAGTGATTGTATTTCTTTATCCGCTTTAATTGCACTTGTGGGTATTATCCAGTTGCATATTATTTAGGTATGAAATTGGGTCTTTCTTCTTTTATATCTTTATTGGTAAATTTCTGCTATCTGAATGAAATATTCATTAAATAAAGTTGCTATTTGTTGCAGATCTTTTGTGGTAATTTAATTTACAGTAATTTCTTTTATTTAATCTTTTGAGTGATATTTACCACTATATATCTCTCTTTTTTAATAATATTCCACATGATCTTAAGTATGTTATGTGAGGACTATACTTGTCTTTCATAGCAAAGCATTTATAGCTATATTTATAACTTCTTTTTTTTGCAGTAATTTTTATAATGCTGTCTACATTTAGCAGTTTTTTTCTGCAGTGACTATGTAAAGTTATAGAATATCTAATGCCATTATTAGGCAAACCATACAGAATGATTGAAGTTAGGCATGTTAGTTTGACTTTCACTCTGCACGTAATAGAAACACAGTTTATATAAATTATGTGACTGTAAAAGAGGCAACACATTTATATGCTTTAGTCCTTATACCAGTACTGCTACAAATTCATTTAAGAACTTTCAAAAAATTAAAATTTTTTTAAAAATTCTGTTGGAACTCACACAGTGAAGCTTTTTAAATGTAAATCCTAACTAAGTCATCAAGTTGGTTGAAGATAAAGAGGATGTCTCTTCAAAACTGGTCCCACTGTATTTAAAAGTATGTGAAGCATAAGAGTGTGTTAGACAACAGATTAGTTAGAATTTACATACTGCTACAAATGTTAATTTTATACTGTATATGAGAGTAAAGACCACATCCTTAGTCTAGTAGTTAATATTGCTAACTGCTGGCTGGGAGGTCCTGGGTTCCATTCCTAATCCTGCTTAGAAAGTTTCTAAGTTAGGAAGGTCTGGAAGCCTAAGCCTCATAACAACAAATGGGTAGCTACCTGATGGGAAGTAGTGATCCCAGATGAGAGTGCTGCATGGCAACAGATGGTATACTGATCAATGCCCCCCCCCCCCGCATGCAATAAGTCCATGATGTCACACGATGGAGACAGGGGCATGCTGTAAGAGTTGGCCATCCTATATTATCCTGTTTGTTTACTTCATTTCTCCCTTGGAATAAGAGCCTAATAGGCTTGAAATATTTATTTTCTTAGTTGTGTCTGTTTGTGTGTTTTATCTGACTACATTGAACACCTAGTTTGCCATATTATTACATTCAATTAGGTATTTAACTTTTATTGTTGTACTAATGCATGTAAATAAGAGAAATGTCAAAAGATTAGCTTATAAAAGTGTCAATGCAATAAATTAAAAACCCTAAATTACTCTCTACAGGTTGATGAGATCAGACATTTTGGCATCTGCTGTGCTTTGTGATGTTCAGAGTACAGTAAAACAGGCACAGAAGAAATTTCGTGACTGGATGGACAATAGTATTCGTATTCCACCAAATCTTCGAGAGGTGGTCTACATTGCAGGTGAATATTATTTTGTCTTTGTTTAATAATTAAAATATACCTAAAAGTTGAGAAGGAATTTTTGGTATTCTGTAAAATAAGGATAGATAAATTGTCTAAAATGAAATTAACATATAATTTTAATAATAGTGTTAAAGTTAAGTGTTAGACTCATGCAGGCTTCTATTGTATCATGTTAGCAAATATAGAATTTTATTAATCTATTTTAAATTAAGTATATTTTTCAAATAGCACTTCCCCAACAATGTATGTAACAGGTAAGGCTGAGTCTATGCAACTTTTGTGTTTTGACTTGTGTTAATTTTTATTTTTATATAAAAATAAACTTTTTAAATTCATTACTTAAATGTAAAATTGGAACTTAAACACAGTGAAGCCAATCATATTAATGTATAGCAGTGAAGCTTTAAGAGTGTGTAGTTCAACTAATCATACAATGATATCCATTTTTAAATTCAATTTGCCAAGTAACGGACCAAATTGCTATGTCATAGATAACAATCTCATAATAAATGTCAATAACACAATAGCAATAGACAATACAAAAGAAAATAAACAATATATAACTCCACAAATAAAACTCCTAAACCCAGACAATAGGGAAAGTAGAATTCACCAAATTTCTTGGCCTATGCATTCAAAAGCAATTTAAATGTGATTCCCATGTAAATCCATAAACAAAAAACTCAGTAAGGCATGCTATTTGTTAAGGGTACTTGTACAAGGATGGGAACTGTTAGAATGACTTACTTTGTTTATGTACACTCCATGTTCAGGTATGGTGTAATATTCTGGGGGGAGTCAACTGCAAGTAAGGTATGTTTCATGATGGGAGGGGAATTATGCCATCATAGGAGCAAGTCCAAGAACAACATATAAACCACTTTTTTAAAAAAAAGTAGGCATTTTTAATCTTCCTTGTATTTATATATTTAAAATAATAATGTTTATCTGTAAAATAATAAATAATACAGATTCACCTTTCATTAAGAATCAAATAGTCCATTAATATAATATAAGATGAAACTCAAACCTCCATGTCTCGTATATAAGCATACCTTCTTCATCTTCCTTGTATCTATATATTCAAAATAATAATATTTATATGCAATAATACAGATTCACCCTTCACTAAGAATGAAGCAGTCCATCAGTACAATACAAGACGAAACTCAAACCTTCATGTGTATAAGCATAATACCTCCTTATACCAAAGGAGCACATTGCACTATGGCATAAAGATATACAATACTTTCCAAACTACTTAAGGGAAATATAACAAGATAAACTTTTCAAACTATCCCTAAAGGCACATCTAATTAACCTCTGCTTCTACTCCATTCAAGATTTCCTTGTAAATAATGATAAATAACTATTTCATAACTGTACTATGTCCTAGTAGTGTGAGAATGACAATATATTTCATCTATGTACTTGCCTAGATATTATTATATACACCTAATTGTATCGTATTTTTTACTTGTCATATTCTTATGTATAATTCATTGCTTTTTATTAAGATGTGTCCAACACAACATTGATTTATCTACTATGTATGCACTAAAGCAATCAACTGGAATAGTAAACTACTACTACTATCTTAAAATGTTAATTGGAACTTGTACAGTGAAGCTAATCATATAATTCAAACTACATACTCTTGTGCAAATGTAGTACATGTTTCACAGACGTTGTCTACATCAGCAGCTAACTGTTACTGCTGGATAATTCATTATGCTTGGAGATGTACACTCTGCTCTGATGGAGGTGTGATGAACTTATTATGTTTCCACCCCCCAAAGTGTCAAAGTTCATCTGTGTCTGTGTTTATAAATGTAAATTTTCTCCCATGTTCCTAACTCTGTAAGTCCCCATACTGATTTTAATAATTTTGCTTTATTCACTATATCATGGTTTTCAGTCCATAAATGATATGCTACAGCTGATTTCTCTGTTTGTTTGTATTTTATGTTCCTGAAATGTTCATTTAACCATGTGCCTATGATAAAGTCTACATTTTCCAATAGATTTATTGCATTCTGCACATCTTATTTGGTAAATACCTGTTTTTTTTTTTTTTTCCAGTGGAATACTGTCATTAATATTGTCATTGAAGAAATTTTTAACATTAAATCTGTTTATAGGTACCAATCTGATATTATAATCTTTTAGAATATTTTTAATTTGTGCATAGCCCATGGATAATGTATGAAGTTTTTAAAAATGATCTTATCTTTTACTGCTGAAAGTGTTATTTCTTTAATAAGTTTCTACTTCTTAAATTTTTGTAGTTTTTTGTTAACTAAGTCATTTTTAATTGCTGTTTTTTTCTATTTGTGTATATTATTTATAGTATTCTTCCTTGTTAATATGTAGGTTAACTAACCTGTGAATTAAGCTGTTAATCACTGTATGTTTGTGTGTTTTGGGGTTAAATCTGTCAGCGTTGATGTGATTGTCTGTGTGTGTGTTCTTTCTTTAGATTCCAAATTCCAGTTTTCCCATGTTTTATAATTTTAATGTCCAGGAATGGTAACATGTTATGTGTTTCTGTTTTGTATGTGAACGATATGTTTTAATCCTGTGTATTCAGAAGTATTATGGCATTGTCAATGTATTTTTTGTTAACTATGTACTAAAATATCTGTGAAACAAGTAGAGCTAGTAAGAGTGTGTAGTTTGACTCAATCATACAATGATCTTAATTGTACTTCTACTGTACTATACCACTGTTAAGGCAGTGCTTCCAATAGTCAACAGGTTTCTCTGTACTTACAGAAGAATTTTATTAGTTCCTGTCACAATCATTCTTCCATCTCATGATGAATACCTCAATCAAGGTGAAACATAGCTTTTTAAAGCTTTTTTCAAGAGCCCTAATATACAATTTATGCAGAAGGTAGTCAGGATATTTGTCTCATAACAGGGCCGTCTGTAAAGAGCCTGGTTTTTTTTCTGCAGACAGTAATCATGATAGATTGGCAACACTGGCAGGGATACTTCAAATGCATACCTGTCAGTCACTGAGAGACAACTATGTGACAACATATTTTAATTAGTCTGGGATGATGGTACATGTAGGATAGAGATATTGCAACTATTTACCAGATTCCTTATTCTACAAAGGTTGCTATCTAATTTTTGGATTATACAAAGTAGAAGGCCATTACTCACAAACTTTGCCTATTTCTTTTTGAAGTGGTGTTTCTTACTCTCAATACAAAGTTACATCCTGTGGAACAAATCATGCTTCTCTTCATAGGATGCAACAACTTCTTCTGGATGACCCCTTATTTATCCTTGGCAGTTGGAAACGAAAAAATTACAGGGAGCCAGATATCAATTGTATAGTGGATGGTTCATCAGCTTTACTTCTGATTCTTCCAGAGACATTGTCATGGTGAAGTAGCACTCTTCAAACCCAGACTTTGGTCTTCTTTCTGTTAGCGATCTGATGTACCAGTTGGTAGTCAATGTTCCTAAGGGAACTGGCAATCATCTTCCACATTGCTTAATCTTCACTGGGTGTGATAATTTGGGAAGCAGATTGCCACTGGCTCTTTGATTCCGGGTCATATTGGCATATCCAGCTTTTGTCATATCATGTTAGTAATCTCCTAGCATAAGTTCAAATAGCTTTCAGACAGGCCTTGTGTGCATGTGTGAGTTTTGTGTTGTCATACAGCAAAATAACACTAATAGACAATAATATTAATTATATGATTGGCTTCACTATCCATTCCAATTAACTTTTTAATTTAATTACTAATAGACAATTGTATAAAATATAGTGAACTTTTGTAACAGTGGTGTAAATTATTAACATTTAAGAGAAATTGAGTCGAAATAGTAACATACACACCACTAAAATTGAATTAAATGGAAGACTAGTTTCGGGAGCCATCGCTCCTATCATCAGTTCCTGGTCGACTGCAGTCCGGCAGTCGACCAGGAACTGATGATAGGAGCGATGGCTCCCGAAACTAGTCTTCCATTTAATTCAATTTTAGTGGTGTGTATGTTACTATTTCGACTCAATTTCTCTTAAATGTTACTAATAGACAAGTTTGCCAATATTAGTTTTGATGGTATTGTAGAGAATTAATGGTCAATAAATTTCTTTGCAGAAGTATAGAGAAATTTGCTGAGTCAATGAGACTGATTTCTAAACAATTGAATCTGATTCTTTTGGACTCAGTATCTAAACAGCAGATGAATGTATTCTTTATACTGAAACACTTCGTGTATTTTATGTGCATTTCAGGTATCAAATATGGGGATGTAGATGATTGGCAGTATTGCTGGTCGAAATATAACAGCACTGGTGTTCCTAGTGAGCGACGGCTGCTTCTAAAGGCATTGGCAGTGGCTTCAGATCCATGGATTTTACAGAGGTAACTTATTTTAGAGAATCAAATAACATAGCTGATGTAATAATTGTAAATTGAGGTATTTGAGGGACACTCACAAACTTTCCAGACTGTTTTCAATAATACATGAATATATAAGTCACATTGTAGTCGATACTTTTATCTGTAAATCAGCTTAAATTCTCTGGTTGCTACACATGGATGGATTAACTAGGATTGCTTAGTTCATCCATGGGTGAAATAAAAATTCATTACATTTTCTCTATTTTTCAGGATGAAAATTGTTTCTCTTTTGGGTTGTGAAGTTCTTTCAGAAGATTAGCTTCTGGTTTAATTTAACTAATTTGTGTTCAAAAGTGCACTGATTTATCTATTTGTTTAAAATAAAGTGTTCTATTTTCCAAGTTTCTAAATTTCTCTTCGTTTCATTTCATTTATTGCTACCAAATTATCATATTTACATGATGTGCATTGTCAAAAGTGTGACACATAATATAAAATAAAAAATATGGTATAAAAAAATTTACAAGATATATAGAAATAAAACATGTCAATAAAAACATAAACTGTCAATATCAGAAATCTACTTCCATATTTATACATATCATTTGTTTTATCAGTCAAATATTCCTCTACTGAATAATAACATTTTTGTACCAAATACATATTCACGCTGTTTTTAAGTTTTTTTAGAGAAGTAATGTATTTTATTTCTTTAGGATGGTGACTAACATGCAGGTGTGAACTTTTTCTAGTGTTACAGTCATGTATGTCACAGCTTTTATTGAATGTATCTAAATTAGTTCTCACCTGTACAACTATGCCATATATATATACAGCTGCATAATTCATAATTTTTAAACCATTTTTTCAACTGATCATTTTCTTTGATTCATCATAATTCTTATTATCCTTTTTTGCACCTTAAATACTTTGTTCATACCACTAGTATTTCCCCATACTGTTATCCCATATGTAATGAATGACTGAAAATTTGAAAAATGTACTGCCCTTAGAGAGCTAGAATTTGCACTATATTTTAGGATAGATATTTGGAAGCAAATTTTACTTCTTAATTAAATTTTCATTGTGACTATTCCAGTTTAGTTTGTTGTCCATCCATACTCCTAAAATTTTTGTATTTTGAGCGTAATTAAATTCATATTCGTCTAATTTGATTTTAGGGAAGGTAATCGTTTTGTTTATTTTATGATGAAATCCCAATGCCTGACTTTTGTCCTTGTTAATAACTAGCTTTTTAGATTGAAACCAAATAGATATTTGTTTCAGACTATTTACAATATTTTATTTTAAGTCATTTTCATTTGTACCTGAAATCAAAATGCTAGGTGTCATCTGCAAATAGCGAACATTTTATGGAATTATTGTTTGAGTAGCACAATCATTCATATGTAAAATAAACAATAATGGACCTAAAACTGAGCCTTGAGGGACTCCTCATTCTATTTGGCTTTTGATTTAATAATCTTTAATTTGTATGTATTTTTATCCAGAAAATCTATTTCTTTTATTTGCCTTTGCTCTCTTAGATAAGACTCAAACCAATTGTATGCAACTCCTCTAATTCCATAGTATGATAATTTATTTATTAGTATTCTATGATCTTCTAGATCAAAAGCTTTGGACAGGTTGAGAAATATCCCACCACATGTTTCAGAGTCATCAAGCCTCTGATATACCTCATCTTTAAACTGTATTGATGCAGTATTAGTGGACTTTCCTTTTTGGAAGCCATGTTGGCAATCAGATATTACTTTAAATTTTAAAATGAATTAATACACTCTAGTAAATACCATTCTTTCAAGTTTTTAGAGAAAATCTGATAACATAGCAATAGGTCCATAATTTTGAACTTAAAATTTTGATCCTTTTTTATATAAGGGCTTTATTTTTGCCTTCTTTAGGACATCTGGGAAACTACTTTCACTCAACAATAAGTTTATTAAATGCATTAACTACATACAAATCTGCACATGAATGTCCTTTTGCCCAGGAATCAGTAGTCTTGGAACCCACTGTGCCTAAACATGTCTCGTGCAAATTTTCAGTTACTAAAATGCAGTGAAAATTTAAGAATATCTGGAAGTGTTATTAATATGATTTGCCAATCCTCTCTCACGATGGCAGCAGTGGTGTTAAAATGCTCTTCTGTTAGAGCACAAATGGAAGTGCTGGGTCCACATCCTTTGAAATTGATTGCATCTCCTCTTTAATTATTTTAAACCAACTTTTGAGCTTGCTTTAGGGAAGAACAAACTCTCCATATGCCTTCTGTAGAGTTGCATAGTCTTCAGCAAGATTTGTTGAGATGTAAGCAGAATTTCAGAGTAATTTATTGTTCATCACATATCTCCTCCATTTTGCTATAGGCAGAACTGAACATGTCTAAAATTGCAAACCCCTCACAGACGGGAATCAAAAGTGACCATGATGAAACTAGTACCATGTCTACATTACACATTAAGCAAAAAAAATATGTAAAGTTAAATTTTAGAGCAAGAAATTATGCCTGTAAAAATTATGATTATTCTATATTAAATAGCCCTTATACATTGACTGTGGCACGGTTACAACTATTTTAACTGACTATATTTTAGCTAAGGTTTTCTATAAATGAAAGTTTAGGAGTTGTTTAATTAAACTTGGTATTTATTATAACATATAGTATATCTTTTGTTTCATTGGTAGGTTTTTGCTAACAACATTGGACAGAAATCTGGTGAAACCGCAAGATGTGAAGACTGTATTAGCAGGAGTAGCAGTCAACCCTGAAGGACAATTATTGGCCTGGAGACATCTGAAAGCACATTGGCATTATTTGCAGTCAATGTTTGGTAACTCAACTTATACCATGGGTAGTTTCATTTCAGCTGTTACGTCACACTTTACAACTGAATATGACTATCAAGAGGTAATATAACCTATATAAAATTATATGATTTTTTGAAATAGTCAATGACAGAGTGCTAGTTCAGAATCTAAGGGAATCATACTTTTCTGATTTTCACATGCTCACATAAATGGTATATTCATTTTAGTATTTGTTTATCACAATGCGATAGCATCCTGCATTCATTTAATTTTCTGTACCCTTTTTTCAGCTTTCCTAGTCTTTCCAACCTCATCTTCCAATCCTTTTCTCTGCATGTGTGCTTGATTTATTGATTTATTTATGGATGCTCTTTAACAGCTCAGGTCATCAGCGTAAATGTGTGCTTACAAGGCTCTCCATCTAAGTTAGATTAAGACTGGGTTCTTGTATAACATATGTAGATTCAAGGTTCAATGCTTTTATGTACAGTTTGTACATTTGACTTTGTCAGTTTATATTAATACAAATTTATTATAATTTAGTTTCCAAGAATTACTCTACAGTATAAAAGTTATGTTTTAACAATAGGTTTTTTAACATATTTTTTAAATTTTGTGCCATGAGTTTGGTAATAATTATACAGGATTACACCTTCATATGACACATAATTGATGCTTTTAGTAAGTCTGTGATATTATAACTGTATCTAGTGTAATGCACATAATAATCTTCATTAATCATACTTGCAGTGCAGAACATGGAACAAGTCAATGTGTAGAAAGTACAAAGTTACATTAATGGTATCTATATGGGAAGGAAAGATGTTTTAAGTATGCAAATACACATTTTAATCTCATACATACAACAAAAGTATTTAAGCTGCAATACAAGAAAAAAAGACAGCAGTGCATTTCATACATTGTCGTACGCTAAACAGATATTTTGTCTTATGAATATTTGAACATTATACATTAATAAATTGTGAATTCATCAAGTGAATAACAGATCTTATTAAACAGATAAGAGCTGATTTGAAACTTTCCCTGTTATTGGATTATAATAATTTCAAAGTAATTTGGAGAGCATTATATATTCCATTGCATTTATAATAAACTCCTGTTCGATAACAAGATAAATTTGCAATGGGCTGATGCAGATTATTATTTTGTCTGGTGTTTATATTGTATATTTGCACATTTTTGATTAAATGGTCTTGATTTTTAATATAAAAGTTCATGAAAGAATATGCTCTTAAGATAGTGTTAAAATTTTTTGTCTTTGACATAAATTTCTACATGATTTTCTATTATTCATACCACAAAATATTTGTATTGCCTTCTTTTGTAATATAAAAATATGTTTTCTTTCAACTGAGTTTTCCCAGAATATTAAAACATGTTTCATAATCAACAAGAAAAATGCCTAACATGCTGTTTTGAGAGTAGCTTCAGAACTAACATAATACAAAGAGCAAAGTACATAATTTTATTTTTGGCATTATATACTCTATATGGTTTACCAATTTAAATATTTGTCAACTTGAAGATCTAGAAATGGTTGGTTGTTGTGGCCATTAGAGATGCTGACATTTATCATTTTTTGCCTAGCTTCCCAATAAAGAGCTTCCAAATTATTTTTCATTTGTTTTTTTGTTATAAAGTTGGCTGCATTTAAGTAGATGTTCTTTGTTTAGAATAGTATTTAATCCTTACATAATGGGCAGTGTCTGTCCTTGATTAATTTCATCCTGAAGAGATATTCTGAAGGCAATCATGCCCAACAATTAAGAGGAATTGGGCACTCCAATTTTTTGGTTTCAATAAAAAGTACTTGAAAGTCTTTAGGTCATGGTTTCCCCTTAAGTTTTTATTGACATTTTAATCTTCTTATTTAATATTGAATCTTTTTATGAGTTTCAGTTTAGAAGGAAGTTCTAGTTCAAAAGATGGTTTTAATTTTATGGTGGCTCCTTTTTTTGCTAAAGTATCACCAAAAGACCTAGAAATTTGGTATCATTTGAGTTATATGTTATGAATTTATGGTTTTTTTTTATCTAGATTTAGTGATAATTTGTTGGCTTTGAATAAGTTACAAATTGTATTAAGCACATAATTAATTTTTTCCATCAGATTATCAAAGTTATTGCTAGAAACTATTATATTGGTGCCATCAGCAAACATGTTCAATAATTCCCTAATTTGGAATAATAACTAGTTGTTTTCTGAACAACTTATTTGTAATCTTTGTTTTCTGTTGACAAGATAAGAAATGAACCTGTTTAACTTTTTACTATATAAAACCTTAGTTTTCCAATTAGAATTTCATGGTTAACACAATCATATGCTTTAGTCAGGTCACAGAAAATTTGGTTAACATTCAGTTTAGTAATTAAAAATGTTAATAGAACTTATACAGTGAAGCTAATCATATAATTAAGGGCATTGTATGATTGATAAGAATATGAACATTGTATGTTCAATATGAGTAGACAGCTGAGGATGCGAACAGTGGTCTTGAAACTAGTATAAACAAGTAAAACAAGTAAAAGGAGCAATAAGAGCCTGTAGTTTAACTCAATCATACAATGATCTTAATTATGCAGTTCTGGTAGAACTTCATTTGTAAGTTGCATTTTCTATAGATATTCCTTTGCTGAAACCAAATGTTTTTTGTCAGAATATTGTTGCTTTCAAGATGATAATACAAGCTGTTATACATTATTTTTTCAATTTTTTTGAGAAAGTTGTTAAATTTGACATTAGTTTGTAATTGCATACCTCATGCTTGTCTGATTTTTTTAAACAATATTAATGCAAATACCGTTGTTTCCCACTAAATGGTGGTGGAGGCAATGGGCTTACCTTTTGTCACTGTCCTCTGCAGGAAAGATAGTGTAACTAAGCAGAATTCCTTGGTACAGTAGGCTCTCAAATTTAATTTAATTTATAATCATTTACATTATTTGTAGTCATAATGGCACAATTTTGCACATAAAAAAATTTATGATAGCATTACAATGTTATTTTTGTATTATTTTTTAGCATAAATTATACTTTGATATTCCATATCTCAGCCTACCCTATACAAAAAGTTATGCTTTCTGGGTATATGACAGCTTGTAAGCGGAATACAGCATCATTTCTCTCATTTAGGAATTACATTTAATAAGTAACATTGTTTAAATTTAATTGGGAAGCTATAGGCAAATGGATTGCTAATATAACCTGTTAGAATTTATTACTCCACTTGCACAATGTTAGGATGCAATCCTCCCATTATTAGCTGTTGATCTACTGTTCAGATGTATAGTGTTGTATTAGTAAGTGAGGTTAGAGTGAACATATGTAATAAATTCTAATAGAGTAATATTGTGCTGTCATATTCTGTCCATCTTAATTATATATGGTCTGTCCTGGTGGTCTAGCCATAATAATCACACTTGCCTCATAGATCCAAGATCGCAGGTTCAAATAGACTTTTAGGGCAGTAAATCTGTGATACAAGATCAGTGGATTAACTTCCCTATCAAAGGAATTGAATGCTCTAAAAAATCCATCACCCTGACCATGTTTGAACCTACGACCTTGGATTTATACATCTAAAAGAATCTCAAGCCTGAAATAACTGGTCTCTGAGCAAATTTTACTAGCTTTTTCAGCCCTGAATTGAAGTGGAGCTAGTGTGAATAGGACATATTAGTACTCCATTTGTCTATAGCAACATATTTAATAAATTCTAATAAGAGTAATGTTGTGCTGTCAATTTTTGTCCATATAAATTATTGTGTCCAAATTGAAAGAATGACATTCCTATTAGAATTTATTAAATATGTTCACACTAACTCCATTTACTTACACAATGTTACAATGTTTTTCTGGGGCAATGCTAATGTTAAAGGGCATAGTTAAATAAATCAAATAAATAAAAACAATACATGCTACACTTGTAAAGATTGTTGCTGAGCTGATTGTCCAAATAAATGCAGGAGCATTCAAATAGTCAGACTTTATTGTTGTTGGTTTAAGTGATATCGAAGAATTGATAGCTTAAAATATATTTATTTTATATCACAGATATATATGAGAAAAAAGGAAAAATAACTAAAAGTAGTGTGAACTATATGTGTCATGAGGATCATAGGTAATTTGGTCATGTCTGTTCATATTCTGCTGTTAACTTGTGATGAATGGAGGGTAGTTATTGTAAATATTAATACTTCATATAATTTTAATGCAATTTTTTATTCAATGCCACCACTATCAAATATAAACTTGTGGGATACTCCCCCAGCTTGGCAAGAATATAGCTGATTTCTGAGGTTGGAATGCCTTATCCTAAGGATAGCTGTTGCTGGGATGGTAGACGATAATGCAACTGAATGACCTAAGTGTCTTTTCTGGCCATAAGTTTCTCAGGCCTTCACCCTTAAGATCAGGAAAATCTCTGAAAAAAACCTGAATCAGGAAAATGACCCAATTGGGAATGAAACCTAGACCTGCTGCATAGGAAACAAAAATACAACCACTAGACCATGGCATTGGATGAATGTAATATTTTTGTTACAACTATTACTTTTGACAAGGATAAACTGCAATAAAAATAGAAATATTGAAAATTACATTTTAAGTTTTATAAACCAGTATTAAAAAACTTTAAAAAACATGTAGGATGCAAATTTAGGATTTTAAACTTTGACTTAAATCTTAGGAGTGTGCAATATTGAGAGATCTTTATTGATGGTGTTGGTCAAGAAAAATTTGAGAACTGCTGATCAAAGTTATTTATACATTTTACATTAGTATTTAAATGTGAGATTTTAATTTTATAGCTCCATATATCTGAACATGTTGTTTTCTTTTAGGTGTCGCAGTTTTTCCAACACATGAATGTGGGATCAGGTAGTCGAGCATTAAAGCAGAGCCTGGAGACAATCCTTCTCAACATCCACTGGGTGCAGGAGAATCAAGACACAATAAATACATGGCTTAGTGAATATTTGGGCAGATAATACTCTGATTCGCTACCTGGAACTAACATGTACATCATTTCATAAAGACTGTTCGTAATTCTTCCTAGTAATTTCTTTTCTTATAAATTTAATTACTGATTTAAATTATTATTTTTCCATTTTAAATCAGTTCCCTATTTCATTATAACATACATACTATAGGCCATAATAACTTTTACATTCCGTAGAACTATTCAATGAAATTTATCATCATTTGCAACCTGGTTTTAGTAACAGCAACATATTTATCAAAATATCAGTAGCTCTGCATTAAATCCTAAAAAGTTTACAACAGTTTCTTGCTCTGTAACAAAAATCAAAAGGGGCTAGAATAAAGTATCCACTAAGTGGTGATTATCAACTAATCTTTGAAATTTTCTGGATTACTATGCAGAACCAGATGAAGCACAACATTTACCATCACTATTGCCACCATTTTTACTGTGTTTATCAAAAAAGTGGGACGACATATTCGGATCATGGGAAACAAAAGGGCAGTACCTTGTCTAAGGGACTCCTATAGCACCCTTGCTTTGCCTTGTTGAATTATTTGATACTGCAGTTTGCTCCACAAATAAATAATGGGTTTTCTTTGCAATTAGTGGCCCAATTTCCAGACAATTCCCTTATACCATCAACAACAGCAGTTCTAGAAGCTTAAAACAGAGGAAGTCCAGGTTGAAACAGAAATTTTGGGCAATAGAATTAAAAGGAAAAGTGACTGTGGTTACAAAAATATAGTGGGCACCATTAGCACATCCATTTTTACAGAAATGTTCAGTTAAACATTAACATTATTATATTTATTGCATTTAAAACTATGAATTAGGAATCGTAAGTTAGTTTACTGTATTGCAGAGATCAAACCTCAATAATGATGTAAATTTAATATCCTGCAAATAATTATATATGCAGTTCAAGGTAACATTGAGCAGTAGAATGGTTCCAATCAGCTCAAAATAGATCACTTGCTGGGTACAGTTGGTGAACTGTTACAATGCAAACTTATATTTTGAATAAGTTCATCTAGCGTACATGTCAGCCAATAGATGACACTCAACTATTCTTTTCAGCAATTTTTTTCAAATATTCAAAAACAGTAAATCCAGTACATACTTGCATAGAATCAATTATTGGCGGATAAATAAAAAAAGAAATGCATTGATTAATATAACTTTAAATGAATCTGCAGTAGAACATTTCAATTAGGATCATTATGCCCAGCAACGTGACTAAACAATGAAATCAAGAATATATTTAGCTTAGTTATCAATAAATAATTTCAGTATAAAATTGTGAAATGTTAGTACTTTTAGGCTGTACAAATTGTGTTAGTTTTGTGTCTAAGTAAAAAGAATTGAAAGAACATTGAGGGAGGCCTAACTCTTTAAGATAAGATGAACTTAAATTACAGACAAACCACTTACATTTTAAGGAAAAGCAGAGGGGAAAATATCTTGTAACAATACAATCCAGTGCTGGTTGATTTTGCATTATGTTAAATCACTAGTATTATATTCCTCCATTATTGTAATATAGTGGTGTTTACGGAATGTCGGAATCCACACAGTGAAACTTTTGTTAATCTTATTTTGATTTAAAGTAAAACACTAAAAATCATGTCGTCACAATAAAACTCTCTTTAAGTTTCACAAACACACTTATAAAAGTAATTTTGGAACATGTTCCAAAATTACTTTTATAAGTGTGTTTGTGAAACTTAAAGAGAGTTTTATAGTGGTGTTACTTAAACACCTCATTTACAATCAGTTATTGCTTATAATGTTATCTGTTGCATGCTTTAGTTATACTTATGTAGTTATAGTGTTAATATTTAATAGCTGTACAGTAATATAGCTGCTAGGTGCAGCAAAACTAGCTCAATTTGGAATGTTTACAGTGTCACAGTAACTAGTCATTTTGCACAAATTTTATAACTTGAAATGAGCAGTTAGTGTTGTATTGATCATTCACAGCATGCTATTGGCTTTGACTTGTTTATCTCTGAAGACACAGTGATAGTTCATAAAGGAGCCAGTTCTTGTTACGAATGAACAAGTTTGTTCGTTACCAAGTCATTCATTAACAGTGATATTGTCTACACGTAACTAACTTTGATCCCTAACTCATCAAAGTACTAAAACAGAAGAAAGAGGAACAGAGGGAATTAAGATTTAAATAAAAATTGTGACCTTTAAAGTTCTCTAACTATGCTAGTATCATTTCTAAACTTGTCAAACCTCTAATTTGCTTCTAGTTCCACTGTTACTATTAGTATCACTTATTGTCATAGCAGGGTTCTTTAAAATATTACTTTGTTTCAATATTCTGCTTCTGCGCTACCCATCTTGCATGATTGCTCACTAGTACAAGAATAGTATTGACCTCAGAAACTAACAATTGTTTGGAATAGCAGAATTTTCACAGTGAACTATAGTATAATATAACAAATTATTATTGAGGAAATCACTCATATTTCACTAATTTTGTTCCACTTACTTGGGTATGTTTCAAAGCCTGTTGCCTTCATCTTCAGCTTGATTCCACTGTCTGCTTCCCAGTGTGACATTAAGATGTTGTTCTGTGGATTTTACAAACTTGGTGATGAGATTACTATTGTTTGGGAGATCAAAATTAACCAAATTTTCCTTGATTTTGTTTATGAATATATTTTCCCACACTACCAATTCTATGGATTTTTGAAGAACTTTTTAGAGTTTTGGTTTCTTTTGGAATTCATGGTTCTTTTGCCAGAAATAGCCTGCTGCTGCTGATTTTTCCATGTGTTTATATTTTACATTTCTCATGTGTTCCTTAAATCATGTGGTAATATTTCTTTTTGTTTTGCCTAAGTATTTCATGTTGCAGTCTTTGTAACAGATTTTGTAAAAGTATATGGAACAAAATTAGTGAAATTTGGGTGATTTCCTCAATAATAATTTGTTGTATTAATTATTGTTTACTTCAGAAAATTGATAGGAAACATTAAGTACTTTCTATCATTGTAGAATAACTGACACTGCCAGATATACCATATTCTCAATGTAGAGAGCATTGTTGGTTGTATCAAACGATCTGAAAATGCTGATTATGTACATTTACCAGATGTACAATGCAAGTTAAAAATGTTACTTTTTTATTTCATTGAGTGCAGTTTTTAATCACAATACATTATACGTTAAAAATATCATATACAGTATAAATAGAACTTTAAATTCTGTTTAAAATTAATTATGTTAATTCAGTTAATTAGATTGTTTTTATAAAATAATTATATTTGCAATTTGTTGAATAATAATTAGGGAGGGGGTTGTTGCTGCCTTTCACATGATTGGCAGTATACAATATTATCTTCCTTTCTATCTTCATTGCATAATTATGCTGCAGCCAATGTCCTGCTCATTGTGTAATCACAACATAATGAATGCAGGTTGCCTGGTCAGCATCAGAAATGCAGAATCATTCCAATTTGCTTATCTACACTGGTCAGCTGCGTGCCAAAGATGGGCAATGATATTCTGTCTCTCACTTAAAACTGAGACAACAAAAATCAGTAATGTGAATAAATTCATGTGATATATGTCATGCTAAACACTCTTATTGCTTCACTTATTTGTGTGATATTTGGAACCAGTTTCGAAGACCTTCGTCTTGATCTTCGGCCAAGGGTACAACTCAGGTAAGGGTAAGGTCATACCGTTAGCCGAAGGTGAAGACGAAGGTCTTCTAAACCGGTTCCAAATATCACACAAGTAAGTGAAGCAATAAGAGTGTTTAGTGCGACATATATCACATGAATTTATTCATATGACTTGGCTTCAATGTGTTAGTTTCATATATATTTTTTAAAATAATTTCTTTTTTAAAAGATATGTTTTAATTAAGTATCAGTAAATTGATTTTCTGTTCTGTCTTCCTATGTGTATACATAAATTTTGTAAGCTGATGACCAGAGATGTTAAAGAGCATCCACAAATAAACCAATAAATTTTGTAACATTTAGCTGTTGTAATGAATGATAACAACAGGCCGGTAGGGTCTGAGCCTCTGTTTTGAGGTGTCAGGGTTGTGGTGATACATCCATTTTTCAACACAAGTGACAATTCTCTTGATTAACCTGTCATTCATGAAATAATCAATAGGCTAATGCATTTGTTCTGCTGTCATTTCATCAGATACAGGTCTAAAACTTCTGTATGATTTTTTTTGGAGGGCTTTAATATGACCATGTATCTTTTGACAGTCTATGAGTGTGTTCTGATGGATTTTTATCCAATACTTAGCAAGTGTTCTTAATATGTGGTAGCTAAGGCCTTTTAGAGTGTTGCTTATCTAATTTTTTCATTGGAACCATTATTGATTTACATATTCACTGACTTTATTGTCGTTCACTTCAAATTTTAAGCTATGACAGTAGGTTTATCACCTCATATTAGTGCAAAAGACGAACTCACATCTCAGTTTATTTCTTTTAAATTTAGAATTAGTGAATAGATAGTAACTGTTCACAGGACATGATAATAACCACCGCCTCCTCTTAATTCTATTACCAACTTACTAAACATAAAGCACTGCAGAAGCAAGATGTAAAATACTCTATAAGTAGAGAGTGGAAAAATGATGAAGAAAATGTTGATGAAATAGAAATCATATCATTAAAATATGAAAAATGTTCAATTAAAAAATATATATAAATTAATGTGTCCAAATTGAAAGTTAAAAAGGTCAATTACCAGGTTCTTGTAAGTAAGTGCAGTTTGCGGGAGTGAAGTTACAAGAATCTCATGTATCAAGAGTGGCCTCTCAGTATCGAGGTGAGACTCAAGAATTCTAGCAGCAAATACACAAGTGACCAAAGCATAACAGTATTGTTCTGTGCATAATACCATACAGAAAGAAAATTTACATGCAGTGGCAAAAGTAAACATTTCTCAATCAACATAGGCACTTCTCTTGTTTGTAGCTGAACTTTGCTGTTTACGAGAATGAGTAATTATCAAACATGCCATGTTGTCCTTAGGCAGTGAAATGAAAATTTATTTGACCAGCTTTACATATAGTATACTATTTTGTTAGTAAATAATTTTCCACATGATTTCTGGCAACAGATTGTACTGTCTGTCATTGAGAATGGAAAACTGCGTTCTGCATCACATGATGTGATAGGAGCAAACTTATATAATGCTACATTTTGTAACTTTATCCAAGAAGTCTACACATGTCTTTTTATACCTCCCATTGCAGAAACAAATAATTAACAATATTTAGAATATTGTGTTAATAGCAGTAAAAATAACATTAAACTTAAATTATTTTATACAGTTACACATTATTTACATTTACATTACTCTTTGAGTACCAGTATACATCTAATTGTGAAATCATTTTTAATAAAACATCTTTAATCATGAGGTAATCATAAAATACAACAGATGATGTGTCTTTAAAATTATACAACATTAAAATTAATTTTATAGAGGTCACTTTAAATCAGTTTATTAAGTAGAAAATCCTTTCAACACTGCAATTATGCCCCAGAAAAATAAATAAAAATAAAATTGAGCCAATTTCAGAAAATTTTAATATTGTTCAAAATGTTTGCTATTTATCAGAGACTAAAGAAAAACTGAATTTTCTTAATAAAAGTGATTAAATGAATGCTACAGAGTCATTCACTTTAAACCCTCTTTTCAGCAAATACTTCAACCCTAATTAAGATCATTGTATAATTGAGTTCAGCTTTACAAGTTCTAATTAGCATTTCAACTTCAACCCTAGTTCAATGTCATCCCAAACTGGAACCTATTATCCACTTAAATCCACAAATATCATAAAACAGCTCAACCACCATTTATCTTAGTTCCTTAATAAAATGTAAAAAATGTAGATACATTGTCATCTGAAGCACATAACATCCATATTTACTTACCAAAGACATAAAAATAATACAAGCTTCAGCAGCACATACAATACAAAGAATGGACTATCAATTCATAATCAAGCATACAGAAAGATGAGTCTTGCAACTTTAGGAGTAGATTTATAAACTTTATGCTTTCTGTCCTAACAGGATCATTTTCCATTACTTTTTGCCAGAGGGAGTTAAAAACTAAATTGTTATTGAATTTGAGTGTTACTTATACTATAAATAAGCACCAAAGTATATGCACAGAGGAACATTTAATTTTTTCCCCAATAATATTACAAATTTAGGCAAGACATCTTTTTTGATACTAAAATTCAGAACAATCTCGCTTTATCAGGATGTATGGCAACCTAAATATGTAGTATTTTCCATTAGGATGACTTTTCTATGCCTTAGACATAATAAATAAAAAAGTTTACCATATTATAGTATTTTTTCATCAGTTAAGTACAACTTGAAATATAAGCACCAATCTCTTACATTTTCTTTTAGCATCTTGATAAAGACTAACAACATGCAAAGTGAGCTGTGTATATATACTGGCTCTGGTATTATTTAATTTACCAATTCCCAAAATGTACCGCAGTGTTATTGTAGAATTTCTTGTGATTTTATTGTTAAAATTTCTTTTTAGACAGAACTAAATTTTTCCCACAACTTTTAAGTAATGAAATTCAGATGTTTCTAATTATTTTTTTCAATAATGCATAAGCACTCAAAATACAATTATAGATGTTTTGATTCTGTATGCAACATTTAAATAAACAAAAGCTAGACCTTCTGACTCCTACTGGAACAGCATCAAAGCAGGGAGCATTGCTTATCCCTTGCAGCTACCTGCTAACAATGCAGCAGATTAATAGAAAATAATATAATATATGAGTCAGAACTGAAGAAACTTAACTTAGACCAAATGGGTTTTTGAAATGTTCGTGATGAATGTAACAATACATTTTTAAAAATATAAACAAATATTGAGATTTGTTCAAAATCTGAAAATTTTTATGAAATATTATGAAGTATAAAACATCTAATTAAAATAATATGTAGTGGTTAACAGTTAGTGACATAACATGAAGTGAATTCTCTCTTCATCTGATACTCCAGCAGAAGGAAACACTGGTAAACAAGTTAGCCTGTTTGAATCACTGGCCTAAAATATGAAATTTCATATTTTTCCACTCTCTGTTTATGAGTTGTATAATAAAGTGTCTCCATAATGCACCAATCCAGAAAATTTCTGAATATCTAACTTTCATTTAACTCCAAGAGAGTGTATATTACTACTGTGTTCATTAAATTCACTTTTTTATATTCTCTTTATATCATTTATAAATAATTTACTGTTCTTATAACACAAACTTCATTAAAAAGTATGTTGTATATAATATATAGAATATAGCTGGTGTACACATTCTTTCCAGGGTGCTTTCAGGAGTGAAACTTGCCATTTATA
Source organism: Metallyticus violacea (assembly GCA_030762175.1). Classification (NCBI taxonomy): domain Eukaryota; kingdom Metazoa; phylum Arthropoda; class Insecta; order Mantodea; family Metallyticidae; genus Metallyticus; species Metallyticus violacea. The sequence goes on along the minus strand of CM060845.1, from coordinate 1,750,963 downwards.
CAAAGTTTACCTGAAAAATCAAATTTTATCCAAGCTTGTATTGTAAAATTTTTATACTCATGTTAGACTAAGTCATATATAATACTATCTACTTGGTAATGTATAATTTTTCACGTTGTGTACCTACTATTCAAATACTCAGAAACCCAGTACATAGGTGCCATATAGTCTACTAACTCATAATATGTAAATATGTTAAAAGTAAAGATGTATTGCTGATCATTCTTAGTACTCCATGCATATCCTTATACATAAATCATTGGCAAGATATTCAAATACTCATTAAAATGTTCTCAGGCATTTGATTCTGCAAATGTTATACTGTATTCAGATATCAGTGTCCAAATAATTGTATGATGCAAGCCATTGAAAACATAAAATTATAGAATAATTAAAAGATGAATACTTAAACATAAATAAAAATAACATTCTTAATAAAATATTCAACTAAAATTAAAAAATATAGAGAACTATTAACTGTAAATGAAATGAACAAAATAGATGAATTAATAATGTATGTTGCTTATGCTGTGTTTAGTTTCCAAGTAAAGCATTGCTTTATTGTGAGCTTAAATTGCAATGCTTGAAAAATTGAAGCAGAAAACTTCAAGAGAAGTGAACAAAGAATGTCATGGTTGCTAGAAGCTACTGTATCAACATGTTTAGGTTGATGCACTTGATATATTGGTCATGTGATGTTTTATCTCTTGACTACCAGGCAGTTGGTGTACCCATATTTCAACTCTGTTTCCTCCCTAAGCCTTTTTTTTTTTTTTTTTTTTTTTTTTTTTTTTTTTTTTTTTTTTTGTTGGTCTCATGGCAGTATACATTCATTTATAAAAAACATTGAATAATTGTTTCATGGGATATGAGCTGAGTGTTTTCTGGATTATTAACATGCTAATTAAAACTTTATTTATAAATGAATTGCTGTAATCGTATATACAAGTACAAGGCCACACATGCAACAGAGACCAGCGAAGTTTGGGAACTGACTATCTCCTTGCTGAAGCAGAGAGGAAAGGGCTTGACTAACATCAGAAGTTTAACAATTGAGACAGCAGCCATGGACCACTAAGAAAATAGTTCTCAACTATGTCCAATTGCCCCAATCTTTGATGATGGGGGCATAGGTATGTCACCTGATTGGCTCATCCATGTGTTCTGACCAGACCAATAAGGTTATAGGAATTTATGTATAGATAAGTTTTTGATTAGCAGATTAATTCAGTACACTGAGGAAGACCATATTGATATGGCATAAAGCTTGGTGGACAATATAGAAAACACTTGGCTTATATACCATGAAACCATTATTCAAAGTCAAGAGAGTTTGAAATAAAATAAACATTGTGTATGAAGTTAATATAAAGATAAGTCAGTTCGTTTTATGCAAGATGCGGTATTTATTCAGAATTTTTCTGATCAATTGCCTCTTTCCAGAATTGCAGTTGATGACATTGTGCACAAATTTAATCTTTTTATTTATTTAACATTCTTTCTTTACATTGAGAGATGCTCTGAGAACAAATAATAATGAAAAATGGAAGCTATCTTACAATTTTTAAAAAAGGATTACACATTTTCTTAATAAAATATTCTTAAGATATGCATCTTAAAATTATAACAAAGAACATAAAAAACAATTATAAAAATAAAAATAATTATAATCATACAATATTTAAGCAACGTTTTGTTGAAACCATCTAAAAGGATGTATAGATGGTTTTTTTAAGAAGGATATCAATCCCTTTAGCGCTTTGAGAGCCATAACTTCAAAAACATAATTGCTAAAGCCAAATCTTTTTAGATCATTCATAGTAGGTTTTGGAAGTGCGCCTTTGGTTAGCACCATAAGCCTTAACACTTTCAGATGTTCAAACTGAAAGTAGGACATACTGCAAACTAAGACAGACCTCCACCATGCTTTTTTACCTTTGGAAGGAGACAGTCTGTACTGCATGCTTCTGTTGGTGTTCCATGTATAAAACATCCCACAATGGGGAATAGTATAAAGGTTGATTTGTCAGAGTACATTACATGTTTCTGTTATTTGGTAGTTCTAGTTTTGTGCTTTTTGCACAAGAGGTTTGGTAATAGCAGCTTGTTTTAATTGGCATTGCATTCTCGTTAGTCTTCTGCTCCTCAGAAAGGTTCTTGGGGACCCACTATGTGCAAACTTTGCAGTATGTAAGTCATTAATGGAGAATGGTGTGATCAGTTCCCTAACTCAATGACAGTGTTTCTTCAATTTCCTGGGTGGTGATTTGGCGATTCTCCCTTATGTCTGCAATTGATTCCTAGATGATGGTTAAGTAAGCTTGACCAGATCTAGGCATGTCCTCAGTGCGAACCCGTCCATCACAAAATTCACCACTCTATCTGAACACTGTGCTTAGTGACAGACACATATACACATTGTTTGTATGACAATAAATTTTGACCCCACTAACACCTTCAAAGATTGAATTAATATTTGCTGGGTCTGTTTGGATGAATCCCTGTTGTGAACATATTCAATTCAATATATAAATAGCACACTGCGCCATCAGACCATACCTGTTTGCTTTCTTAAATATAATGTCACCTACTAGAGCAAACACGATGATCTATGTAGTTAAAGTTATGCCACGACAAAAGTCATTTTAGGCAGCACTTATATTAAGGGCTTTGTTAGAACAGTAGCACTGATAAACACAAAATAAACACCTATTTAAATGGAAAGTAATAGTTGAATATAAAAAAGTATAATTTAAACATTCACTATAGTAGATTACAGTTAAAACAATTATCACTGCGCATGCTGAGTGTACTTTCTGCCTAATATGAGGAGGGATCTTGGCACACGTTTTCTTTACACACATGTGCAATTCTTTCCTGTCAGCTGAAAGGCTCATTGATCAGCCATGTGTGAAATCTTGGAGCTGTTAAGGAATTGCATTAGCTATACACCTTGAAACAATTCTGTAAATGAAAAATAATCATTCATTTTTTTCCTGCCATGCATTTTCTGCTGTAGTCTAATGTTTCCTTTTTATAGTAAGAGGAATATGTATAAGAAAATAAGTCCAACTTTTGCCTTGCAGACACAAAGACAGAAGGGCAACTTTGAACAGAACATTCAGGAATTTCTGCAGTCAGAATAGACTTTTTCCTCTCCCTGTAAGTTTGTAAAGACCATTGTATATGCAGATATCTAAAAGGTAGATAAATGTTTTTCTTCATACCTTACCACTGTGATGCTTAAAAGAAAACAAGAGTTATGACTTGGTCTTGTATTTTCACTGCACACATCCATTTCTGACACAAGGATTTAATTACTTCTTCCCAGGGTATTTGTCTTTTTTCTTTCAGAACTTTCTATGCCCTAAGAGAGCTGTTTTGTATTAGAAGAATAAAAAAAATGTAATAAAAACAAATAGCTTTATTATACCCACATTTCATACATAATTTCTCATTAAAACTGATGAGATATGTTTCTGCCATTTTCAAGGTTTGTACAAGAGATACCTCTGATCAAACAACAATAGTATGTGTGTCTCTCTATGGAGTAGTGCAGTGGTTTGAGCTCAGCTGGTCGTATAACTCAGAAATTATAACTCTCCTGTTCTTATCCTAAGTTTTGTCTTTCTGTCACATTATGTTTAGCAGAAGTGCTGTCATGATAGTAGTAGGGTCCTTATTCTGTTCATGATAGTCTAGTTAGAAGAAATGGGAAACTCAATAGGATCCTATTAGAATTTATTAAATATGTTAACCTTAATTCCTACATATACAACATTTAAACATGTTTTGTGTGTAATCATTCCCATTATCAGCTGTTGACTATTTGACATTGTGATTAGATCCTGAGGTGCTTCTATGGAAGCATTTGATGGTTCAACAAGGAATTTTGTGCATACATCCATGGGTGGAACATCAAAATTCATTAATTTTCCTCTATTTTTCAGGAGTAAAGTTGTTTCCCAGCACTATTGGGCTTAGAAGTTGCTTCAGCAGATTAGCTTCTAGTTTAATTATTTAATGATTTTGGGTCCAAAAGTGAACTGCCACTACTAATTTATCAGTTTGTTTAAAATGAATAGTTTGTTCTCAGAATTTCTAAATTTCTACTCATTTTACCGATGTATTTCTGATAACACTTTTGTGAATTCCTGATTTCTGTTCTGTTTGTACGGTGTCTTTTAATGTGGAATCTTGTAAATTTGTTATTTATTTCTTCTTTTATATATTTTCTGTCATGTTCTTTGAATGACTTATTGCATTTGCTGTGGTAGGTTGAATATGTTAAATTTTTTAATTTGCCACTTTCCTTGATATTCTCCTATGTAAAAAACTTCTTTATACATTTTTGTATTTCAAATTTGTTGTAATTTTTATTATTGTGTCCTTGATGAACCGATGCAATATTAATTATCTGTTTTTTAACTATTCCATGTGTCAGGTTGTTCAACACAGCATATTTATGTGGGATGGAATTAGGCTGTTATTTTTATGTAATTCTCTGTGGTTTTCTTTCCAATGAATTCCAAAATTAACCCCATCTGTATTGCTTATAATTTTTAAATCCAGAAATGGGAACTGCCCATTTTTCTATACTTCCAGGTGATCTGTATAAAGTTTTGAAGGATCTTGTGAATAAATCTGCTAAAAATAGAGAATTGCATTTCCCATTGCTAGACCAAAAACTTGCTGATAATATTTTTGGCTAAAACTGAAGAAATTTTACTGTATGCATGAGTTAGTAAATTTTAGTAACTTCTATTTCTTTGTTTTGTAAATTTAAAGAGGCTAGCCATTTCTTTAAATTGTGTAAGTTTTTCTATAAGGTTTTTACATCAAATGACATCATGATATTGAACCAAAGGCTAATCTACTGAAAGAACTTCATAACCCAACATTATTGGGAAATTTTTTTTCATTTTTCATTCCTGAAAAATAGAGGAAAATTCATGAATTTTTATGTCCCACCTTGAGATGAATTCTGCAGGTCCTAGTCGAACCATCAGATATCTCCACAGAATCAGCCACGACATCAAGGAGTCTGTAAACAGCTGATGATGGGAGTGATTGCCTCCAAAACATTCCTATGTTGTACATGATTAGAGTTGGTGTTAAATATTTAATTAATTCTAATAGGATATATAAATAATCCATTGTTCCTAGGCAAGACCAAGAGAAATATAGGCATCAGATTGAAGGAACACTGGAGAAATATCCGTTACAAACAGATAGAAAAATCAGCCGTAGCAGCACAATTCTGGAACGATAATCATGAAATAGAAAAAGGCATCTCTTTATTAAAAGCTATTCAGCATCCCAACGAACTTGACAACTGGGAAAAGATTTTCATAAAGAAAAATGTGAATTTAAACTCATAAATTTTGACGTTCCAAAAGCAGACAATATTTTGTACAAACCACCAGATTCACCACAATCACTTTTCTTTCCAACGTAATATGATCCATCGTGCAGCAATAATTTAACAGTTGACAATGTGAGCAAAGGTTCTTACAAAATATGTTCTGAATTTTTTAATTTTGAGAGTGAAATGTTAAGAGTGTTTTATCATTGGATCAATATTTTAAATGTTTTAACTCAAGAGTGCCTCCTTGTTAATTGGAAGTGAAGCCACAGAAACGTTTTTAGCATTTTCAAATATTTTTATCTACTGGAGACTCCATTGTCCATAACTTCCTAAGTACAATTTAAATAATTTTAATAGAATGTTCATGTCCTACCCCTTTATACTCATTTTAATAGACAGAGTTGAAGTACTGAGACATAATACACTGCAACTTCCTAAAGCTTGATAGTTTTTTGTTGTATTTACTGTAAATAAGTGGCCAATATAAAATGTTACTTGTGTTTATAAATGTAAAATAAGTAGAGACCTTATGTTGAAAATGTACACAGCAGTAGCAGCAAAAGAAACTTTATATTTTTAAATATGTTTCTAGCACATTTGTACATTATAGTACGCTTCATTACCTTCTGATCTTTCACCTAAAAATAATGCAGTACCTCTTGATATTATAATCCAGAAATTAAGTAAACTCCACCTGTAAACCCATGGTGCTTAGCAAATGGATACAGTCTGTAGAATAAAAGAACTGAGTTTATAAGACTTTATTAGATAAAAGTGGGCTGTGATGTTTTCTGGAGTCAGATTCCACAAATTAGCACTGTAATCAGTGTTATTTATTGATGCCTATATATTTAAGAGTCAATAAACCAACCTCAGTTAGAAATGTGCTATTTATTTTGGAATACTGACCGGATAATGGCAAATTTTGCAATCATTTGTATATATTTTGGGAATGTTTGGTTACAAAAATTGATGCAAGTGAAGAGAAATGAATAGCATGAATCAAAATCTGTTCCTATAAAAGTTGTAAGTATAGAGAAACGATATCATAGCATTGCAACAAATTTTGTACCTGCAAAAATGAACTAAAATTTGCACATGGTATTACTTAGGTGTGCATTAGTAATATACTCTTGGGTGATTAAAAATGTCTGTCACAAATTTTGGTGAAGCAAATTTGGACTATTTAAAGTAAGAATATTATAAAATAATGTGAATAATAACTACAACTACTGTACAGTCTTGAAGGTTAATTTGTAGTATTTTGCTATTGCAATTCCTTTGTGTTAATGTGTACCATCTGATTTTGTGGTGTACTGCACTTCCAGAGAAGGCCATGTCTTGCCATGATTTAAAACTGAAGTTTCCCCCAAAATGTTATGAGCAGGACACTGTTGACAGCAGATAGCAAGTTTATTTAAAGTTTACATGTTTTGGAAGTTATTCTTACTGCTGCTATTATAATTAAACATGTCACTGTTTATTGTATTATCAATTTCATTCTTCAAGGCCAATATATGCTGATATATATACTCAAAGTCCCATATGGAAGGTAACATCAATTAGTCAATAAGGTGTAAGCACCCAAGATGGGGAAGATAGAAACAGCCAATAGGAAAATGTGAGTTGTAATTGATCTGGTGTGAGCACACGGAGTTAGGAAAACTAAAATCGATACCAGAGAATTCTCATACGTAAGACAGGCATGTGAGGAGCTCTTTCCCCAAAGTTCAATTAATTAAGAAGCATTTCATGCTTCGTGTTATTTTTAACCTTGGCATTGTGGTACTTGTGCAGCAGGTTGTCCACAAGCTATTGGTTTGTATCTCTTGATGTTACTATGTTCTGTCTTTATTTCCAAGGTTCTTCAAGTGGCCCTTTCCTAATACCTCACTTAAAGTCAGGCTTATGTCCTTCTGTAATATAACATTTGGCTAAACCCAATTTTCTGGATAGTTTAAACAAAAGTAGCTATTGTGTATCTTTATAAAGCTCTTCAACTGTTATGCCTGACCAATATGTGCACAACTAAAGCCATTTACCTTGAATGAGAAGAAGTCTACAATGAAAAATTCTACTGAATAAAGACATGTTGCAATCAACAAAACATACTTGGTAAAGTTTTACAACCTCCAATTGCTTATCCTTCACTGTTATCAGTTTCTCTTAATAATAAATAAAAAAGTATGTAAATTTGATTTTGTCATGCATATTTGCACTGTCAACAGATATAAACAAATCATTTATTTCCTAGTAACTAAAAAACTAATAAATAGAGCATTCAAGAGCAGCTGATAGGAAAGCAATGGGAAAAAATGAGCAGTGTTCAATAGCATTGTATACTTTTTACTTTTGAGACTGTGTATAGTAAAGTATTTTTACAGATTTTGAAAGAAATTGAAAAAATAAAATGTGCTAATGGATAAAAACCCAAGTTATTCATATGCATGCCTAAGTCTGATATTAGAAGTACATTTTTGGGGGGGAAACATATCAGTACATCCATGACTAAGCAACAGCTGTGGTGTCATAATTTTGTCATAGCCCAGAGTCCATTAACTTGATATTACCCTCCAAGTCTTTTGTCAGGCAGACTGTTCTGATGTAAAATGGTACAATTAATACTGAATTTTTAATATTCTAGTACAGTTTATTAACTGAACTAATATTTATATAACATGATACGTGACATTGTTTGATATGCATTATCTATTTTAAATGAGATATTATATTTTGTGTTAAGTACATGTGGGGTGAATATTGAAAAGTATGAATGTTGTTTTTATTGTTGTGTATGTTATTATTTATTGTTTTTGATTGTGTTAAAAATGGTCTATTTCTTTGATTTTAACACTGTGAAAGTGATATTTAGCATAGAATCCATGTGGGTTTGTCAGCGCATAAAAAAGAGCACTTGTTAATAGAAAAGCATGCATTGGAATAGAGTGTTTTGCAATTATCACTGATTGATTACTGTCTACCTGACAAGCCAGATTGTAAAAAATAATTAGTACTACTTTTATAACAAAAAACAAAAACATTTATAAAAACAAGAAAAAGAATACATTTTTTAATATTTAATTTTTATATAACATTAGTACATATGTCACACAAATATCTTGTACAGTACATATGTGTGTGTGTGCATTTTTTTTATTTTTTATTTTTTTTTTTAAAGATTAACTGCAGAAATATGTATAGTGTTCATTGTGAAGCTTATCTGAAATATACATGCATTTGACTAACTTTACACCTCAGGGTATGTTTACATAGTGCAGTGCACTCAGAAAGTGTCTAAATGTAAATGGGGTATATCATTCCTGCCCTAAAGTGTGCCTGAAAGTTCACTTGGTGATTTAGGCAGTGCTTATGTGAAGTAACGGCTGGAGTTACAAGTGAAACTGTGACATAATTTTATGTTTGTGATTCGGGAACTTTTGAGAAATTGTACAGGTAACAAAATTGTCAAATGCATTCATAGAATGTGTTTAAGGCATATACTCTACTTCTCTGTGTAGCAATTGTGAATTTCAGGGATAATTTCATTAACTATATCCTTGTTTTTTAATCTGTTTGGTAAACTTTAATAAATATCAACCTAAAAGTTTGTTTCATTAAATGTGCTGAAAGTCTGGTCAATAATATAAGAAAAAATTTTAATGGAGCAGTACATTTATGAAATACAGACATTATGAATTTGTGAATGAGTTTTTCATTGATGTGCTGCTTTAGAAAATAATAAACCATAATTGTTCATTAATGAAATTAGAAATCTGTAATTTTCATTAGCAAAGGACATGTTTCAAGGGTTCTTAGGAATAAATTACTTAAACTGTTAAAGAATTGGTTACTATCCACAAACTTATCCATAGATGAAATAGGACTTGATAAGACCTACAGAACTTTGCAAAAACAAAATTTCTTCAGTTTTAAAAACAAATTCTTTCAGCAAATCCTTGGACTGCCACTGGGTAATCAACCCTCTCCCCTTCTAGCAGATTTATTTATGAGTGTATATTACTAGAGCCTTTGTTTTAATTTTCAAGACTAGGCACCTGTAAGTAGACAATATCTTTGCAACAGTTCCCAAAATTCACATTGAATAGACTTTGAAACTCTCGAATTTACAAGAAAAATTATTAAATTCTCCTTAGAAATTGTAAAAGATGGATATTTACCTTTTCCTAGATCTAAAAATAATATAGGATGACAAAAGTTTGACTTTGGAATATATAGAAAACCACAGCTAATTACATTAACAACAATAGCTTGAATCCCAAACCATAACAACAAGCAGGCATAAATAGCCAGACACATAGATTTGTAAATGTCCCACTTGGTAAAAGAAACTATAAAAAAAGAATACCAATACATCAATAAAGCATGTCAGAACTGTTTAAATACAGAATTAGTTCCCAAAAAATTGCAAATTATAAAAGACTTAAAACCATCAGAAATACATATATCCTTATGAAAATGGTTGAAAATGTAATATACAGGAGGTGCACATACCACCCAAAAGAGTATAAAAAAATTTTAAAACCAACATTATGTTGGTTCACCAGAATTAATTAAGCATTAAAACTAGTTTTAAATAGCAGAAATTCTCACAGTGAAATTTAGTATAATAATGCAATCACCCCATATTTCACTAATTTTTTCAGTTACTTGGACATATTTCAATATAATCAATAAACAAAAACAAAAATTTAATTACCTTTGATCTTCCAAACAACAATAACCTCATCGCTAAATATGTAAAATCTACACTAATTTTTTCAGTTACTTGGACATATTTCAATATAATCAATAAACAAAAACAAAAATTTAATTACCTTTGATCTTCCAAACAACAATAACCTCATTGCTAAATATGTAAAATCTACAGAGCTATATCTTATTATCAAGCTGGAAAACTGACAGTGTAACTATGCTGATAGTGAAGGCAACAGCCTTCAGAACATGTCCAAGTAAAGGAATAAAATGAGTGTAATTTGAGTGATTTCCTAATTGTATAAAAGTAGGACGATAGGAGCGATGGCTCCCGAAACTAGTCTTCCATTTTATTAAATTTTAGTGGTGTGTATGTTACAATCTCAACTCAATTTTTTAAAATGTTGATTTCCTAATGTTAATATTTCATTATTAACATTAAAATTTATTAAGTTAATCTCAAAATGATATATTGCCAAATTGCAAAAATTCTGGAATTAATCAAATTATTTCCAAAGACTATAATCAGATATATATAGGGAATATACAAAATGCTGCAAATGCTGAAGCACTCTTGGAAATGGGGATGGTTGGTGTGAGAGGTGATGGAGAGAGTGTTAAAATATTGGTTCAGCATACAACAGATGTCCCAGACTCAATGTTTAAAGAATGTTTAATATTTCAAGAGTCTGGGATAGGTAATTGTTATCAGATGCAAAAATTTGGGGAACAGTTAAGGAAGAATGAAAGGTGGGGTTCTATGGCTAAGATGAGGTGATTTGGAGAGAAGTTCCTGGAAACAGATTAGAAAGAGGTTTGAAGATGTAGATAGGCAGATATTACATTCTATAATGCGGGAGAAGAGTTTGTTAATGTTTTATCGGGAGATAAAAGAGGATGCTAAAAGAGATAGATATATTAGCAAGTGTAATAAGCAGGAGAGAGAGAGAGAGAATGGCATGGTTTAGATTGGGAATTTGGACATTAAGGTGTTTTAAACTAGTGAGCATGGATTTTGTCCTATATGCGAAAGTGTGGAAAATGTAGAACATATCCTGTTTGAATAAGGGAATGGCTGAAGTTAAATAAGTTAATTACAGCTAAAAAAATGGTTGATCAACAAAGTCAATTTAGGAATCTGGGGCAATATTTATATACAGTGAAGAACAAATGGATATGGTCTGTGAAGAGAGAGGACTTTTGATTTGGATTGGTTTTGCTCAGGGCAATCTGTATGTTGGAAATATTGTAATTCATCAGTGTGTTTGTAAAGGCTATTGTGTTGGCATATGTTTCAGTACTGGCTTGGTGTAGAACTTGGGTTGAACAGTCTTATTTTTATATTGTTCTATGTGCAGACTTAATAATAAATAAACAAAATAAAAATATAGAGAATATAAAAAGGAATTTAAAAATTTGAACTAAGAAACACCAGAAATATTAAATATAAACAAACTGAAAAATTGGCAATTTCAGAACATTTATGTTTTAAAAATCATGACTTAAAAGGGGTCAAAGTTGTTAATAAACTGCCAACAGGCCAGCAGAGTTAGTGACTTAGGGAAAAAAAAATGTATTTCAAAAAATAAAGATGTTATCTTAAACTTTGAGATCCTGCCACTGGACTGTTTGAATGAACTAATCCTGCCATTGCCAGAGGATGTTAATTAGTTTAAAACTGAGAATAGGAGCACATGACCTTTACACGTGTCCTGTCTTTTAAACATGTAAATAAAGTATTGCCAAATGCTAATCTCATTAATGAATGATGTAACGCTTCCTTCTTTAACATATATCAGTCAAAAGTTTATGACCATGATGGAAAACATAAAATATAATTTCTTGTGAGTCAAATAGGTTCAGCAAAAAAATTAGAGATTTGCAAAAACAAAATGAATCACAAATCTGATATACCAGAGACAAAATTTTTAAATAATTTAAGTACCACCCAGGAGTCAATCATAAGTTTAAAAAACATTTTCAAAGATTACAGTTTTGTCATTTCAGCATCCCAAAACAGATACAGTGTTAAAGATATCTTAACCCAGGGTGATGCCATTCACTGGACTGTTGCTTCAGTTTTGGTTCATGTGCCCTTGCCCACATTTCATCAATTGCAAAAAAAAAAAAAAAAAAAAAGTTGCCATTACTTATCCCTTGTATATACTGACCTGTATTTTTTTAGAAATAAAATAAGGAATATTACGTATAAATTAATAATAAGAAATAAAAGTTTTATTAAAGCTGTTTGATAAAGAATTTGTTTACAGGCATAGTTTCTCATGCCAAAATTTCATTTTGTTAGCTTCATGTGTAATGTATATGTGGTACTGTTTTATTGTTATCACTTCTGATTCCTACCTGTGAGAAATGTGCAAGTGGAAACATGTTCAGTTACATCTACAGCATGGCTTGAAGATACTTTAAAATGTTTAAAGAGGGGAGCCATTCACTTTCAATGGAGGTAGCTATAGCGCTCCTGTATGTGCTGTAATAGAAGAAAAAATTAACAGCATAGCTGTCATTGTGAGAGAAATTGTTGAATAACATTAAGAACATTTTCAAAAATGCTGAAAATTTCACTGTGTGTCGCAAGCATGTTTGATAACTGAAAAGTTGCACATGAGACATCTTTGTGCATCATTCCAAGACTCCTGATTCCTGAACATAAGGATGTTTCCATGAAGTTAAGATGATGCTATAGGAAGATGCACAGTTTCTTTCGAAGGTAATAACTGCTGATAAAACATTTTGATCCTGAGAGCAAACAGCAAAGCTCTGTGTGGAACTCTCCATCACCAGTGGTTGCTTCTGCTGAGGGTCATATCATTTTCCATTATTCAAGGAATGGTTTAATGGCAACACAGCTGTAACTCAGTAATACTACAGAGATGTTCTGAAAACTACAAGGCCACCAAGCTGGATGCTACACCATAATTGGCTATTTTCTTTCATAAAACAATTAATTCTGAATGGTGCCAAGCCTTAATATTGAAACAATTATTCCCTAAATTGATTAATGATGAATGAATGCATAGGTATATTTTAGCAAAATGAGGCTACAGCTCATACTTTTTTGATGACAATAATTAATGCAGGATTATGACCTACTAGATATCCAGCTCAAATGTTCTGCAATTATTAAAAGGCAAAGTGTTTGAATGAATTACAGTTACCCACCAACGTACACTGTAAACTAAATAAGAAAACTATATCATACAATCCAGATCAGAAATACAGAAATAGTTTTACAATGAATCCTGAGCCATGTGGGATTGAAGGGAAATGAGATTGCTGATACTTTAGCAAAAAAAGAGACCATAAAATTAAAACCATCTTTTGAACTAGAGCTTCGTTCTAAATTTAAAACTCATAAAAGTATTGATAGCTGAACAAGAACAACAAAATATCAAACAAAAACCTAAAGGAAAAACCATATGAATATCTAAAGACTTTCAAACATATTTTATTGAAAGCAAGAAAAATTGGAGTTGCCAATTCTGCTTAATTGTTGGGCATGATTGCCTGTCAAAACATCTCTTCAGGATGAAATTAATCAAGGACAGTTATTGTGTAAGGACATGAATACTATTCTAACCAAAGAACTTCTACTGAAATGCAGCCAAAGCAACAAACAAATGAAAAATAATTGGGAAGCTCTTTATTGGGGAAAAATTATAAACATCTACAATGGACACTAGCAAACAACCAATTAATTTATACTGACAGAGTTAAGGCTTTAGGGCCTTTTCTTCCACTCAACCTTTATTGTACACATATATACAATTAAATTTTTTTTTATTTTAGGCTGGTGTCAACATGCTGCACAATGCTCTTGATGAGTCTATTTCAAATACAAAACCGGGATTGTATGGGTTAACTGCTGTTCATAGGCTCTGCAGGTAAGGTAATATTTACCATAGTATCATTTACATGTTCTCTCTCCTTCAGCCAAGTATGTGTGTGTGTGTGTGTGTTATCATAAATATCTTAGAGATGTAAATCATGTGCAAATTTTAACCAAATAGATGGTGATACATATTGCATTAGAAATATATCCAATCTGTGTGGTATTCAACATAATACATCACTATTTAAATGTAGCCCAACCTACACCGGAATACAATTGCACAACATTCTAACCAGAATCTTTGAAGGAATCTCAAGAACATAATAAAATTAAACAAATCAGTTGAAACTATTTCTGATAAATTGCACTACTCTGTTCAAGAGTATATTCCATTATTAACTTTTTTAGGAAAGGTATACTCTTAAGGATGTATTTAATCACGTGGTAGGATGCTTCCCTCAGAGTGTAAGCCAACTTCTGAGGTTAGGTTGCCTAGAAGTACAGCTACATTACTCCAAGGATAGCTGCCAGGGGGGTGATAGATGATAATTCAACAGAATGAGCTCAGGTGACTTTGTAGTCTTAAGTTTCTCAGGCATTCACCAAAAGACCTGAGTCAGGAAATAAACCCAGTTCTGCCCATATGAAGCATGAAGGATACAACTAGACCACAGCAGTGGTTTATTACTTGGTATTATACTGTTCACAAGTTTTGTTGGTATTATATTGCATTTCTCACTGGTTGTAAAATATGTTTTTCTTTAACACTTTTTTTATATTTGAATGCTTATGCATGTATACTACAAGTTCATAAGAAATACAAGACTGATCAGTAAAAACTGAGACTGTATTTTAAGTACCAAAAATGGGCAGCAATTTACCATTCAGTTAATTATTACATTAAAGTACCCTTTTCTGGTACCAGGCGCTATGTTTTTTTAAACTGAACCATTCTCCATCAGTAGTGTCTTGAACTTAGTTGCCTGTAAAGTTTAAGATGGCAGATGTGCGAGAACAATGCTATGCAAATCAAGTTTTGTGTTCTATTGAAGAAGTCTGCTTCAGAAATGCTTGAAGATCTTCTCAGATCCTATGGTGAGTCTAAAATGTCTCATGCTGAATGTTTCTGTTGACATAAATCCTTTAAAGATGGAAGAGAATTCTGTGAGATGCAAGGAGGGGCGGGAGCCCCCATCACTATCCTTACCAAGGTCACTGGCAGCACTGCTGCTGCAATCATGTGACTGTTACAGAACTTGCAAAAATGCCAGACATATAACTTGAAAGTGCTCACACCATTTTAAAGGATCATTTGAACGTGTCACAAGTGAGCGAGCACTTGCTGGATTCACAGACTGGTGACTCCTGTTCAAAAACAGTACTGAGTTGATGTTTGTAACCTTCAGAAAAAGTGCATATAGGATGAAGGAAATATTTGGTCAAAAACCATTATCACTGCCAATGAATCATGGGTTTACTATTATGACCCTTAACTGATAAGAGAGAGTATAGAGTGGATTCAAAAGGGAAAAGGCATGCATCCAGAAATCTGCAAACAAGATTTTAGAGATCATATTTTTTGATTATCGCAGCATGGGCACATAAAGTTCCCAGAGGTCAGATAGTGCCCGCAGATTACTGCAAAAATGTCCTTCACCAACTGATGAAAGGCCATATCCCTTGGGAACAGTAGGAACTTGTTGTCAAGTAGAAGTTCCACAACATATATTTTAGTCAAGAAAAGCATCTCTACTGTTCCCCATCCCCCTGTATAGCCCTGATCTCACTCTATATGACTTTTTTTTCCAGCTGCCAAAAAAGAACCTGAAAGAGTGACAATTCAACTCTGAAAATGATGCAGTAAAGGCTTTAGAGGCAATTTTGAAGCACCTATCAAAAAATAGATTTTAGAATGACTTTCAAAACTAGATGAGGAAATGGGATAAGTGCATAGTTCTTAAGGTGATTTACTGAAGGGGAAAAAATTGATTTTCAATTAATTGTTTTTATAATAAAGCTTTTAAAGCATCATTCTCGTTCTTTATTGAATTCCTCCCATAAACACCTGTTAAAGATATTGTTACCAGCAAAAGCCTCATTACAGCTTCAATCTTATCCTTATTTTAAGGTTAGAATATCTCTCCGGTCTTTCATGGGGCTTAATAAGCACCCTAGGCTGTCAGAAATGAAATGCTATTCTGGCACATTTGATGTTGCTTAGCAGCCTGAGATTAGGTTCTTAATTGCCAAGCATGGGCTAGAATATAACCATGTGCTTTTTTCTTATAACTAAATTTTTTCCATTTTCATCTCAAACAAAATAATATTAAAGAGTCAATAATTAAAGATATAAATATTCAAAGCACTACAATATAAAATTCCTATGTATTATCATTGAAAACAATCTAAATTAGGATGCACATTACAAATCTAAATGTCATTTGTTTCAACTTTAGACAACCAGTACAGAATGTAAATAAAGCAACTCTTAGAATAATATATTTTGCATATGCAAATTCCTTACCGAGATGTGATATAAGTGTGTGGAGTAACTCTCCCCCTGCAAACATTCATTAATAACTCAAAAAGATTAACACAAATAATGACTAAGTCATTACAAGAATGTCTATGAAACATTAAGACAAAAGTGATCCCTCAAACAGTTAACAAATAAATAACCAAAGTTTATAAACAAATGATGCAGTAAACAAGAGAGAAAACAGATATACATATTACCAGAACAATACATCTTTTCAAAACACATATGGACATCAAATAATATAATAAATTACCAAATTATCTAAAAGCAATAGACAAGAAATCAAAATTTGAAACAGCACTGATGGCTTGTACAATGGAGATGAATACTTGAAACGCAACTCTTGAGTACTCTCTGTCCCCTGCAATTTAGGGATACTGGCTAACAAAAGTATAAATGCTTTGACTAGAATTAGCAGGTATCCTAAAACTTGGGAATAGCTGAAATGAGGATATGAGTGTGTGCGTGTGTAATAAGTACTCTAATATATATGTATATGTGGTGGAACCATGTATATATAAAATTGTAAATAGCCTTTTAATTCATTTTTGCCATTGATATGTACACATTTGTGTAACTTATAATTTAAAGGATTAATAAAGTATCCATTCATGCATCCATCTTTCCCTTCCTACCTACCTACCTATCCACCCACCCACCTACCCGCCTGTTTTTTTTTAGTTAATAGAATAAAAAGTAAACAGTATTCCTAAACTCTTTCTATGCAAGTCTGACTGTCAGTTGAAAACTCTAAATAGATTTTTATATATGAAGCTCAGAACTACTACTTTGAACTAAACCTAAAAAGTAATGACTTTATTTAGACATGAAATTAAAAATGTATTTCAGTATTTATGTATTTTCCTAGCAGTACAGCCATTTTGTAATGCAGAATAATAATTAATAGACAAAGGACCTAATTTATTTTACGCAACATTTAAACTGCAGTTATGAGAACCTGTTTCTCAATAAGATGAAACTAATAGTTAACTCTAATAAAGGTCAATATTGTTTTTAGCATCTTGTTGTACTTTCTTACCAACAGTATAACAATACACACTGGATATGGTGCTATTTATGAAGCTGTGAATTCAGGGTGTTACCCTAAAGGTCATAGTGTTGATATTTTACTTGCAAATGAGTCACATTTTCCTTCCTTTCCGGTGTTGCTTTTTCAATAAGAATACCATTAACCTTTGAGCCTCTTCCTTGGTCCTGTTTTATTTAAAGCATTGGCAAGTGTTGCTCTGCTCCTAGTACAAATACATTTTTAACCCAATAGATATTACAAATGTTAATCATTATGAATACAAAGGTAAACTTTCCTGAGTTTGTGACCAGGTCTTTGTATTTCTGTTCCTCTTTCTACCTTTTGTACTTCATTTGCTACACTTTCTCTTGAGTATTGTGAGCTAATAGTTCTTCCAAAAGTAGCAATAGAAATGTAAACAATATTTTATAATTATTTGTTTTTACATTTCTGTAGAAACAGTGTGCTAAATGTAATTACATAAGGTTACCATACATCCTCAGGTTTTCACTCCTGTTACCTGGTCTTGGAACAAATGAAAAATTCCAAACTCATCCTTCATTTGTGTAAAATATATTCTCTAGGAAAAACAATAAGATAAAAATAACTAAATATATAATGAAGTAGTATAATTTTAAGGCTTAAAAGAAAAAAAACTATCAAATTAATTGTTTAGACTATGAGTAAATTTATCTATGCTATCAAAAAGGAATTTAGCAATATGGATGAAGGAACATTTAAAAAATATGAACTATAAAAAAACCAGTTTAACTGCCCATTTAAGATTTAAAAAAAAATCACAATTTGTAACAAAAGCTAAATTAAAGTATATTTGGTTTCCTGACATACTTCATTTACTTGGAGAGGTAGGTTCATCTTGAAGATTATTAAAATAATAACACACTAACCTTTGGAATATATAGAAAACCTATCCACAGTAGCATTTACATTAAAACAAAAACAACAGTATTCTTTCTTCAATGCCACACACATACAGATTTGTGAATGTTCCACATAGTATAGACGAATATAAATAATAATAATAATAATATATCAACACAGCATTGCATAATGGTGGATGAAACAATTAGAAAAGTTGAAAAGATTAAAGATGCCGAAGATATTGGTGTGATTTTTCCTTCGCGTGACTGCTCCAGGCTAGCGGTCGATCGGTAAGTTTAAGCTAGTACCGCGGAATAGAAAAACCGCAGCTATGACTGTCGCTTAAGTTATTGCTAGCACTTAAACAATACATTTACTGACCATCATCAAGCAAGAAGGTGCTGGGACTGCCTCCATTTACCATTCTTTTGTGGCATCGGTTTAACGGTCCATTTAATGTGTGTGGATTTGTCTTGTACTCTTTTTGCTTTAATTCCCGCCAAGAAGAAGAAAACACAGGGCATCAAATCGAGAGACCGAGGGGCCGTCTTTTGTCAATGATAACTATCATCTTGCATGCAGGAAGACACGGGCTGTATGCACCTTTAGAGTCCTGTTGGAAAGTCCCGAATCCTGAGTACTTGCACAATCCACGGAAAAATGGTTGCAAAAGATTCTACATTTACCAATCACTTTTGATTGTTTATAAACATAGGGGCTATTATTCTCTCGCTGCTGATGGTGCAGACATTCCTATGTTTTGATCGTGCACGGGTTCTCGTGAAGCAGGTTACGTTTTTCTGTTTTGTGAAGTTAAGTTAAGTGGAACCAAGATTCGCCCGTAAAGAAAATTAGATTAGAGTAAATTTCTCTGTCATGCACACTATGTATAATCCACTCACGAAATCTACTCCTGGATGCAGGGTCACCCAGTTTAAGTTTCTGCACCACAGAAATTATATAGGATTTTAACTTTAGTAGCTTTGAAGCCGTTCGATCAGTGGAATAAGAAATTCCCGTTTGCTGAAAAAGACGTCGAAGTGATTTTTACGGGGAACGTTCCAGAGCGTGTCTAATGTTATCTTAAAATTTCTTTTGTGAGTGGCTCTGTACGCTTTTTATAAGAATACTTTCCCTTTCGCGAAATTTATTTACGTCTGTGATCTGAACTACGACTTGGAAGCTGAATATCACGGAATCTCTTGAAACAATCTCCGTACATCACGAGCCGATTTTGTATGCAGGTACGAATGGTAAATAAAGATTCTTTGTGGAATAGAATACCTGAATTGAGCCATATTAGCATATTAAATCACTGTATTACGCCACCTAATGAATACTTAATACACTGTCGCACAATACACAAGAACGTGTCGGTACATTCCTAGAGTTAAACTTGTATTGACCTCCTCTCCTGCTCCCTGGCCGACTTTCAAACCTGGGAATGAGGCGGGAACTGGAGAGTTCGTCATCTTCGGCCAACTGCCTGTGGAGCATTCGTGCGAAGAAATAATTACCCTCCAACAACCATTTGAAATTAATGACATGGGAGAACACAATTATCTTCAAAAATTAAAACTGCACCATAAACTTCAGGCACAGTCTTTAATGACTCTCCTTTGAATGTAAAAAGATTCATATCAAATGTAAAAAAATATTTATATATAATGGTAGTACTATGTAAAAGAAATGTTGATTATATTAATTATACATGGTTAAGTAATTGTATTTTGTAGATATTTAACTGTAAACTTAAAGGCACATTTTACAGCCAGGGTATTAATCCAATTTGCACTTAATAAATACATACACCAACTTTGGATAAGTTCTTCCAACCACCTACAGAATAAGCTTCTCCTAATTGATCTTTTGCTGGTGATGGGAGCAAATGTTTCCAATACATGTGCATTTAAAAACCAAGAATGAAATACAAGAGTCACCAAACCAACTCTATATCAACTTTATTTTACATCTTCTCTGTTAATTGCTTCAACAGTATAAGTTTATAAGAAGCTAAAATACTACATTTTGTCAAAATTCCACAATGGAATGAATTAAGTGGTAGAAAATAATTATATTATGTATTTTACTTTTACTTTCGATATTCTTGTATGCGATTCAATATTTTATTAAGACGTGTCCAACATCAATTGTACTACTATGTATTAAAGCGATCAACTGGATCAATAAACTACCACCACC
Source organism: Metallyticus violacea (assembly GCA_030762175.1). Classification (NCBI taxonomy): domain Eukaryota; kingdom Metazoa; phylum Arthropoda; class Insecta; order Mantodea; family Metallyticidae; genus Metallyticus; species Metallyticus violacea. The sequence goes on along the minus strand of CM060845.1, from coordinate 1,730,379 downwards.
ACCAATCTTCATACTTCAGAACAAGAATCCCATTATGAACTATGAAATTATACCATTAAAAACTTGAGTCTAATGTCTGCCTACATCCAGCTGAAGATGACAGCAGATATGTTATGAAATATTGATCTTTAAAGCCTTAAAAATAACAATTTACTGTTATCAGAAGTTGAAATTGCAGTTTAATTTCAAATTCATATAGATTTGGTATTTAATAAAGTATCATTAGTGAACTATATTAGAACTTCAAAATTTGAAATTGTTTATTTACCTATACAAGTAACAACCTTTGTTATCCAATAATTAAAAATGAAATTACATTTAAGCATCAACGTTACAATTATATAAATATACCAATCATATATACAATAAGAACTAATGAATTGAAAGCCTGTGATGAGTACCCCATATATCCTGAAAACAGTGAAATATATTTCATGTTTGCTTGGTGCTTCAGCCAATATAGGAGTATTTGCTCTAATTACATACTATTGGAAACATAATCTGTGAAGCATCTCCTGCCAACAAAACTAAACTGTGAATACAGGTGCAGTTTGTTAAATAAATTAATAAAACATACAACATTTTAGCTTGAAGTATTAATTGAACCTGTGCAGTGAAGCAAATCATATAATTAAGATTATTGTTTGACTGAGTGCAATTACATAAGTTCTTAAATGTAAAATTGGAACTTAAACACAGTGAAGCCAATCATATTAATGGATATCATTGTATGATTAGTTGAACTACACACTCTTAAAGCTTCACTTACTTTTTATAAATGTATGGAACCGGTTTCGAGAACATTTGTTCCCATCTTCAGCCATGCTAAGGTTCAACTGTCGGATCATTCGTTGAGCTGTGGGAATGTATATTCTGCTCTGGTGGCGGTGTGATAAACTTGTAGTTTATGTTTTCATCCCCGACAATGTCGAAGTTCATTATGCTGTTTTTGTATTTGTAGATGTAGATTTTCTCCCAGGTTGCTAATTCCGTAGGTCCTTGTACTGATTTTAATAAACAGTATTTTTATTTTATTTTTATTTTAATAAAATCAGTACAAGGACCTACGGAATTAGCAACCTGGGAGAAAATCTACATCTACAAATACAAAAACAGCATAATGAACTTCGACATTGTCGGGGATGAAAACATAAACTACAAGTTTATCACACCGCCACCAGAGCAGAATATACATTCTCACAGCTCAACGAATGATCCGACAGTTGAATCTTAGCATGGCTGAAGATGGGAACAAATGTTCTCGAAACCGGTTCCATACATTTATAAAAAGTAAGTGAAGCTTTAAGAGTGTGTAGTTCAACTAATCATACAATGATATCCATACATAAGTTCTTATTTGCGAGTAAGTGGAGCCAATAAAGGACTCAATGACATAACAATCTTAATTATACATTTTATTCAAAGATAGTAATGATTATAGTTTATTCACCATGTGATAATTACAATAATTGCAATAGACTTAGAAGAAAAAAGGATAAATAGGCTTAAAGGCAATGGGTGAATAAATAGTAATAGATTATGATTCCTACATTATAATGTTTCTTTATTTCTCTTATTTTTTACTTCAAATTCTTATATGCAGTAGAAAGGATGTTTAATTAACTTTTTATGTACTCTATCTTGGAATAACTGAATATTTACTGTACATCACTTATTTCTAAAGAAAGTGAATTGTAAAGTTTCATTCCTGTTATTTTGTAATATCCAGATGTCTTCTGCAGCCTGTGATATCCACTCTGTTCCTGTTGTGTTTGTCCTTCACCCCTTAACATTATAAATGTGCAAATCCCCTTTAATAGATACCAAAACATCATAACAATATCAATTGACAACTGTGGGAATTTCTAGAGCTACAAATAATGGTTGACAAGTTGAGCTTTCTTAGAGATTATTAATATTCCAATAATTTTTTCTTAATTTGTGTCATCTCTGCTATCCTTGGACTATACCCCATAACACTACGCCATATCTAAAAATGCTTTTAAAAAATTAAAAATAAAGAAACAAAATCTTTAGGGACAACCTGTTTTAGGTTTACTAGTAGGAAGACAATGCATGATTTGGTACTTGGTATTTGTTTGGAAAAATACTCAAGGTGGCAGATGAAGTATACAACAGGGCCATCTTGTGAACCATATTTCTTAACAAGTTTATGTTTTATTTCAGTCATGAGCCTTTCCTTTTATTTATTTATTCTTTTTTGTCCCCTTTTCTCTGAAAGGTTCTATCTATATCATCTATTTATGAATGCCCATTACCAAGTTTTTGATATGCTTTTTTTATATAGCTTCCCCTGATGTCCTTCAGGTTTATTTATTTACACTGGCAGAATTAAGGCTCTTTCTTTCACTCAACCAATTTCATACGTGCATATTTTATTTAATCAAATAGTCAACTAATGACATAAAACAAGTCAATTAAATTACAGTAAATAGATAAACCAAACATTTGATAGTACAAAAATAAAAGGAATAAAATCCTAAATACAATTAAAGAAAAGACACATTTGTAATTATATATTCACATCAAATATATATATTATATAAATAGGAAGTGTTATACTCAAGACTACCTAAACAGTACTTTTTAGGAATCACTTATATCGCTTCACATAAGATTATTTTCATTAAACAATAATTACAACTGGAACACAAAAGAAGGTTACCATATGAATTAAAAATCAGATCAGGTTCTCTATAGTATAGAGTTAACACATATATGACATAATGTATCAATAAGTGTTCTTCTAAGATGATAAATACAGGTTTTTATTGATCCTGGTAAGAGAGACTTGATTTTAACAGAATTCAAGCGAAGTGTTAAATTAGATATATCATCAAAATTATGCCATGTCATTTGTTCCACGGTATGCCTGTGATAGTTCATCCATATGAATTTATTCAGCAAATTTAAGATTACTTCATTTGCAAATGATATAGGACAAGTAAATTGTCAAAGGCTATTTATACGTTCACACATATGTATTCACAGCGGCTTATAGTTGGTCCTGGTGGTCTAATGGTAGCCATACTTGCCTAATAGACCCAAAATTCTGGATTCAAACTCAGCCAGGTTGAAGGATTTTTACAGTGTAAAAATAAAAAGTATGACTTCCTTTGGAACAGAAGTAAATCTGTGGCTCCTGTTTTGTAGATTTATGGTACATATAAGAACCTCAAGCCTGAAAAAAGAGGCTTCTGAGCAAAATTTATTCAGCAGTCTTATTTTGATTTAAAGTAAAACACTAAAAATCATGTGGTCACATTAAAACTCTCTTTAAGTTTCACAAACACTTATGGTGGTAGACAATGCAGTGGTAATATATCATATATCATATTAAATTTATTAAATATGTTCACACTAACTATACTTACTTATACAATATTAGGACATGTTTGAGGAGCAATTACAACCATCATCAGCTGTTGACTAACTACTCAATGTGGTGACTGGATCCCAAGGTGCTTCTGTAGGTCTGATGGTTTGAATAGGAATTTTCTGTACTCATTCATGGGTGAACTTAAAAAACAGTGCATTTTGATGTTCCGTCCATGATGAATGAACTCCGCAAGCTCCTATTTGAACCATCAGAGAATGCCATAGAAGCACCTTGGGATCCAGTCACCACATAGAGTAGTTGGTCAATAGCTGTGTATGAGAGCAACTGACTCCTGAAACATGTCCTAATGTTGTATAAATAAGTGGAGTTAGTGTGAATACATTTAATTAATTCTAATAGTGGTTTACATACAGGTACATTTTTTCTTATTCCTTTTGCTTTAAGAATATGCTAGCACCTCAGTAAAGTACTTAAATTAGTAAGCCACGAAATAATTATGAATTTATGGTATGTGATTTAACAAAAGTTTATTTAATTTGTTACTAAATATTGCTTAAAATGATTCTGTGGTTTATTATATTCTTTTAAGGGTTGTAGGCTTCTTTATTTATTTATGTGTGTGCGTTAGAGTTTAGGTGCAAATTATTTGCTGATCTAGTTTATATGATTGATAACCAGATTCTTTTTTAATAATCCCATTTTGTGATGAACAAAGCACAACACCTGTAAAATATAAAGAGAAGGAAGAGTTAATATATTTAATTCTTTAAAAATGCTTTTACTAGGAGTATGAGTAGATACACTTTACACTATTCTCAGCATTTTCTTTTGCCTTTTTAAAAGCTGATAAAGTTTTGGTGATGAACTCCGTAATGGTATGGCATAGAAAATTTTAGATTGCACATATTAAAAATACATTGATAGTTGGGATGAAGGAAGTGTTTTGAAAAGACTGTTGAAAAAATGTTGCATTCAAATGTGAAATATTTGGTTATCTTTACTGTTTTATTTCTTCAGTTTGTAGAATAATGCTCTGTGTATGGGTGTTCAAAAAATGTTAAAAATGCCCTACATTTTATGGTTTCTTTGTTAAGTTTTTTATGAATTATAATTACTGAATCTGCTTCAGGATATAATGCAAATGGGGCAAAAACACTTTCTTTGCTCATTTAAGAACTTTCGAAAATAAGACATTTTAAAAAAAATTCTGTCAGAACTCACACAGTGAAGCTTGTTAAATGTAAAATATATCTAATTTGTCGCCTAACATACTCTTATGCTTTACTTACTTTTAAATATGGTGGGACTGGTTTCAAAGGGACATCCTCTCCATCTTCAACCAACTTGACCACTCTTCAAGTTGGTTGAAGATGGAGAGGATGTCTCTTTGAAACCGGTCTCACCATATTCAAAAGTAAGTGAAGCATAAGAGTGTGTTAGACGACAAATTACATATAATTTACACTTTCTTTGTTGTTACTCAGTGGACATTCCAAATTTCAAGCAATTTGAATGTAAATAGTTTTACGAAAATGTATTGGACAGAACCATGCAAAAATTTCATTAGGGAAATATGTCTTGACTGTCTATGCATCTTGAAATAATGAATATACATTTTGTACAGTAATGTGCTATTTTTATAAACTGGCATCACTTAGCTAACATTAATTAATTCCTACAAACCGCTAATTTTAGAATAGATGACATTTGATGTAATGAGAGTCTATGACGAAAAGTGTTGCAAATTATGCAACAGATTTTGTAAAATTCATATGTGTGCTCTAAAGGTGGTTGTGCAATAAATTAGGTGATTTAAAATGCAGAACAAGCAATGAAGCAGAGTTATAACCCTAGAATAAGAAAAAAAGTGGATGGGTTGCAGCACCAAGAAACCGAACTTGCGTCTTTTTGGAAAGGAGTATAGGAAAATAATCAAGCTTTGACTTTTTTTTAAGGTCCAGATTTGGTTGAATGCGTATTTTCGCTTCATATTTCCTAATGAATAGCTAGAAGAACGCATTTCTGACAACTGCATGTTGATGCAGATGTCAAAAATGGATGCAAGGCCCTCTAACAGCAGGAACATTTCCAGCAATTTCAGAGTGCAATTAAATTAACACGTGTGAAGCACGTGTTGAGGACACTGTCATGGCTTTTGGCGCATTAATACATGTAATACGCCCCTTCATCTTCTCTACTCTGCACTCCTCGATATGAATGACGTAATTATAACCTTGACGGAAGGCGAGAGAGGAGGTTGTGGGTGTTGATCGAAGTATGTTTTCACAAATTATTAGGAACTTCCGCCATTATTTTAGGTTGTTGTGTGATTAGTATTTTTCTTTATCGTCTTAAGTTTGTGCGAATGTTATTCCGTAAACAAATCATACGCGGAAAAATGCGTTTTCGTTAAGAGAAAGCTATTCGTGTTCTTTCCAGCATCATATTTCCTGCTTGTTGAGTGATTATTTTTCTTCACAGGTGACGTCTGTCAACATGATGGGGGTGGAGGATTTGCCTCAGATGAAGAGTCTTTCACCTGGTTTGCCGCTGTCACCTCCTAAATTCAACATACAACAGGTAAGATTAATTTAAAATATGAAGGAACTACTTTACTGAATAATGGCAACACTGGGATAGCAGACATACTGCTGTTGCAGAAAACGAACATTAAAATATATTTGTCTTATTTATTTTTTGGAAAGGTGTAATATTTTTTAAAAAAGCTATTTTACGTATTCATACAAATTTATTGACCTTGTAAGTAATATTTTTCGTTACGGAATATTCAGCGATTATACTGCCATCTCGCGTGTGATTTACGTAATAGAAACACGGTGTTAGCAGTGTTGCCCAACTGCTGAGTCATACGAAAAGTTAATGTGTGATAGGGAAGAACGTGAGACTAGCTCCGTAACACGTAAAAATTCAAGTGTTTAACTGTGGCAGAGTTTATTGAAGCGGTTGCGAGTGTCTAGATTTAAAAGTGCGGCTTACAGGGTTTCAGCGAATCGAGAACTCAGAACATTTGTAATAATTCCAATCGCCGGGTGTGACATTACGATTTAAATTTTATCGAAATGCCCTCAACAGATCCTTCTTTATGACAAAACTTAATTATCAGTGCAAAGTCCTTCATAAAACTTATAAAAAGTAGCATTATGAAAGGTGTGTAGTAGCGTGACACTTCGAATTTATTGTGTGTTATGGAGTTGAAAATTTTTTTTATCCTTGTCATTGGGTATTGTTTTGAAGTGTAGGATGTGTAAACTTATGATTTTGAATTTAAGTGAAAAAAGAGCGCCTTTTTTTATTTATCAGGCTCTGTGTTGAAATTATTCAATGACTTTTGGGAGAGGGAGGGCCTTGGCTTTGAGATCATATCAAGGCAGGTACCATTGTGTTGTTAGGTTACCTCATTGTTTTGATTAATAGCATAGCTTACAGCAGGAGCCACGACGAGGTTTTCTCTCATGTCCTAGTGTAATATTTTTATAATAGTTAGGGGCAATCAAATGTTAATAGAGGATATTATGAATATGACTCTTTCAAGTGATTTGAAACAGTTTGTTATACCAATCACATGCCTGGGTGATCATCATTAACATATTTGCTTTAACCTCATTGTTTGTTATCAAAAGTTACTTCATAAGAATACCTTTGCACGTTTTTTGCTGCAGTAACATTACGAAGATGGGATATGAGTTCACACAATATTTCTGTTGCTTTTCAAAGAATGTTTATATTATCTAATAATGGGATTTAATTTTAGGCATTAGAAGGAACCCATATATATTTCGTAAAACCATTGACTCCAGCATCGAGTATTCTGGCCCCTTGTGGGGATAATAAGTGTATTGCAGCTGTTTGGAACTAAATAAATTAAAATGTTGTGCCTTAAAAAGTTGTATCGAGAAGAACTGCTGCAACTGGCTATTCTTCTAAGCCTTTTACGAGTGGACCCAGATTCATATCTAGGGTACGATATACCTAGCATAGGTGTTGACATTCATGACCTAAACATTGGTACAAGTTATGCTCATTTTACAATTCCTCGTCAAACCTATATACATCCAAAGAGCCTGGACTCGGTATTGCTCAGTTACGAGAGAGAAGTGTTTGAAGATCTCAATGCTCTTGGACGCTACAACAGGATACGGCCACAGAATTTAGATGTTGCAGCATATTTGCTAAATGTAGATGGTAGTACTATTCCCAGTGATGCATTTGATAGTACAAGTATCTTGGATTCCTCTTCTTTGGAGAATGGTTCCATATTACCAGCTGATTCCAGCCCTTCAACTAGCGGTACTGCGACATCTACTGAAGACGATCCATGTAAAAGTGGTATACCAGCATCAGTGGCAGATCTGACACAAGAGGTATGATATTTTTTGCTTTATGTTATGTTTGCACATTAAGCATACTACTATAAAGGGGAATATTAAATCATCAGATTTGAACCCTGTGGTGTACATGCTTTATGCAGATCTATAGCCTCTATCTGTGGGGTAACTCTCAGAGCTATGAGTCGGTAATGCATCAATAAATGTTAAATTAAAAGCACCATCAAAATGCTTACAGTGAGACGGGGCATGTTGGCCAACCGGCAAGGGAGACTTGGTTTTAACAGAACGTCTATGATTGTTCAAACGGAGCGAAACATTAGAAATTAAACCAACATAAAATGCTTTGCAAAGCTTACAAATTAACATATATAGGACATTATTTAGCAAATAAAGTAATCTTAAATTCTTTGAATAAATTGGTACCTTGGAACGAATAAAATGGCATAATTTTGATAATACATTTTATTTGTCACTTATATGAGTTTGTCCCTAAAAAGTTACCTAAAAAAATAGCAGCTATATTTTTGCATAAAGTGCGTACACCACTGGATTGAAATCTTAACATTCACATTTTTACATTGTTATTTTAATTTTTAAAATATATCTCTTACATAATTTTTCTCCCCTGTCTTTTCTTCTTGTTGCTTGTTTTATCTGCTTCAACTTATTATGTTACATTTTATACTCAATATTTACTTTTACCATCTTTACTTGTCTTCTGCTTTTGAAGAAGAATAGAAACTATTTGAAATATTGCGATAAAACACTTAATAGTAACACAAATATTACAATGTATATAGTGATTTCTCATGTTTTATTAATATAAAAATGGGAAAAATTGCAGTTGTTTCAATATCAAACAATATTACATTTGAAATAATAGTACTGTCATGCAAACACTTTCAAGTAGTGATAATCAATTGTGTTAGTAGTCAGCTGTTGCTGAGTGGCAGGATAAGTGAAGTTTGGTGTAAATCCATGAATTAGCTGCTTATTCTATTTTGTGTTAATTGATTGCAAAGATAATGTTGTTTGTATTGTTAACATGGTATTAGTCGGTCCTGGTAGTTTAGTGGTAACCATACTTGTCCCCTAAACCCAAGATCGCTGGTTCAAACCCAATTAGGATCAATGGATATTTTCGGGTGTAAAAGTATGAATTCCATCATAAGAGAAGTAAAGCCATGGGTTCCGTGTCGTAGATTTACAGCATGAAAAAGAACCTCAACCCCGAAAGAAGAGGTCTGTAGGCAAAAATTATTGGCTGTTTCCCGCCATGAATAGAATGGGATGCTGATGACCTAAGATGTTAAAGAGCATTTGTAAATAAACCAAATCAATAAACTTGGTGTTTGACGATGAGTTCATTAATTTAATTCTTTCCTCGTCCAACATTTTATACATATAGTAGATTTAGAAGAAGAGCTGGGCACTGCTGAAGGTCCAGTTCTTCTTTAAGGTTACACACAGGGTAACTGAAGAAGGGAAAATTCCACTCTTATTCAGATATTTTGATAAGCAATCATAAGTATGATTAATCAAAAGGATCCAACTGCATTCTTCTGTGAACACTCAGGAATTAAAGATCAATTTATTTTACAGTCGGATAGAAGATTTTAGAAGAAAATGCAAAGATATGTCAAATGTTATTCTTAAAAGAATTTGTTATAAATGCAAAACTTTTCTGCAGCCATTGTGCATGAGGTATGATGTTATCAAAGAAAAATTTAAATTATAACCTATAATTTTATCACTTAAATTTAGGACTAAAAATTTAAACAATTTTATGTTATCAATAACAAAAATATTGCTGTCATAGCAGCATACATCTCTGTATAAAACTATTGGAACAAGCAGTAAAGTATAGCATCACACACTTAAATTGCACACCTGGTCAGTAGTATGGTCACTATGCTCTGGTTCAGGGATTCAAAAAAATCATAATTTTTAATAATTAAAATAATAGTACAAATAGGTTTAGAAAAACAATTATGGCAAAGTTTCGTAAAATTCTTCTGCTCTATAATTAGCTTTTTCAGTAAGAAAATTACTTCAAAGTAGCTCCTAAAATATATGTACAGCTTTTATTAAACAGTATAATACAAATAATATTAAAGCTTGTGTTAATAAAATTTTAAAATATAAATTATTCCTTTTATGATATAATTGTGTAGTTCAAAATTATATATTACTTTTTATAGAGACAATGTATACATTGGTTTAGTGACATGAAACTCTCTGTGGGGGAATAGCCAACTACTGAGCACTCAAAAATTATATTACCAACTTTTTCTACTTCCTGTTTAACTGAAAAATACTCCATCTCTCTTGTTTTAAACGGAGTAACCCATATATTTTTACATTTTCGAACAATTCTTATTATAAACTTTTCAAAAAGTCCCTTACTAGATACTTCTGTATAAATTTATTGATGCTAAATCAAGAAAACAAAAAATAGTAAAATGAAATTTTCCTTCCTTAGCAAAAACAAAAAAACCAAGCTAGCCATCTTCTAAATTCCATGTTCAAACTGGTAGACCCTCAGTTGCTGTGCCAGTCGGCCATGGAAACCATTTAAGGAATGACTTAAATCAGGCTTTAGGAATGTTTTGCATCATTTCCATCTTCCAGATCTTTTCAGTTGTTGGGGGTCTTTATCGATATACTACTGGCTTCAAAAACAATCCAACTCGACAATCTGGAAATCTTGCTGGGCATTCTATGGGACTGCTACCAATCCATCGTTGTGGCAAAACCTGATCTGAGCGCTGACGAGCAGCTTGTTCATTGTGAGCTGGAGCTGCATCTTGTTGGAAATAAATGTCATCACTATGAGCCATGGTTGACTGCATGTGGAAACAAATTTGGACCGTCACGGTTTGCCAAGCTCTTTAATGCACGGACTAGTGATCGATTCCCACCAGGACTGTCCTCCTTGACTGACGATGAGGTTTTCCGCAGTTCTCACAAATGGCAAATCCCGGGGAGGGCGTCCTTTCTTTAAAAAACTCCTCTACCAAGTTATCATTTCATCTCATGTATCACCGTCACGGGTGGCCGAGGTCATTGAGGCGCGGACTCGAGAGCGAGAGGTCTGGGGTTCGAATACCTCCAGGAACGTCCTCCCTGACAGATTTTTACCAGGTTTTCCTCAGTCCTCATAAATGGAAAATGCCGGGGAGGTACCCTAAACTTAGGCCTGAATCGTTTCCTTCCTTAAAAATAAATCCTTTCCCAATATATCATTTCATCTCATGTATCATCAGTGTTCACCGCCTGTGATGCCTCAGTAGTTAAAACACCTGTGCGATAGCCGGTACTACCTCACTTCGAAGCAAATCCAAGTATCAATTAGTGTTTCTCCAAAGACGGAAGGATCACCATCAATAACAGCCCAAACTTTAAGTTTTTTGAATACTGGTATGGTCTCCTCCATCCATTGTGGATTCACGTCTGATCAGCATCGGCAGTTGTGACAAATCCATTCAGGCAGAATGTGGCTTCATTTGTGTAATAAAAAGTGGATTGTTGTTAATGCGATCATAAAATTGCATTCTTCTATCGGAATCCTCCTCTGAAATATCCTGCATAAGTTGATGTTTGCTTCGCACTTTTAAGGATTTTCATCACGGAACTTCAATTATATCTCCTCGATAATTTCTGATGTGAAAGATTTTGATCATCCACTGCGTGGGTCGTATTCCAAGTTTTCACGGCCGCGTTTAAATTCCATGGTTCATTTGAAAACGGTTGAAAATGGTGGCCCAGTATCCCCTAGAGTACTTTTCATATCTGTATGAACTTCTGTCGTATTCAAAACCATCTTTACCGCGTGATGTTCGATATTTGCCATTTTCTCCAATGTAACAAGTTATAGCTACTACGATTCTTGGCCAATCCATGTATTATTGCACAAATGTTTATATGGAAGATGGCGGGTTTTAATAACAAAACTGCTTTAGAACTGATGCTGCAATCTGTGGGTCATTCCTAGAACTTTTCAAATCACCCTCGTAATTGAATGTTACGAAACATTAATGATAGTAACCCACGCTTAATAATTCTTTAATGATGACGCATGGTTCCATTTATGCCGCTATATTTCCACGCAAAATAAAAAGTATTGAATACAGAAATGACACACTCGCACTATTTGGAGCAAGAATAACGACCGTTAATCAACATTTTATATATATATATATATATATATATATATATATATTAAAAAAAAAGATGCCAGAAATGTATGAACATCTTCTAAGATTGGCAACAGTGGTAGGTGTGAAGATCAAGCCAAATCCAGCCATTTTCTCGCTCTTTGCATTCAAGACGGAATACCCACTCATTGATATGTCGGGATATTTCTTTGTAAGCAGCTGTGATTCTTGCATGCAGATGATGTGATGTTATAATTTCTGCATACACGACGTTCTTTAAATGATCCCACAAATAAGAGGCCAGCACTGCGTGAAAGCCACGTTGACCAATCCATCGTTCAGAAAACTGTTGGTTCATGTATGTTCTGATATCATCAGCATAATGAGCAGGAGTACCATTCTGCTGAAACCAAATTGGATATCTTTCTTCGGATTCAGGATCAGCATGTTGAGATACGACTCTCCACCGACAGTTGTCTGAAACAAAAATGGGCCAATTCACCTGTCCTTCAATAGGCAACACCGTATCATCACTGCTCATTGATGTCTTCAAACTAGTGAGCATTTGTAGGAGACCAATAACGTATATGTTTACCAGATTATTAATTTTACTTACCCCATTTTGAGCAAATTTTCGTGTCACAGATTTTGTTTTGTTTAGCTTATGGCAAACTGTGCACAAATAAAACATTTGAGCTTTTTCCGTTCTAACATTCCTTCATGATTCTGGACATTTTCACACTTCTCGTCTAGTTGAATTTTTGAAAGAGATACCCAACAGGTTTTGAGAAATGTGGGTTCCTGGATGTGGTCGGTTGAACTCTGCTACTGCTGAAGGGTGTATGTGTTAATTTAGTCCGTGGGATTGTAGCTGGATCAAATTCTTTTGTTGAAAATTTTTCGTGTGTGAAAAATAAAAGGAATGATGAAAGATACGGCTGTTTATTGCAACTTGTTAAATATGAAATTTAGGTAACGTTAAATTACACTAATTATATTTGTCTGAATTTTTTTGGAACTATATAAATGAAGGTAAACTATTATGTAAAGCAAACGAAGCTACTAAATATGATTTTGACAAGGACTGATTATATCATTATCCATGTTTATAATTATAAAAATGTGTAATATTTAACAGTTGCTGGAACATTGTATTCATTGACGTTGATAGGAAGGAAATAAGATACAAAAAACTACTGTTGTAAATCTTTCTGCACCCCTTTATGTATTAACAGAAAATTTAAAAAAATAATATAATTACAAAGTAAATAAAAAAATCTCCCCCGAATGTTTTGATAGTTCAGGTATATAATTTCTGACGGTCATAAGAAGGGGAAAAAAAATGAATTTTACCATTAATTTGGGGCTGTAACTACCAGAGTTTAACATTTGGGTTGCCACTGGGGGAGGATAGAAATTTCCAATTGTACGAATCATATAAAGTTTTGCGTTATAATGGCATGAGAGCTTTTTCCGTAGAGACTGTAACCAATAAAGTTTTGCAATAGCATTTAAGCTTTTCGGCAAGTGTTTTCTATTTGTCACGCATTTGCACGCATAAATTTTTTTTTTTGTGTGTCAAGAAGACTATAGCTTGTATTTTCGCAAGATTTGAATTACGTAAATGAAACGCAGATGACAGCCTCTGGCAGTTTGGAATCGAGGTTATTCGAAAATAACCACACAATGCGTACAACGACCGGCACGGATTTTCTTCCAACGAACTATGTTAGAGGACACATTATCGATGATTTAAGTTTCTTGGCAAACTACACGACCCGAAGCTGAGAAATTGTCGTGAAAATCTTCGGCTCTACACTCCCAATGAAAAACTTGGACACTTTGAAAAATGAACGATAAGCGAAAGGACTTGTTGAAAGAAATCAACAGTTTCTGTCCTCGTTGATAGCAGTTTAAGTTGCCTAGAAGCGCAATGTGAATAAATTTGTGGCTTGCTTGTAGACATGGTTTCAATCACAGAAGAGAAAAATTAGGAATAAAATACGTTATTGTTGCATATTTCCGATATGGGAAAGTTGCACACACGAACATTTATTAGATATTGTAAAGCAAGAGAAAATAATTGTTAAATGCCTTTACTTCCTTTAAAATACGAGAGTAGGTCCATAAGTTTCCGGCGTCGCCGGTGAGGATTATCGCTTTCACAAAAACCTTTTCTGGTGTCATACCTTGATCTGTTTAGTATGCCGGGCCTGGAGGTATAAGTGGTAACCATACTTGTCTTCTAAACCCAAGATCTCGGGTTCAATCCCGGCCAAGATCAGTGGATTTTTTCGGGCGTAAAAATCCTAAGTATAGCTTCCTTCGGAAGGGAAGTAAAGCCGTGGCTCCCGTGTCGTACATTTATGCCAAGAAAAAGAACCTCAAGCCTGAAAGAAGAGGCCTCTGAGCAAAATTTGTCGGCCATTTCACGCCCTGAATAGAATGGGACGCTGATGACCTGAGATGTTAAAGAGCGTCCTTAAATAAAACAAATCAACAAAATCTGTTAAGTAAATAATATGAGCTGTAGCTTCCGCTCCGTTGTGTTCAGTTATTCAGATGACCTGAGATGTTAAAGTTATTCTGATGACCTGAGATGTTAAAGAGCGTCCTTAAATAGAACAAATCAACAAAATCTGTTAAGTAAATAATATCAGCTGTAACTTCCGCTCCGTTGTGTTCAGTTATTCAGACACAGTTCATAAAGAAGGCTAGGTGTAGAAGATTGTAACATGTTCAAAATGGAGTCTCGAGCTGTATTAAATTCTTCACAAAAGAAGGACTTACTCCAAATGAAATTAAACAGCAATTGTACGGTATATATGGGGAAGCATTCCCCTCATATTCTACCATAAAAGAATGGACCAAACTTTTTTGAATGGGTCGAGAAAGCTTTGAAGACGAAGTGCGTGCAGGTCGACCCTTGGAGGTGCTCACTCCTGAAAACATATCTGTCGTGCAAGGAGAAATTATAGAAAACCGGCGGCTCAAAGCACAGAAATAGCAGCAAGGTTGGACTTTTCCAAAACAACAGTCCTTCGAATTATCCATAAACATTTTAAAATGAATAAGGTTAGTGCAAGATGGGTACCTAAACTTCTTTTCTCAGTCCAAAGGCAGCAAGAATCATCTGTTGTCAGACATTTTTGGAGCTCTGCCATGGAAACGAGAGAGAAGTTCTGCAAACCATTGTTACAGAAGATGAAACTATGGTCCTCTACTATGATCCCTGGTTCAAAAGAGAATCAATGGTGTGGCGTAAACCTGGCGAAGCACCGCCTCTAAAGGCCAAGGTCACTCAGCCAACCAAGATGATCATGGCCACAATCTTTTGGGACTGTGAAGGAATACTCTTCATTGACTTCAAGGAGAGGAACACCACAGTAAATGGGGAGTACCATGCTGGCGTACTGCACAGACTACGTGCTTCCATCAAAGAGAAAAGGGGAGGTAAGCTGAGAGGTGGTGTGCGCCTTCTTCACGACAACGCGCCTGTGTACACAGCTCTTGTTGCAAAGGAAGCTGTGAAGAAATGTGGCTTCAAGGATATCGACCTTTCACCCTACAACCCAGATCTAGCTCCCAGTGACTATTTCCTCTTCTCAAGACTGAAGAAGGACCTTCGAGGAAGGAAATTTTAGTGTGGCGAAGAAGTGATGGATGCTGTTTATGCCCATTTAACAAGCAAGATTTCTGACAGGGATTGAAATGTTAACTCAATCATGTGAGAAGTTTATTGCAATAAAGAGCAACTATATTGAAAAGTGAAATATAGTTTTTTTAGTTTATCGTACCTAGAAACTGGTTAGCCGGAAACTTATGGACCTAGCCTTGTACATGTCGGTTGCAACAGTGATCACTAATCAGTGTCATGCACTATGTCACGTCTATTAGCTGCGGGCTCCTGCATAATTATTACATTTTACACAGTCATCCCTTCCTTGATGTTTGGAATAACATGAGGCTGAAAGAGGCCTTTACTTTTTCTCGTAATTTGATGACATTTCTTAGTCTGCTTTGGATGTACCTGTCCCAGCGTTTCTGTCAGTCTTCAAACACATGTTGGAAATTGCTTCAGAATTGTCCAGCAGGCTTTACCACTTTGTCTGATTATGCGAAATAACCCCCCCCCCCCCACACGAAGTTGTTATATATGGGGAAATGTAAAAAGACATGGGGCTAAATCTGGAGTATATGGAGTTAGGAATTTTGATTTTTGTGAGATATTCAGCAACAACAAGTACAAGGATTGTAGAACATCTCTGTAGTTGTGCGTGCAGGTAAACCGTTCCTTGACCATCGAAAAACTTGACGATAAACTTCCGAACAGAAATAACAACATTTGCTTTTGATATTCGTGATTACACAACTTTGCTGTTTGCTTTAATGACCGAAATGATGTAGTCAAATTTCATCGGCAGTGAATCACCTTTGATAGAAACCCTGCATGCTCCTGTAACATTTTCAACTGCATGCAAACCTTGAAACCCACCATTGCACAAACAGTCTCGTGTGCGATTTTTCAGTTACTAACGCGTGGGTGGCATCAGGTTAAATTTTCATTATTTCAGAATGTTATTCAATGATTCTCTCACAATGACACAAGCTTGTGGTAAATTTTTCTTCCGTTTAACATTTTTAAATGTTCGTGCTGTACTATAGGGAAGAACAACTTCTCATCAAGTCTCACGAGACGAAAGCAGACTTTCAGAGCAGTATGCTGTTCGTAGCATATCACCTTCATTTTGCTATAGGCAGAACTGAACATGTCTCAACTTGTACACCTCTCACAGGTGGGAACTAGAAGTGACAAGAATGAACTGGTGTCACGGGTACATTATGCATGAAGCCAATAAAGTATTGTGAAGTTAAATTTTAGCACGAATCCTCGTGTATTACATATAGCTATCTTTTGGCAGTGTTTCAGGAAAAGCTAAGTTTTTATTCACTATCGTCAAGATTTGCTTTTAGATTAAAAGTAACATTTTTGGGAGAGGGTATTTACGGACGTTCTTTAACATCTCAGGTCATCAGCGTCCCATTCTATTCAGGACGTGGAACGACTGATAATTTTGCTCAGAAGCCTCGTCTTTCAGGCTTGAGGTTCTTTTTCGTGCCGTAAATGTACGACACGGGACCCACAGCTTTACTTTCTGTCCGAAGGAAGCTATACTTAGGATTTTTACGCCTGGATCGAATCCGCGATCTTGGGTATGGAGGTAAGCATTACCACTACACCACCAGGACCGACATACATCTAATATTTGTAGGTATTATGGTTTTTGTTGCTACGTTCGCAAAGGGTCTTTATTATTATTATTATTATTATTTTTATTATTATTATTATTATTATTATTATTGTTGTTGTTGTTGTTGTTGTTGTTGTTGTTGTGGTTTTTGTTGTGTTCAATTTGAATAAATTTCGATTTCAAGCGTTTGTTATTTTTGGTATCTTTAGTTTGGTGCTTTAAGTATTAGAAGTTTTAAATAAAATATCTTAGAGGCCCTGCTCCATCCTTAGTAAAGCCATTTTAATATAATTCTGTCCTTTTGCAGGATAACTGCATGCAGAAATATGTTTGGGAACTATGCATGGAAAATTTTCATGTCATCTGACAGAAATATAGTTAATGTAAAAGAATGAACCCCAGGTCCATCAAGTTATGGAGAAGGGCAGTGAATGTCGATAACAGTATTGCAATATGTGGGGCTCATTTAGCATAGAAATGTAGCAGGTTTCCTCAATTTGATTTTTTATTTATTTTTTCATATATTTTAACTTCCCTCTTAACAATGAAAGTCTTATAAACGATGAGACAATATTTGCTAAAATGAACCCGGAGCAAAGCTTAAAGTTGCTTGAAATTTCAGGATAGGGAAACCCCTCTCCCCGCCAAAAAAAAAAAAAAAAACTGGGACACGCTGACCACAAAACCGCGGAAGCGGTATTTATATCGAAATAGTATTGTACAATTCTTGTAAGTTAAGGAATATTTTCTCTTAATGGTCATAACGAAAAAACAAACACTTCTTCACTGGAATTATTTTCCGGGTCGCGTTGAGCTAGCACGAGGTAGCGCCTTGAAAAGCAACCCGCTTGTCTCGGAGGGCAATATAAAGTGCAACGCTCCAAGAACTTGGCGCCGGTGAGGCATGGCCAACTTTAGCACACACTTAACACGCGGTTCTTAAACCGTGAATAATTGCATGAGGTGCATTTAGCTGTAGTTAGGGAAGCATATGAAACGCGAGATTTGTGTTGAAGAATGCTCGTTATGTATGCAGCAGGTGGAAACGGACCTTAGTGGATGTGAGAGTGGCTAATGTTTGTGCAAGTGTCAGTAACACAACCTGCTTAAAGAGTGGACACGTGCGTGTACAACGACCTGCTTTAGCTGCTGACTAATAACACAGTAGTGGCACTTTCGTAAATTTTTTACCATTTTTAAATAATAGAAAAATTATGTTGTGCTAAATCAACAGATAGCTTTCTTATTTTGTCTATGACGTTGCTATGCCATATTTACCATCTTAAGGAAATATCATTCAGTAACTTTTAAATAATTCCATCTTAGTGCAGCAGCAATATAATTGTTATGTAATTATTGTATTTTCAACCAACATAGCTGTTGTGTTCTATTGTTGTATTCTCTCAGTGTGATTGTGATTGTTGTATAGCAGTTGTGAAGTGAACATCTTTCAGAGTAATCCATGGTTTGAAATAATGGCTCCTAAGACAAAACGCGCTGATTGGTCACCAAGTTAAAGAAGTAAAACATAACACTTCTTGAAGGAGGCTATTCCTATGAAGAAATAACGGATGGTGGCGCTACATAGCCAGGCGTTAGAAAAGTTTGCAAGCGGTACGAAGTAACTGGGAGTACAAGAATGTCTCCAAAACTAACTGCTCAATATTGCGCCTTTCTCTATGTCCACGTACGCCTAAAAATATTAAATGGCATCTTGAGAACTTCTGAGCTGCTTGTCTCTGACCGAACAATCAGACAAAAACTTTGCGAAGATGCTCTACGAGCGAGGACCCCAAGACAGAATTGCCTTGTGGAGTGAGCTTTAGCACACAGGAATTGGGGTCAAGCCATTTGGAGCGATGAAACGAAGATGTGATGGCATCACGGTTGTGTGTCGCCGAACAGGCGAGGACACTATCGCCACTATGAAGCTTTGTTGTTGATTTGATTTATTTACAGGCGCTCTTTAACATCTTAGATCATCAGCGTCCCATTCAATTCAGGGCGTGAAACGGCCGACAAATTTTGCTCAGAAGCCTCTCTTTTAGGCTTGAGGTTCTTTATATGCCGTAAATCTGTGACATTGGATCCACAACTTTACTTCCCTTCCGAAGGAAGCCATGTATTATTGTTCCTCCCAAAATCCATCGATCCTGGCCGGGATTGAACCCGCAATCTTGGGTTTAGTAGCCAAGTATGGTTACCATTACGCCACAAGGACCGACCACTATGAAGCATCCTGTCAGCGTCATGGTATGCGGAAGCATGGCGGAACATGGTGTCAGACGCCTAAGAGTGTTAGAGGGTAACATTAAGACCACCAAGAAAAGGTCTTAGACTTAAAACTGCTGCCTACTATTTGTGATTTGTTGGGGGTGACAATCAGCGGAACGGCGCGAAGTGTCACACCGCTCGAATCAATCAGAAATAGTTTAGTTATCATGTTACTGTCTTCCCTTGGCCAGGTAACAGTCTTAACCTCAACCTCTGTGGTCAAGTCGGAATCCCAGTAGAAAGAGGGAGTCGGTTGGTGTCATCATGCAAACATGGTTTAGAGTGTTAACTCCAGAAAATCTCTTAAGGTTTGGTGGATTCAATGCCACAAGAAATCGAGATAGTAGTCATAAGATATCCATCAAAATATTAACACAAAGCAGTTGCGATAATCCTATGAATGTGTCCAAAATGTAACATTTACAGCTGTTGTCTTGATAAATAGCAGTAGTAATTTAGTTTGCTCATTTTTGAAACATTGAACACTTCGTCTTATTTTCCTGAAAATTTGACTTCAATAAAGACATAAGTTTCAATTTAAGCCAAATGTAATATGTAACAACATTCTCTGAAGTGTCCAGAATTAGTGCCACTACTGTAATTAAAAAGGATAAACTTCATTCCTTCTGAAGTTAAGAGTACTTATCTAGTTGAGGATTTCAGTATCAGAGAATATCGATTTATTTTTAGCCCAAAATTTTATCAATAGAAGTGAAAGGACAACTAAGCGATGAGTGTTAAAGAAATTGTGAGATTAATTCCGTTTTGATTATTATAACATTAATATTTAATAGTAATGAAAGTCACTTTTTGTCACCAGCAAAATGGACGTTGAGAAGGTACCATTTTAGGGTTTACCTTGATACTTCCAAAAGTTTTCGACTTCTCAATTATGTAACTTTTTAGTAGAGGAGATTAATGTACTGCATAGCAAAGTTTCAGATATTGTAGACAAGCATTGTGAGTCAAAGAAATTTCAAAGTTGTGGCATTAACTTTTTAAAGCACCATACGTCACTGACTAATGAACCTTCCATTTGATACGATGTCAATATCCGGATCGCTGAAACTTTGCGAAGGAAGCTACCCATTACACTTTCTGAACCAATCAAACTTATCCGTGAATAGCCGTGACGGTTTTACTTGCTGTGTGTATGAAGCTGATTTCTATCACGTGTTTCTGTAAATTATTGGAATGGATCATTTGCGTAATGATTCATGTTAATGCTATATGTCACACCGTACACGGACCCAAACTGTTCTTAAGAGAATGGACATATTGTAACTGCACAAAACTTTTTCATACATACCTAAAGTCATGGGCAAAGGTCTGTTTATCTTAAGTTTACAGTGTATGTCAATAAAAGCATGTGGTGTTCAGCCTCTTTACTTCCAAATTAGTTCGCGAAGTAGTAGTGCTTATTAAATGAATATGCCTGGTTGTTTGAACGTCTTCCCAAATATACCCACGATTTTAAGTGTATGGAATATAATTGCGAATGAAATGTGTATGTGAGCAGAACGCTCTGAAGTTCAGTTAGTGAGCGACAGTGGTCACGAAGACTGGCGTATGTGAAATTAGCATTTCTCCGCGGCAAGAATGCACGAGAACAGTGGGAAGGTGGACAGAGACCTTAAATTGGGCGTCCTTTGGCCGCGAAGAAGGATGTGCAGTGCTTAGCGGATGAAATGCGCTGGACACTTGTGGAATTAGAAGAGAAACAGGAATTGCGGTAAAAACGGGAGGACCTGACCATGCGGAAAAGGAGTGCAAAGTCGATGCCTCGTCAATTATGTGAGATACAGGAGTGGGTCCCTACATGTCGCGAGATTACAGGAATAAGAAGGTGTCGTGTTGTGTGACACCATTACAAGCAAAAACTGCGGAAATGGTGTAGCAGAGCACCAGATTGGGAAGAAATCGTTTTTGTGGAATTTACCGAGAACCTTAAAAAACAACATAATTTAAAAATTGCATTTGAAACAAAATGTCAATTGTTGTATGTGTTATGCATTAATTAACTGGAAAGTTTTGATGTTAAGCTGTATCTCCCTCATACGTCAATAGCAATATTCCATCCTTCTTGTTGAACATTTAGGAGCGGCTGCTTGGAAAATACTGTCCGCTATGTTGCATATCACACAATTTTCGTCATATAAGTTATCGAAAGGATATCTGTTTGATATACTCTAAATCTGGATCCGTAGCGACCGCTTACGTAAGACGTGCGGTATGGTGAAATCATATCCTGGGGAGAATTTTATAACGTGCAATTGTTAGACGTGGGAAATGGGACAAATATACTTTATTGTTATTGTCCTCTAGCGAAATAATCCTTTCGAATTATGTGAGCGATTTTATTGTGCACTCACTTAGCACAAAGTACCTTGTAAATTGCATTGAGTTACATAAGGGCTGTTAATTAAGTTTGTTTATCTTGTAAGACTTGAGGATTTTGATTGCTTTTGATCTCATCATAAAACCTTGTTCCAAGTCATGTTAAGATAATTGAGCGTGCTGGTGTATTATTAACTTTTTTGAACACTAAGTACTTTTCCAAACAAAAAAATTAATAAATAAATAAACTCCCAAAATATTCCTGTCATTTTGATCGCGTAATATTTTATATAATACTTTTCTAAATGCAGTCGGTCACCGAAAACACCTAGTGGACAAATATCCGGCATTTTTTGGATATGCCATTATATGTGGGTTATTCAAATCAGAATATATTGGATAATTAACATATCTGTATTGTAACACAATAACAAAACATTCTAAAGTAAGTTCTCTTTTTGCAAATGGCTGTATCTTGTATACATGTTAGTAATTTGGTTCCATATTGATATTATGTATGGTAAATTGTAACGAAATGTATGGACTTTTTGTTAAGCTAAATTACTTTGGTAACCGTCATTCTTGTTACGATTTTGTTCAAATTTTAAAACAGATTGGACAATAAGAACATTTCAAAACCATGTTTGTAAAAGCTGCAGCATCATTCAAATGACGTCTGACATTTTTACGAACTGTAGAGGGAACTTGGATCCACCACTACATTGGGACTCGCGGGGTATCGTCATAATTTGACTATTTGGAGGGAGGAACCTTTGGCTCTATTCTTATAAAAAGAAAAATGCCTTTTGATGTCCAGACATTCAGAATAACATTGAATGGTATATAAAAATCTTGTGGACAAATGAGGCACATTTTGAATTAAGGGCTGTTCAATAAAGAATGATCACAATTTTTAAACCTAATTTCTAACGCTAAAATTTAACTTTACAATATTGTTACCTTAATGCGTAATGTATACCTGATTTATCACGTCCTGAAATAAATAAGGTATGGAATATTGAAAGTAAATGCGGAGTTTTGGAAGAAAATCTGCAAAAAGTACCCGTAAGCTGTCAGAATAATTTGGTGCATCACATTGTCACATTTAAAAATCATACAGAAGCTGTAGACCTACACCTGAACAGACCCAGCGCAGTGTGTATATCTGTCGATTAATCAGAAGAAATGTCACGTGTGATAAAGCAGCCCTGATTCTCCAAAACAGTGAGTGACTCGATCCGCAAAGTCATCGCTGAATAAAAATATGAAGACTTTGTCTATGCTGTTTACAGAAGTCTAAAAACAAAACATTCTTTGGCAGTTCGGCCCAAAGTAATGTTGCTTGTCTACTGGGATTTTGAAGGTTTGTTTCATTGGTGGTTTGTTCCAAAAGGGCACGCTGTCGATGCCAATCTTTATTCTCAACATCTTGAACAAGTCCAGAGATACCCAGCACTAGTTAATCGAACTAGAATTCTTTGCAACGGGACAATGCGAGACCCCCGTACCGCTGGAACACTCATGGGAGAAAAATACAAGAATTGAAAGAGATCAAACTATTACCATACCGTGCATATAGCGCTGATCTTTCGTTTTTTAGATCACCATCTGTTTCCTGCGTGGAAGACATTTCTAAAACATTGAAGCCTTTAAAGTGGGTGTCAGAATTCTTCGCATCAAAAACAGAAACTGGTCCCTCTGCAAGATAACAAACCTCGCTTAAGACTACGTAATCTAATGAAGATTATTTTAATTTCTTGTCGGAACACATTTCACATAAAGTTTTGCTTAAAAACGACATTACATATGAAACGGTATCTCTATATGGAGTTTCGAAGCAACATATTCCTTCCGAATTATTAATTATATATGATCTGGGAGAGCGGGGGCAGAAATAGCGATCTTCTCACCGCCTTTGGTTGAACTGAAAAATCATTACGTCCGGTTCTTGGTCCCAAGGTCGCATCACATTATTGTGCACGAATACCATAGCAGATTTCCTCTTCTTTGTTATATAATATGCAAGAGGGGGATCCAGGAATACTTGGGATATATTCGCTTGTTGTTTTTCAGTGTTTCACAGAATATTATTTTATCAAATAATCAGCAACCAGTATATTAGATTACCAGCATCACTTGTCACATTTCTGTTTTTTCCTGTTAAATTTTCCAAAAATAAATATACAATCTCCGCGTGATCCCTTAGGCTGTTACAACTCTATTAAAAGGTTTTTGAAAAGGTACCGAATGAATCCACTCTTTCCTATGAAAGGAATCATCGTCTTATTAATAGCGAGAAATTCTTTTAGATACCAGGAGCGTTCAAAAATGTTCAACCACCTTATCCTTTGTTGAACAATGTCTGCAAAAAATGTAACTAACGCAACTGGCAACGATGAACCTTAAGCTGTCAAAATATAAATGATAGTTTAAACTTGCATAATCACCGTTACAGTCTTGAGTTCAACTCTGTGTAAATAGCTGGTTAAAATCATAAATATGTGTAAAGAAAACTTTAGACTTGATTAGAAAGGATTTTCAACGATATAAGCTAGATGAAAGAGCGGAATAAATCCACGAGGACTTGGTAGCTGTTCATGATGATCGAGTGTGTTCATTTGAAAGCATTGCCAGATGGATTCGATCATTTGAAGAAGGGCGAGAGACTTTGAAAGACAACCCTCGGGAAGCTGTGAACGGGAAAACAGTTCAAAGAGTGAGGAATTTGTTGCAAAAAATCAACATATTACTGTTGAAATGCTAAGTATGAAGGTGCGTACCAGTGTGTTGGCAGCATTGACAATATACTCCATGAACATTGAAAGCTGCGGAAAATTGAAGAGCTGAGACGACGACTTCTAAAGGCATGAAATTCAAGGTTGTTAATTGCTTTTGCACGACAACGCGTCTCTCAGAACGGCAGCAAATTTGACGAATCAGGAAGTCGCGAAAGTGCAGTTGATTGACTATCCACCGTACAGCTCTGAACTTGCACCGTGCGACTTCTGGTATTGCTCAAAACCTTTTAAACTAGTGCAGGACCCTGCTCAAGCTGATAAGTTCAACTCTGTTGACAACATCTCAGTCCTAGTATCGCAGTGCTTTTGACAGGTAGTTGCACTGTGCGCGCGCGCGTGCGTGTGTGGGGAGAGAGATGGAAAGTACTTAAAGGATTGTGGAGATAAGTTTTCGAGTTCAGTCCTTAGCTTGGCACTTGCAAAACTTCCTCGTAATATTCATCTTTACAGTTGGTCAACCTTTTTTTTCTTGTTGTCAAACCCAGTGCTGAAAGCTCTTGTAGTTCCTGCAAGCCTGAAATATTTCAATTCCAGTGCCATCTTTGGCGCATAACTCAGCAACATTTGAGAGGTTGCATTTTATCATTCGTGAGAGGAAAATCAATCCAGCGAATGCTCAAGCTTCCTCCTTGGTGACAAACTGGGCATCTGTTTCTGCAAAAAAATTACTAAATATGATGTTGGCAAGAAGACATGGCATGAAATTCAATAAAATATCTATAGATATATGTACTTACACAATATTGCTTAAAACATTTACATATTTCATTGTGAAGAACAGTACTGCTCGTAAACATTGTTATCAAAGCTCTGGTCAGAGTTGCCAAATAATTGCTGATAATTGTCGCCAACTTCATTCAATAAGTCCCCAGAAAGTAGCCAAATATAGATAGTGAAATAAGCAATATCATGGAAAAAATAGACCATATGTGGTTTAGCAATACAGCCATAGGTAATACTTTTTGTAACACTAAAAAACTTATATTGTAGCCATAATATAAAGGAAAAAAAAGTATATTT
Organism: Metallyticus violacea; assembly: GCA_030762175.1. Taxonomy (NCBI): domain Eukaryota; kingdom Metazoa; phylum Arthropoda; class Insecta; order Mantodea; family Metallyticidae; genus Metallyticus; species Metallyticus violacea. The sequence goes on along the minus strand of CM060845.1, from coordinate 1,704,831 downwards.
AGCTCGCGTTCTCTTATCACATTCTTTGTTGTGTTTTGTTTGTATTTTTAACTTTACTTTGGCACTCTATGTACAAGAATTGTTAACTCCACTACAACAAACTAACAAATGAAAGTCTGGCTAATAAACTGACCAAAATACCCGCAATCATTAAGTACCTAACGATTTTTATGAAATATTAGAATGCCATATTTTTATTTCTTAAATTGAGTGATATACAAACATTAAGTTATTTATTTTATTAAAATTTACTTTTTCATTATCAATTCCATGTATGGACACAACTCTCTTTTAAACAATGTTAACATTTCGCCTGAAGGGGTGGCAGTAAACAGCGTCTTTCTTCTCAGTCGGTATAATTATAATTGGATCATTACCGGACTATTTCCCGCTTTTGCTGGCTGTGCAGTCAACATCGTCATGGACTGGAGAGGCAAGAGGATATAACTGTTACAGTGTGGGAGGGGGTTGTGTCACAGACGTTGTCTTGCTTCTTTGAAATCCTGTCTTTGTTTATTTTCTATGGATGATGCCGTCAGTGTTTCTAAGCTCTCTCTTCTAGCCACATTAAAATATCCTGTTGTTATAATTTTAAGACTGGCTTTCCCTGTCTTTCTTGAGGCACCTGAAAAATATGTTCAATCCAGTTTTCTTCGTTCTGTTGTAATTAGCTGTTTTTCTTATATTTCAACATTCTTAATATGACAGCCGGCTACATATCTCAAAAATCTCATTTTAGCAGTTTCTTTTTTCATTTCTGTTTATGGCCTGATTTTCAGATCCGTAAATTAAAATTAGTATTGCTATTGCTTTATAAATTTTTAAAAGCATGTGAAGGCAACCTTTTTTGCACTGCCATCTCTTGAAATTTCACAGAACTACGAAATACAGTATCTACTCAAAGGTTGCTTCATAGGCTCAGCATTACAAGCTCTATGGTCTAATGTAACTTTACACGATTGTGAGGATATTAATTTTGGATTATTTATTCAAAGGAGCCAGATAATTTTAAATCCCCCCAAAAGTACACAATAGATAAACGTAAAATAAAATCGCCGTACGACATAGAGAAGAATCCAAAAAGGACAAGTATGAGGGCAGACCAACAAAGAATAATATTTTTTTTGACAACAAATTTTAACGCCTCCTCATAATTTTGATGATCTTTCTCAAAGCTTTGAATGTAATGCACTTGTTTCTGCCAGTTTTCCAAACGTGTTGGAAAACTTTTTTTTTTTTTTTTGACAAGTCCTTCAGAATCACCTCCAAAACCTTCACCGTTGCTTCTGACGATGGAAAATGTCTCTTCACAAAGATGTTTCTCCAATTTGCGGAAAAAGAATGTCGCTTGGGGCTAAATCTGGACTGTAGGGAGGGCGAGGAACATACTTCGCGTTGATTTTTGTAAAATATTTAGCAATGTGCATTATCGTGGTTCAGGAACCAAGCTTTTAAAAGGAGGTGTGACCTTGCAGAGTTTTCAGGACATCAACCCAGTTACAGTTGTACATGCTGATGAACCCATTCCCTGAATATCAAAAATGATGTAAATGACGTTTGCCAGCAGGAGCAACCACTTTTGCTTTTATTGATGTTGGTGGTGATGGAGATCTGCACACGCACTTTCTGTAACAGCACGGAAGCATCCTTCGGGGGTCGTAACGCACGTGCACAAACACATCTATCTGTGTCTTTGGGTGGCACCCAATGAAACCTTCTGAAAGTATTCGACGATCCTCTCAACGGTGTTCATGTTTTCTTCTGGGACAAACTCCATAGGCCTTAGATGAAGATTTGTTGAGACCAAAGCAGATTTTCAGAGTAGCGCTTTGTTCTTCTTCGCTTGTCTCCATTTTATCCACTTGCGTACCTATTACAGGCAGTATCCGGAAGTAACAACAATGGAATTAGTACCACGTGTACATTTCCTATTTAACTTACAAGTAATTGTAAAGTTAAATTTTGGGGCAATAATTTATGTCTGTATTATTGTATAAGAATATACAAATAGTGGGATATGCAGATGGCCTTGATGTAATGGGACGGACATTAACAGCGATCGAAGGAGTGTATAAGAACCTGGAACAGGGAGCAGCTAGAGTGGATTACAGAATGATGAAGGAAAAACTAAACGGATGATACAAACCAGAAATAGACAGAGAAGCTTATTTGAGAATTAATGTATTTGAGGAAGTAGATAAGTTCTAAAAGGAACAGCAGCCAATAGAGTTTACTTTGCAGTGATTGGAATTATGAGATCTAATAATGTGCATAGGAGAACTAAACTAAGAGTATACATAACGATAATTAGAAGTATTTTTTGTTATGCTTGTGGAACGTAAAGGGACGGTACAGAAACTGGGTGTGTTTGAAAGGAAACTTTTAAGAAGAATTTTTGGGCCGGTACAAAAGATCTCACAATGGAGGATTAGATACGATCAGAGCTGTACGAACTGTACAGAAGCTCAGATATTGTAACGTATATTAGACCGGAAAGATTGAAATGGACTGGACATGTATATCGTGTGGAGGAACATAGGATCCCAAAGGTGTTGGTGGGGAAGATTTACAGCAAGAGGCCAGTCGAAAAACCAAGGAACAGAGGAATGTACGCAGTGAAATATGATTCCAGGATATTACCCATATTAGGGACGGCGACTTGGAGGAGATTGGTAAGTGATAGGCAAAGATGGAGGAAGCCTAGGGTCCTAACTTGGGCTGTGAAGTCATAGTAGTGGTAGTAATTTATGTCTGTAAAAATGATGATCATTCTTTATTGATCAGCCCCGATAAATCGCACGGTGCACATAAACTAGCGCCAGAAATGTTTTTCATTGTTAAAACATGTCGCGCGGGAAGGTAAGCAAATATGCAATTCTATAAATATCGATAATGTGCATAAAGTTAAGCTATTGGAAAAGTAAATAGAAATGGAGCAGTACACCAGCGCAACTCTTGGCAGTTAATACAACTAAATCCTTATAGTATAGCATTTTGTGCACTGAAACTAATTAAGACAATGGTTGCATAAAAATATGGTTTCTTTCGTTTGGCAGAATACTGCTATTTGCTATGAGCTGTTGAACATTTATGAGCCGAGGAAAATGCGAGCCAAGGTCCTGATGGAAGAAAATGTCTGGCATTTTGTTTGCTTGTGTACAAATAATGCGCGTTGTTTTCGTAAAAGGCCAGGTGGTGCATTACGAAATGGGATTTATTTAACGCGTAGAATGTCCCTCAAGAATGAAGAAATCGTGTGAGAGCATTTGACAACGCAATACCCATAACATCAGGTAAACTATTTATTGACCCTTTAACGAGAATTGCTATTTGATTTTCGGGATTTGAAGAAACTATCAACGATATACATTTCCTGTTGGCAAAGTTGAAAGAGCGCATTTTGATTAGTGCCATAACACGCATTGTTACATGTTACAACTACAGCAAAATGTTAATTATTGTTTAATGATCCAAATATTGTGACTGGAGAATATTTTTATGCTGCCTAACCAACAGGGGCACACGTGGTATTCAGCAACATTAGTCACAGGTTATAAAACATTGCGCGGGTGATATACTTGTGAAGTTCGTAAAGTTCTCGGCCTGACTCAGATATGTCGTGAAGATGGCAATAATAGTTGTTCAGTGTCATCTTTAGGTGGCGCGCTGTAAAGATTCAGAAGCGCAAGTGTAGTCACTTGTTTATGACGATCGTGTATACAAATTAGTGTTAATATTTTCTACAAAATCGATAAAACTGAAATATGAGCTAATAATAAAGTACTTCGTTTTGAAGGGTTTACCCCCAACAGAAAAACAAACATTAAAGGATTCTTCCACTTTGTTTTCGACAGTGGACTACTGAATGTTTGTACATCCATTCAAGGTGATGAACGCTCAAGGTGTTCCAAAACGGCTACGACCGAAGAAATTGCGATATACACTCACGGTGCCGTACTCGGTGATTGCTGACATTGCAAAGACCTCGATAGGCCATGTCCACTACATTCTATACGAAGTTTTGGATATGAGATAACTTTTCACTCCGGTGCAGTATTAACAATGGGTCAAAAACACATCGAATGAACATTTCGTAAGAGTGTTTAGACTTGTTCAAACCAGCTAATTTCTCCGACGTTTCATAACAGCAGATGAAACATGGATTCATCACTACACGCCAGAGACGAAGGACCAGTCCAAACAGTGGGTGGCAACAAGTGAAAGTGCACCAAAGAAAACAAAAACGGTTTCATTTGCAATTAAAATCATGGCTACGGTTCTTGTGGTGTGGTGCTGGTAAACTGCCCCCAGAGGGCAGAACCAGTCGGTTCAATACTGGACCAACTGAAGGATGCTGTTCAGGTTAAATGTCCACACCTTGCGAAAAAGAAAGTTCTCTTTCATCATGATAATCCGCCTTCATACACGTCTGGGATTGTTGCTGTAAAACTATATGACCTTCGCTTCCACATCCGCCGTATTCGCCGCAGTTGGCTCCAAGCGATTACTTTTTGTATCCAAACGGCACATCAATTGATGAGATTGAAGCTGAGACAGAAACTTATTTTTCACAGTTTTATGTTGCTGAGGATATTGAGAATTGGAAGCTGAGACAGAAACTTATTTTTCACAGTTTTATGTTGCTGAGGATATTGAGAATTGGAAAGTCGTTGGGGCAAACGCAAGATGACTACATTGAGGGGAGGAAGGAAACTTGGACGAAAGGCGCATTTAGCGATACCGACTTGGGTTACAATGATTGTTGCTTAACCATAACAGTGTCTGTCCATATATCTTTGAAAACAACAGAATTTCTGAATGATACTGGAAAACTATTCACCGTACAGTCCAGATATGGTTCCTACTTTTATTTTCCAAAATGAAAAAGAGAAACTTAAGGGCTGTAAATATGAGGTGTTGTGTCCTAAAGAAATATGGCGTGACCACTTCCACGTTTGGTTTTGGAGGATGAATTGAGAAGACAATTTCGAAAAGAGTTAATGAGTTACATACTTCTATATCCTCGTATTTTTGGGAACAGATAGGATAATTAAAATAACTTAAAATGCGTATATAAACATTTGGTCTGTTTCATTTTGTATTAAAATGTCCTCATAGCTCATTCGTGTTTAAAATGGCATCCATGGGCTACAGACGGCTAAGAGCTTTATTTTACGTGTATATTTTGACATCTTGTTCAATACTTAAGACGAGGAGTTTAAATCTCCGTCAGCATCCTTGAATACACTACGGCCTATAAATGGTTTCATAATTTAAATTTTCAGTGAATCGTCGGACCAGTGTATTCCAACCCGTACGCTATATCTTGCTTTCAGAACTATCAAGTTTTGTGTCATAATTCTGTTTGCTGTTAGTACTTCAGTTTTAATAAGATCAACAATTCTGAGAGGCACGAAGTCCAATAGACTTTACAGTTCATTCTTGCTGATGACTCAAAACTGGCGTGAAGAATGACTTCACTCTACTGGAATATGTTTTAGATACTAAAGTTTTTTTTTAACTTCTACCACAAATGTTCAATAGTATTAAGATATGGACTATACCACGTTGATGTTTTTCCCTTCAAACACTGCACGAAACCCTTTGCGATTTGCTATTTTTGTTGCATTCTTTTAAAATATAGTACTTACAATGGACGGTATCAAATTATATTGTTTGTATTTTAAGCTTTTTGAGCAATGCCAAATGGTCTTACTGCAATTCCTGGTCAGATAAAGTCACTCAGCGTTTTCGAGTGTAAGTGCTTTACCAAATGGCACGATTTCTCGCCTGTTATTTTCTGAGTTCCCTAGCTTTCAGATCATGTTCAAACAACTTACTTGGAACGATCCTTGCACAAATACTGCGTACATTCTCTGGGAGAACTTTCTGCGGTATTTAGAAGATTTTCTCCAATCTTTCGGTGACAATGGACAGGTCTTTAACCTACTTTAGGTTTTCTACCTATTTTTCAGGATTTTGTTTATTTGTCTATAAACATTATCAAAACGTTTGTAATAAAGCAATGCAGATGTTAATCGAATGAACTCTTAAGGCAGAAAAATGTTAAAAAGACGCCAGCAGTTCAGATAAGGAAGAAATTCCCCACATATCAATTATTATTGTTAAAATATAAAGCATTTAATAAAAACGTTGTCTTTATTATTCCACTAAATTAACTAATCAGTCAGTAACAAAATTTAAATAGTAATGTATGATTAACTACAGAGGTTATGATTATCCAGCCCGAACACACCAACGAACGAGGGGCGCATATGGCGTGTATCAATATACTCCCCCCTTTCAGTGCACCGTTCCCATCTTTCTGGTAGCACATTATGGTACTGTGAAATCATTGTTTGGGAGTGCTATGCCACCATACTTGTTGACAGCTCCCTGAATGTCGTCCTTGTGCCATGTTTTTATACCTCGCAGAGAGTTCTTCATGTTGTCGAATAATGCGAAATAAATATGGTAGGTGCGGCACAGCGATGCCAATTTTGCTGTCGTACTGTTGCCGTTGCTGAATCCTGCATCTAAACCTGGAAGAGTCTCTTATTACACCTCGCTGTTGTTCTTGAGGAAGAACCAAATGCCTGAAATGTCCCAAAAGACGGTGATGATCCGCTTGCTGGTTGTTTCCATTACTCGAATTAAACTTTCTTCTCTGGTGTGCGGAGTGACACCATGACTTGATCTTCATTATGTGCCTGTGGAACCTAAAAGTGCGCCTCGCATTCTTATATGCAGATTCTCTGCTGGCGAACGGTCTTCTGTGTAGGAACCTCTTGACTACATACCGCAGTTAAACATCTAGGAATTTCTTCGCTTTTGACGCCTTCCCTCTACAAAAAACATGCATTCCATATTTGCCCATAACAGTTGCCTTCCATCTTATCTCTAACTGACAAACGAACACTGTCATTGAATGGCGTACTAGTATCAGCTTATCGCCCTACTTAAAGAGTACGTGCTATTCTTAAAACACCGCTATTGTTAATCATTTCCGAAGTATATTCATCTATAGTAACAAGGTCTTCATGTAGCTGCTCTTTGCGGTATAAACGTTTGTAGCTGGGGTGTTGTTTGCATGTGTTCTTACCCACCACCCTTCCAATTCTCAACTCCGTGTCCACGTTTGAATACTTTGTCACCTGAGTGAGACAGCAAGGGAGTGTTTGAGAATAATGCGACATAATTTTTCTAGCATGGTCGGTTCATATGTTGATTGTTGCGGTAACACACGTTTTAAGATTTTTCTTCACAATCGCTAGGACCTAAGCCTTCATTACGTTATCATGCAGGTTTATTAATTGCACTGTAACGGTTTCAAGGTCCTTGTATCGGTTTAACTGCAATATGAATTTGTGTGTTGTACATTTTTGGAGTTGTCAAATAAAGCATTTTATAATTCCTTAAATTGAGAATTTGTAAAGTGTAATTATCAAATACTTTACTTTTTAAAATGTTATTTTATAAGAGGTCATTCAGTCAAATTTCCAATTTTCAAGTAATGTTGCTGAGTTCACATATTTTGCTTATTGATAAATAAAGCACAATATTTATAAATCTCTCGTACTCGAAAGTTTCCTTTTTCCAACCACATCCTGGGGATTTTCCTTCTTGTCCAGGCATCAGCAGAAGGGTGTCGAAATGAACAATACTGATAATTTCGTAGCAGAAATGCAGGATATGTTAAATATAACAATAAACCATTTAAGATTATGTAACTTTTAACGTTTTCTGCATATAACAATAGGGACAAAATTTCTTATTTGCAGTAAACTTTCTAGGGAATGGCAAAAGAAGGAATCAGTGGTGACTTGTGCTAAAGGTTTAATGCTATGCCCACGTGACCAGAGAGAACATGTGTTACTGCCCTACTTTCTTTACTTATTGACTTATGAACTCCACTTATCTCATCGATTGCCGCACTTGCGTCTGCCGTTAGTGGAGAGTTTATCGTTTGCCTGATAATAACCAAATACGTCATAACAGTATATTTGAAATTATTGCTCTCTGTCTTTAGGAAGGTGCAGTCCTGTTTGTATTACCTTAAACTTATGAACATGGAAATAAAAAGATTTAAGGCTCAAATGGTAGCGTACGAGGGCGGATTGATACATCTGGTAAATTTCAACGAAATGATAGGAAATGTGTTAAACTGCATGACTGTTGGATTCTTTGTTCAAATTTTCAAACAGATGCAACTGTTGGCAGCGATCTTAAGTGGTCGGTTTCATAGAAATTGATAAAGACGTGTGTCGTGCAGTGATAGAACATTTTTATTTAAAAAAGTGGACTCTGCCCAGATACAAACTGAGCTGAAGGGGACTCTGTACCAGCACTCAAGAAGTCTGTTTACTACTGGATAAATAAACTTAAACGTGACCGTACGTTCCGGACACCTGATTGGCTTTTCTTCTGAAGAAATGGTTCATAAAATTCAAGGTATGGTGATAAAAGACTGTCGCATTAAGAATCGCGAGATTGCTGAGATATGAACGGTACATGAAGTCCTGTATATGAAGTAGCTGAGCCCGCGGTGGGTGTCGCCTTTGTTGACTGCAGACCAAACAAAAACACTGGAAGAAGGACATTTCAAAATCGTGTTTGGAAAAGTTGCAGCATAATCCAAATGACATCTAGCGTCGTTTTGTGACTGTAGACGAAATTTGGGTCCACCACTACCCCCGGAGACAAAACGGCAGTCGAAACAATGCTTTGTTTTGTTTTTAAGCTCTTGATTACAAGTCGGCCGTTGCGATAACAAAAGTGCACGCTACTCACTCTATTCCCCAGTGTTAGACCCGTGTAACTTTTTTCTTTCCTAACCTCAAAATTATGCTTGGAGGCGAGAAGGTATTTTCATTAAATAAAGAAATAATTTCTGCTGGAAACGAGTATTATGCAGGTTGGTTTTTCCGTATGATATAAACGTTGGAATCTCGCTGGTTTAAATGTATTGAGCCCAAAGAGATTATGTTGAGAAGAAAAGTTTTGTTTTTTCCAAGAAAATTTCTTTACTATGTGTATTTTATCAATCAGCCCTCAAATGTTGATTCGTTCAACGATACTGAGTATGTTTTCAGTACATCTACTAAAAGATAATTGCTTACTTTAATAGTGTCTAACATCTTGTATATTGAGTGATTACTAAGACTCATTTCACTAGCATTGTGAAATACTGGAGCCCACACTGAAATGTCTTACACATAATCAATGGGTTGTAAGATCATAGGCAAACAGTAAATAGCAATTTTAAGCTACACAAATCACCCATGTAAACGATAGGAAGATTTTTCCTTCGCGAGACTATTCTTGTCTCGCTCCCACGCTTGAAAGTCTGACGGGGAGCCGGAGGGGAGGTTAGCACAAATTTAACTCTAGGAACGTACCGACGTTTTCTTGTGTATTATGTTACAGTGTATTCGTTAGGTGGCGTAAAATAATGTATTTATTACGTCAATTCAAGTATTCTATTTCCCAAAGAGTATTTATTTATTAATTGGCTCATTATGCACAGAGATTGCTTCAAGAGAATCCCTGATATTCAACTTCCAAGTATTCTTGATAAAAAGCGTACGGAAGAAACGTTAGATAACAGGGTGACCCTGCACCCAAAAGTAGATTTTGTGAATGGGTTTTGAATAGTGTACAGACGGAGAAATTTGACACAATTTATTTATTTCCTTTATAGACGAATCTTGCTTCCATCTAAGTGGGTGTGTTAATTCATAAAACAAAAGATACCTGACTTCTTGAGCAAAAGATAGGAGTATGGTGCGCCACAGACTTTTTTAAAAGAAACTATTAATAGTTACAGGTATGTGCAGACTGCTATAACCACGGTTTCCAATTTTTAGCGCCGATTCCTCCATATTGCTTTCGGCTAGCCCCTTCCCCGTTTTATTTTCTTGGCTTCGTTCGCCATGACTCGTCAATGGGAGATATGCAACTGTTTCTCTTTAAATGAGTTTTTTTTCCCCTTTTCTTTTTTACCACATTTCCTTAGTTCTCACGAGAATACCCCAGACCTAAACACTTGATGCTCAAAATTCTTTTCCCAGTTTGTCATTTCACCTGTGTTCACTGTGATGGAACAGGTTATTAAACACCGGTGAAATAATCCTGATAGATATTCATCTTTTTAAGCCATTTAATGACGAAGAAACGCGCACAATAGACGTACATTTTAAATAGTACAAACAGAGTCGAAAGAAGTACGTAGAACGTTCCGCAAGCGAATAGGAATGCCACAACTTTGGCATGAGGAAGTGGACGTTTGTTTTACGAAACAAAATCCAGGAAGTCCTTGAGAAGTGATGAGAAAGAAATAGTTGTTGGTGCTTTTGCAAAAATAGTCCACAATGCCAAACTTTAGGACACAGTTGCACAAACCTACGTCGATTTAGTTTTGTGTACGAAATAGTACGGCGAAAACTGCAGTTGTGCACAACCAGTGTGATTTTTTTCAGTTTATCAGTTTTGTCGATTTGAAATAATTCGATATAAATTCTGACTACAAACATGCACTAATTTGACATATTTCTTCCAGGAGGCCTTCAAATGAAATTCATCTCTTCTTTGTTTACCACAACTTGATGTTTAGCTTGCCTTTTGACACTTTTTCTTTATTTATCAGCTGTACTTGCCCAAATAAGGCAATTCCCGTAAATTAATCTCCGTAAAATTACTTTGAATTTTCCACAATTCCTTTTCTTTAGTCCGGTCACACAGTTCTTTTTATAAAATTGTAATTCATACTTAGTCTTCCGAAATTGAAGTAATTTAAACTTTAAAGAACACAGGATCACTGTTGTCCATGAATTGCATGCAGTTGATCTCGATATTAGGGCACATTTCTGTAATTGGATGTTATGAAGCGTGTTTTATATACTTGTTTATGTTTAGATGTATTTGAGTACAAAGAAAACCGCTTTTATATATAAATAACGATAAAATGAACGTATGGTGCATACAGAATAATAGGGCGTATCTTTTTTGAAAATACCATAAACGTAGAAAGGGCTTGTTGACAGTATGTGTGGATCTGAAAATTAAAGCGCATGGATTAAACCCCACCCATTACAAGAACCGAAAGAAAATATCTAGCGGAAAAACTGACGTTATTTCTGAATGGCTAAAATGTGTCCTGTCCTTATTCTCATTGTATTATGACTGTCGACCTGCCAACTGCCATGAAACCAAAGACTCTGAAGCTTTAAACAGTTATGTATGAGCTGAAGAATCATAGCACGTATGGTTGAGCTACTAAGTATTCGTTTTCTGGGTTGCGAAACTCCGAATGAATGGGGAAAGTGATTGAGGATTGCACATATCACAAGAAGTAAGAAATGCAGTTTGAACAACCTTTATATTCATAAGCAAGTATTTCAACAAAATGGGCGCCTACTCCCAACAGCAGATTCTCTGTCTAATGATTTCTAGACAGACCTGTGTGGTGCTGGAAGAACATGTGCCTCGCAGTAGTGTAATAGGCAACAGTGTGCTTCTGTGCTTACTAGCAGGAAAAACAAGCAAAACTGTGTATAAAATGTTACCAAAGCATTTTCTTTCTTTCTTTTTTTTTTTTTTCTTTCCCCCCCCCTTTTTTTTTTTTTTTTTGAGCGGCCATCCTGTATTTTTATAAAAAAATATTTTGCAGTTGAACCACCAATAATCTATGAGGCGTTTCTATAGTAACATGTAACCAAAAATAAATATCATCCTATAAATTGCAGTAATAAAATACGTAGGTAGTGAAGACAAACTGTAGAAAAAACCCGTAATTTGTCTTTCGTCCATCCAGTCGACTGTAAAGTATTTCCATTTTGTTTCTTTTAAATTCGACGATACTACGAGGTTAAGCCATTAAGTTACAAACTGACATAGGACTTCTAATTTGTAAACTACTTTTATATCTCACACAAGCCCCTGAATTTCAGCGGTATAAAATTCTTTGGACTGTTGTCAGTACCACGCAATGCCTTCCCCTCCTACAGCCAATGTTTAGGAGAAGTCAATTAGAGCGAGGTCTAAAGCAGTGCTGGACGCAAGAGCAACAGCCTTTGGTGAGGAGTCCTGAGCATCTGCGGTGTGATCTCAGATGAGTGTGAACGTCACTTTCCCAACGGGTGCTGATACCGCACTGTGTTTTGAGCTGTTAACGGTGAACTCAAGACCTATCACCAGCAGCATGTTATTGTTTCCTTCATCGTAGTAGCAATTGAGATGACTCGTTCTTTGCATTTTGTACTTTGTTATTTACTTGTTTTATTTACGGACGCTCTTTAACAGCTCAGATCATCAGCGTCCCATTCAATTCAGGGCGTTAAACGGCCGACAAATTTTGCTCAGAGGCCTCTTCTTTCAGCCTTGAGGTTCTTTATCGTGACGTAAATGTACGACACGGGACCCACGGCTTTACTTCCCTTCCGAAGGAAGCCATGCTTAGAATTTTACGCCTGAAAAAATCCATCGGCCCTGGCCGGGATTGAACCTGCGATCTTGGGTGTAGGAGGCAAGTATAGTTACCACTATTTGTTATGAAGTCCGCTAGCACGGCACCCATCGTGCACAGACTGTGCAAACCTAAACCTGTCATCCATTATTAGGTAGGTAATGCCGTGTAAAGAACCAGCGTCTATAGTTACCCTTCTGTCTACTCGGATTAAGTTGCAAGTTCGCCTCTGTGACAATCTCCATTGTCCTCGCTTCATAGAACATCTGCACACAGCTTGATGTGACAGACACTTCGCATGTACACGGGAGGCATTTCTTTATGAACATTTTTTGATTCCGTATCTTTTAACTACAAAACTGCAAGCTGAGCGCGAGGGTTGCAGAGACACTTCACTATTCTAAACATTGCTCGTCTCGTGTTGAATTGTCGCCGGACTAATGGCAACATCCTCGGGTGCCTCGTTCATATACGCAGTACCCAACTATTTTGAATCACATCAATTTGTAATTTACGTAACGGCTTACGCTCGGAATATGTAAACGCTTAGTTTTGTAAACCTTTCTTGTTGGTTCGATTTCTTTAAGTGGTTTCACAGTTTGACATCTGTATATTTGACGGAGGAAAACCGGATTATACTTGTATGAAAAAGTGGTTCAAACAGTTTAGCACGTGAGCGAGTTGGGAAAACTGGTGACGTTTTTGAAAGGAAATACCAAAATACAAAGGCCATCTGGATTGTATAACGCCAGAGGTTTCCCCCGAAATTATTTATGGATAGAGATTCGCTCTCTGCAACCTTGCAAAGATGCATCTCAGAGATGCGTTCAGCCAGCCTTACAGAAATAAAACCTTAGCTGTTTCAGAACAACAGCTGGGTTTCCTAAGCTATCAGTGTGTCAAGTACTATGACCTATTTTGTATGCCAATGTTCGTCATTAGTGTCCTAAATACTTTCAACGTTTTTTTGCAGTCCTCTCCCACGTGATTGTGTCATTTTTGGCAGTGTATCATTTTAAAATATAAACGAAGAAATAATTTGTTACCAGGTGGCAAAAGTTCATGGATGCATGTATATCTTTATTTATTTGTTAAAGGGAATGTTTAATTACTCAACTTAGTTACCACTTCTGTCAACCATGAACTATAAGGTAGGTCCATCAGTTTCCGGCCTAACCATTTTCTAGGTATGATAAAGACAAAAACTATATTTCACTTTTCAATATAGTTACCCATTATTGCAATACACTTCTCACATCTTTAAATTATCATTTCAACCTCTCCCTCCCCCCAAAAAATAAAAGTCTTGTTTGCAAAATGGGCATAAACAGCAACCATCACTTCTTCGTCACACTTAAATTTCCTTCCTCGAAGGTCCTTCTTGAGTTCTGAGAAGAGGAAATAGTCCGCTGGGAACTAGCTCTGGACTGTAGGGTAGATGGTCTATCTCCTTGAAGCCACCTTTCTTCCTTTGCAACAAGAGCTGTGTGCCCTGGCTCATTGTCGCGAAGAAGGCGCACACCACCACTCTGCTTTGCTCGCCTTTTCTCTTTGATGGAAACACGTAGTGTGTGCAGTAGGTCAGCATAGTACTCCCCATTTACTGTGATGTTCCTGTTCTAGAAGTCAATGAAGATTAATCTTTCACAGACCCAAAAGATTGTGGCCATGATATTCTTTATCTCAGTGACTTTGGCCTTTAGAGGCGGTGCTTCGCCAGGTTTACGCCACTATTCATTCACCTTTGGACAAAGGATCATAATAGGACCACAGTTTCATCTCCTGTAACAATGGTTTGCAGAACTTCTCTCTCATTGCCACGGCAGAGCTCTAAAAAGCCTGACAACAGATGACTCGTTGCTGCTTTTGAACTAGGGAAAGAAGTCTAGGCACCCATCTTGCACTAACCTTATTCATGTTTAAATGTTCATGAATAATTCGAAGGACTGTTGTTTTAGAAAGGCCCAACCTTGCTGCTATTCCAGTAACTTTGAGCCGCTGATCTTCCATAATTTCTCCTTCCACAAGAGCGATCGATGTTTTCAGGAGTGAGCTTCTCCAAGGGCCGATCTGAACGCTCTTCGTCTTCGATGTTTTCTCGATCCATTGTAAAAAGTTTGGCCCATTCTTATACGGTAGAATACGAGGGGGATACTTTCCCATATACACCTGTTTAAATTCATTCGGAGTACACGCTTCTTTTGTGAAGTACTTAATAACAGCTGGTAATTCCATTTTGAACATGTCACAATCTTCTACACATAGCCTTCTTTATTCAACTATATCTGCTCAACTGAAAACAGCGGAGCGGAAATTACAACTGCAATTATTTACTTAACAGATAAGGTATGACACTAGATAAGAGTTCTGTGAAGGCGATAATCCTTATGGGCGAGGCCGGAAACTTATACACCTACCCTCTGCTATCTTGAGCACTTTCACTCGTCCGTCAGCCATAACAATAACATGAACCTCATCGGTGATATTTTGACCTCACAGTGGATTTTGGAACTCCAGGATGTGTTGCGTCTTCGACGCTTGTTCTGCCACATTTACCCAAAGTCGAATCGTCTCATAGGAGGGACCATGCTTCACTCAATGAAGGCAAGATTCTCTTATGGCTTTCTTTTGTTGCTTTCCCTTCCAGAAATAAGAATTGAATGACACCACGAGTTTAAATCTTATCCACATTTCACCGTCAAACAATTAACACCAAAATACTTGTGACCATACATAGCAAGCAAGATCACATATGCAAATGTTGCTGGTGCCTGAACCCGGTTACTTAACAAACTACGCTCGTATTAACTTTTTATTTTAATACCTTGCTTATGTTTTTCTATTTATATCCTTCGAAATTCACAAATATACAAAAGATGATACTATTGTAATGTTATTTGGTGGGTAATTTCATTTGTATTGGGTGTTCGACAGTTTCCTCACTAACGGATGCCCTTTCGGGACGTTTTGCGTTCATAAAGTTGTTCACCGGAGAAATAATTTTCATTTAATACGCCACGATATTTACAAAATACCATCAACAATGATTCAAATTCTGCAAAAGCAAAGGACACATTAAACTGTGCAAGTCCGTAACTGAGAGTCATTGTCACGTGATCACTTATTCGTGCATCCAATTTATCACTATACTTCTTAAACTTTTCGAGATGCATAGTAAGTATTATGATATATACGGGAATAATGCACTTTTTTCATCTTCTATTTAAAGTAACGGTCATTGGCAAATTAGCTTAAGGTAGGAAAAAAGCCTTATTGTGACTTACAATTAACGTTCGTACGCAAGAATCGCAGACTTGTTCAAGCTGCCCTAAACATGCAGCGCGTGAACCAGCATTTCGTAACAAGGCAATCTCCAAGGTTGTTAAGAAGTGATATAGCCTGAGTATGAAATTGTGACCTTGCTGCTATATGTATTTCTTTTGCTCTGCTGCTAATGCTGAAATAGTAAGGAATAATGTTTATCGTTTTAATGTTCTATTCTATTTATATATAAGAACAGTTGTAAAATAACCTGGCACACAGTTCTGAATTGCATTCAAACATTCTCAAATCTTGTGCGGTGTAGACAGAGCGGGGAAATTTTCTGACGGGAATAGGAATTCCCGGCGTTAGTTGAAACAGTCGTATTTCTATTTTATACTTCATCCATTCATGGAATGCTACAAGACCATAGCTCTGTATTGTGATGTCATTCTTTGCAGTGTGCGCCAACTGTAACGGTTTAAGAAAAGCGAACTTTTTCAATTCTCAGTAAAACAACCCAGTCCAATAAACAATGATCATAAATCTTTTTGACAACTCATCCTCGTAATTTCTCAAAGTAATCTCCGTAGGGTGCAGAGTATTTTCCCCAGCGTTTCTGTCAGTCTTCAAAGACAAGATGGAAGACCTTTTTTTTCAACAGGTTCTTCGGAATCACCTTCTCCAGTGTTTCTGATGATGGAAAATGCCTCCCAAGAGTGTGTCTTCAATTTGGGTAAAGGAAAAAGTCGCAGTGAGCTAAACCTGGACTGCATGGGGGGCGAGGGACACACTTCTCGTTGATTTTTATGAAATACTTAGCAACAACTTTTGCGATGTGTGTTTGTACAAAAATCCTGTCTTTAACGTGTGACTTGCCTTGCACAGTTTTCAGATATCTCTGTAATACTACGAAGTTACAGTTGTGTGTGTGGAAGTATGTACGACATGCTGGTAAACCTTCCTTGAACGTCGAAAAAAATGAGATGGCCATAACTTTCCCAGCAGAAGCCATCACTTTTTATAGTGTTATGGCTCTCAGGATGGAAATGATGTAGCCAAGTTTCCTTATCAGTGATTACCTTTAAAATAAACTCATCTTCATGCAACATTCACGCGAACGTGGCAAATATTTGCAGTTTGTCAAGATGTGGTGTTCATTTTTTATTTTCTTACATCCCAAACTGGTGCACCAGGTTCTGAAATTGATTGTATACCCTCTTTAAACCCTAGCTGTGATATAGGGAAGAACAAACTATCCATAGGCCTCGGCTGAAGATTTGTTGACGAAACCAGAATTTCAGAGTAGCATTGCATCTCGCCTCCATTTTGCTATAGGCGGAACTGAACATGTCTCAACTGGTACACTCACAGGCAGGGACGGAAAGTGACAACGATTAAATTAGTACCACGTGTACATTATGCATTACGTTTACGAGACTTTATTTGATTTCAGGGAGTTGTAGTGTTGTAGAAGCAAATACCGAGGGGGCATTAAATTCCTACTAATAACTCTGTCTTGTAGAAACACATTGGGAATTGTTCTCATAGAATTATTCGCAGTGTGAGCAGTGGCAGAGTCCTGTTGAAAAAATGCATGATCACGCTCCCTGTTTCTGAAAAATGGTGTTAGTATGGTATTCACATAAGTAATAGAATCAACTGTATGCTCAAAAAGAAAATTGTTCCTATGATTCTTTCACCATTGAGTCGATACATAAAGTCACGCTGTGCTAAACACACGTTATGTGTACTGTTGAATTAAGAAACAAACAACACAACACACACCCGGAAACAGCTGCACAACTGCGCCAGTCAGCAAGGTCAACATGTTGGCAAGCAGGCTTGCTACTCCATCAGCGCTGCAAACGAGGGAGCTTGCCCCTAGGAAAAACCCCGCACCGTAGAGGAAAGCATCACTGATCCCATTGTAAATGTGTATATAACGCCCAAAGCTTCCGGGAAAAAAAATTAAAATCTGATTTTTTATTGGATATCACTAGAATTTCGCCTTTTTCGCAAAATAAGTCAATTTCGTTGCAATTTGATTTTTTCGTTTTAATTCGCGAAAAAAAATATGAATATTTCATCAACCACAATCATATCTTTCATTTATATTTTTGTCATGATCGTCTATGTATGATGCAAATGTAATCGCATTTCCAGTTACCTTTGGCGCACAACAGTCAAAAATAGCAAGCGGCAAGGTACGTGGAATTGGAATATTTCTGTGTGAAATATAACCGAATTTCCCGCATTGGCGACTCGGTCATATGTGTGCATGGCAGCACGTGAGAACATTGATCGCCGCTGACATTGACCCCTACTGACCTTACTTTTCGCCTTGGGTCTAAAAGCACTGCAGTCAACTTCCATGCCCCAGAGGACAGAATCATCTGCAGCTTAAAGGCAGGTCACTCAATACGCAAGGATCTAAAACACTAAATAGTGAATTTCGAGGCTTTACCGTTTATGCTTGGTCTCTTGTCATCTGTGGACATTGTGAAATTTATGAGTTATCGATATTTTAAAAAAATATTTTTAGTCTATAAAAGATATGCTCCTGCAGCAGTTCTAACAGAGGAATAGGAAATTCCCATTTGCTGAGTATGACGTCGAAGTGATTTTTGGGAAAGTTCCAGAACATGTTCAGTGTTATCTAACGTTTCTTCTGTGAGTACCTATCAAGAATATTTCCCGTAATTTATTTTGCAATATGTAAATCGAAACTCGACTTGGAAGTTGAATATCAGGGAATCTGTCTTGAAACAATCTCCGTACATTACAAGCATATTCTGTACGCACTTACAGCCGTAAGTAATTACTCTTTGAAGAATGAAATACCTGAATTGAGCATATTTACGTATTAATGCACCGTATTTTACGCCACCCAATGAAGAGCACATTCGTGCGTTCCTAGAGTTAAACTTCTACTGACCTCCACTCCGGCTCCCTTGCCGGCTTTCAACCGTGGGAACGAGACGAGAATTGAAGAGCTCGGCGAACTGCACGTGGAGCAGTCCCGCGAAAGCAAAATCACCCAGAACCGTTTAATGAACACTGCATGTGGTCTTGAGGTTTGTTATTGCATTAATGGAATTTACGATTCTATCAGATTGTTTACAGTTGTTCGCTTAAAGCGCATTGCGGTTTTTTTGGGGGGGGGGGGTAGAAGGTCGGCTATTGCAAAGTCTGACGGATTTGTCGAAAAGTTAGTTATAGGCAAGAATAGGAATTTCGACCTACGTTGGCGAGATAGGTCACCAGCCATTCTGGCCAACACGCAAGCCAATATCCGCGGTTTATACATTTTCGTGACTTGAATGCTGCAAGTTGTTCAGTCATGCTGAGTGCTATTTCTGAGCGTAGTTTCTTTTATTGAAGGTCGAGCAGAATTTTATCATAGGGCATTGAAGCAAATCGTGGAATTCAGATAATTGACCCGCCTTTTTACGTAAATGTGTACCCATGTTGAACAAAACTAAAATGAATACAGATTTCCAAACAGCAGAATTTCCAATCAAAAACGAAACACCGAAAGTAACTTTACTACTAGATAGTTTCTACTTTTAAGATTGGTCGGAAATTAATGGTAATAATTGTAAATGTTTACACTTGACCTACTGTAAGTTTTGTATAACGGGAAATAGGGTTTTTGTGTGATTTCAAACTCGTGCATAATGCTGCACATATGATTCATTTGGTGCCAGTAAACCACATTATACATATAACAATAGACGATACGAGAACATAAAAAGAAATACATTGAGTCCAAACTCACAAATGTTCTACGTGTCTCTCGTCGCACAATGTATGTCGACATCAATGACCGAAGTCGCCAAGGCACCAATTCATAAACTGGACGTCTGTGCTTCGATTCCTGTTGAACCTGGAAAGCTTTCTTTCCAAAATTATTTTCCAATTTATCATATCTCATCCACTGTCTTCCGTCTGATATAATAGTGAGAACGGACGGTAGTTGAACGCACCCCATACGTTGTAGAATTGCTCTGTTAATGGTCATCAAATCATCGGCGATGGAATTGAAATTATTAGGATCGAAGTAGGATATTTCGGTTCTTTAGCCGTGCTCAAGAGCTAGCAGTTTGTGCCTACGCCTCCAGTAGAGGAAGGAATGAGTTGGCCTTTTCAATTCTGCAACAAAACCAATGGAATGCAATAGTAGAGCTGAAATTTCGTGGGAAGGAAATATCCATGCCAACATTCGCATAAGCGACCAGGGAACACCCCGAAGAAAACCAAGGTAAGGTGTACGGTCCAAGGGATTTGAACCAATTACCTCCCAAATAAGAGCCACCCCTCTCGGTGAAGGGAGCTCGGTCAGTGTGGCTGGAAATGGATTCCACATGCAGAACCCAGAGAAAAATTCACACGCGTAAGTTCAGGGAACCCCGGTGGTCATGCATACAGAGCGAAATCATCCCCAGCAAACACCCAATCCAGTTGAACGAAGGTAGGGAGAATGCAAAACGAAGTTTCTGTAGTCATTTTTCAGTTGTAAAACTGAGCAGCCGACGTTCAGTTTCGGAGAATTCCTTTCTGCTGCATTTGGGGTTTAATGGCTCAAACCCTCACATTTTGACATAAGTGGAAAATTGTTTCGATGCTTGCAAAATCGCCATTTGCCTGAAGTCTATAACTTGTGGACGTCGTCGTAAAATGACAGACTTGACTGATGATAAAGTCTTCATTACATATTTGTTGGAATATTGCGCGCTGCCAGCTTGTTGTATTGTAAACCGGTATCCTTGGAAACATTGATCTCTGAAAGTGTATAGGAAATATCCATACTATCGCGCAATGCCAGTAGAGGACCACGCACAGTATTTTACCTTTAAGTGCCCAAGTTACGAGGGAGGGTCTATAAGTTACCGGCCTCTCCCATAAGGATTATCGCCTTCACAAAACCCTTTTCAAGTATCATACCTTATCTGTTATGTTAATAATTGCAGCTGTAACTTCCGCTCCGCTGTTTTCAGTTGTGCAGATATAGTTGCATAAAGAAGGCTATGTGTAGAAGATTGTGACATGTTCAAAATGGAATTACCAGCTGTTATTAAGTTCTTCACAAAAGAAGGGCTTACTCCAAATGAAATTATACAGCGATTGGTTGCTGTATATGGAGAAGCATCCCCCTCATATTCTACTGTATAAAAAAGACCAAACTTTTTACAACGGGTTAAGAAAGCATTGAAGGCGAAGAGCGTGCAGGTCGGCCTTTGGAGAATCTCGCTCTTGAAAACATCAATCGCTCTTGTGAAAGGAGAAATTACGGAAGACCGGCAGCTCAAAGTTACTGGAATAGCAGCAAGTTTGGCCTTTCTAGAACAACAGTCCTTCGGATTATTCATGAACATTTAAACATGAATAAGGTTAGTGCAAGATGGGTGCCTAGTCTTCTTTCCTCAGTCCAAAAGCAGCAACGAGTCATCTGTTGTTAGGCATTTTTTGGAGCTCTGCCGTGGCAACGAGAGAGAAGTTCTGCCAACCATTGTTACAGGAGATGAAACCATGATCCTCTACTATGATCCCTTGTCCAAAAGAGAATTAATGGAGTGATGTAAACCTGGCGAAGCACCGCCTCTAAAGGCCAAGGTCACTCAACAAGAATGTCATGGTGACAATCTTTTGAGACTGTGAAGGAATACACTTCATTGACTTCAAGAAGATGATCACCACAGTAAATGGGAAGTACTATGCTTGCCTACTGCATAGACTACGTGCTTCCACCAAAGAGAAAAGGCGAAAAATGCTGATTGACGTTGTGCACCTTCACGACTGCGCGCCTGTGCACGCAGCTCTTGTTGCGAAGGAAGCTGTGAAGAAATGTGACTTCAGAGATCCTCCATCTACCCTACAGCACAGATCTAGCTCCTAGTGACTATTTCCTCTTCTCAGACTCAAGAAGGATCTTCGAGGAAGGAAATTTAAGTGTGACGAAGAAGTGGTGGTTGCTGTTTATGCCCATTTGGAAACAAGACTTTTATTTTTGGGGGGCGGGGGAGATTAAAATGATAATTCAAAGATGTGATAAGTATATTGCAATAATGGGTAACTATATTGAAAAGTAAAATAGATTTCAACAATGACACGGAAATTGTAACAGCCGTTTCCAGTCAAACGATTTCTACCCTATGGGCATCGGTAAATTGGTATCACGGTGGGACAAATATATAAATGAATGATTACTATGTGGAAAAGTACACAACATTTCAGTTTTTGTGAATCCATTTCCATTTCGTTGTAACAATTTACTCAATTACTTTTTTGATTTTCCTTCTTAATTTGATATAACTGATACTTTCATAGCTTTTCAAAGTGTTCTCTATTATGCAGTTTGCATTCGCTCATACCGCTTGTAAAAGAATTTGATCAATCACGGTCAATGTGCTGAGAAATGGCTCCCAGCGAGCTTTATTTCGGGTTTTGGGGAAAATATGGGAATGTGCCATTAGTTCAGAAATGGAGTTTGTCATGGTGAAGAAGCAGATGTTTCAGATTTCAGTCATGACGGGGCGATACCAAGAGATTTGGTTACTTATTTAATCTGCAAATGCACTAGTCTCCTATTTCGCCTTAAGGCACTTAGACCTATACGCTGTGTTACAGAATGTTACATATTTGTAGTTCAGAATGTTTTATGAATACGCCAACTGTTCAATAAAGAATGGTCATAATTTTTTCACGCAATGCACTTGCCCCAGCAAAGACATGGTGAAAACCATTTTTGACAGGTCCTTCAGAATGTTCTGCTTCTCTAGTCTTCTCCACTGCTTCTGATGATGAATAACAGAAAAGTCAGGCATGCTAAATCTGGGCTATAGGGAGGGTGAGGGGCGTACTTCACATTGATTGTAATGAAATATTCAGCAACAACAGCGATGAGTGCCGCGTGCATTATCATTGCGTCATTCACCTTGCACAGTTTTCTGTAGTATTGCACAGTGAGTGCAGGTAAAGCATTCCTCGAATATCGAAAAATAAGCAGAAGCAACCACTTTTGCTTTCCTTGGTGACCATACAGAGTTTTGTTGATTACATTTGAAAACAAGAGTACATCTTCTTGTAAAAGCATCAAATGCACGCACGGTTTAACTTTTAAGTTACCTGCATGTGGGTGGCACTCAACGAAATTTTCAGAATTACTGAACCAGTGTTCTAGACGAAAATCTCCAAAATATCACAATGTATAGTCTTTCTGCTACTAGTGGATGTTTCTACGAAACGAATGACTGTCAAACTGCGACGAACGTCTTTTGTTCTAACATAGCTTTATTTTTCAGAAGTACGCAGTTACTGTTTTGGCACAAACCAACTTCCCGCTGCAGGTTTCTTTCCTTTGTTCTGGCGCATGCTGTGTCGACAGGAAGTTAATTTCGTCACGTGGGCACCACGTGTACTTTAGTTGGAATCGATTCCAAGTAAACAACAATTAAATCGTCGTAGCCTCTGCAAGTGGCTACTTCTGTTTTTTAGTGCAACTGAGTAATGCTAATCTAAAGCCTCCCGTCCTTGGCTCTAAAACAAAGGGTCTTGTGATCGACCCACGTCTTGCCAGAAAGCGAGCCTGTTCCGCTAGTGAACTAAGCCTTTTGCGACAAGTTCAACATACGAATACATATATGACAGCTGAAAACTATTTCTGGTTCAGTCAACTGAAATTTAATAAATAAATAAAAAGAATAAATTGACAATGTACTTTTAACAATTGATGACATGTTCAGTTTAAACAAATAATGAAGACAATAATTTAATGGAGTTATGGAATGCAACTTTAAACGGAAAGTTAAAAAAACGATCAAATAATTAATGACCCTCCCTCAGTTTCTACTATGTATACACACTTTCACAGTAGATATTCAATTAATGTATTTCAAAGTTAGACCGAAAAACAACAGTAATGTGTATTATGATGTTCTGTAAACAGATGCGACTCACATTACGTTATATTAGCGTTGGTACAACAAAATGGAGCTAAGATTATCGTTTGAACAGCGGAAAGCAATTTTGAAGTGATAGTGGAAAACCGAGAATGTTGTTGAAGGCAATGGAGACGTATGTACAGAACAGAACCGCCAACGCGAGTAACAATTGCACGCATTCGAGACAAATTTGAGACTCATGGTACCGTATGCGATGTTCACAAGGACAAATCTGGGCGGACCAGTTACATTAGCAGCACTTCGGGAAGAAATCGAAACGGCATGTGCTGCAATCGCTGAGGACACTTTCGCAAACGTTGCTCAATCAGTAGTTCAACGTACTCAGAAATGTATCGACGCTAATGGTGGGCATTTTGATCAACTGTTGCAACTGTAAAAGTCTAAGAGATTAGTGCTTATTGTAAATTCAGTTTTGTTATGTTAACACAGTATTTTTGTTTGCTTGGTGTGTAATCATTGGGGGGGGGGGAACATGCTCTTTATATGCATCTGGAAACGTGAACGCTAAGGAAAATATGAAACTTTTGAATTGCGTTTTTACTAATGGTTAAAAGCTGCACAAGAAATAAGGAGTGAACATATTCAAACAGATTTAAACTTAACAGGTACAGATGCTCAAAGAAAATTAGAAATTATATATGGAGAGAACGCTACAAGTATAATTACATATAGATTATTAAAATATATATAAAATTGAGTGGAAGAAAGTATTGAAAGTCCAAAGAAAAGGTGGGTAACCTGAATTTTCATAGGTTTTAGCTGATCTCGATCTCCCACACATCTGATGTAAATAGGATGAACTTAGTTTTATTTTTCGAAAGCTAATGTATTTGGAAATAAATAAAGCTCCTGAAAAATGTAAATTTGCTATTAAAACGAGCATAATATACGTTACTTCTACAGTGCATTACGTTTTACTTCCACAAGTTTCAAGTTTAAAGCAAAATGGTATAAAAAGTGTTTTTTTTTTCCTATTAAAAATAAACGGCACGCTTTTTACGAGAGTTATTTGAAAAGTTCTCAAAATAATGCAGAAAACAACCCATGGCTTTTTGAAATGATTTATTATTTTTTAACATAGCATCGCCCTTGACTTTGTCCAGCAATACTCCAAAGCCTTTATAATCCCGCCCGCCACTAAAGGCAGATTCCTGACGACTTAAGTTCTTCATTGACGAATATTTATTTCCATTAAAGGATTTTCTCAGTTTAGGGAACTGATGGCAGCAATTCGTCGATTTTCGTAATTGCAACGATACATGTGCGAGGACGAGCATTTTCTTGTTGCAAGATGACTTTTACATGATAAACCGGCCTTTTATCGTGTATTTTTGTCTTCAATAGGTCCAAAAGGTTAACATAATACGCTCCAGGGGGAAGAGAATTAGCAGTACACACTTAACATCAATCCGCCATCTTTAGTGCTTCCATTGTTTAGACTTCTGTTTTGTAACAATGGACTCATGTTCCATAGCTGGTCAGAAATCTGAAGCAAACTTCACTCTGATTCGCTTTTGATCCTAAGTCAGCTGTCGCGGCATCAAAAAGTGAAATATCCAGGCATTCAGTCATTTCGGAAACCTGTAATGGGCGATGCTACAAACGACGTCGTGCACCTTACCGATAATTTCTGATGTCCTGACAGATTTTGGTCTGCAGCTGCGTGGGTCATCTTCCAAGATTTCAGGACCGCGTTAAAACTCCGTGGTTCACTTGGAAACGGTTGAAAATCATGGTGCAAAGTGTGCATCATGTCTGCATAAATTTCTGTATTATTCATACCCTTCTTTACCAAGTACTTCATATGCACACGATGTGCGATATTTGTCATTTTCCGGTATCGCACCTCTGCACTGCAACAAACAGCCATAGCTACTTACGATTCTTGATCAATCCATGATCAAAAAAGTTGCTATAGAAAATTGCAACGGAACTGCTGCTGCAATCTATGGGTCATTCCGAGTACTTTCCATTAGAATTTGCTGGGAGTGATTTAACTATAAATCCGGCAAAAGATAAACACAAAGGGTGAGAGAATAAAAGAATAATTAGCTATACTTGTTACTCTTGATACGAAAAGACGGGAAAAGGAAATAAAGGAAAATGTTCTAAAGAGACCGTTTGCTTTCATTGCCAATCCACAGAAAACGGCATTAACTCGGTAGACACTTTTTGGAGATCGCGTTTTTCTTATGATATTAAAAGGGGGGTATCAAATTCTGGGGTAGCATCTTCCTGTCTAAACACATCGCAGTGAGAAGGAATATTATAAGTGTGATGCAAGTGCATCTGTTAATGCTCTTTGAACTAAAGCGGGGGCTCATTTCTAGCGTAAAGCATCAACAATGTAAAACCTATTTATACTCACACATGCAATTCAAGCTTTTGGGCATTCAAAACATTTAATTGCATTTAAGCAGTGCGTATATCCTATACAAGTGAAACATTGTCACGGTAGAAAACATGAATATGTAGTATGGAAATATCGGACTGCTTTCGAAGTTGCGGCTCGAGCACATGACGAAAGAAATTGATAAAAAAATCCGGGGATTTTCAAATCCAGGATTGGGCAAGTTGTATATGAGAATACTGTTCAGCAAATTATCATCATTTTTACAGGCAAAATTTCTCGCGCTGAAAACTGCACAACATTTTGCTAGGTTAATGTACATATTGACACTTCCGGTTCCCGCCTGTGAGAGGAGAGCAAGCTGAGACATGTTACTTCCGCCTACAGAAAAATGCAGATTTGTGCTTTCGTCTCAACAAAACTTCAGCTGAGATCTATGGAGAGTTTGTTCTTCCCTATAGCACGGCTTGAAAAGGGTTTAAAATGTGGAGAGGCAATCGATTTCACAAGTGGGTGGACCCGGCGCTCCAGTTTGTGCTCTATCGGAAGAAAACATTAACCCCGCTGGTGTCACTATGAGAGAGCATCGTCCAATAACATTGAGAAACACTTTTCAGAAATTCTAAAAATTTCACTGGGTGTCATCCACTCGCTTGTAACTGAGAAGTTGCAAATGAAAGGTGTTTTTGCACGGGGGGTTCCAAGACTGCTGCTGCTTGCAGTTTGCGAGCGGTTGAAGATGTTATAAGAAAATGCAGTGTTTGTTTTAAAAGTGCTGATGAAACTTGGCTACATCATTTCGACCCTGAGAACAAACACCAAAGCTCTGTACACACACACAAAGGGTTGCTTCTGCTGGGAAAGCTATGGTCATCCCGTTTTTCGATATCCAAGGCATGTGTACCTGCACACACAATTGTAACTACAGACATGTCTTGAAAACTATGCAAGGCCATATCACATGCATAAGGAAACATGCTGGATGTGAAGTGTGTCCCTCACCTCCATGTAGTTCACATTTAGGTGTGGATTTCTTCTTTTTCTAAATTGAAGGTATTTTCCATCATCAGAAGCAGTGATGAAGGTAGTGGAGCTGATTCTGAAGGATCTGTCAAAAAATGGTTTCCAGCATGTCCTTGAAGATGGCAGAAACATGGCCTTGTTTGAGAAAGGTCATCAAATTTATGAAGCAAAGTAAAGGTATGTTACAATAAAAGTTAAAAAGGGGTTGAAGGAGGAATAATATTGCTTTCTTCATGCTAAAAGCGTACGGTTTAATATAGTAATGAGTATTTTATATGTGGCCCAGATGCTATGCAAGTTATGTAAGGTTCAGTGGCCCAACGCTCAGATAAGAAACGCCCCCAACAAAGTTCAACATAGAATGACACGCCAGACAGCGAGTAACTAATTGCTTGATAACTTGTGAATTAGGAGTGTGGGTAAGGCAAGCGTGTCCCAACTTGCCGACTGTGTATTTCGTAATATGCTCATGCATACTACTTTAATATATTAAATAGATAAAATTTCTCATTCAAATTGTTTGTCATGATTAGAAATTAAATAAACAATGACGATGCAGAAATTGTTTGTCCTCGTTCCATAAGCCGAAGGAAGATCAGCGCAGTTTCTTCGTGAATTGTTTAGTGTACATCAAGTGTCAATGCTCAATAGTGTAGTTTTGCTCATCCCTGGTAAGATACCTGTTCCCGCTGCCAGCAAGTTTACGTCGCGTGTTTGTAAGTGTTCAAGGTGGTAAGGAGTAAATCTTCTCGCTGTGTAACTGCATACCACCACTTTGTTCTGTAGTAATTATAATTCAAAGCGATCTTCTGTCACCCCATGCTTCGCTAAATTTCTGGGTCAACTCCTTGCTTAATCTGCGTTTCTTTCAACATCCGTAGAAGTAAACAAGGGGTCAAGCATATTTGCAATTTCAATCAGCTAAGTATTGTCAACTGCAGGAAAAAAACTCAGCAATATTCCCTTAGGTCAGTGTTTTGTTAAGGAACACTGTTACTCACAGTAAAAAAAATCATAACTTTCTTTGCAACAGCTTAAAATAAATGTTGCAATTTTAAAACCACACTCAAGTTGTTTTACTCTGACCCCATACCTAGAGATCTGTTCCGCCCCCACCTCCCATAAGTAATATAATTTAATTTTCAAAAAGCAATTTTAATACAACAAAATTGGAACCTGGAAATTCAATGTTATTGATGTTTTTGATGTTTACTATCACAGCTTTTCTTGAAGTTGGGAGTAATGGGTGAGAGCTGGATCCTAATAGACTCAATGCGGCATTGAGTCTATTTCTGTACTTTGTTTTGGTAGAAGCATATTACGAAAATCCTGTTTCACGTAGATAGGTTGTCACAAAAGAAAGAACCTCTCGCATAGCACGCTTAGCAATATAGGGGCATTCTTCCGCAATTTGTAGCGGCAATTAATTGACGCCGCCGTCGTCGATGCTGCTGTCATAGACGTTGACCTAACACCACGACAATATGCTCGACTAGTTCAAGGTTTGATACAATAGCTGGATTTTTTAGATTTATGCTTCTGGGTGAAAGGAGTGTGATTTTAAGTATAAAAAAATCACCACGGATAGAAATCTACGGGGTTTATTAATGTTTTGTACTACCACAACAGTACACCTTTTCTAATTACGATATGCTCTGAGAATATAATTATAAACAGACAGACGTGTTATAATTTATGTTTTTCTCCCGAAAACTGTATATGGGTATTAATTCACACTCGTAGTTCCTATCATTTTACCACAAATAATTTTGTAATTTCTTCCACGAAATGTTAATTGGTGCTTATCTTTAAGTAATGTTAAAATATGTTTGTTTATACGGAGTAAAACCACGAGTTCTCTAATGGAATTTAAAACACAGCTTTTCTCGACGAATCCAACGCATAAATAACAAATTTTAAGGTTAAAACCGTCATTAAGGATTGTAATAATACTATACATACCATGCGTTATATCTTCAACATACACATACTAAGCGAATGAAATTCGTTCGTTTTTATTTAGTCGTAACAAAGCTGTCTGTCGTGTTTCATTCTTGGTACACATTATTGATGTTCTTACGCTTTCCATTGGTTGATTCACTTAGTATTACCATTTTCTTATCTGTAGTTAATCTTTTCGTACTCTTGGCTATGTATGTGTTCCTTTGAACCGTTACATTTTCATATTATAAGTATTGTCATAAAAGCCAAGAAACAAACATTAAGATATATATTGTAATAGCCCTTATCCGATACATTTTTTTTTTTTGAGTAGTGTTTAACGCCCGTTTTCACTACTGAGGCACCGCAGGCGGTGGACACTGGTGATACATGAGATGAAATGATAAATTGGGAAAGGATTTTTTTTTTTTTTTTTTTTTTTTTTTTTTTTTTTTTTTTTTTTAAGGAAGGAAGCGTTCCAGGCCTAAGTTTAGGTACCTCCCCGGCCTTTGCCAGTTATGAAGACTGAGGAAAACCTGGAAAAAACCCCAGTCAGGGAGGACGGTCCTGGCGGGATTCGAACCGCAGACCTCCCGCTCACGAGTCCGTGCCTTAACGACCTCGGCCACCCGTGGCGGTATCCGATACATGAAATATATACAAATGAGCTTACTAGATTTATGCGATTTAAAACGCATTGCCAACAAATATTTGTTATTTGAATTGAAAATTAAAGTCATTACCCAACATTAAAACATGTGCGAATGAACTTATTAAATTTATATAATTAAAAACATTAAATGAATGTTTGGAGCTTTAAATTGAATATTATGGCCTCTATCTTGCGTAATAACATATGCAAATGAACTTCTTAAATTAACATAACTAAGTAATTATTACCATTAAATATTTGTGGCTTTATATTTAGCATTATAGTCTTTACGAACTGTACAAACATAGGCAAATGAACTTGTTTAAATTAATATAATTAAAGAAAACGTATCAATGAATGTTTTGAGTTTCAAATCAAATATTATAGCCATTATCTTACGTAATAACATACGTAAAGAACTTCTTAAATTAATATAGCTAAATAGCTATTACTATTAATTTTGGTGACTTTAAATTGAGCATTATATCCTTTACGTCATATACAAACATGAGAAAATTAACTTATTAAGTAATATTGTTAAACAACTGCTATCATTGAGTGTTTAGGGTCTTAAATCGGATATTTTCCGTTTCTAACACCACCAAAAGGCATTCAGAGAGAGGTCATTGAACTTCTTTTTAATTAGAATCAAAATAATTTTAATCATTATTTCAGAATCTTTTGCACTAAAACTAGTGCGAACGTCGTTAAAAACGGATTCCGTGTCTGAGAAATTGTATCTACGTCAACCGAAGGAAAATACTCTTAACAATGTTACCTTGAATGCAGCAAAATGCTTCATCCGTGATGATAAGATTCTGGTTCATCCAGAAATTCATTCATTGTAGGAAAGCGAGGTAAGTTCTGCAGCTGCTATCCAGAATACCAGTTTCTTTTTTAATGATTAAATTTTATTAGACATTTTAAAGATACTGGTATCCTTTTCCTTGTAAAGTCAGATTAACCTCATTCAACCTTGCAAAAATATCTGCAAGATAGATGAAATTCAATAGCCATGATGAATTTGTAAAAAATGTAAACTGTCCTGAATTCTCTGTGAAGTATGCTAGCAATTTGCCACGAAGTTCAGAGCAAATCTAGATACATATATTTATAGACTCGTCTAACTGAATTGCATTCCCATCGGTGTACTAAATAATCAGCCAGATCGTAAAATTGTATCTTTATCCATCATGCTCAAGCATTTCTGCAATATTGTGTTTTTCAACACTTACACCATTAAGACGCTTCTGTTGCACTGTTAGCAGTTTTATTCATTGTAAAATTTCACGTTTTCTTTTAAAGAACTTTAGATCTTTGTCTTAGTATTCAGAATGATTGCTTTGTAAATGTCTCCGTAATTTACAAGGAGCCATTGAACACAAACCCTGGGCATCATGAGCATTTCCCTTTCCAACACGTAAAACCATAACTATCGTAATATTTATGGTTTGGTATTATATCTTGTTGCTTTAAGTCGACGTTTAAATTTTTCTTATTATTGCCGGCTTTTTCTTCTTTTAATTTGGCCGCCTGAGGGAACTCCTGTGTTTTTTACCACAAATTCATAGCAAATAATAATTATATTCGTCCTTGTGTGATCTTTGTGCTAGAGGGGCTTTCAAAACTGAACATTGTTGAGAGTAGTAGAAAGGGAACAAGCCGTCGAGGCTAGTTGTTGCAACAATGGCCGCAGATTTGATAAAAAACGGGGGTTACAATCTAGTTATTACATGTCGCGTCTGGCTGAATGGAATTATTAATTCCCAATATCAGCTATAGGCGGAACACTTATAGACGCCTCATGGAGCAAGTATTTTGGAAACACTGGTCTAGGCAATACTTGAGAGAACAACACATTCAAAAGCAGGCGAAGGAATATTAAAATAAGTTGTAGTTACTTAACTAAAAGCTCGAAACCGTATTTGTAACAAGACTGTATTTCTCTCGTGGTTTTCATGTATTACCTTCAAAAATACAAAATACGTTTAAGTATAACTATGATCAACGTCACTAAAAATAAACGTAGTCGCATAATCCATCAATTATCAGATACAGGATTGCTGCCGGGGCTGTCGTGTGGTTGCGTCATATGTAGCAATACCCATAGTTACAGGCCGGCCGGTCAGTCAGCTGAGGTGTATGCAAGTACAAGGACGAGAACCAAGGTCAGTGTTGCCACCACATCCCACGCCAGTTCCCAGATAAATCGCTCTTCCTCGAAGGAACACAAAGGATATTTGGATGCCTCAATCGCAATGTTGGCACAAGCCCTGCCAGTTTATTTGAAGAACTTTTCAGAAAGTTTCCTTAGAATATCAGTTGTATTCTGCTTTCCCTCTTTCCTAATTCCTCGCGTCCGCATTGACCTTATCTCAATACCTATAGCACACGACATTCCGGTGTTAAAGATTGATCGCAAGCTTTCAGAATCTTAATAACTAATGGTAATTTTTTCCTTCACCTAACGGCCGTCGGTCGTTTCAAGTAAGTTATTAAACACTTAAAACTTACATTTACTCAACATTAGCAAGCAAGAAGATGATGGAACTGCCTCCCTCATTTTCCATACATTTCTGACATTGGATTATGAACTTAATCATTGTCCTGTGTATTTCCTTCTGAAATTATTTTCACAAAATTATTTTTCAGTTCATCTAATGTGTGCACATTTGTCCTGTACACTTTTTCTTTTATCGCTGTATATTTCATGAATTACATGTAAGGAGACCATGGGCTGTATGTGTCGTTGCAAAATTCTGTTGGAAAGTCGTGAACTTATGTTCCCTCACGGAAAAAGGGCAATACTCTACACAACCTATAGCTAATATTCGTTATAAAAAGATCTTTCACTATCTTTTGATTATGCAGGGGTTTCTCGTGAGGCAGATTAGGTTTTGTGAATTCCAGTATCGATTGTTTCGTGAATTAACATATCCACTTAGGTGGAACTAAAGATTCGTTCGTTAAAAAAAAAAAAAAAAAAAAAAAAAAAAAAAAAAAAAAAAAAAAAGAATAAAAAACGGAAATAAAAAAAATAAAATTGATTAGGGTAAATTTCTACGTCGTGCACGCTATTCAAAGTCCATTCGCAAAATTTACTTTAGGATACAGGGTTTGAGTCCTTGCACTACAGTAGGTTTATAGGGTTATAACTTCAGTAGCTTTGTATCCGTTCAAACAGAGGAGTTAGAAATTCCTTTTGCTGAGAAAGAGGTCAAAATGATTTTTAGGAACGTTCCAGAACATGTCCAATGTTAACCTAACGTTTCTTCTGTGAGTACTGTACACTTTTTATCAAGAATACTTTCCGTTTTACGAGCTTTATTTACCAATCTGTGAATCGAACTTCGACTTGGAAGTTGAATATCAGAGAATCTCTCTTGAAACAATCAGGAGGCGGTTCTGTAAATCGTATATAAATACTCTATGGGGAATAGAATATCCGAATTGAGCCATATTAGCATAATTAATACAATGTATTGAATACTTAACACACTAACACAACACTCCTCCGGGCTTTCAAGCGTGGGAACGAAACGAGGACTGCAGAGCCCGGTCAACTGTTGCCAACCGCACGTGAAGCGGTCCCGCGAGGGAAAAAATCCCTGACTGAACATACTGAACAGAAATAGAGAGAGCATTTGTAAAAACATAGTAAAGCATCCACTTAATACATATAAACCTTAAATCCTCATAGTTTTCACGGGATCAAATTTATCGGTGACCGTTTGATTAAAGTCTAGAATCTGTATGTTTAAGCCTGCCTACACTAAACATTGTATACTTTTATTTTGAAATTACACTTTGACTCTTATTAAATACATTGGGGTTCTTTACCCAATTTTTAATTTAAATGTTCTCTTCCATTAGTCTCAAAAGACATGTTCTTTACGTTCAGTTAGCAAAAAAGAAATAGAGCAATTCGTACTTCACGAATTTACACGAAACTTCACTTGCCTGTCATTTAGTAACAGCTGACTATCGCTGTACATTAAGTATTGTTACTTCAAATGTAATGTTGTTTGATATTATAAAAACTGCAATTTTTCTCATATTTAGTATATGACTCTTAATATATCGTTTCAACAAAATTATCTAATAATATTATATTTTATTGAGCTTCTTAATGCAACAATAGTCAGTCTATGAAATTGGAGGCAAACTTTCTTTGGAACACAGGTGACGAGAGGTGAAGTTTCAGATTCGATGGATTTTTTAAAGCGTAAAAACCCTATGTATGACTTTTTTCGAGTGGTAAGTAAAATAAACTCGTTGGTCCCATGTAGTAGATTTACGGCACGTAAAAGTACCTCAAACCTGGCAACCCTGGATTCAAGAGTGTCCAACATATAGGGAATACTAGACGTGTAATAGCAAATAAATTTGTCCGGTTCTAAGAAAAACTGTCCAATATAGTGGGGCGTCTAACATTCAGGGGTGTTTAACAGAGATTTTACTCTAATAATAAGGCTGGAATCTCTCTTTTTAGCCCCAGCAAGAGGATTTTTGAACAGCCGATATCAAGAGCATAGTACCGTTTTAAGTACTGTGGACCGTGAATGGGCTACCTGCATTACTCTCGTGAATTTATTAGTAATTGCAGATCATCTTTGACATTAAAATATAAGTGAATGTGTTGAATA
The DNA here is from genome assembly GCA_030762175.1 of Metallyticus violacea. Classification (NCBI taxonomy): domain Eukaryota; kingdom Metazoa; phylum Arthropoda; class Insecta; order Mantodea; family Metallyticidae; genus Metallyticus; species Metallyticus violacea. The sequence goes on along the minus strand of CM060845.1, from coordinate 1,670,531 downwards.
TATTTTCAACTGTTAGACGAATATCTTGTTAGCTGTTTATTTAACAAGATATTATAACGCCCGAGGTTATTCAGATGCTGCTTGTACTCCTGACAATAGAATGCTCTTAAAATAATACGCGTTCACTACCATGTGAATACAGCATAAGGAGTAGAAGAAGTAAGAAATCCTTCCAGAGTCATTTGACATGGATTTCTGCAAGATATTTCATAATCATCGTCACTTTAGGAGTTACACATTATTCCTGTTGCTTTCCATCTTGACGGAGACGACTAATTTGTCTTTTTTCCAGCGGTATATACTACAAAGCTTGGGAAGGAAGTCAGGTGTTCCCCCCAAAGCCCTCTATAGTTGGTAGCTTTTTCATGTAGTAGAATGTTCCCAGTTCTTGAGTATATCTTCGCTTTTGATATGATTCATTAGAAAACATTCTTTAAACCTTCGCAGAAATTTCATCTCTGCAGCGTTAGGACTTCTTCTCTCTAATCATTATCCAAGATGCGCTACCATGCAGTAACTTAATAGCATTTTCTAAGTGTCTATTTCCTAGCATTACTTTTAAAATATGTAATTATTTTATCACACAAGTTTTGAAATGTCGTCATTATGTTCATAAGTTACACTATATCCTAAGCATTTAAAGTGTTTACCTTCTAAACTAATTTTACTTCGTACTGGATATTTTCTTTAAAAAGCCATCACTTTCGTTTTAAATGCTTTCCATTTAATTCCTTGCAAATTCTACTTGATTGATACAAAGATCGGTGCACGTTCTCTTCTCTTTCTTGAATTATAAGCCGAATATCAGTGACAGAGCATTTAGACAAGAGATTGAGTTCAAGAAATTTCTTTATTCCACAACATTTGCCATTCTCCTAGAACATATCAATATAAACATTAAAGAATGCAGTTTATCTCTTTCAAATTAATTTATTAGTTTGGTCTCTATTTTAAGTACATTTATTAAATTTTGGCCTATTTACTTCTTTATTTATTTACCTTAACAATAGTTGGGACCACGGGGCCTTCTCTTTCACTCTACTAGCAATATAATATACATTGTTATATAAAATACAGGTAAAAACCTAATTACATACATATATATAATGCATGTAAATATTAAATGTTTAAATGTAGTTAGAAAGTCGATAAAGGTAGTTTTAGAATTCCACTTGATCTTCAATAATTTTTTTAGAAGAAGAAGCGAGAGACTAACTGTTGTGATTGTCACAGTTGAGATGACAATTTAATGTACGTTTCAATTGTTCTATTGTCCGACAATCTCTGACTTTAGGAGGAAGGGAGTTCCAGATTCTGGGAACTGACACGCTGAATAAGGTTGAGTAGAAATGTGTTCGGTGACGACAGGTATAAGAAGAGAGAGGCGAATTACTGAGGATTTTGAACAGTAGCATAAGTGAATGGAAGGTCCCACGTTCTTTTAGAAGTAGCCTTGACAGTTGATTGCGTAGGGGTGTCACATGATCAAATTTATGAGTGTTGAAGACGAAACGAACACAGGCATTATGAACGCGGTGTAATCTGTGGATCTGCCAGCCCAGTATTTAGATTAGAGTGCAAGACATCACAATAATAAAAGTGAGGCATAACAAACAACGAGATTGAGAAGCAGATCTTTTGTAAAGTTTTAATGTATGAATCAAAGAATATATTTTATGGCATGTATGGCTGTGCCATTCGGCAGCGTGCTGGTATAATTAATTACATTGTTGTTTATCATGGGGGGGGGGCACATCGCTTGAGTTTATTTTACGTACTGCATGTTTATATTCCACGGTAAGTTCAAATAAATCTTTAATGTGGGATTTTGATCGAAAGTGGATAACCTCCTTTCTCTAAAATTTGCAGTTGACGGTGGCAATATCTTTTTGGAATTAAAAATGAAATGGTGTTTCTAAATTTATTTCTTGTCTTTTAATTCCTATAGGATCTACCGTTTCTAAAACCTCATTGTTCTTCCTCACTAAATGGAGATCAAATAGTAAGTAATTCTTTAGGCATTTTCACTTCCTCACCTCAACATATATTTTAAGTAGTAATGAAGTTATCGCTTGAAATCTGCTGCGCTTCTATAATTTACTTTTTGTTTATAATTCTTTCCTGTTTCTTCAATATCTTGGCGTAAATTTGTACTCTCTGTGCTTAAACGTCCTTCATCGACCTCGGTAGCCGACCTCGAGTCATAAATAAAACCAGACGTTTATGGACGTGACGTTTAAGAGCTATTGGCAAGAAAAAGATGACACACGTCCTTCTAAGACTAAATCTCAAGGTCTTAATTTTCCTGAGCCGCATTTTTTTCAAAATGCACATTCGGGAGGCAGTAACCCAAGACCTTGAGATAAAGGAATTATATATTTCCTTGTTTAGACAGTGAAACCGTGGTATTATCCATTTCGCAGCTGTTAATTGAATGCTACGGAAGATTTCTTACGAAGACAAAAAGTGACAACTTCTCATCAAGGGATGGATACCTTATTATTCACATTAGCATTTCAAGGACTAAAGAGCCTCTGTGTGTAGCTAACCCAAGGTCTTGCAGTAAAAACTGGTGTAATCAGAGCATTTTGTGGAACAGCCGAACTTACAATCTTGAGCTGCAGTTTGCTCTTGCGGGCTAGAAACAGGAACACGTGAGGCTCGAAGTGATGGCGTCAAAGACACTGCTGTATGTACTACAAGGATTAACACAGGTATTAAAATATCTGGATCGCATGCACTGTGTGTTGTGTTTATGCTACAGAAGTGTTCGTGTGTTTCCCGGATGCGCTGGTAATGTGGTTGGTAGTGGGGGAGTTAGGAACATTAAATCCCAAGTTCATACCTGTCTTTCTTAAATAAGAGAATTAACGTGGAAGGAAAGGCAAATATCCTTCAAATACATATAACATATTTTATTTTGTACACCCTAAGGGGAAAAAAAGCCCTTTAATTTGGGTTTTACACCTTTAGTCTAATTCTGTCGTCATTATCCACATCAAGTCCATAGTTGACATACAAGGTCACTGAAAGATTTGAGAATGGGCAACAAGCGATTGTGACAAGCCCGTACCTTTTTCCTAGCTGTACATTGAAGTTTAGATAGCAACACATGCAAACCTGAGCGCGCTACAACAATGCGTTTTGTCAACACTTTCGTGTATGTGTACGCAGATGCTGCTGCGCCAGACGCTAGGATGAATATCAAGCGATATGATTTAATATGACACTAAAGTTTGTTTAGGGAAGAGAGAATTCCCTGAAAGATTGTTTGAAGATTTGTCCTTGCAATCCATTATTTGTTAATGGGTTGCAGATTTTAGGAGAGGAAGAGACGCCCTCGAGGATGAAGACTGCGTAGAGTGGCCATTTACAGCAACAACGGATGAAAATGTGATGAATGCAGAACTTTGTTGTGAGATCGTCGCTGTACATATTAGCAGACTTGTGAAGCCCTGAATATTGGATCGGCAGCAGCGAAAACGACCCTTAAAGAAAAACTTCATGTCACTAAGTTCTGTATTCGTTGAATCCCCCACCATCTCATACAAGCACGTGTTTGGATTGAGGCCAGAAAATATTGGAAAATTTCGTTGGAAGAAGATAACACATTTAAAATCATAACAGATGATGCAAGCTGGATATAGCAGTACGATCCAGAAACTAAGCTACAGTCATCGGTCTGAGAGGATCCCCCAACAAAAACATGACGAGCGAAGAGTGGTGGCAAGCAGAAGATCTGTCCTTTCTTCTCAGATAGTTCCACAAAAAATTCACTTGCATTCAGTACTCTACAAAGTGCTTTACCAAGTCTTCAATGTACTGAGAACGAAGCGTCCTAAAACTGATCTGCGTGGAATTTTGTTGCACCACACAGCACTGGTAACAAACTCAATTTCTGCAGGAGTCAAGAGGCAAATGTTTCGCGCATCCTCTCTACAGTCTGTATCTGGCCCCCTGATTCTATTCCTGAACATAAAAAAAAAATGTGGTCAGCGATTTGAATCACCCACAGTGTGTTTGAATCCTATGGCTCAGACTTACAAAACATTTTGAACATTTTAAGACATTCTATAGAATGTAATGCCGAGCACTTTAAATGATCCGATCACATTTATAACAGTTTTATTGCGTTCATTCTCAAAACTTCCATAGTGACCCTTGGACGGTGATAATGGAACGGTTAAAAGCAAATGTGTTATAAAGAGATACCGAAGTTCAATTTGTACTACGTGTGAATTGTGTTGTTATTCTTTGCAAGTAAGACAATGTTTAGTATATACATGATAATATAAATTTCAATTGCAATAAATTATTGAATTTTAAGCATTTACGCTCACACACCCACATACACATATATAAAGTAATATTTGTTTTCAAAACAAATAAGCAATAAACAATTATTTTTAAATAAAATAAAGATAGTTTTTATTTTCTCTGCAGTTTCTCACTTTAGAATATTTACTCTGAAAACGACGATGATTAATTTAATGTGTTTGAGCATAAGTGCCTTGAAATTCAAAAGAATCTGGTCCACTAAAATATACGAGGGCCATTCCGGTCTCGTCATTCACGAGCAGCGCTATTCTTGATTGACTGTGTAGCTTCTGGCATTGTCAGTGTGAGGTTGCATTTAACAGCAATAGAAGCTCCCGCCAAGCATGAGGCACGAGGGTAGGTCCATAAGTTTCCGGCCTCGCCTTCACAAAACCCTTATCCGGTGTCATATCTTATCTGTTAAGTAAATAATTGCAGCTGCAACTTTCGCTCTATCGTGTTCGGTTCAGATATAGTTGCATAAAGACAGCTATGTGTCGAAGATTGTGACATGCTCAAAATGGAGTATCGAGCTGTTACTACGTTCATCAGAAAACGAGGACTACTCCAAATAAAAATAAACAGCGATTTGGGGATGGGGAAGCACCCCCCTCATATTCTACCGTAAAAGAATGGGCCGAGAAAGCATTGAAGACGAAGAGAGTGCAGGTCGGTCCTTGGAGGTGCTCACTCCTGAAAACATCGCTCTTGTGGAAGAATATATTATGTAACATCGGCGGCTCAAAGTTACAGAAATAGCAGCAAGGTTGGGCTTTCCTTCAAGGAAAGAAATTTTAAGTGTGACGAAGAAGTGCTGTTTATGCCTATTTGGGGGGTGGGGTTGAAATGTTAATTCAAAGATGTGAAAAGTGTATTGCAATAAAGGGTAACTATATTGAAAAGTGAAATATAGTTTTTGTTTTTATCATACCTAGAAAATGGTTAGGCTGGAAACTTGTCGACTTTTTTTTTTAATGGTGTTTAACGGCCGTTTTTACTACAGAAGCACCACAGGAGGTGAACACTGATGATACATGGGATGAAATGATAAATTGGGAAAGGATTTTTTTTAAGGAAGGAAACGTTCCAAACCTAAGTTTTGGGTACCTCCCCGGTGTTTGCCAGTTATGAGAACTGAGGAAAACCTGGAAAAAACCTCATTCAGGGAGGACGGTCCTGGCGGGGTTCCAACCCCCGTTCACAATTCCGCGCCTTAACGACCTCGGCCACCCGTGGCGTTCTTATGGACCTACTCTCGTACATGCAGTGATACGGTTTCTTTGGGCAGCTGCAGTGTATTGTGAATGAAAGCTAGTATCGTCAATTCCAAGATGGACGCACTATCATCCATGAAGAACCAAGTTAAAGACGAGGTTTTTGATTAGGCAGAATATAGTCCGAGTGGCTATCACCTATTGCTTTGCAAGAATGAGGAGCCTAAGGAGAGCGTCACAGGCGGCGTAGAGCGGATTTCAAAACATTTGAGCCGGTACTGACTAATGGAAATATTTGAACGGTGTGTAATAAAGTAGCATTCCTTAAAGCAATCAACGAGCTACCCTCGCCGTTGTGTATTAAGCGTTGATGTTACTTGTAAACTTTGGAATATGTTGCTTTTGTCCACTAAGCCATCACAGCAGATGCTTAACTTATGTACTGAAGAGGACTTTAGGAATTCAGCCTTTGATGTTTTCTTTAATTGTTTCTACTTGTTGCTTCCCCTCCCCTTTTGCCTACGGGTAAACTTACTTTCCTTAATATTAAGACAAGCTTTAGACTGTTGTTGTTATTATTGAAATTGATCATTACTTTAAAGCGAGAGCTTTCGGCGACGCTACGGTCGGCATCATCTGTTGACTGACAATCTGGAGTGACAGAGATACTAAACCGCTACGAGTGGGTGGTTGCGTTAGGAGAGTTGCGGCGCACACGTTTGTTGACGTTTTGCTTTGTCTTTGTATATATTATCACTATGGGTTACAGAAGAGGCCTGAAGGTCTAATCCTAACCCTAGTTGAGCGAGCGGGGTACGCTTGGGACTCGGGAGGTCCCGGGCTCAGATCCCTCGATCGTGGTTTCCCCTGATCACTTAGTGAATCTTGGAATGGATATTTCTTTTCCATGAATTTTTTGCTCTTTCATTTCATTTCGTTGTCGGTCCTGATGGTCTAGTAGTTACTATACTTGCCTCAAGATCCTGGGTTCAATTTTAGCCATTGATGGATTTTTTCGGGCGTAAAATCCTAAGTGTGGCTTCCTTCGTAAGGGAAGTAATGCCGTGAGTCCCGTGTCGTACATTTACGGCACGATAAAGAACCTCAAGCCTGAAGAAGAGACCTCTGAGCAAATTTGTCGGCCGTTTCACGCCCTGAATTGAATGGAACGCTGATGACCTGAGATGATAAAGATCGTCCGTAAATAACCCTCGCACATCTCCCCCCCCCCAAAAAAAAAAAAAAAACGTTGGTTCTGATACAACCTTTGAAAAGGTTTCTGCACGGCATAAGGATGAAATGACCCTTCTGAGATGCTCGAACATCTGTGCGTCCTGTTCTGTCTTAAAACGCAAAAATACCGTCACATGGGCACATGCGACCCTGTAACAGAATCAACGGGACATCAGCGAATGTATGGAAAGTAAATGTCCACCCCAAATTCGCAGATCTCTTACTTTCTCCTCCCTTTTATTTTTTTTTCCTATTGTTCTCTGTTAGATTCACTTCTATGCTCCTTTCCCGCCATCTCATTGTCCGTTATCCTTTCCTTCTTCAACCCTCCTTTTTAAGTTATCCTCTACTTTGTAATTTTTTTTATGTTCTTTCTTTCTCTGTTGTCTCCTCTTGCCATTCTTTTTTTTTTCCCTCCTACCTCATTGTTGTATTTTTTTTTCTTTTCTTATTTTTATGTATATTTTCCTGTCTTTCTCTGTATTCACATCTGTCCTGCTTCTCTTCCTCTTTTTTTTTATTTTCCATGTTCTCTTTCCACTTTGTCTTTCTCTTCGCAACTGTGTCCATTATCTTTTTCCCTTCTAAAATTTCCTTCTCTTAGATTCTTTTCTATTTCCAACTCCTCTGTTTTTCGCGTATTTCCTTTTGTTGTCACTTCAGCATTTCTTTTACTCTTTTATTTTTACTTCTCTTCTTCGGCTTCATGTAACACTTCTGTTCAGCTTATAAAAACCATCAACGTTTTGTAAGTAATGGGGTTTTTGCCCTTAAACTTCACCGAAATAATTTTGAGATACAAAGTGACATTTGTATACTCTTGCCACTCTAGAGAACAGTTCGTGTGTGTAAACATTTTCGCTCGGTCTGGCTACTGTGAACGGCTCGCCCTGAATTCGCAACTTTCTCTAACCTGGAACGTAAACACTCGCTTTGTCAACACATATTTATTACTGTTTTCGACAACAATTAGCTTTCTGTTGAGGGCAGAGGGTTCTGTTTAGGTTATAATTAACACTGTTTTAATAAACAACTAAATATATTTTACGAGGAAAGCAAATGCATGTCTTGTGTAGAAAAGAATCTTGATCAATTAAAATTTAACAAAAAGACATCAACTACAATAACATTTATGCTGCATACGCAACACTGGCTTTACAAGGTCTGTTCTAATACTAATTCAATGGTGGACTGAACATACCTCAATTTTGACGCTTCATAGGCGAGAACCGGAGGTGACAACAAGGAAATTAGTTTCAATATAAAGCTACTGGTACATTTTACGAGGGTCATTTGAAAAGTCCTCGGAATGAAGCACAAAATGATGGCATAACTTTTTGAAATTATTTATTATTTTTCAATATAGTCTCTTGACTTTGTCAAAGCCTTTTCCCATCACGAAAGTCGGATTCCTCCAGGCTTGCAAATAAGTCTCAACTGATGATTTAAGCTCTTCATCGGGCGAACATCTCCTTGCACTAAGGAATTTTCTCAGTTTAGAGAACAGATGGAAGTCGATGGAGCCAAGTCAGGGAATAAGGCAGGTGTGGCAGCAAATTTTATCTCATTTATTTGATTTTCGTTATTGCAACGATACGTGTGAGAGCAAAATGAAATTTTTATTTGATGAACCCGAACTTTTCTCGCATATTTTTGTCTTCAATGGTTGCATAATTCCCTCTAGTAATATTCCAGTGTAAAAATAATCAATTAGCAGTACGCAGAAAACCGACGCCATGGTCTTCCAGGCCGATTTCACACACTTTAGCGGTGGAGAATCATGATGGGTCACTGTTAAGACGTCTGTTTTGTAGAAGTGCACCCATGTTTCATTATTGGTCACTAATGGACGCGTCAAGTGGGCGGGATATCTCTGAAAACCAGCCGAACTTTGATCCTCAGTAAGCAGTCGTGTCGATCATTTTTTCTTCCCTCAAATTGTGAAATGCCCAGAGCTTCAGCTGTTTCGGCGATCCTCCAACACAATGTTGTGCACCTTATGGATACTTTGAGTTGTGATGGGTCATGTTTAAGCTCCGTGGTCCACATGAAACGGTTCAAAATGAAGGTGGAGATTCCCCTAGAGTATTTGTCATGTCTTGTATTCTTGCCCTTTACCAAGTGCTTTCACGACCCTCGATATTTGCACACGTCTACACTGCAACAAACAACTATAGCTACTACGATTCTTGACCAATCCATGTATTATTGTAGTAGCGTTTCTATTCAAAATAGGGATTTGGATAATAAAAATTCTTGGAATGCTTCTGCAATGTATTGTTCATTCCGGGAACTTTTCAAATGATGCTGGTATATCCATAAATTGCGCTTACAGATATGAATATCCAGTCCTGCATTTTAATTTTGGCTAACAATAGAACAAATGAAGACAACTGAAGCAACATAACCTACAACTTTAATTAAATGCCATTGGTAAGTTAGGTTCCAAATACCATTTCTATTTTGATTAATTTGTATTTTTGATTTGGAAGGTTAATTAGTGCATTGTGACGGCTCGCCAAAACTTTTCAATTGCCCGCCATGTTGATTATGAATTTCTAGTGCAGACCAAAGACAGTATAAAGCTGTTCTGATGAATTTACAAAAATAAGACGGGTTGATGTTTTTATATCGGATTGGTCACTGATGTATGAGCTAAATATAACTGAGGAATCGTCAAGTAGATTATTTTTAGTAAATCAAAAACAATAGTTCAGTTCCAGGCAATTTCAACTTGGTATTGCAAACATAGCGGTTTTCGTAAATAGTTTTAATTACAAATTTAATTAGTAATTGTGAATTAATTTAGTTTAATTCCTACTAGGTGTTTGCAAGAATTTTAGTAGAAATTTCAATCTTGCATTAATATTCACGCTATCGGTTAAACAAGGTGCTTTAGCAGAAAAAAAATCTTTTTGTTACATTAACGTTCTCAACTATGTATCTTTTGAATAAATTTACTTTTTTGTTTCCTTTGTTGCTTTTTTCCCTTTTGTCTTTTCGCTGCCTATACCTGTCCTCCATGATGTTTTCGAAGGTTCACTCAACCTCTGCTCCTGAATCAGCACACTTACTGATGTTGTTGATCACGGGAGCGGGTGACGTGATCACAGCAGCTTTTGCTGACCTTATATAGAATGTAGGACGTGAGTTGTCATGGATCTACATGCAGCGACTGTGTAGATCATCAACCTACCGCAGGAGCTGCCCCGCTGATTTCCCTACCTGTTTTGGAAACGTTCCGTTTTGCCGTATTGTGTTAAAGGTTAATAAAGTTAATTACTGTTTCGTGTTCTTAGAATTTCAAGCCTACTGTCTAACGCTCCGAAATTCTCTACAGTCAATTTTATCCAAGATGTCTTCCTGTGACTATATGCACATCTCATTTGAATATGCAATCGGCCGAGCCATTTGTGATAAACTAACCAGTTCTTTGCCGTATGTGGGCACTAATTACAAATTTTTATTTTTATTTCACTGCATCCTTCTTTTCTTCTACACAGATCTTGGAACCCTGTTGAGATCGTCCCACAGTCTGCAAGTAGCAAGCAAGGGAAGGGCATCAAATTTCGTCACCTAGCACATATAGGCACGAATTGGGCAAAATGTTGCGGACAGTAACAAGCATGTATTCCGGAACATGCAGTTTAGTTATAAGAAAATTAAACAAAGGGCATTAGTAATTAACTTTCATACTGCTTAATAAGAAAAACGGCACATGAGGAGCAGCATATTACGTCACGAGTAATCTTCACCGCTTTCTATTGTTAGTTATGGTAATTGAGAGTGATAGTAATTGTTTCTGATAACACACTCGTAACTTTCCCTTTGGAACTGAGGCAACTGTACAAGCTGAACAGAATCCCTCCGCAGCCTTCACCACTGTTCCTGGTGATGGAAAATGTGTTCCATTTGGGGAAAAGGAAAAAGCAACACGGGGCTAAACGTAGACTACAGGAAGGGAGGAGTACACCTCAAATTGATTCTTGTGACCTATTCGGTTTGACGTTTGCGATGCGCGGCCAGGTTGTTGCAGAGTTTTCAGGACATTTCTGCAATAATGTCCCAGTTACTAGTTTCGTTGTACATCCGGTTCCGGCTGTGGCAAAACGAAGCTGACACGGAACGAACAACATGCTGCTCTGAAATCGTGCTTTCGTCTCAACAAATCTTCAGCTGAGGTCTATGGAGAGTTTGTTCTTCTCAATAGTACAGCTGGAAGATGCGTTGAAGTGTTTAAATAGGGGAGACAAACAATTTTATATATAAAAAGTGTACCGAGGCTCCAGTTTGTGGTCTAACGGTACAAAACATTAACGCCGTTGCTCTCATTGTGAGGGAGGGTCGTCGAAAAACATTTAGAACACTTTCAGACATGATAAAATAATCACTGGATGTCAGTGACAAGACGTGGTGAGTTCTACGTGCAGTTGAAGAAGATGCGACGTTTCTGTCAAAGACAATCACTGCTGAAAGTTTGGCTACGTCATTTCATTCCTTTGTGTTAAGTAAATACTTCAGAAATGTTTTGAAAATTCTGCAAGGCCACATTTCCGTGCAACAAGCTGGAAGTCATCACGATAATGCACGGCCGCACATTGCAAATGTTGTTGCTGAATATCTTACAAAATCAATGAGAAGTGTATCCTCGCCTTTTCCCGACAGCTCAGATTTAGCCCCGTGTGATTTTCTTTTTCCCAAATTGAAGAAACGCCTTCGTGGGAGGCATTTTCCATCATCAAAACTAGTGGTGAAGGCTGCAAAGGCGGTTCTGAAATGGTTCCAGCATGTCTTTTGATGGTACATTGCACCCAATAGAGTCTACTTTGAGAAAGATCATCAGAATTATGAGGATGAGTAATAAGAAACAGTTACGTTCATTGTTTATTGAACACCTCTAGTAACAGAACGTAAGCAATATGGGGATAATTCTCGAAATAGAAACAATTCTGCAATATAAAATTTCCTTCTGTCCTTACTTTATATCGACTTATGTTTATTCTGCCAAATTCAAAGAACAATAACAATCCAGGTTGCCAGGTAACGATACAGAACTAAAGCTAGTATACTAATTGAACGCGCTTTAAAATTTAAATATCATATGATGTGGGCGGCAGGTCGTAAACGAGTGATATAAACATTCATTTTAAACTTACCCCATTAATGTCTAAATGAACCATATTAATATGTTAAATAGGATGTTTTTAAATGAAGACCCTGTGTATAAAGCATTATCGTAAAAAATTCCTCAAATTGCGTATTAACTCTAATGTAAACAAAGAACGGAGATTTAATCGCTTAGGTCAGATAGGAAACAACTGCCACAACATTGCAGCATGTTTCACAATGCCACTTGCAGATAATACGACGAACTTAACCCATTTTCTTTTGCGGAATGAAAAGAAAGTACTGTAGACTTTTAGAACCGCTGTTTATTCTAATGCGTACTCTCTGTATTTCATTGCGATTGCTTCAAATCCCAAAAGCACTAAGAAGATAATTAAATGTATCATTTCAACGCACACTTCCTACCTAACGACATGTAACCTACTATAAGACGTTACCTGGAGAGTGTAACGGGTTTTCTAAGTAATTGTTCAATTACAAGATTTAAATAGCAAATATTTTCACACCCCTTAATATATTAGATAATGACCTATACGCTGACAACTTACACCGCCCTCGTTCTGTGATTGTAGTAAATGAAGATCTAACCTCCATCTCCCTTTGGATTAAAACTGAATACACTTAAATCACAGGCTATAACGTGCAGTACGTAAAATAAACTCAAACAATGTGCCGGTGTGATAAACAACAATGTAATTAATTATACCAGCACGCTGCTTATATCACAAAGGCACAGCCATACATGCCATAAAATATATTCCTTGATTCACACATTAAAACGTAACAAAAGATCTGCCTCTCAATCTCATTCAAGTGTTTGTTATGTCTCACTTTTATTATTGTGATGTCTTGTACTCTAATCTGAATACTGGGCTGGCAGATCCACAGATTACAACGCGTTCATAATGCCTGTGTTCGTTTCGTCTTCAACACTCGTTAAGTTTGATCATGTGACACCTTTACGCATTCAACCGTAATGGCTACCTCTAAAAGAACGCAGGACTTTCCATTCCCTTACGCTCCTGTTCAAAATCCTGCGTACCTCCTCCCTCAGTATATCGCCTCTCGTTTCGTATATCTGTCCCTACCTCGAATATGACTTTACTGTCTATCCCTCGTCACCGAACTCATTTCTACTCAACCTCATTCAGCGTGTCAGTTCCAAGAATCTGGAACTCCCTTCCTCCTGAAGTCAGATTGTCGTACAATAAAGCAATTTAAATGTAGATAAAAATGTCGCCTCAACTCTCCAAATCGCAACAGTTGGTCTCTCGCTTGTTGTTGTTCTTCTTTTCTACTTCTCTCCCTCCTCCTTATCCTTCCTTTCCCCTTGTATGGATAAATATTATTTAAGAACAAGTGAAATTCTAACACTCTCTTTACCAACTTTATATTATATCGAAGTATGTAATATTTACATGCAGTATATATCTTTACTTTGACTTTTTTAGTATTTTATATAGCTTATATATATAGTTCGCGATATTTTTGCTGGTTTTTCGCCTGGTTGAGTGGAGGAGAAGGTCCGATGGCCTTAGCTCTTCCCAGGATAAATAAATAAATATATTAGCATTATATTTAAGAAACTTAAAGCACATCTCTAAACTATAGTCTAATGGTCACTTTCAGTGAACCTCCGTGTAAATTTAAATACTGAAAAATATCGTAAAATTTAATAATTGTTATGTATATTTAGTACCAAAAATACTATCAACTTTAATCGATATTTCAATAAGGTAAAACGATTGAATAAGTGCTTTATTATTATTATTATTATTATTATTATTATTACTTTTTGACCGCTCTAAGAGTCTTTTTCTAATTGCAGTAATTTCTCCCCCATATTTTAGTTACTTCATTGTGCAACTCTAATTTATTTATAGGAACCGAATTTAATAAAAAGGTGATACATCTCCTTTCTCATTGGCATCCATTTTTCTCATACCCAAATCACGATGAATGGTGTTAAAGACACGTTCAAAGTTCAGCTCAATTCGTCTGTCCTCCAAAATCATATCATGCACAGCACCAACGATTTCGGGAGTGGACACACAAACGGGTCTTTCAACACAACGTTTATCTTTGACATTTTCCATTCTTCCCTTAACCGCACCCCAGTTTTTTATGTGGTATAAGAAGCGCAATGGTTCTTAAATATATCCACTATATCCATATAAAATTTCTTGCTAAGCAAACCATTTTAAAAATAAATACTTTTTTCAAATTTCATATTCTTCTATGCCACATTTACTCCAAAAGTTCACAATATAAATTCAGCCACATTTAAAAACTCCGGTTTTAAAACTGCAAGCATAAAAATTAGTACCAATGTTCGTTACATTGTACTTTATCACAATTTGAGAATCATTTGAAAAACTCTCGGAATTATGCACAAATTGCAGCAGCAGTTCCAAAGCAGTTTTGTTATCAAAACCGTCTTCTATAGAAACACTTATGCACTAATACAAGGATCGTAGTAGCTACAGTTGTTTGTTGCAGTGTATGCGTGAGAAATGACAAACATCGAACACTGTGCGGTTATTAAATACTTGGCAAAGAAGGGTGTAAATGTAACAGAAATTCATACACATATGACAAACACTCTAGGGGACTCCGCACTATCATTTTCAACTATTCCCAAGTGGACCGGGCAGCTTTGAAAGCTTGAAAGGTGATCTATGCAGCGGACAACCAAAATCCGTCATGACAGCAGATATCGAAAAGGTGCACGACGTGGTTTTGGAGGATCGTCGATTACATAGCTGAAACTCTGGGCATTTCAGAGAAAGGCTAATCTCTCAGCAAAGTTTGACCCGTTTTCAAGCAGATCTCGTCCATTTGTCACCAATGATGAATCACCAACAAGAAAGCAAAGAAGTCCAAGCATGTGAAATCGGTCGGGAAGATTTTCTAAATGGCAAGTACTAATTGATTATCTTCCAATGGAACATCAATCGCTATGCCTATTGAGCATAAAAATAGCCGAGAAACGGTCGGATTGTCAAAGAAGAAAGTAAACTTGCATAGAGACAATGCTCGCCCACACATGTATCGTTGCTATGGCGAAAATCAATGAAATGGTGTATAATTTGCTATCACATCCGCCCTATTCCCTGACTTGGCTCCATCGGACATTCATCTGTTCGCTTAATTAAGAAAGTTTCTTGGTGGAAAGAAATTAAAGAGCTTAATCATCAGGTGAGGCGTATTTTGCAGGCCTATAAGTATTTTGAGTTTCGTGATAGAATAAAGGCTTTGACGGAATGAATCATTGTCAATGAAGACTATGTTGAAAAAACCGCCACGAGTGGCCGAGGCCGTTAAGGCATGGACTCCTGAGCGGGAGGTCTGGGGTTCGAATCCCACCAGGACCGTCCACCCAGACAGGTTTTTTCCAGGTTTTTTCCCCTCAGTCTAAAATGGCAAATGCCGGGGAGGTACCATAAATCGGGCGTGGAACGTTTCCTTCCTTTAAAAAATTCTTTCCCATTATATAATCTCATGTGTCATCGCCTGTGGTGCCTCAGTAGTAAAAACGGCGTTAAACACTATTAAATAAAAAAAAAACGCGGCGATACACGAGATGAACTGATAAAACAGGAAAGGGGGAAAGAAGCGTTTATTATTATTATGTGTAAATAATGAAAGTCTTTCTAATAGAAAATATATGCATATAACACTGTCCTAGAATCGCCGTATACTGTTCCGAAATAGGTAACCTACATTGTAATATAAGAAGCAGCTAATTTACAACCCCGTGAACATCAAATTCAGCAGGTCAGGATTACTAACAGATATAGAGCAGAAAATGAGCATTTAGCTTATTCGGTAATTACATTTTTTTAAGAAAAATAATTTTATTCCATCCCTAAAACCCCTACAAGATGACATGCGTGCTCAGAAAGAGTATAAGGGAATTCTAGATCACTTCCTATTATATATAAATTGTCAAGCTTGCCACTCTAATGATAAAGATTAATCATAAACCTTAATGCGTAATGTTCATTTGGCTGTTTCATTGTAGTCGGTTCTGGTGGTGTAGTGGTTACCATACTTGCCTCCTACACCAAGATCGCGGGTTCAACCCCGGCCAGGACCGATGGATTTTTTCGGGCGTAAAAATCCTAAGTATGGCTCCCTTCGGAAGGGAAGTAAAGCCGTGGGTCCCGTGTCATACATTTACGGCACGAAAAAGAATCTCAAGCCTGAAAGAGAGGCCTCTGAGCAAAATTTGTCGGCCGTTTCACGCCCTGAGTAGAATGGGACGCTGATGACCTGAGCTGTTAAAGAGCGTCCGTAAATAAATCAATCAAAAATAATGAATCTGTTTCATTGTTGTCATGTAAGAGGCGTGCAAGTCGATACATATTCAATTCCGTCACAGTAAAACACGCGACGAACCATGTGCTGCTTTCGTATCAACAAATTTTCAGCCGAGACCTATAGAGAGTTTGTTCTTCCCCATAGCAGATGGTTTAAAATGTTAAAAAAGGGGGTACAGAGGAAGGTGTTCCAGTTTGTGATCTAACACCGCTGCTGTCATTATGCGAGAGGATATTGGAAACGTTTTCAGAAAAAGCGAAAAGTTCCCAAGATTGCCGATTCCCAAACAAAAGGAAGGACGTTAGCGAGGATGTAACAAAGCAGCAAGTGATGAGGGAACAACAGCTGCTGCTTCTGCTGAGGAAATGATGGTCATCTCATTTTCGATATTGAAGGAATAATTTTCTAGCATGTCGTACCTGCACTCACAGCCGTAATCTACAGAGAGGTCCTGAAAACTCTGCATCACACGCAAAAGGCAACAAGCTGCACATCGCAAATGTCGGACCTGTCAAAAATGGTTTCCAGCATGGCTTTGAAGACTGGCAAACGCTGTAAGGTGTTGCACTCAACGGGCACTACTTTGAGAAAGATCACCACAAAGTTTATTGAACAGCCCTCGTGCTATAATTGTATTTTCATCTTACAACTAACCGACTTTTTAATTTTTTTTCCAAAATCAAGCAAATAATTGCTTGAAGTTTAAAAAACAATGTTGATTAAATTTTAGCTTTTACCCCCTAAACTCCAGCAATCCCCGTTTTTAAATTTCAAAGTATATCCTCTTTATTAGGAAATTCGCTTATCACATTTTGTACTTTCTCTGGTTAATGGGCTAGCTGGACTGTTATTTTTGTTTGAATTTGTAATAAGCGGTAACGTATCTACTTGCAAGACAAATATAAGGCCTCTGCTATTGGGTATGAAATAATTGCCGTTGTTGGGTAACCGTCAAATATACACAAACCACTAAATGAATGAAATTCGACAAGATATACACTTTCAAATTAATGTTTAGATTTTTGTTTTGAGGGGCACAGGAGCTGTGTTTTTTAAAATAAATAAACTTCCTTTGTTAAACAGACCTACGCATGTGATGCTTCACAAAAATATTTGTCTTTTACGTTGTAGTGGTAAAAATTTGTTATATCACGATTTCTAATATGTAATTTGATTTTGCTGTTTTATATGTACACAATAAAGCATGCAAATTGTAACATTGTGATGTAGAGAAAAGCTTTTAAGCTGCTATATATTTGGAAAGTCACCAATGTTTGATTTCCACGCATATTAAATCATTTGCAGTGGAATTTGTGGCGAAAAGCTGTTATGAAAGTTTGGATTCAAGGCTGCCCAATCATCTTGAGAAGTGGACACAAGAATTTGTACAGAAAAAGTTGTTCTGAAAGTGTAGTGTCAAGGCTGGCCGCAGGTTGATTGTGTAAGGTTCTTAACAGGTTGTTCTATTTATTTTTCGCCGCGAAGATGTTGCGGCAAGAATCTTGACGTCATCAGGTGTATTGTAACCAGATGTCTAACATTGGTGTCTCTCTCTTTTTTTTGCAGGTAAGGAGCGCTGTCATTTATCTTCAGTGTTTTGATAAGCCCTTATCTGCCAGGAAAGCAGGTAAGCCAACTTAACATTTGACAGAATTGGTAAAAAGAGATTAAAATAATGTTTAAAAAGCGGGCCTCTTTTTGAAACCTCATCTAATAGATGCATAGTAGCTTTGAAGTGCATTTGTTTTGTTTTAGGGTGTTTTTCGCTAACTTTTATTAAATTACGTTATTAAAAATGTACGAATATCGCAGCAAAATTTCAAGTTAAAGACCAAAAGTAAGATTAATACCTGAACTTCTGGGACAAGAATAAGACGAAAATGAAACCAAGGGAATTGGAGGAAGAAAGACACAACCAATGAACACGATACGTGTCTTCAATAGAGAATGACCAGAATAATTTTAAACTCATCTTCTTTCTAAAAGTAGTTCCCGTTGTATGCAATGCCAGTCTTCAAAGACATACTGGAAACCATTTTTTGACAAATTGTCAGCCTTCATCGCTGCTTCTGATGATGGAAAATGCTTCCCACGAAGGTGTTTATTCAATTTGGGGAAACGGAAAAAAGTCACTTGTGAGGAGATATTCACATACTGTGCAGCACAGAAATGTGGCGCTTGCAGAGTGTTCAGAGCATCACATGCTGGTAAACTTCCTGAAACTTTCGAAAAAAATGAGATGACCATAACTTTCCAGTAGTAGCAACCACTTTGTTTTATTTGCTGTTGGTGACTGCTCTTTGCCCTAGCTGAGTTTCATCAGCAGAAGTTGATTATCTTTGGGAAGGAGGAGGGGGAAAAAAAACCCATCACACCTTCAACTGCATGTGCAAGCCTGCACACAGCAGTCTTGGAACCCACCGTGCACAAACACATCTCACGTGCAACTTTTCAGTTATCAAAGTGGGGATTGCACCCAGTGAATTATTCACAGTTTCTGAAAGTATTCTTAATGTTAATCGACGATCTTCTCTCTCTCATCGTGTGTTCTTTCGTTAGAGAGCACGAACCACCTTCCTTTGAAATTGATTGCGTACCTTCTTTAAACATTTTAAACCATCTTCCAGTGTGCTATAGGGAAGAACAAACTCTCCATAGACTTGGGCTGAAGATTTGTTGAGACGAAAGCAGCATGTTCTTCGCGTGTCACCTCCAATTTACTGTAGGCTGAAGAACTTGTTTAGCTTGCTCACCGGAAGTGGTAGTAATGAAACTATTACCATGTAATTAACATAACAAAATATTGTAAAACTAAAATTCAGCCCCGAAATAATTGTCATAATTACTTTGAAAAGCCCTAGAAAATTGGGAAATGATTTTTTTAAGTAAGAAGAGTTCCACGACTAGGCTTAGGTCCCCGACTTATGTCACTTACGAGACCTGAGGAAAATCAGGAAAAACACTGAAATCAGGGAAGACGGTCTGTTAAGAATCGAACTCCATACCTGCTACTCACGAGTTGGTGTGTTAACAACCTAGGTACCTCATTCGTTTTCGAAGGTAATTGCTGAGTAGGCGACACATTCGGGAGGATTCCTGGCGATGTTTACGTGTGAGTAATAAATAGTGTAATGTATTACTACTTGCCGATGTTTGAACACAGCACACAACGCGAGAGTTGCCGTGTTGTGTTAACTTCAAGCTATCAAGGAGTGGTGGTGGACGCTAAGAGAACACAACGCTTTCACCAAAATAAGTACAAATATATGTTTAATAACTAGATATCGGCATTCCTAAACACAGACTATAAGCAGGTAAATAATGAAGATGGTTGTAGCGCATGGCCTATTGTGTCCTCCGACCTGTTCTCCAATACCAACATAAATTCATTCCGATGTTAATGTTTGGAAATTCCAATGCCTAGTAAAAACACTGTATGCTTCATCTCCCTGCAATTTACGTGAACTGAAATGACCTTAGGTAGCTAATCGTTATACGGTCGCTCCGACAGGCAAGCTATCTGCTATATTGATTTAGTTCTGTTTTTATCTGCATGGCTGCTCCCAAGTACGTTGATATAATGTATAAACGTGACTGTAATGCCAATGTAAATAAAAGTGGTGAAAAAAGGTGACTTCAGCTGTCATGCGTGTTTTACCTAAACGATCCCAAGCGTATGACTAAGGTTAATTATGGGTGTATCCTAGAACAACCCAAAACACGTACTTGGTCTTCTGTCTTCAGTCCTGTTGGACAAATGCTGAAGAGACCAGTGCATAAACTACGACGGTAAGTCATTAAGTGGATATAAAACTTAAACTAATTTGAAAAATACTCTTCTTTCTCAACACAATCTCCCTGTACTTGTCCCATCGTTTCACAAGCCCCTGAAATCCAGCAGCGTTAAGTTCTTTGGCTGCTGTCAGAACCACGCAGTAACTTCCCTTTCTACAAGTTCACAGTCGGGAAACATGATGTTTAAAAATTGAAGTCGCTTCGAGTCCTCCTGGTGATCTAATGGTAACCGTAGACCCAAGATCGCGGGTTCAAACCCGGCTAGGGTTGATGGATTTTTCGGGCGTAAACATACTAAGGAAGGGAAGTAAACCCGTCAGTCCCGTGTCGTACATTCACTGCACGTAAAAGATCCTCAAGCCTGAAAGAAGAGGCCTCTGAGCACACATTTAACGCCTTGAATCGAATTGGACGCTGATGACCTGAGATGTTATAGAGCGTACGTAAGTAAACCAAATAAAAATAAATAAGTCGCTTGGAGCAATACTGAGGATTTTCGAGGACTTTGCACTAGAAATTTCGTAGCGTCTCCTTTGTCTTGTTGACAGTGTGACGACGCACATGCCTTTGGTGATGAGTCCCGGTCGCCTCCGTTGGATTGCCTTACGAAAGTGCGGTGAACACGTGATCGCATAAAACTGTGAGCATTACTTTCCCGGTGGGTGGTGTTACTTTAAACGCAGGATGTTTCAATGCAGTGAACCACGCTTTGTCCGAACTGGTAGTGGTGAATCACCTGTGACAATTCGGGCTAACATTCGTGGTAGCGATTGAGATGCTCAATTGCCAGACCCTTGTTTTGCATTTTGTGTTGTGGCGTCATCGTGCACAGACAGTGCATAACCTAATTATGAGTTAGGCATGCAGCGGGTGTAGTGTCTGTCGTTACCCTTCCCTCTGCTTGGAATCGTTGAGAATGTCCGCCTTCCAGAGAACTTCTGCGTCCAAATGTAAACAGCTGGACTGGAAGCATTTCGTTGTGAATGTTCTTTGATTCCATACATTTTGCCCACAACGGAGCGCTGCTCGAAGGTTGCACCCTTACTCAGAGGCGCCGCCATCTTGCAACTGCGTTTCTTTATTGTAAACATCGATTGTCTCCTGTCTAATGTCGCCAACTGCCACCGGACTAATGCTGCCCCCTTCTGGTAATAGCCTCATGTGTCTCATTCAAACAGTTATTACCCTACATCAATTTGTAACTTAATGACGTATCTTCGTAAAGGTTTTGTTTGAATAAAAATTCAAGAATTAAATGTTTAATTTCTATTTGACTTTGAATTGATATTTGACTGTGATGCAGAAAAAATTAAAAATACCATTCCTGTTTGTTTCTTTCTGAATTATTTTTAAAAATCCATTACTGACTTTCGCTTACCTCAATGTTGATAATCTCATGGTCTTGAAGAAACAGAGCATGGCAGATTTGTTGAGCAGTTAATTACTTTTGTGGCTGACGTTTTCAAAGTATTATTAGCTCTGTAATGTGCAAATGCATGGCTGACGGTAATGCGCAAGGAAGCAGAAACCGGCAATTAACATGTATGAGCAGTGAGCTCTGCCTTTCTTCACTCCTTTCTTTTTCGGTAGTCAATAAACGTGCATTGCGAGGGGGTGTTTACCCATAAGCACGCGGGACGAGTTGTTGATTTGATTTACTTACGGACGCTCTTTAACATCCAGCGTCCCATTCAATTCAGGGCGTGAAATGGCCGACAAATTTTGTTCAGAGGCCTCTTCTTTCAGGCTTGAGGTTCTTTATCGTGCCGTAAATCTACAACACGGAACCCTCGGCTTTACTTCCCTTCCGAAGGAAACCATACTTAGGATTATTACGTCCTAAAAATACATTGATCCTGGCCGGGTTTGAACCCGAGATCTTGGGTTTAGGAGGAAAGTATGGTTACCAGGAACGAAAAAATGATGGGATCTCGCATGGCATATTTACTACAATCGAATAATATTTTAAAAGTATAATTGTATGCTTAGGTAACATCTGGTTATCATACAAAGCAATGTCTTTACACGCCTTGCGGTCGAATATATTTGTGCGGATGAATTTTATAAATAAAGTGGCAATTAAGGGATGATATTGTCTCAGTAACATTTTTAAAAGATTTAAGGAAAATTGTTAAATGAATTTTTCATGCAGCATTCTTATTTGTGCAGTTATAAATTAAAGATTTTTTTATTAATGAGTTTTCTGCTATTGCTTTATTCAGAACTTCACACCTGTTCATAAGATTTTTACGTACCTACTTTTGTCTTGTAAAATTCACTTTATGAACTCTTCTCTACAAAATTGTTCAGGAAATATGGTAGGTGTTATACTTAAATTTCCTTAACGTATAAACCTCAGCTGTATGCCGGAAACAGTTCCCATTTTATCGCACTTTGACATTGTTTTTCAAGAGAACATTATAGGCCCTTTTATCCAACTCCCTTTGAAGACACCCCAAAAATTTCCCGACCAACTCCATGTTTTAACATTGGGAAGCTACTTCCATTTGTTTATTGGCGATGCTTTTATTTCTCCAAACCCTTTGGGTTTCATCATAATTAACTTTGTCTGACCCGGAAGTCCTAACTTATAACGAAAATGAATCTGTTTTGTTTACTTGGGGTTCTGCCGAGATATCCATACACTCGGCGAACAGTTTGAATAGATGTGCTTCCCTAGTTAACTTTTTGATAAATACATAACTTCACTTTACTTTGCTTTACAACGATCCTTGTCGGTCCTGGTGGTGTAGTGGTTACCATACTTGCCTCCTAAACCCAAGATCGCGGGTTCGAACCCGGCTAGGACCGATGAATTTTTTCGGGGCGTAAAAATCCTAAGTATGGATTCCTTCGGAAGGGAAGTAAAGC
This sequence comes from Metallyticus violacea, assembly GCA_030762175.1. Classification (NCBI taxonomy): domain Eukaryota; kingdom Metazoa; phylum Arthropoda; class Insecta; order Mantodea; family Metallyticidae; genus Metallyticus; species Metallyticus violacea. The sequence continues at coordinate 1,647,651 of CM060845.1, read as the reverse complement.
CGTGGGTCCCGTGTCGTACATTTACGGCACGATAAAGAACCTCAAGCCTGAAAGAGAGGCCTCTGAGCAAAATTTGTCGGCCGTTTCACGCCCTGAGTTGAATGGGACGCTGATGACCTGAGATGTTAAAGAGCGTCCATAAATAAACCAATAAAAAAAAAAAAAAAACGATCCTTCATTTCTTTCGTTTAGCAGTTTTACCTGAAGTTTTCCGGGAGCATTTAAATTAAATTCTTCGAGGACGGCCGCTGTCAGTAAAGTATGCGCATGCGTAGACACGAACGAGTTTGTTGCTCGGGGGAATACCAAATTAATGTTAACAATAATAATGTCACACCCCCCCCTCCCCGCGCTACTTTAATCTATGTGCACGGCGATTACAGAAATTCTAATTTCAGGTTTACCCCGATTCCTAATTTCCCTAATTTTCAGACCGCCACGGGTGGCCGAGGTCGTTAAGGCTTGGACTCGTGAGCGGGAGGTCTGGGTTCGAATACCGCAAGGACCGTCCTCCCTGACTGAGGTTTTTTCCAGGTTTTCTTCAGTCCTCATAAATGGAAAATGCCGGGAAGGTACCCTAAACTTAGGCGTGGAACTAAAAAAATATATCCTTTCCCAATATATCATTTCATCTTATGTATCATCAATATCCATCGCCTGTAGTGTCTCTGTAGCAAAAACGGGCGTTAAACACAATTCACACACCTAATTTTCAGGAACTATTTTTCTTATTTTATTTGAATGGTATATATCAACTTTCGTTGAATATATATAAAAAAAAAATTAAATTTTGGGTGTCAGGTAAACCGCCACTCATAATGGTCCGATTTCACTGATTTTCAGGAACTATTTTCCTTATTTTGTTTCAATTGCATTTATGGAGTTTCGTTGAGAAAAGACAAAATTGCCGCCGCTAGAGCGATTGTTTATTTTCGTTTTAGGCTACTCCCAGTGGTTCAAAGTTGCTGTTCAATGAACCGGATAAATTGATCGTTGTGTGCCCAGTAAGTAAAAACTGCTTGGTGCCTAGCAAGTAGGCTCGATGGAGATTTGAAGAAATTGTTCAAAAATCTTTTCATGAGTACTAACGTAATTCTTTTGGAATTCGTCAATATTTTTTATACCTTTTTAGTAACATCTCAGTATAATTTGACATCACACTAAAGTTTCTTTAAAGAGTAACGTTAGTAAAATTAATTTGTTAATGGTGAATATGTCTAGTGAAAGAGTGGAACAAGTTTAACGTGAACTTACATTCCAGATGTATATAAAGCTTAGAAAACGCCGAAAGGTGTAACGAGTATGTAGTTTCTCTAAGAGAGAGCAATTCTGTTCTGTTCTAATTGCACCTTTGGCAACGTTTTGTATGCTTTGATTGATTTATTTATGGACGCTCTTTAACATCTTTTTGTATGCAAGAACATAAACATTAGTTACGTAATTTGGATTAATAAATCTATAGGAAGAGCGATTTATTTGTACATGTACATTCCTTCCACGAGGCTCAAAGCTGTTGTTTTGCAGTCATATAGATGAGTCTTAAGTTACAAGAGTACTGAAAAGTGTGAAAACTAGTTTTATTTCTCAACATGATCATAGTTTCACAAGTTCCTGAAAACCACAACATGAAATTCTTTGGGCTGCTGTCACAACCAGACGGTGACTGCCCTATCTACAGCTTCATCGTCGGAGTTTAAGATGGACGAACAAAAGAAAGTCACTTGGAGCAAAGTGCATCGGCCGTTAAACCTAAACGTAGTAGGAGAGTTAATGATAGCACAAATGGGATCGAAATCTTTAATCTGGCATTTACCTTCCCAGAGCAACGAACAATTTCGAAATAATCTAACCCAGACAGACATCACCGGGAGTCGAACCCAAGGCCTTCATATTAGTAGTCACAAATGTCAGCGCTAGACCGTTGTAACAACTCCAAAGCAATTGTTTTCTGCGGACACTGCCGTCTGTTGGTCTTTGGAAGAAGTTACTCCCTGCGAAGCAACTGATTTGTTGTTAATTTTATTTATTACGGAGCTCTTTAACATTTCAGATCATCAGCGTCCCATTCAAATCAGGGCGTGAAACGGCCGACAAATTTTGCTCAGAGGCCTCTTCTTTCAGGCTTGAGGCTTTTTATCGTGCCGTAAATGTACGACACGGGACCCACGGCTTTACTTCCCTTCCGAAGAAAGCCATACTTGAGCCTCATTCACAAGAAAAATTAAACGTTAATATAATAAAATAAGACTAACACGTTAACTTAGTCATATCTAGGCGTTCACAATGAAAGACGCAAATGTACGTATTAAACAATCAAAAATAAGAACAAGAGAAAATCTACAAACTTAATGGCTGCTTTCGAGCAGACGGCGGTAACGTTTACACATATGCAAAGTGCAGTAACTGGTTTGTTTGGAGTAAGAATAGCTTTCTTATAATGCAATTAATCTTTTGTCCATTGGTGCCATTCTGTCTACAGAGTCACTGATGTCGGTCCAAGTGGTGTAGTGGTTACCATACTTGCCTCCTACACCCAAGATCGCGGATTCGAATCCGGCCAGGACCGATGCATTTTTTCGGGTGTAAAAATCCTAAGTATGGCTTCCTTCGGAAGGGAAGTAAAGCCGTGGATCCCGTGTCGTACATTTACGGCACAAAAAAGAACCTCAAGCCTCAAAGAGAGACCTCTGAGCAAAATTTGTCGGCCGAGCAAAATTTGTCGGCCGAGCAAAATTTGTCGGCCGTTTCACGCCCTGAGTTGAATGGAACGCTGACGACCTGAGATGTTAAAGAGCGTCCATAAATAATAATAATAATAATAATAATAATAAAAACGAGTCACTGATCTTCAGCTCTCTCTACCATAACTTGCCCTTACACGGAGCACGGAAATCAAGTGCAACTCTTTCTGCTAGCTGCTGCGAACGACAGCGGAGAGAGCCGAATTACTGTGACAGTATAAATGTTGCATGTATTATTTTATTTGTTAAACATAATGTAAGCTATACCTTGTCCTCCGTAACTTTTAAATATTAATTGATACGGAATTGTTAGGCGGGTAAAATATTGTTACAGTGGCAAATCTGCTCATATTGGAATTCGCAATTAATTCATATATACTAACGCTAACCTCGGTTAAATCCTTGAAAACTATGGACCCAGTAGTTTTTCGTAAATATAAATTGATAGGTGCGGGTAAATCACTGTAATGGTGGCAAATCTTCTTCTTGCGGAAGGAAAAATTCATTAACATCAACTTATAGCCTATTCTGTGGTCTATTCCCTTCAAAGCCTTATTATCTAGCTTCTGTGGCAGTCACCCTTCGGCTCTCTCCGCCGTCGCTCAGGACTTGCAGCAGCAAGAGTTGCATTTGATTTCGTGCTACCTGTATGAATACATTCTGCCATTGAGCTCTACAACAGAGCAGCTGTGTTCTGATTGACTGATTTCTTAAGACGTTGACCCAAAACCTTGGACCTTGCGAGCTTCTAAGTTTACATATAATTGCCCCTTTATTTTTATGTTTACGTCAATGGTTCCTTTATAATACATAGCATCTAAGTTTTACGTTTAATTTTCATTGTGAATGGGGCCTTAGGATTTTTACACCCAAAAAAATCCACCAATCTTGGACGGGGGGGAAGCAGGTGGGTAGATTTGGTATGAGATACAGCAAGGTTCTTAAGTCTCACAAGGCACCGTGCCTGATTTAAGCCACACAGAATTATTGAGCTGTTCCAAGTTATATTGAACAGACCATCACATGTATTACAGTAAACAGCTCACTGCTTTCTGAGCAATAGTCTTACCTGTTTCCCACAGCATATTTCTTTCAACACAAGTGCAACCATATCAGCATAGTAACGAGAAACGTTTACAGCTCTTTTTATTGATGATTTCCCAATTTTTGCTACGTAAATGCATTTGACGTAAAATTTAAGTGAGAAAATGTATATTTTAGAGGGCTTGCAGAAATATAATACATAAATTCTACCTTTTTGTATTACATAATGATAACGATGCGCTCAGATGCAAAGGAAGTGTTTTATGTAACCAGTTCATGCGTGTTTGTAATATAATAGGGGTTATATAACTGATATCACATGTGGCAGCGAGCAAACGCTTCATCAAACGGACGGAAATATTCCGTGAAAGATCGACGAAGGTGAACAAGGTGATACTAGTTGGTCTTATGCCCCAAGCTAGCTATTATGCATTTCACAGTGTTTTTCTGATTTTTAGCACAGGTTTGTTACCTTTTCAAGGTTAAAAATTACGTAAAAGTAGGAGGGAGCGATACAAATTTCATCATGCATCGTTGAATACTAAATAAAAGATTTTTGTTCATCACAACTTTGGAAACAAACATTTCCGAAAGCACCTGTGCTACCCGTCCATGGTTGGAAAGTGTTGTCATAAATGTATACATAGCGCAGTGTTTCCAGGTGTTGTGTACTAACTTATGCATCAGATTTTATTTACAGCATGCTATAGTTATTGTTGTGAGCATGTGTCAGTTATAAAATGGAGGTAACAAAGTTTGATATTGAAGTTCATCTAAAGCACGAATGGAAATAAGATGCTGTCGCGGTTTGAAGAACATGTTAAGCGGAGGGGGAAGGTGTCTTAGTGAGTGTGTAACAAACATTGGAGAAGAAAACGTGTCCTGGTAGACCTAAGGTGTGGGATATTGAGAATGCACGCAACGTTTTGGAAGAAAAACTTAGTGCCTCACATACAGAAGCCGTAGATCTGCACCTGAACAGGCGTAATGCAGAGTGATATCTGTCGTCAGTTATCGCAAATCGCATACATGATCCACTTGTCACTTGTGATGAACCATAGCAGTCTCTCAAGGTCATCGCTAAACAAAATCGGTAAGCCCCAAGGTGTCTGCTGGAATTTTGAAGGTGTGGTTCACTGGGAGTTTGTTCCAGATTCTCAACAATTGGAACCAGTTCATGAAATTTTGAGACACAGAGATGCCCACAGTCATGAAGAACATTCAGTAATTGGATGTGATCGAATTGTTACCGCATATAACCGTAATCTTGCACCTGATCAGTTTCTATCCATGTCGCATTTCCTACGTAAATAAACATTTCAAAAACACATAAACTGTGCAATTTGTATCACCGCATCAACATTCAGAAACTGCTACAAACCTCACTCAAAGAATAATGGGCCTTTACTTTGAGCTTGCTTAAAAACGGAATTACTTATGACTGTCTATAACTTTGTGAAATACGTGCATTGCGTTATGTTGAAGAGAAAGTCCGGTTTACAGCGCGATAAGTTGCGAGCACTAACCTTCTTTATCTTAACGTGGACATTCAGATAAAATATTACAATGTTCTGGTTATCATGTGTTCTCACTTTCCTTCATTTTTCTTCTCTCCCGTTTCTCTTCTTTCTGGTTTTTCTCTTGCTTTCTTTCTAGGTTGTATTCTCTTCCTGTTCTCTTTTTTGTTCTTCCCTTTTCCTTAATTTCTTTAGTTATCTTTTTTTTTTCTTTTGCTTCTCGTCTCTTTTCTGCCCTTCTTGTTTCAGCATTACCGTTCTTTTTTTCTCTCTCTCTCTCTCTCTTCTCTTCTCTCATCTCATTTCTTTATTTTTCTATTCCTCCTCTTCCCTATCTTATTCTCTCCTTTTCTATTCCCTTTTGTATATGTTCTATATTGTCCTTGTATATGTTCTATATTGTCCGTTCTTATATACTCTCATTTTTCCTTTCTTTCCATCTTCTTTCCTCTCCTTTCCCATTCTATCCTTTTTTCTACTCTTGTGTCTTCTCTTTTCCGTTCTTTTATACTTTCTGCTCTCTCATCTCTTTTCTTTTCTGCTCTACTCCTCTTTCCTCTCTTATGCTCTCCTATTCCATTCTGTTTTTATATCTTCTTTCCTGTCCTCTCTTTTTCTTTCTTTTCTTTTTTTCTTTCCTCCACTCTCGTTCTTTCTTCTCGTTTCCTATTCTTTTCCTCCTTTCTACTTAAGTCTGTTCTTTTCCATTCTCTCTTTTTATTTTATCTTCTCTCCCCAGGTTTCTTTTTTATTTGCCTTTACTCTCTCATGCCGCCACGATTGGCCTAGGTCGTTATGGCGCGGACTCGTGAGCGGGATGTCGTGGGTTCAAATCCCTCCAGGACCGTCCTCCCTGACTGAGGGTTTTTTTCCAGATTTTCCTCAGTCCTCATAAATGCCAAATGCCGGGGAGGTACCCTAAACTTAGGCCTGGAACATTTCTTTCCTTAAAAACCCTTTCTAAATTGATCATTTCATCTCATGTATCATCAGTGTTCACCGTCTGTGGTGCCTCAGTAGTAAAAACGGGCGTTAAACACTTAAAAAAAAAACTCCCCTCTTATTTTCTTTTCTTCCATCTATTCTTATCTCTCTTCTCGCTCGCCTATTCTGTTCTTTCCTTTCCTTTTTCCACTATCCTTTCCTTTCCGTTTTTATTCTTTCCTCTACTCTGCTCTAACCTTCCATCCCCTCCCGTCGTCTCTCTTTTTTAATCTCATTTTTGTTTTTGTTTCTCTTTATTTTATATTTTCTCATTTATACTTACTGCTCTTTTCTTTGTTTTTGTTTTTCTCTTTCTCTTATGTGACTTCTCACCCTTTTACATTTTCGTATATTTGTGTTATCTTTTCTTTTTCTTTTTACTCTGTGCCCTTTTAGTTCCATTGTGATTTCTTTCTATATTATTTCCTGCTTCCTCTCTTCCTCCTATTCTTTTGCTTTCTCCCTTCTCCCCTCTACTTTAATGTGTTCTTCCTTTTTCAAGTCAGGATTTTATTTACTGAAATAAAACTTAAAACGCATGTGAATAAATAAAATAACAAATACAAACCTTTCCAAATGTTCTGTTATTCTCCCTGGTAACACAATACAAATTACTGTTGTCTTCTTCACAAGTATTGAACGTTTTATGTGAGTGCTACTTTTCTTATCCCTCACGACCAAATACAATGGCAAGTGCCAACGTGGAAAATGTCACTGAAGGTCACCGTAACACACGAAATAGATTGGGAGACAGTCACCCTGCATTTTGGGAATGGATCCAGGCCCCAACTTGACAGTTCTTTAGAGATATCTAGTACTGCATGCATATAAATTGATCATGTGAGCATAGCAGTATTAAAGTTAAATAATGCAGATAATTTTGCAAATGCGAACGGCTTTAATTTTTTGCCGGCCGAGATTATCTTTAAAAAGACATTAAATAAAGCGAACTAATTTAATTATCTTACTTAAATGTCTGTACTATAAAAACGCAAATTAATAAACTTTATTTCTACATGTTATTATTCCCGAGTTCCCCAATGGCTGTTACAGACGTAGTATTTTAACGGGGGATACATATAAACACTAATAATCAAAAAAAGATAAACGCCTGAAGATACAAAGCCAGTGTTACATTACAGACAATGTTCTACCGCAGGAAGGCGGCCTTGGAACCTGCCGGGTTATTCACAAGGTCATAGCAATTCAGTTGAGCATATTATACGTTACGAATGTGTTATGCGAGATGACTATTTATATAAATACTAGTCGTCAACGAAATCGACATAAAAACTGAAAATTCCTAGTGATAGCATTCAAACATTTTCCTAATTTTATGTTAGTGAATGCATTTCGGGAGACTGAATGGACGAGAAAAAAATTTACACTTTGCAGGAATGGTCGTAAGATAACATCAATTAAGTAGTGATGACACTTTCGAGAAGAGAATGTCTGGATATTGTAGTTCGAGGTGTCTAAGCGAGTGTACTTTTCGAATTGGGCAGTGATATATGAAGTACTCTAAAGCATATTTACAAAACTGGAACAGCATTCTTGAATAAAAATGCAAGTGGTTTGTGGCAACAATGTCACTTGTCACGTGGCAGGTGGCATTGGTAGATCTTGGAACATCCTCTATACTCGCCGTACCAGGTTTCCAGATAAGTCTCCCTTGGTTCGCGCTGTAGCCTTGCCAACGATATACCGATTTGAGAAACAGTGCAAAACAATGCAAGAGATTATTCCTATGTGGTTGTCACTACACGTTCAGTTAACAATAGGCATCGGAATTCATAAGCACTCAACATCAAGTTGGGTGCACTCAAACTAGGTCAATGCAAATTATGAGTCACTTCCCGGCAGGTAAGCAAGGACTGGTGAGTAATAGGCATTAAGGAGAGGATGGTTTGTAGCATAACCCCTCATGTGTTGTTTCCAGTCTAGCACCAATATAACTTCATTAAGATTTTGGTGTCTAGGAATGTCGATGACTAGTAAAAATAACATTTATTTACGCTGGCATGTATAGGATGACGGCTAAAATTTCATCGCCTGTACCTGAAATGCTTCGAAAATCGCAGCGGTTCACTTTCTTACTTGGGGTAAGCACATGCGTCGTTATAATAATATTATTAATATCCCGTGAACGAGGAAAATTCATCGCTGGCAACTACAAAACATCTCACCTTGATCATCAGTGCCTTTTGGGTGGCCCACGGAACTACCTGCTGTATTTAAATATTAATGTTCTTAACCAGCAGTAATGAGGGGCATTCAAAACATGTTGCAACGAGCCTACTTATTGTTGGACAATATCTACAAAAATATAACTAACGCAGCTGCAACAATGGACCTAACAAGTATTAATATATATATATATATATATATATATATATATATATATATAAACTTGCGTAGTCACTGTAGTATCTGTTGAGTTCAGTACTGTGTCAATAGCTGGTGAAAAACTTTGAATATTTCTAAATAAAAAAACTTTGAATTCTACATTTTTACACGATATAAGCTGGTGAAAGATAGAGGAGTTAGTAGCTATTCACGGTGATCAAGTGTGTTCATTTAATACATTACAAGATGGATTCGATCATTTGAAGAAGAACGAGAGACTTTGAAAGACCCTCGGGAAGCTGTGAACGAGAGAACAATTCAAAGATTTAGGAACTTGGTGCAGGAAAATATAACTGTTGAAATGCTAAGTATGGGAGTGGGTATAAGTGCTGACAGCATTGGTAGTATACTCCATGAACATTTAAAGCTACAAAAAATCTGTGTAAAATGGATTCAACATTCCCTAACCAATAGAAAGAAGAGGAGGAGAAAGGAATGTGCAAGGAAATTGCTTAGCACGTTTCTACCAATGGTGCTAAACGTTTGACAGATATATGAAGGTTGGTTTTATTATTATATCACCCCAAATAAAGCTCAGAACTGCGTGTGGGTAAATGAGAATGACCCAATACCAATTGTTCTCGGACAAGCTTTTCGTTCTCGGAAGCGAATGCTCACTGTGTTCTTCAACTATAAAGAACCATTAGTGGTTAACTGTATGTCAGAAGAAATGAAAATGAATGGAGAATACTGTGTGTGTCACATATATTTTGGGTTCTTTATTTGAAGAAGCTGCGGCGTCCAAAGACAGGAATTTCAGGGCTGTTGCTTTTGCACGACAACACGTCCCCTCACAGAAGAGCTGCAAATTTAGGAAAACTGGAAGTCGCCCCGACCCTATACCGTGCTACTTCTTGTTATTTCATTAAGTGAAATATTGCACTGCTGGAAAATCTTTTAAACGAGTGCAGGGCCTTGCTCAGTTCTTGACAATATCTCAGTCTTAGTGCCGTAGTGCTTTTGACAAGTGGTAGCACTGTGTATGTGTGTGTAGAGTATTTTAAAGGATTGTGAGAACAAGTTTTAGAATTCGGTCCTTAGCTTGGACTGTAATGCAACATTTGCAAAAAAAGCCCGTCAATCTGAATAAACGTAGTGCTGGTCACCTGATCTACGACGAATTATGCAATATAAGGAAAACATTTGACCACATCAGCAAGTCGAAGTTTCCTGTGAAGGTCACGCGAAGAGCCAGCGGTCTGTAAAGAAAGATGTTACTGCTCCCTGGTATTATTAGTGTCGTTAATGAGGTGTGCACGCTTGAGGGCGGCCAGGCGGGCGCATTTTCATGGCCAAGGACGGAACAGTGAATCTCAGGAGTAAACGAACTTATCAGTTGCCAAGACAGACAGCTCAACAAGGCCCAGGTTACGACGTGCGTGCTGTTGACATAAATCAGTTAGAAACCAGCACGCAGCAACATTACAAAACGTTTATCGTATTGAAGCTAGCGCAGCGT